>OY728146.1:1278152698-1279402698 GCA_963277665.1 Viscum album | reverse complement strand
ATATTTTTTCCAAATTTATCTAATCCTAGTCTCTAAATATTGATTAAACCCCTCTATGATACCAAATTTATTAATCCAAACTTTTCATACATAAATATTACATTTTTTACATGAATATTCAATATATAACATTATGATTCATGAAATAACTATAAAGGATTTTTTTCTATTATATCAAAATATATAAACATCTTATTTAGGTACATTCTTGATCATCTCTTATAATTTACCCACTTTTTATACTTCTTGAAATACCCTACGTAAAACCATTATTCATAACCTATAAAATATAAACATAAGAAATGGATAGATCCAATTATAATTAAGGTTAAACATTGTAGATATAAATTGACGATCATAAGAAATCATAAGATAATTATAAGGGTATTGTTCATGATCAGAACTTAAAATTTTCAATCCTATTCATTAATGGATCAAAATCACAAGTCATGGAATAAAAAATATATTTTAAAAAATACATGAAATAGAAGAGTGAGAAACCATAAAAAAATAATTCATGAAACATATGTTTAGATTATAATCATGTCATAAAAGTTTTTCACCATTATATGTATGAAACCATTTCACATGTCAAGGTTATCATCTAAGACCGTCAAATAATAGTGGTCAATAATCAAAACCTATTTTTCATGTCATAATGGATTAGATATAAATATTTGTGAGGATAGGGGATTTGAGGGTAGCTATGTGATGTATTCTCCCACTTCTTGATAGCAATGATAACTATGACGGTACCTCCCCCACCAGTAGAGGAGGGACCATTGTCATCCTTCAAGGGAGTGAAGTCCACCTTTTCCCCCTTTTACAACCCCAAGCTTCTTCCCCCATTCCTAAAATTCTCCTTGTACACTAAGGTTCCCAATTTTTATGAAGGATTACCTATCCTTACAATGTTGATCATGGAGATTAACGAATCTTCAATGCTCCTCAATCAGACCTTGATTACTTGATTATCGTAGAGGAGGCCTTTAGTGGACACCTTTGATAGATTCTTATTCAGTTCATTGGATTTATAGGATAAGGCTACTCTATGTTTTCTTGACAACAAAAACTTCATGATCCATTTTGTTTCAGAGGAGGAGCTGATCAAAGCTTGGTCATACGCACGTTACAGCTACAACGGGTCTCACTTCTTCCTCCATAGATGGACATATGACTTTCATATGAAGTAAGACTCCCCTTAATTGGAGATTTGGGTTTGTTTCTTATCTTACCCCTTCCATTTCGAAATACTTAGATTATTAGGATGCTTTGGAACCACGTAGGTAGGTTCTTATACTACGATAGTCAAACCAATGCTATTTGTCATCATTTTAATCCCTGATTGTATGTCGAAGTAGATCACTACACAAAAATTTACATTTCATGGTGTTTTTTTGGCAAATGGCGGTGGTTTAAATCGCCTCCATTTGATTCTACGGCAGTGTCAAAAAACCGCTGCTAAAGTGTGCGTTGACATACAATGCATGAAGTTTTCCTCAATTTAAAAGTGGTTTATGGCAACCGTCATAGTGGGTGCCTTTAGGGGCAGTTTTTATAGTTTTAGCGATGGTTTCTCCAGCGAAATTATTTTTTTAGCAGCAGTTATAACCACCTCTAAAAGAAAAATCAATCTCGCTGGGAAAGACCACAACTAAATCCAAGTTAACCACTACTAAATAATAAAGGAATATGAAAGCTGTGTAGCGGCGGTTTTAATCACTGCTAAATTATTGTCTTTAGCGATCGTTTTAACTACTATGGATAGAAAAATACCGTAATTATAGTGGTGGTTTTAACCGCTGCTAAATATATTATATTTCTTTTTTAGTAGTTAAAACTGCCGCTAAAGCTATATTTACAAAAAAAAGCAGCTGATACTATAGTCCCATTACAAATGCCCTGAATAAAACCATTCCAATAGATATAACATATTATATGAAGATGACATTGCAAAATTTTAGATGAGAGGATCTATATATGAATATGAAATGATGAGGTTAATGATACTTGACGATTTATAAATATGGTATTGTGAGATTTGAGTTAAGGGAATAGAAAGAATGGGAGTTATATAGTTTCATAGAAAGAACACTAACATATATCACTAAATCATTAAGAGGTTTCAAAATTGACTCCACCATCATTTCTACCTATAAATTCACTACACCACATAAACAAGACACACCCATAAGCCACATTTCATCTTTCTTTTCAATCCAAACAATATATATATTTTATAATTAACAACCATAATCATTCAACAATAACATTCATTTCATGTTTAAAGATGATCACTTTTACCACACTTCTTGCTTTAATTATATGAGTTCATTAATTATTCCATCCCATTATATTTCATTACCCATGTAAACATTACTATATTATTCTATAGTTATCGAGAAACTACACAAGAAAACATGCAATAAACCATCCATCCATTCCAAAAAAACTCACTTCATAACCACCCCACATCACCACCACAACACATCATAACCACAACACATTGCAACCACCCCACATCACAACCACCCCAAATCACCACCACCACACATCATAACCACTTCATATCACAACTACAACACATAATTTTGTTTTGATGAGGGTTTTTATCATAATTACTAAATTATTATGAAGGGTATTTACACAGAACTACAATATTGTATGGGAAACCAATTTAATAGTTTTATATATATTATTATTCATTTTTTTATGTGGTGATGTTATAAAAATATACATAAAAAGTTTTATAAAAACCAAGAAGACACACTATTTAAAAATAATTCATAATTGGAAAACCAAGTAAGTGTGTCCATATAAGAATAAATAACAAGAATAAGTAAAAATCATGTGATTTATCCCTTCCCCTTAAAATTCAATTAAGCTTGGACATTCTATTTATTTATATGATATGTACCATTTAACCAAAGAAATCCAAAATCATTATATTTCAAAATGTACATATAAATAATGGGAGATGAAGGATCTTCAACCATGACTGAATCTTCACGGAGAAATGAACAAGAACCAAGGATAAACCACAACTGATCTAAAGTGAATAACTATTGAATATAATGAATAATAAGACTCCATCAACAACCACCCAAAAAAGAGGATAATTGCAGCTATAGTGAACTCTTTAATATAATAGAAAGATCATAAAAGATTAATGGGTAAAGAGAGGGCGAACATGAATCAAATAACTTAAATCTAAATGATCCAAGTGGTTTAGAACACCAAGGGAGGTACCTGTGGAAGGGTAGGATGAGTAAGGGTCAACCATGAATTGATGGAAAGTCTAAAATTCAAAACAAGGAGGTAATAAAACTCCTATTTATATGTGAATCACACTAGACTCTCCCAAAACATGGTTAATATCCAAAACTCATGTGGTGGGTTTGTTAAAAGTTTGATCTAGAACCCTCATTGTCGTTTTATCTTTTTCCCATTTTAAAATGGAATTTGGCCTCCCAAAAATCTTAGATCATGGAGTGGTATAAAAAATAATGGTTCTTCTATATTCTTCCATGTATATAATAGATGACTTAGTTCCCATTTCTTAACCATTTTACCCTCACCATGCCCAAGGCTCCAATGTGGTGAGCTTTGGTTTCTTATTTTAGACAGGTGGTCCTCTGAGATTCCATGCCCACAAAAGGGTATTTCAAGATTCTCATGGTGAATAGGAAAACCACTAGGAAAACCCGCATAGCACCATTTTATCCCAAAGTCATGGTTATATATCTCATTTTACACAAGAGCACACCCAATATAAAACTACCTCCTTCATATCCAGACAAGTCATTGCACAAGCTGTGGTGGCCTTCAAAAGGATAAAACACCACCTCAAACCGTAAAATCACCACAAAACTCTCCCTAAACATCCCCAATACTTTATAATTCACAAAGGGATGTTCATAAAGGGTATGTACCATTACAACCATTCTATTTATTTTGGTTTCCCCTTTATTTCTCAATTCTAAGTCAAGGTGATTATAAGTTCCCCACAATTATATGAACTATGTGTGGATTGATTCCTATTTTCATCGGATACATAGTGAATCCTAGATCTCATATCTCAAACCTAATTAAAAACTGATATCAAATCCCCCACTTTATCTTAGTGACTGGGGTTCTTTATTCACATTGGTTTTCCATCCATTGGGTTGGCATCAAGACAAGTAAATTTCATTTTAAACCTGAGTTTAAGATACATAAAACCTCATATAATAATGTATTTTTCATATGATCTTAAACTATATTTTGTTTTTCATTTTCACATGATGTTAAACTATGTGATTCATGCTCTATCTTGTAAGACATGAAACATTTTAGAGCAGTCTACCTAGTAAGACTTGTTTTCCTCTACATATTATCCAAATATACATAAGGATCCTTAGCATGTGGTTCTTTACCCATAAACCTATGCTAGGAGAAAAACGACTCTTACCCTTGGAAATAGACAAATATGAATAGGGATATTATATAAAAACTATATGTGGATATATTCATGATATTTCAATATATGTAATGATGTTGGGATCTCTTATAATAGGCCTTGGTGAAAATTATAATCACACTGGTCATACCCTAAAGGTGAGACCCTTCCTCATTCACATTAATTTGTTTATTTCTTTCTCATATAATGGTTCCCATACATCTCATCCTTCTCCTATACACAAGAATTTTTTTTATAGAGGACCTTTTCGAAGAACTGTGAATGGATTGATTCCTGTTACTATAGGATATGTCTTTGATTGTTCATCCTTGGGTAACAAGCCTAATAGATTTCGTAAAAATGAATCTTAAAATTTTATTAATGAAAATAATGAATTGACATATATGGTGCATACAACACTCGAGAAATCAATACATAAAAGGAAAAAGTCTAGGATTAGATCAAAAAAATCCTCAGATACACTTTTCCCAATATCCCACGGTAACTTAAGGCACATTAAGATGATATCTGGCCAAGAAATTTCTCATAATATACTTAATAAGTCTCAAAAATACTATCTCATGTCTACCAAGAAATCCCAAACTATATATAAATTTCAAAGAAGAGGCATGAATCACTTTGATAACAATTTTTCACAAACCAACCTAGATAACCTACCTAAGCGACACATAATCTAGTTTTGACATATCCCAGTGGGTGTTTCCAATCCCCGGAGGCTGGTGACTAGTGTCTAGGAATCAAAAAAAGCCAGAGGGAATGATTTCACCATAAGTAAAACCAATCAAGAAAAATTAGAGAATATAAAATGAA
This sequence comes from Viscum album, assembly GCA_963277665.1. NCBI lineage: Eukaryota > Viridiplantae > Streptophyta > Magnoliopsida > Santalales > Viscaceae > Viscum > Viscum album. Next base: position 1,279,397,429 of record OY728146.1, on the reverse strand, counting down.
AAACATTTGGTATTAAAAACACTCCATGGGGGATAAAAAACAAAAGTAAATAGATACAACTCTAGAAATGGTATGTTTATTCAATTCAACCATTAACATCACGACTGTGAAACTCTATGTAACAAGTGGATTGCACGTTCCACTCGTCACCACTAACTCCCATGTTTTCTCTAATTAAGAACATCCACCTCCTCTGAGTGTCTCATTCTACTATTGGACCATGAATAATAAAATCTTTAAATTAAGAAATGAAAAGGTAGGGTGTGATAAAAAATATCAGTAGGATATCACCAAGCATTTTATAATCAATCTATAACAAATAAACTAAATTTTATCATTTTTAAATAAAATTTAGCATGGAAATATTTTTTTAATTTGAATAAAAACATGCTTCAAAAAATATTTCAATGTCTAAGTTAAAACATTTTTCAAAGTGAATTTCCATAAAATTAGGGAGACATAAGAATCTATGTCAAAATAAGAATGAATATTATTTTCTATCAAAACAGATATGATTAAGTCATTTCAATCAATAATCAACATGTATAAATCATTTTACATGATTTTCGATAATAGATTCGTGGTGATAACATCTAGGGTTAGTACTAGTCACAAGGATTCACAAAATCTCAGTGAAATATGCCTCTTGGTGTACACACACTCCTTATACCCACAATCTTAGAAGGGGGGTATGAAAACACCCCAAAGAATGAACTACCCTCCCTCAAGTAGTTTTGTTTTATTTTCATTATCAATTCAATTTAAGATATCAATTTACCTAGCATGAATATTCTTTTTCCTAACTAACTTTAAATCCATATGCTTCAAGGAAATTAGTCAAAATTTGGGATACCATTTAATACAATCAATAATTTAATCAATCAGATAAATAGTCCCCAAGTTAATGTTTCAAAACATGCCTTTCATTTCCAAAACCAATATCAAATAGTTTTTATCAAAAACTCATGTATTTAATTTAAAATCATTTCATTTCAAAACATGAAACATTTTATGATTTTATATCTTATTAAATCATGCATCAAATATTATCTTGAGGTATTTTAATCATTTTTATAATAGATACCATCTAAAAGATCAAACTACTTGAAACTAACATCCAATAGAAATTTTATCTATTAAATATTAAATTAGTTTTAAATAAGAACTATCTCAAAATAATCAACATAGTTATACTATAAATGGGTAAAAAATTAAATTAATAAAAAATAATTATAAGGTTTAAAAAGGTACTTTCTCCCTAGTACACATATGTTTCTACTAATATAATGGAACAAGGATTCATGAATTCCCCTTATCACATAAAAAAAGTGGGTATATGTTTTTCTTGTATTTATGTCAATGAATTGATATTAATAATACATTATAATTTAATACTTTTATAATTTAAGGAATTAATGAGGAGTCAGCTTAAATGAAAGATTAATAAAATAACTTTTTCTTGGAATAGTAGTGAAGTGGATATTAGAAGTTATATTTATTTCATAGAATATAAATGTAAATGATAGTATGATAATTCTTGGTAAGGTGTAAATTAATCTAATTCAAAATTAAATTATGGATATATTATACCTATTTTCAGAAAACCATGATATTTATTTGTTAGTTGAAATGTTTTAAAAATACCAATTACATACTTGAATCATGTATCCATAGTAATGGATGCCTAGAACATTGTAAATCCACCAGAAAATTAGGGGAACCAAAAATGATAAGTAGTTTCATGTAACCAAGAAAAATATACTAAATAATAAATAAAAAGAATCCATATTTAGAGCCCAAAAATCATCAATGAACATATAAGACTCATAAAATATTACTAATTACAAAACAATCACGAATGTAATAATTTTTCTCCAAATACCAATACACACAATGGTACATAATTAGCTTTAGGAGATATGAGAATTGAAAATAGGCCATATTCATTCCAACACACTAATATGTAAGAGAATAGCAGTCATGTCCATCTATATTTTAGGTGATAACTCAAAAAATTTACACAAGTATGATAAAAAATGTAATAAATAATATTAAACTCACCTCCAAATACCAGAATGTCATAGAGGTGGTGAGGAGGTGAGGGGATAGGGATTCAGGGGTCACTGTGGGGGGTGTCACGGGGGTCGGGGGAGAAGGGGGGTCTCGCGGGGGTTAGGGGGAGAAGTGTTGGGATTGAAAAAAAGTGTTAGCAACAATTTAATAAACCACCACTAAAAACCTGAGCAAAAGGCTATTAATGTTGTAGTGGATGTATCAGGAAATCTTTTTGATTTCATTTGGGTTATAATAGAAGGGGAATTTCTTTGTAAGAAGAAGGTGGTGTGTGAATCATGGGTTGAATATTGTTCTAATTGTAACAGGAGAGGCCATTTTTTGATGACTTGTATATGTGGGTCTAGAAAGTATGGTATGCAGAAGGGTATGTAAATGGGTGGAAGCAAGTCTACTATGTCTAGTTTGGAGCATGGGACCTCTATTTAGGGGAAAGTGGGTGTGAACATTGAGGTAGAGGCAGTTCATTGTGACCAATAAAATGGGATGGGTTCTTCTCAGAAGATGGATGTGGCATTGGGAAGATAGTGCAAGGGCCATGATAGCGGGGTTGTGTTTGGTCTAGATGCATGTCTGAAGAAACCTATTCCAGGAGGCGTTATTTCTATGTGTGGTAGTAAATCGAAGGACATCCTTTAGATTCATAGGAGGGAGGTGGGTTTGTAGGCTCTAGTTTGACTTCTAATAACATTGATGGGCTACCAATTAAGGATAACCATTCAAACAATAAGGAACTGTCAGCACTCCATGAACCAAAATTTACTGACATATTTCATAAATTGAATCTTGATCTTGGAGGGAGGTGTGTAACTGAATCTGTGAGACCAAGGAGAGCATCTCTTGAGGCACCTAATGAGGTTGAAATGAGAGAGGTAAATGGAGAGGATGATAATGATAATAGGAAGGATTTAGGGGACAAAAATACAAGGTCACCTGTAAACAGTAAAGAAAATGCGAGCTGGGTAAAGGAAACAAGTGGGGTGAGACAAAAAACAAGTTCAAATGTTAGAGTTTCAATCATTTTGATTTTCTTCAAGTTTAAGACCCGATGAATTAATTATATGGAGAGCATGTATTGGGATTATGTTGTTAAGGATGTCTCTATGTATGGTTTATTCCCATAGAAAACTTCCTCAGACCATCTTGTTGGACACCAATAAGTTGAGTTGAATGAGGTTCATGCTAAACAAGTTGATGGGGAGGCCACTCAATTGGGGTGAAGGTTTCTACATATGGTGGATTCTGAACCATAATATTTTGGTCTCAACATTGATGTTAAACATGATAATTATCATAAAGTGATAGATGATATAGTTAATGAGTTTGAAAGTGACATGTTTAGGCTCTTAATGGATGGGAGGAAGGTCCCCAGGAACGATTCCAGTGATGATTGTTCCTGTTATGTAGGAGAAATAGAGGAAGAGGTTCTACACGGTAGTCTTCCAAGCCTGGGGAGAAATAGGATCCAAAAGGTCATCCCTAAAGAGAGAAAGGATTAATACTTTTTTCCACTTCCAATAGATACATAGTCAGTGAAGAAGTAGAAAGACAAGAGTATGGACAACCACTGTAAGTCAGGCGATGCACTTGAGAAATCCTTGGAATTTCTCATGATCTCGGAAGAAGAAGTGGTTAAATAGGATATGCCTCAAAAATATACTAAAGAAAAAGTTTCTAAAATAATGGGGAGATCATTAAAGATATCTTTCAATGAGTAGAAATATACCTCGATTGATGAGTTGGACCTGATCTTAGTTAGGGGATTCAATAATGAGAAGATTATCTTGGAAGAGATATCCAGTTCTTGGACAAGATGGCCTTTCAGTTCATAGATCTTCTAATGGATGAACTAGACACTCAGGTAAAAAATATCACTTATAAATTTTTTAGGGAGATTAAATCTAGTAGGCTTAAATTTTCCTTTTATGACTCTATTATTTATTTTTGGGGTTTATCTCGTAGTTTCACACTTTTTCCTTAAAAGTATTTGGAAAATAAAAATTTAATTTTCTTTTTTTCACAATGGATTAGAAATCATCACAAATTCACCATAGTGGATTGGGAATCACCACCTATTTCCTATAGTGGATCCGGAATCCCTTTCTGTTTCCCATAGTGTATCAAGAACATCACCTTTTTCCCCATAATTGTCTCATGAGATAAAACATTTTACCCATTTAATTGGAGGAAAATATAATTCCAATCCCACCCATATCATATTGGAAACCATATATATATGTGTTCCCCAAGTTCATAAAATTAATATCATTTCATTAAAATGGGTAAGGAAAGTATCATTTGATCATATCCCTAGTAAATCATAATGAACATCAAAATATGTAATTATAGATGAAAATGTCATTAAAAGATCAATAGAATATTTTTTGAGGAAAATACCCATTTCATTTTGAAATCACTTATTTAAAATTATAAAATTTTGAAAATATTAAGGAAAAAAATTCATTAAAAATAAACATGGAATATATTATGTAATATTCAAAATCATTGAGCAGCCATAATGGTGGGATATTATGCTCATGGTAGGTACATTGAAACAATGATTACTTTCATTTTTTTTTTGTAAAAAGAATGTAGCTCCTCCTTCCAAAATTGATTACAAGTTTACTTTAAATTTTTTTAATGAAAAGTATAACATGAGTAAAAATGACCTTAAAAATTTATAGGACAATATCAATACATTATTGAATTTTTTTTAAATGGAATGATGGATATGTAATAAAAATATTCCTAACTGAATAGTAAAACCTAGTCAGTTTTCCTTAAAACAAATTCAATATAACAGGCACTTTATGTGAGGAAAATGTAAGTAAAACATTTATTATCCAAAAATAATCAAATTATAATAAAAATTAAATGCATTTTTTATATAAGTATTATATAATTTAATTAATAAAAATTCTATCATAAAAAAATCTAGATAAAATGGGATTGAGACATAAATCTCTTACTTCAAGTATCATATATCTTCATACACATATAAACCTACATTTTAATAAATATGAATTTTTTATAAATTTATTTTTGTAACTATAATTATATATATCATACCATATATGACTTAATTATAACATCTTGTCACCCATTTGATAATAATTTATTATTATAATCACTCTTCCAAGTGATAACTGCTTTGTTTCTCATTCATGTTTCCATTCGAAAGTCCCAGTATATATAAATTGATTTTGGTTCCATCATAAAAATAATTTTATTCATAATATAAATAATATATATGTTTTTTATTCATTCATAAAATGTATAGAATGAAAAATTTCTTACACCGTTCATAGAGATTAAATGTTGTATGTATGCATGAATTCTATTTTTAAATTTTGATGGATGCAATGAATGAAATGAAAATAATAATTTTCCTTTTAAGAAACATTATTAAATAATATATATCATATATATTCATTAGTGTTTTCTTTATTACCATCCATGTAAATATTAAATGAAAACCAAATCACATCACTTCGTGGTGGTGGTAGACCACACATATGCACACATGATGTTATCATTTTCTAACAGATGAGAAGATGGTGGATAATGGTTATTAAATCATCATAATAACAATTAATTATATTTAACATAAAGAATTAATTAATGTACAATTTATATAATATATTTAGAGGATGTATAATAAATAAAATTGAAAACTATTGGTTAAGAGTTACACCTCTTCATTGAGAAACATTCTTTTTATTTTTCCTAAAGACTTAGAAAGATGGCCTTTTGAAAAGAAACAAATTTGTAGGATATGCTTAAGGAATATAATATGATGTTAGGTTAGGTTTTGTATGAGATATAAGGTTCAAAATTTGTAAATAATGAAAGAGAGGAGGTTTAGTTTTATAAGTGAGGGGAGGGTCACTCTTGGAATTACTTAATGTTTTAAATTAATGAACATTATTTTTTATGGAAAGATCAATAAAATTTCTATAATTAGAATTAAAATTATTATGAGTATAAATAAAATGATAAATTAAAATTTGAATAATTTTTTTGTTTTATTTTTACCCTTATCTCTTTGTTTTAACCCCCATTAACCCTTTGGACAATTACTGCAATATTAAAGTGTTCTACTAATTAAGGGTCAATGATTTTACTATTAAAGAAAAAGTTCCTCATAGGTGGATCATGGTTGTAATTTTAAACCATATATCATTGAATTATATAAATATATAACTTTAACGAATTTTAAATAATTTAATAATATATTATTGAAAATAAAATATCATTAAGTTCCATTTTGGAACTATTCATTTAATTTGACTTAAATATGAAAATAAATAAATTTCAATATAACCATTTCAAACATGAATAATAAGATATATTTATTAAAAAAATCATCTTACACTATAACCCTCTCAAAGAAAATACTTTTTGAGTTTTTAAAATCATTTTTATGATTTTTCTACTACTTACACAAGCAATATTTTAGTGTTTCATAAGCATTTAAGGTAATTATTTTATCAATAAATATTAAAAATTAATTAAAATGATAAAAAATAATTAATATATTAAATTAACATTTATAAATTAACATTCATAGCTTATATCTCCATAAAAATATATTATTTATATTAAAAGTAATAATGTGACATTTTTTACTATATATTTTACTGAACAATTATAATTGTCAAAATCAATTTTAAATGAAAAATTACATATTTTTACATTTTGCTTTATTTTAGAAAAAAATGAATAATAAAATGAAATAATGGAAACGGTTTTAATGAATTTAAATCATTATCACATTATTTATAACCCTTAATAACGTATTATACCTTTATCATGGTAACAAAAATTTACTAATATAACTTTTCATATTTAGAAAAATAGAATAGATTAATATACCAAGTTTCAACCTCTTGATTCCAAATATGGAATATATTTTTTTAGATTAAATTTCTAAAAGTTTAAAAAATTTATTTAAGATAAAAATCACAAAACATAAAAAAATGTTTTCAGATGGAATTTATTATTATGTACATGTATTTATTTATATAAAAAATAAACCATAAAATTGATTCCAATAAAATTAATTTTATTATTAATAATAAAATATAATAAACTTTACTTTTACCCAATTTTAAAATAAAATGTAACTTTTTAAACGCATTAAAAAAAATAAAATTTTCAATAAAAATCAGTATTTTTTACTATTAATTAAAATTAAATCTTTAAAAATTTACCCCAAAAATTGTCCAAAATATAATTTTGATTTTATATTTTTAAAAAATATATTCTTTCTATCAAATAAGATTTATGACAGTTCCAAAAATTTATTATAATATCTGCTAAAAATTTAATAAAAACAAGTTTGAAAGAAAAAGTATTTTTTTATGAACAAAAATAATTTACAATAAATTGAGTGTTTATTTATTAATAATTAATTAATTTTTTTATATTGAGTTATTACTTTATATGTATATTTCATAAGATAGTTAATACTATTAATACCTTCCAATGAAATGTCTAATAGATAACTATAACATTAAATAATAACATTTCAATAGTATAAAACGGTTTTTATAAAATCAGTGTTGTGTGTATAGAAAGCTATAAAAAGAATAAATTTTATTTAGAGAGAAAAATATCATAAAATTTTAGAGTGTAACACTAAAGGTTCTATTTTTGAAGTATAATCTTGGATATCTCTCATCAACTTATTATCTCAAATATCTTAGAAGGATAGAATGATATTTAATGATTAGAATGAACCAATTTGTTTTTTGATATTATATTAGAAATATATGGGTTATATTAAAGAATTATATAATAATGTAAAAATAACTAAGACATTGCAGCACTATTTAAATATCATTATGAATACATTAAATAAAATTATGTTGAACTTTCTATGGGTGAAAAACTAGTTTTTGATCAGGATAAAACTCATAAAAATTATAATTGGGTGTTTATTTGAACCAAAAGGTCAAATAACATTCCATGTTGATAAAAAAATCAAGTTCTTATATTGAAGAATTATGTAAGATAATTGGGTCTCTTGGGAAGGAAGTTTATTTTTGTAGAAGGTGTAATTCCATGGATCCCCAAAACATGATTCATTTAAATAAAAAATTCTTGGGGTTTTGATAATTAATATTTGTCACATATGTATAATTATAGTACCAATGAATAATATCTAGTTAATGTTTCAATGATTATAAGTGAGGAGGTGATTTTGGAAAATAATGAATCAATGGAGAAATAATTGTAACAGTTTTATGATGTTATAGTATGTCTCTCTAAGGTTATCATTGAGAAATTTTTTTAATGAATATTTCTTATTGATTATTTTATAAATGAGAAGAATGGATTTGGAAATAATTTCCATATCATTACTCTTTATGAAAAAATAAATCAGTGGAAGGGGTGTTAAATTTAGGCATAACATTAAATAATTTTTAGTTGAATGTTAAGGATAAAAGGATTAAAGATCTTGAAATCTTATTAGTCACTTTTTTCAAGGGAAATGAAAATCAATTGAAGATAATAAAAATGGAATATAGAGAAAAAGTAAAATCATTGTTAGACAAAACTAATTAGCTTAATATAAATTAATTTTGAATATGATTTAAGTTGAGAGATATTTAAATATCTTTTTTAAAAAATAATAAAATTTAGTTTAGATTATCTAAACCATTAAGAAATACTAAGATGTGTCTTGAATCCAAATTACCATGTTTTATAGGATAATAATATTTTGGGTTTGATACATCATCATCCAAAGAAATCAAGAAATTTAAAATGAATTACAATGAGGAGATATGAAGAGTTCATATAGATAAATCATGGAATGAAAATAAAAACTTCATGAAAGTATTTGAATCAAAATAGTTTATCCAAAGAGAGAAATATTAAAACTTGTGTATTCATTATTTTATGTTTATTCATACAATATATTTTTTTATTTTCATAAATGAATGTTTTTAAATTTTAATATGAAAGTAACATCAAAGTCGTCCAAATCGAAAGAGAGAAGGTAAAACTATTATAAATTTGATTATCATTATTATAATTATGGTTTTATTAATTTGACTAATAAATATGAATATAGAATCATGGCCATTCCTATAAAAATTAACTTATGTTGTACCTTTAAAGAAATTTCATTTTTATATACATTTAGGAAACTTGATAAATAAGTGCAGAATGTAATTTTGGGATGGAATCAATGGATGAAAACAAGAATAAGTTGTGATAAAAATAGAAAAATATAGAATGAATATGAATTAAAAGGAAATATTTCAGGTTATTTTAATATGAAAAGAAAAAAGTAATGATATGGGGGATCAATTCTCTAACAAGCAGTAAAAATATGTTGCTTTGGAAAAAAATAATTTTCTTTAAAAAATGTTTCATTTTCGTGAATAAAGATGATATGAAAAATTAAAGTGGTATTTTTCATACATCAAAGTTTGTTATAGTAAAATAGCCTCCATGAAATGAAAATAAATAATTATTTAATAATTAGAAGATAAAGGAATTGTATCTCATGGTTATCAAAGATGAAGTAAATAGAATGATATTTTTCAAAATAAAAATTAATACATAAAGATACTTATAACACTAGTGGAGGAAATCTTTATATAAAAAAGAAGGAGGTATATAGAAGAGGTATTATATAAAAGTAATCCACATATTGAATGTATATGATAACAGAGGATAAGAAGAGTAAAAATGAAAAAAACATTAGGAATAGCGTTTTAGTGGTGTCATTGAAAGAAACAATACAATGGAGGACTACAGGAAATATAGAAGAAATTAGTTAGTTTAAAAATACAAAAATAGTAAAAAAATGTGGATGGCTGGAATTATCCATCTCCCTATGTTTTTTAACATGAAAAAATGTTATTTAAACTGATGTATATGTAAGGTGATGAGGTTTTATAGGATCAGTGGTCCAAAAAATGGGAGGAGAGAATCAATGGTCAATTATAACACTTATATATTTATTTCCTTATTAAATTAAACCTTCAAGAATTATACAATTTCGATCAAAACCATTTTGTTCCACATAAACTCACTCAGATAAGCACTAAATAAATGCACAGTCACACAAGGTTTTACATAAGGTTTGGTACAAAGACCTACTTCTTTCCTTTGTTGAACCTCTCATGTCTTTTTATGAACACAACCACTAAATTATTTCTAACCTTTTTGTTTTGATAATTTCTTATGTATAGTACTTATACATCAACCTGAAGAAAAACAAAACCATGTAGAGGTATCCAATGAAGAAATTAATTCTTTTTTGAAGTAGATCGCTACCTAACATCACCAGACCTTATATTTATATATATCACAATTTATCATTTTCTTCTAAATCCTTTTGATATAGTTGAGTGTTTTTTAAAGTGTTTTTAAAAACAAACCACTATATTATTTATCTTCATTTTTAAGTTCCCACCACTATTATAGAGAGGGTTCATGGTTATTGGTTTATATTAAAATCAATGGTCATCTTTTAGTTCATGGTTTCCATCAAAACCAAAGGATTATTTTTTTCTTCTCTGTTTCATGGTTTATATTAAAACCAATAGAGAAATGAAACCCTCTCAAGGATTATTTAGGGGAGGTGATATAGAGTATCATTCTTGAGATATTTCCAAACTAATTTATAAAATTATGCATTTTCAACATCTTTAATTTATTTTCCGTTATGATTAAAGTTTTAATTTTCTATTTTCTCACCATAATTTAAATTTTTTATTCTAAAATTGAATTATTGAATGAAATTATATTTTATTTTATAACAGTATTTTATAATTGCTTGAAAACGAAAATTCACCCCTTATTTCCATATTATCTATGACCTATATCCTTGATTGGTTATGAAGCTCGACTAAGTATTCTATAATACAATCAATATAATTAAATTATATTTGGAGGGTTCTTCAGGAACACCATAACCTAATCAGAGTCTCATGGATCTTCTCTCATCTAGAGTCACACTAGCTACTTTTCCTCTACCACATATTACTTTTCTTATTATATTCCCTAAATACTTATTCAATAGCTACCCTCTATAGTTAATAAGTCACATGGTGGCCTTAATACATACTATGAGTCACACAAGTTCTATGAATCCATGCCATGTATGAAAAATAGTTTTTTTTTTCAATATAATCCTTATAAATATATATCTTATAATCACAAGGGTATCTCTATATCTATAAAATATATCTCCTTTAGAAATATTATTTAACTTGGTCACTTCTTATTTCTCATCATCACATAGATTTAGAGCTTGATCAATTGGTTATCTCACTCAATGATCTAATTTGATCTTCCACACCAAAAATATCATTATATTTTTAAATTATTGATTCCAATATCAAATAACATGAACAATTGGTAAGGTTTTCTAAAAATATTATTCTCAAACTTCTATAAAAACAAATATTTCAGGATATTATTCTTCTAAAACAATAGGCTTTCTCAAAATCATCTCAAAATTGTGGTTAACGTGTTCTTGGTCTTAGTTACAACATGCAGTGAATTATTTAATAGGGATAGAGATATTATTTTGATCTCAACAAAACACTCGGATAATTTTGTACACAACCCAACAATGATTCCTGTATCTTTTTCAAAATTTTCCTTCTTGTTTTTTCTATATCCACTCATATTCATGAGAGAATCATTAATTTCACCTTTTATTTAGAAATAAAATAAATGGTATTTATAGGGTATAAATAAACTACGATCATAATAGAACACTTATATATTTACCTGTTTAGGTTTTATAATTACATTTGTACTATTTTTTGACTCAAGTAGTGTTATGAGAATACCATCATTTAATGATGATCCTTTCTAAAATTTGAACATAAAGATCTTCAAAAAAACTATTACAAGAGTGGATCCTTCTTCATCAACATATATCTATGAAAACCCATAGCTATTTTTTCCATAGTTTTATAAAATTTACATAAAATAGAACTACCATGTAACTAATATCATTTCATCTATAAAAGTATCAATAAAAATAGTATAGCCTTTAATCTTATACATGTTCACAACTAAAACACCTAAGGACTTATTCATTCTCACTCAAATATCATAAGATAATAATTATTTTAGGATTTGATGAATAGTCTAACTTCAATGTAATAGCATCTTCATTATTCATGAAAACATTATAAATTCATTTAATCCTGTAAAAAAATATCGACAATGGTTCTCCTTTAATTTTCCTCAAAATAGGCTTGTATCATGGCTTAAATAAGATACATGATGTTTTGATCATGAATTCTCAATATAAGCATAATCATATTTTTTTCTCCTTTAGAGTATTTGAATCAATAAGTCTATAATTTTTTTCTAGTATATAATATATATTTAGTTTCAAGAATTTCCATTCGACATATGTAGATTTATACATGTGAATAATTTTCTTACATTATGCTTCATATATAAGAATTTGGATGCATCAATATCCATAGAAAAATCACCAACATAGATCTCCATTAGGCTATGTTGTTCTGAAATCAGATTCATATTAAAATTTGGTTTCATGAATATATAGATACAGAATAAGAATCCCATGCCTGATGAATTCATCTGTGATGCTTCATTCATCTATGTGCATCTTTATTCACATGCAATGGTCCTAAATTCAGATTCACAGTAAATTTTGGCTAAAAAATTATGTATCTAGTTTGTTCAGCTACATCACTAAATTTTCATACATGTAACATCCCATATTTGAATATTTTCATAAGTAGTGACTTCAGTTACTTAGATTTACCTATGTAGAATTTTTCTTATACATAAAGTTTTATATGTTGAACTTTCCATACATAGTTCATGAACATATCCATTTTTCTTCAAAATTCATTCATTTCAAACCAAGGATCCTCCACTTCATCTCAATATTATCTAATCCATTAATAAACACTCCAAAAATAACTCTTTGAATTTTTGAGACCTTATCAAGCACTTTAAATCAAGTCCTAATAAAGTTAATAGCATATGAAAACCCATATTATTGAGTAATAAATGGTCATGCACTACAATTTAGATTATATTCAACCTAAAAATATGATTCATTCTTTATGTAATTGTATTTAATCAGTGATTTAAAGTATACTTCATGCATAAAAACATGGGTATTTATTTTTCCCTTTATATATTTTCCTATCCAAACATTGAATCTAGATTCTTTATTTGAACTAAAACATAATAAGTTATACACTAATAAAAGATTACCAGTTAGATTCTTTATATTTATTCACTTACTGAACTATTATAGAAAACACACAAACCTATTAATACTTTTATAATACATGAGTAACATATATAAATTTGCATAATATTCATCTATACCAAGAATTTTTTCATCAAGATATCCTAATTCGTATAGTATTCTTTTTTACCCATAATTTATTAGAAGCTCAACTTCTTCCGTAATGGGTGTAAACTCCAATCCATCACCCACGAAGAAATTAACTTACACTTTTCATATTGAAATAAAATAAAACTATAGCATCACAAATTATTTTGGTTACTTTAATCTTCCCCTTTTATTTTTTTCCATACCACCATAATTCCAAAGTCAATGTTTTCTTGGTACCCCTTTATTGATAATAAATTCAAATGGGAAAAAATTATCCTCCTCTAAATTCAAGGGTCACTTTATTTTACCTATAATAGAAAAGGTTGGTATTCAAAAGTACTTCCCTAATTTAAAAACTATTATTCCCAAAAAAGCTTAATATAACTAGAGATATAATACCAATTTAATAATGGTACCATTTGAGGTTAAAACTAATTTCAATCAAACTACATGGGGATGATCCTATTCAAAATTCTACTCCCATTAATAATAACACTAGTTTAATTGAGTGAATTATGATCTCTTTATATATGTTAGTCCATTATTATTGAGAAAAATGTTTCATTTCCAGATACTAGTTGAAATTTAGAAATCCTAATAACAATTTTTGATTATAAATCATTATTTTATTTTGAGTAAATTTACATGGAGTATCCTTTCTTAATAGCTAACTTATCCAATTATTCCATGATAGAGGTTATTCAACTAGAATCGCTACTTACTAGATGTAAATGATTTTAAAAAACAAATAAAACAATGAATCATTTGAATTCATGCGACATCATATATTTCATAGGAGTGCGTCATTGATCAACAAACTCAAATACCACATGGAGAAACTTAATACGAAAATCATGAGTGATTAATTTATACAAAAGTTTTTCTATGACTAGTCACAATGTGATAATAACTCAGAAATTCATTTAATTGGGGTTTACAAGAAAAAACTTTATAATTGATTCAAGAATATACACTTCACTTAAACAAACACATCAAATACATTCAAGTTAAAGAAGTTTATTACCATGTTGGTTAGATGATCAACCCCATTGATAGTATGACTAATAAAAATAAAAACAATGTTTAAAGTGTGAATATGATACCTAAACCTTCAGTTTTCTAAAAATATGTTGAGAATTATATATTTAAACAAATTCCATATACCACTGAAATATTGGATTCTATTAGTGGATTCCCTTAAAGGGATGCTTCCCATAAAACATTTCCTTCAATTCCATAACATTAAAACACATTAAAACTAATTAGTGAATAAGGGGGGTCTTCTAAAAGTTCCTTATCTTGAGTGAGAGGGTTGATAAATATTTCCCATCCCATAAAATTAATTTTTGATTCCCTTCATACTTCCTCACTTATATTGTTTTGTCCTTTATCCTTTGGGAAGCATGTTTTTCATCTATTTGGTTGTGTACTTATTATCTTTATAAATGAAGTTTGAATTTGATCTCATAGGTGAATTATAATAATTCTTTAATAGTACTTTATTGAGGAAACCATGTTATACATCTAAAAACACTATATACATCCTTATTTCATCTTCTATACATCTCTTTATTAGCTTTTAATTTTCAATTATTAGACATCTTCTACACTTCTTCACATGTATTGTCAATCACAAATCCAATCCTACTTACAATTGGAATGATTTTTTTCTTATCATCATCTTTCTCCAATTTTATATGACATTTATGACCATCTTATATGGGTCTATATTGTATCCTTTATTTACATAGAAAAATCATATGCTTCAAGTAGGCTTTACCACCTTAAAATACATATTTTATTCCTTATTTAGAATATCTTACCTCTTCATAGAATTTCCTCATACATTCGAGTCACTGAATTTGTTCACCTACTTCACACTATTTAAGGGTTATTTATTTTAATTAGTAATTAGATGATATATGAAAGTATTTTATTATAAGTCATCAAATAAAAGATGAACAATATTTGACATATCTATTATTGGAAGAAATATTCATATTTATATATGTTGTATTATTTACTATAGAGGGTTGTGTATTTACTTCAGCTTTGATCCAACATTATTTAGTAGTTATTGTATTTCCATTTATAACTATATTTTTTCATAAATCAATAGCCATGTCCATGAATTTAAAGTTTCACCCACACCATCCAATAAGTCTTCTTCTATTTAGTTTAGATTCATATTTTCAAGAATGACATGATTGTTGTATTTAGAATATAATCCCAATATTTTAGACTCCTTTGGGGAAATCATTTTATACAATATATATAATTCCTTCCTTGATGTGTTTTTGGAATATCTATCCTTTTCTCCATCTATGTTTTTATGGATTTTAAATATTTACATAACTCTAGAAATTCAATATTTATTACAAGACACGTTATCTAAACTGTGGGATAGATTCTTCCATGATATAGAGGTGGATGATTCTACATGTAACCTTGTCTCCATGAGCCACAATTTTGATCATTATTTTATATAGGACTCAATATTGGTGATTGTGTGACTACACATTTTTTCTCAATTCATGGGGTGGGGTGGGAACCAACTTGTTCAGATTTTAGATCATTTAGTTTTACATCCAAATATTGACACATCTAGTTGAGGTAAATCTTCACATATTTTAATAATATAAATAATATATCCTTGAAAATATTAAAAACACCATTCTCACAAATAACACTTTGTAATTTATCATCAATTAACTAATATATTTCATTCTAATGTGTGGAAGTTATTTGTTTGTGTTTACATGATTTGTAAGAGTAATGCATATTCAAATGTATTTTTTATTTCATTATACATAGAATAAACACACACACACACATATATATATATATATATATATATTATTTTTCACCAAATAAGTCCTTGATAAATCGCAACATGCAGGTAAAAACTCAACAAGTACATTTTTTAGATATTTTCTAATATGTGAGTACAGATATTTAGCGATTCTAATGTTTCCATTTTACTTACATCATTCATAGTTCAAACATAAATCATTATATGAATAAAAATCAATATATTTAACAACTAAATCCATACCATTTAGATCACTATTATATAATTGAATTTTTCTTTCCTTGATTAGTATTTTTCTCAGGTTCCTTGCATCTTTCTTTATATTTTTTCAGTGTCCTTACAAAGATTTCCATACTTTATTTACTATATATAGAGGATGAATTCCTAATATGATGTACTTGTTAAATAATCTAAAATACACATTTCATATGGATCTTTTTAGGGTAACTCCTATGACTCCCATTGAGGATCCACAATATTGGTGGGCCACTGAGAGTGGAGGGGTGAATCAGTTGTTACTTAAAATGCTTATAAATTTATATCTATTAAATTTAATCCTCATAGGATTATATAGTCAGATAAACTAATTCTTATGTCACACAACCTCACCCATATATGCAGTAAATAATGGCACACACACAGAGATTCTTACATGGTTCGGTACAAATGCCTACTCCATTCCTTGATTGGTTATGCACCCTATTTAAGGATTATATACTATACAAAATATCATTTAATTAAAAGTGGATGGTGCTTCAATCAATATAACCAGAATAGAGTATCATTAATATCAAATCATCTAGATTCACACCAGACACTTCTTCACCATCTCGAAAAACTTTTATTATCATTTCCCAACAAGATTTTTTAAATATATTCCTACTATAATCAATGAGTCACAAAATCGTCTTCATGTATACTCTATGCCACATATGTTCTATCAATTCACATCATGAATACATAAGGATTTATTTCTATAACATCCCTGGAAGTATATATTTGATAATAATAAGGATATACCTAGATCCATATAACATATCTCCTTTAACTCATATGCATCTTCTGCAAATGCCATATGATCTTCAAGAATATTCTGTAACTTGGTCACTACATAGAGCTTAGTTTACATATATTTGAAACAAGATAATCTGTATATCACACTCAATGATCTATTATGATATTTTATTTCTATAAAATCCCCATTTTTCTGAATTATCTACTATTATATCTGATAACATGCATAGGTGGTCGTTTTTTTCCGAATCTTATTCTAAAACTTCTATAACATATGATTTTATAGGATCTTTTTCTTCTCTCAAATTTGGATCTCTCAACCTGATCATAGAATAATGGTTTATGAATTCTCATTACTATACACTAAAACATTTTGTGTATTCTTCTTCAAAATATATAGAGATTTGTGTTCTTCATATCATTGCACAACTGCACATCTCTCTGATACATTCACACACACCACATCATCTCTTCCTACCTTTTTTCCTTATCTTCCTCTTTGAAATTATGATATTCACTCAAGATAATGAGAATATAATTAATTTAATATGTCATTTATATATACCATATATGCAAATTTTAGGATCATGGAGACATAATTTAAAAAAGAACACTTATAGAGTACATAGTTTGGGTTTCAATAATTACATGTGTTCTCTTTCTAAACTCAATGGGTATTCCTAGAATAACTTCATTTAATGATTCTTATTTTTTAAAATCAGCTAAAAATATATTAAAATAACACCTACAGTAATCACTAAATCATCCACCTTACCATATCTCCATTTAAATCTAAAACCATAGTCTCTGTAGCTATATAAACAAATAATGTATATAGATGTGGCATAGAAATTATTTGATTTAATCTTGAAACATTTCAATAAAAATATATTTCACTTTGATCTATGAATTGTAAACATATGTAAAAACTCATAAGTTCATAATTATTACTCAAAAACCACAAATAAGTATGATTTTCAGATTTTATAAACAGTTCAGAGTCGAAGTAACATCATTTAAATTATTCTTAAAATCTTAATAAATTTATTTAATCCTTTAGGAAATAGATGCACTAGTTCTCCTTTATAATTCCTTAAAATAAGATTTTATCATGGATGAAATAATATTTATGATGTATTGGTCATGAATTATTAGAATAAACAACATGATATTTATTTATCTTTCTGATTCTACAAATCTAGAAGTCCATAATTATTACCTAGTGTATAAGGGAAATTTAGTAATGTGAATTTCTATTTCACATGTGTAACATCGAATTCATAATTAATTAACTTATGTGGTGATTTAGGAATCAAAATTTGGATACATGGTACTATTGTAAAAAATCAACTACACAAATCTGCATTTGGGTATGTGGGTCTGAATTCAGACTTGTAGCAGAATTTGTCTATGTGAATATTTAAATATATAATTAAAATATATTATGTGGGAAATTCAGTTGTGTATATTCATTTCTCTATATAGATCTTAATTCAAATATGTGGTTCCTGATTTTATATATCCAATAGATTTGGGATATGAAAATTACATACATGGTTTATTCAGCTAAATCATTTATTTCCAATACATGGATCTTCGTGTATATGAATATTTTCATATGTGGTGACTTCATATATGTGCGTTCAACTAAGCTATAATTACCTTATGTTGTAATTAATGTACGTGGAACATTATATATATAGATCTTGTACAAATACATGTTTCTATAATATCTTCAATCCAAATAAGGGATCCACCACTTTGACTCCATCTAATCTCCACAATTCATAAACACTCAAAAATAGCTTTGTGAATTTATAATACCTTATCAAGAACATAAACTTGATTTCAAATAATTTTTGTTTCATATTAAACTCACATATTTATGTTTTAAAAAATAGCATTATATTCTTCATATTATAGTTAATCTAAAAATATATTTCATCCTTCATCCAAGTTTATTTCAATAATGATTCAAAAAACCTTCTTATATATACACACAAGGATGGATTCTTCCATTCTGCTTTCTTTTTCTCCAAAAAATTATTCAATTTTATTCATTTGAACTATAGCTGGGTATGTTGTACACCCATAAAAAATCATCACCAATATTATTCAAATTTATAAACATCCTTAACTATTGTAGATATTACTCTACCATTTTAGAACTTATGTAAGACAGGGATATCATCTCTCCTAACATAAATTTCTTAATGATATTAGGAATCTGACCAACAAATTATTCTACACAACTAGATCTTATTATTTACCCACAATGTATGGGTAGCATAACTGTAACATCCCAGGTAAATAAATAATAATACATTTTCATATTTATTAACATTTACAAATTAAAAATTAATTATACTTTAAAGGGGTTTCTATGTTCGATAGCGTACCCGATACGCAACAAAGAGTTTCTTTGAAATCTTACGTTGCACACTAGTAATAAAATAATATTATATTAAATGGTAGTTAACACGTAGTCGTTGTATTGGCGGGAATGAATAGAAATAAATAAAATATGATTATATATGTTTGTTAAATGTTTTTACATTTATCCAATAATATATAAAGTCTTAAAATAATAAAATAATTCAATTTTAGGCTTAGATACTCAAATATTCACTAAAGGTCCACTTATCACCTTTTAATAGAGAAACTTCATTAAATATAGTTTTGGTCAAACTTATAAATTCTATTGGACCAAATAAAATTCTTCTTTTGAATCGGGACATCAAAATTTACTTTGTGTAAATTTTTGGTATTTTTCCGATAAAGTTCATTTTTTAATGAATAGTGAAAAATGTTGTATTTTAATTCAAAACCTCTATTTAATATAATTTATTTACATGATTAGATTATCCTTTGAATTGGTTTTAAAGTGAAATTAGAATATATTTTTAACATTTAATCCAATAGTGGTTGTTGTAATTAATTTCACTTTGAAATCGGACATAAACTAGTGTCAAACTTTTGATACTTATTGTTTCATAAAAACACGCTATTTGCCCTGACAGTGGGAATTAATTATTAAATTAATTAATGAAACTTATATGTTTTGAATTTTTTAAAATAGACTTCATTTTTGAATTCATAATATCAAATATGGCTTACGGTGAAGTTTTGGTATTTTTCTAAAAAACTTCCATTTTTGATGAATAGTGAAACCACTAAGTGGTACTTAAAAAACTGATCTTTCTTTTAAATAAAATTTTACCACATTTTTGTTTTGAATCATAAAAATATGAAATACATGGTTTTCATTAGGAAGTAAAATGTGGTTCAATGGGATTAAAATAATTTTTTGGTGAATAGTAACTTTTATGTTTATTAATTGCAATTAGAGGTAATTAGTGTAGTTTAAGGT
Organism: Viscum album; assembly: GCA_963277665.1. Taxonomy (NCBI): domain Eukaryota; kingdom Viridiplantae; phylum Streptophyta; class Magnoliopsida; order Santalales; family Viscaceae; genus Viscum; species Viscum album. Next base: position 1,279,376,795 of record OY728146.1, on the reverse strand, counting down.
AAAAATAATGTTTTAATAATATGAAATGACCTAAACACATGTCCTACCCTTATTGGATGTGTCATGGCCGACCAATAAAATCCATGGGTCAACTTGGGGACCCCATGGAGCCCCTTTGGTAGGAAAATGACATTAATAACTTTTTATTTAAAGTTAAAACAAAAATGTCACATACATGAGTTATTTTACTAAAACAATTCTTAAATGGGGTTATACATGTCCGATTTTTGTCTATAAATATTCATTAGAAAGATATAAAGATTTCCTAAATCATAATTTTTTATTTATAATTTTTTTAAATTATATAAATTAAAGTTTTTTTAACACCATGATGATGCAGCGATTACCTCATTATTTAACGATTTAAATAAAATGAAAAGATAATGTAAAATATAAGACCTAAACATGTCAAAAACCAATTTTATGGGTGGATTTAGAACTATTATCACCTTATCCTCTAAATATATAATTGTGGGACCCTTTTTATCCGAAAATCATTTTATAATAAAGTATCTTTTCTTAACATTCCAAGAGTGCCCCTCCTCTCCACTTATAAAAGGCCCCCACCTCTACCTCTTTACCCACACCTCTCAAGCCTTTGGCTCGGACAAACCCTGATCATTGTTTCTCTCCACATACCTCTCTTACTCCTAGAAGCCTCACTTTGGGCAAAAGTCTTCCTCAGGAAGCCTTTGAGATCAAATCAAAAAGAGTTACCTGTTTTAAAGGTAGTGTTTTCTCTTATGTTCTTATGTTTTATTTTGCTTCTCCAACCCCATAAACTCTTTTTATTCATTTATTTTTTAAAAACACCAGTATCCTAAATATACTAGGATATTTTATAAGATTTATTCGAGCTACACTTACACACACCTACATCTAATGGTTAAAGAACATATTGTTTCTGTGGATGGAGAATTTCTACCTCATGAAACGATGATTGATCAAAACTCATATAACACCTTCAAAGGTATCCATTAAGATGTCACTATACATATATATAATATATAGTATGTTTATGTTTTACTTAAGCTTCTTTATTTTTCATTTATGGCCTACCTTTATGGTTTCCATTATGGGTAAACACGATATCTTCATTTTAGAAAGTGCGGACTACCGCCCCCTCAAAGTGATTTGATTTGATAATACCATATGTGGTACATATAAAGGATAGATTTAAAGATATTATATATGATATTATACTGGAATTATAATATAAATTTATATTATTATTATTTCACTCCATTAGAGTATGAGATAGAAATGAACGTAGCGTTCATGTGTACATACGGCTTACCGTCTCCATGAACGGTGCATTTAATTTCTTATCCCCAAATGTAATGTACAATTATAAGTACAGATATATAATGGATATATTTTATTTATGTTACATATAAGTGATGAATATAATTCTGGAATTAAAATATACATACCTCTCATTTAGTTTTAATTCCATTAATATGACATAGAAATGAAAGTAGTGTTCATGCGTACGTACGGCTTACCATCTCCATGAACGGTGCATTTCATTTCTTACCTCTAAAAGATTATGTAATATTATAAATACATGTATATGATGGATATATGTGATATATATGATATCCAAATCATGAATATCATTCTGGATATAACGAACCTTTGACCACACGAACAACATGTACCTGTAGGAAGTCCACTTTCGACTTAAGATCCAAGTATCGACAAAACAAACATTATTAACATAAATGATTACATAATGTTTATAACATGGTAATAAGTGATATAAAAGGAATAATGAACTTTAAAAAGGTTCTTAAGCAAGTATAAATAAACTCAAATTTATTATTCAGGACGTTAAAGAACGATCGAGTCAAGTCGGACCTGAGGTAAGGGACTTCGTCTCAATCTTCTTTCATTGAGGCAAATTTCTTTTTATACACAACTTTATTTTATACGGTGTATAAAACCCATTTACTTTTACTTTTATACAAAAGTAATCATTTTCTACGAATCGTTTTACAAAATGACAAAAAGGAATGTTTCTTTTAACGTACGCGGTGACAACGACCTTTTTCACCGCCGTGAGTATTATTTGGTCTTTGGCTTCCTCAACAAGCTGTAATGTTTTTTTAAAATGAAATAAATTCCATATACTCTTTTATTTATTTTGTTATTTAAAATGTTTTTTATAATGTATTTGTTATGTCAATATATTTATGTGATATATTGTGATCAAAGTGTGGAAATTTTTTCTTTCCATTATATTTGTTTTATGTTTTATGATTTTATAATGGTACTTGGACATTTGACGGGTGGTTATGTGATAAACCATATGATGGGTGGTGCCATGAATACCAGGACGGGTGGTTAGATTATAACCTCCAATGCATTGGGTATGGAAGTCGGCCGTATGGCTATTCCATTAAGCGATATGTGTGGAAGTTGACTGTATGGTTATTCCAGTTAAGTATGTTTATGTCCCAAGTCACCTTTATATGTTATGTGATCTTTATATGGGTTTTATGGTAATCTTTTGGTAACAAAATGGTAAGTAATGATCTTTTATTCAGTGAAGAGTTTTTACTACTTCATAAAGGTGAAAATTATTACTTTGATAAAGTATACATGCTTTACTTGTTGTTTTGATAAACTAACAGTTTTCATTCTTTGTGTATCATTTACTGAGATTTTTATGGTCACCCCATGTTTTTTAGAAAAGTTTTTCACAGGACTAAATGTGTAATAGGGTCAAGGATGGGATCAATGGAATGTAATGTTATCAAAAACATGGAACTAGACATGTTTCTTTTTAAGAGTTTTTTATTTTATGGAAACTTAGTAGAAGTGTCTACTTTGTAATCTTTTGAGATGTAATAGTTATGTCCTAATTCTCTAAAACTCTAAACCTGAAAATATCCTCAATGTAAATTATTCATTTAATTCAATATTAAGTAAGGTTTAAGATAGGGGCCTTATAGTTGGTATCATAGGTTGGTTTAGACAACTTTATGAGTTAGAATTCTATTAAATGATTATCCAAAAATATTTTTTTATTGTCAAATTGAAATGATATAGCATTTGAAGATTACCATGTTGCTACTTCTAGGATATTTTTGTGTTAAGAATGGTTTTTCGTAGAGTAAATAGAACAAATTTTCTAGGAAGGAATACAGAGGAAGTGACCTTTCAAAACAATATCCTGAGATGGTCAGAATCAGAACTAAACAGTTTGTTGCAGTGATGGCTCAGTTGACTCATGTGATAAATTGTGGTTGTGTTTACTGACGATATTTTGGTGTTTTCTAAAAGTAAAGAAGATCATGAAAGACATTGAAGGGTTATTTTTCAAACCTTAAAAGAAAAGAAATTGTATGGGAAATTCAGCAAGTGTGAGTTTTGGTTTCAACAAATTTTTTTCCTTGGTCATATTGTTTCTAAAGATGGAATAATTGTGGATCCTGCAAAAACAAAAGTTGTTGAAAAATGGACAAGACCCACAAATGTAACCGAGATCTGTAGTTTTCTTTGTTTGGAAGGTTACTATCGAAGGTTTATAGAAATTTTTTCATGATTATCTAGTCAAATGAATAAGATAACTCGGAAGGGTGTTATGTTTATCTGGACAAAAGAATGTGATGATTGTTTTTAGGAGTTTAAAAGAAGATTGGTGAATGCTCTAGTTTTGACACTTCCTTCCAGGAATGGTGAGTTTGTTATATATAGTGATCCTCCGTTGAAGGGACTTGGCTAGGTCCTTATGAAGAATGATCAGGTAATTGCATATGCATCACGTCAGTTGAAAAATCATTAGGTAAATTACCCTACACATGATTTGGAATTAGCTGCTGTTTTGTTGGCTTTAAAAATTTGGAGGGATCATTTTTATGGATTAAAGTGTAAAATATATACTGATCACAAAATTTTAAAGTATATATTCACTCAGAAATAATTGAACGTGAGACATAAAATATGGATATAATTAATTAAGAATTATGATTGTACAATTCATTACCATCCGGGAAAAGAAAATAAAGTGGCTGATGATTTGAGTTGAAAAAGTAATGCTTCATTAACATTGTTGCGTTTGGAACGTGATCCTTTGGTTAAGGATTTGATTAACTTTGGCATAAAAGTTGTTGGTGCTGGATGACCTTCTGTTTTGTTTCAGGTTTCAGTGAAATCTTATTTATCAGATAGAATCAAGAAAGCACATAAGCAAGACAGTGAGTTGCAGAAAAAGGTAGAGCTGGTTCAGAAGGGTAAGTTTCCTGAATTCAACATTGATAATGATTGTGTTTTGAGATTTGTGAATAGATTATGTGTGCCTTTTTATTCACAGTTGAAGAGAGAGTTGTTATGTGAAGCTCATAGTTCCCCATTTTCAGATCATCCTGGTAGTACAAAGATGTACATAGATCTGCAGGAGTATTACTGGTGGGATTGAATGAAAAGAGATATTGCCGATTTGACTGTGAAGTGTTTGACTTGTCATCAGGTTAAATCAGAGAGGAAATTACCGAAAGGGATGCTTCAGCCTTTACCAGTTCCATAGTGGAAATGGGAAAACATATCCATGGACTTTTTTGTGGGATTAAAAAAGAAATCTCGAGGTAATAATGCAATCTGGGTTATTGTTGATCGCTTCACTAAATCTTCTCATTTCCTTCCTATTCGAGATAATTTTTCCCTAGATCAACTTCCCCATTTGTATCTTAAAGAGATAGTCATGTTACATAGAGTTCCTCTCTCCATTGTATCTGATCGTGATACCAGGTTTACTTCTAAATTTTGGAAAGGCCTTCAGAAGTCGTTGGGTACTAAATAAAATTTTAGTAGAGCTTTTCATCCTCAATCAGATGGGAAGTCAGAAAAAACAATTCAGACTTTGGAGGATATGCTGCGTGCTTGTTCTATGGATTATCAGAGTAGTTGGTACCAACATCTTTATTTGGTTGAATTTTCATATAATAATAGTTTTCATTCCAGTATACAGATGGAACCGTTTGATGCATTATATGGGAAGTGGTGTTGAACTCCATCTTTATGGGATGAAGTGGGTAAAAGGAAGTTGCTGGGACCGGAATTGGTAGAGGAGTTGGAAAAAAAAGTTTAGATGATACAGAGACACATGAGAATGGCTCAGAGCAGGCAGAAGAGTTATGAGGACAACAGGAGGAAGGATCTCTCTTTTGAGGTAGGTGATCATGTTTTTCTCAAAGTATCACCATGGAAAAGTGTGATGCGATTTGGTAAGAAAGGAATGCTGATTCCAAGGTTCATTGGACCATATAAAATTCTGGAGAGAGTTGGATCAGTTGCATACAGAGTGGCATTACCTCCGAGTTTATCTCAGGTACACAATGTTTTTCATGTTTCGATGTTGAGAATGTATATGCCAGATTCATCTCATGTTTTGAGCCCAGAGGTAGTTCAGTTGGAAGAGAATCTCTCTTATGAAGAACAACCAGTCCAGATTCATGAACGAAGAGAGAAAGTGTTGCGAAATAATTTAATTCACCAGGTAAAAGTTTTGTGGAAAAACCATATGGTTGAAGAGGCAACATGGGAATCTAAATATTCTATGAGGGATAAATACCCCCACATATTTTGATAAGTGAATAAAATTGCGAGGACGCAATTACCAAAAGGGGGAAGGATGTAACATCCCAGGTAAATAAAGAATAATACATTTTCAGATTTATTATCATTTACGAATTAAAAATTAATTTTACTTTAAAGGGGTTGCTATGTTTGATAGCGTACCCAATACGCAACAAAGAGTTTCTTTGAAATCTTACATTGCACACTAGTAATAAAATAATATTATTTTAAATGGTAGTTAACATGTAGCCATTATATTGGCGGGAATGAATAGAAATAACTAAAATATGATTATATATTTTTGTTAAATGTTTCTTCATTTATCCAATAATGGATAAAGGCTTAAAATAAGAAAAGAATTCAATTTTAGGCATAGATACTGAAATATTCACTAAATGTCCACTTATCACCTTTTGATGGAGAACCTTCATTAAATATATTTTTGGTCACTCTTATACATTATATTGTACCAAATAATGTTCTTCTTTAGAATCAGGATATCAAAATTTACTTTGTGTAATTTTTTGGTATTTTTCCGATAAAGTTCATTTTTTAATGAATAGTGAAAAATGTTGTATTTTAATTCAAAACCTCTTTTTAATATAATTTATTTACATGATTAGATTGTCGTTTGAATTGGTTTTAAAGTGAAATTAGAATATATTTTTACCATTTAATCCAATAGTGGTCGTTGGAATTAATTTCACTTTGAAATCGGACTGAAACTAGTGTCAATCTTTTGATACTTATTGTTTCATAAAAACACGTTATTTTCTCTGACAACGGGAATTAATTATTAAATTAATTAATGCAACTTATATGTTTATAATTTTTTAAAATAGACTTCATTTTTGAATTCATAATATCAAATATTTCTTAGGGTGAAGTTTTGGTATTTTTCGGAAGAACTTCAATTTTTGATGAATAGTGAAACCACTAAGTGGTACTTGAAAAACTGATTTTTTGTTTAAATGAAATTTTACCACCTTTGTGTTTTGAATTTCAAAAATCCAACATACATGGTTGTCATTAGGAAGTAAAATTTGGTTCAATGGGATTAAAATAATTTTTTGGTGAATAATAACTTTTATGTTTATTAATCGCAATTAGAGGAAATTAGTGTAGTTTAAGGTAAAAATAATGTTTTAATAATATAAAATCACATATACAAATGTACTACCCTTATTGGATGATTCATGGACTACCAATAAAATCCATGGGTCAAATTGGGGACCCCATGGAGCCACTTTGGTAGGAAAATGACATTAATACCTTTTTATTTAATGTTAAAATAAAAATGTCACAAACATGAGTTGTTTTACTAAAACAATCCTTATATGGGGTTATAAAAGTCAGATTTTTGACTATAAATATTACTTATAAAGGTAAAAATATTTCATACATCATGATATTTTTTTATAATTTTTAGACATTAAATAAATTAAATTATTTATGACACCATGATGATGTAGCGATTACCTCATTATTTAATGATTTAAATAAAATGAAAAGATAATGTAAAATATAAGACCTACACATGTCAAAAACATATTGTATGGGTGTATTTATAACTATTATCACTCTAGAATCTAAATATATAATTGTGGGACTATTTTTATCCGAAAATAATTTTATAATAAAGTATATTTTCTTAACTTTCCCAGAGTGCCCCTCCTCTCCTCTTATAAAAGTCCCTCACCTATACCTCCTTAGCCACACCTCTCAAGCCTTTGGTTAGGCCAACCCCTTATCATTTTTTCTCTCCACATCCGTTTCTTACTCCTAGAAGCATCCCTTTGGGCATAAGTCTTCCCTAGAAAGCCTTTGAGCTCAAATCAAAAAGAGTTACCCGTTTTAAAGGTAGTGTTTTCTCTTGTGTTCTTAAGTTTTATTTTGCTTATCCAAACCCATAAACTCTTTTTATTCATTTCTTTTGTAACAAACCCAGTATCCTCAATATACTAGGATGTTATTATAAGAAGGATTATATCTACCCATACACATACCTACATCTAATGGTTAAAGAACATACTGTTTCTGCGGATGGCGAATTTCTGCCTCACGAAACGATGATTGTTCAACACTCATATAAAACCTTCAAAGGTGGACATTAAGATGTCACTATATTTATATATGATAGATATTATGTTTATGTTTTACTTAAGCTTTTTTATTTTTCATTTATGGCATACCTTTATGGTTTCCATTATGGGTAAAGGCGATATCTTCATTTTAGGAAGTGTGGACTACCGCCCCCTCAAAGTGATTTGATTCGTTAATACCATATGTGGTACGTATAAAGGATAGATTTAATGATATTATATATGATATTATACTGGAATTATAATATACCTTTATATAATTATGATTTCACTCCATTAAAGTATGAGATAGAAATGAAAGTAGCGTTCATGCGTACGTACGGCTTACCGTCTCCATGAACGGTGCATTTCATTTCTTATCCCCAAATGTAATGTACTATTATAAGTACATATATATAATGGATATATTTGATGTATGTTACATATAAGTGATGAATATAATTCTGTAATTAAAATATACATACCTCTAATTTAGTTTTAATTCAATTAATATGACATAGAAATGAAAGTAGCGTTCATGCGTACGTACGGCATACCGTCTCCGTGAACGGTTCATTTCATTTATTACCTCTAAATGATTATGTAATATTATAAATACATGTATATTCTGGATATATATGATTTATATGATATCCAAATCATGAATATCATTCTGGATATAATGAACCTTTGACCACACGAACAACATGTAATTGTAAGAAGTCCACTTTCGACTTAAGAACCATGTATCGAAAAAATAAACTTTATTAACAGAAATGATTACATAATGTTTATAACACGATAATAAGTGATATAAAAGGAATAATGAACTTGAAAAAGGTTCTTAAGGAAGTAGAAATTAACTCAAGTTTATTATTCAAGACGTTAAAGAACGATCGAGTCAAGTCGGACCCGAGGTAAGGGACTTCGTCTCAATCTTCTTTAATTGAGGCATATTTCGTTATATACACAACTTTCTTTTATACGGTGTATAAAACCCTTTTAATTTTACTTTTATACAAAAGGAATCTTTTTCTACGAAGCGTTTTACTAAACGACAAAAAGGAATGTTTCTTTTAACGTACGCGGTGACAGCCACCTTTTTCTCTACTGCGAGTATTATTTGGTCTTTGGCTTCCTCAACAAGCCGTAATGTTTTTTTAAAATGAAATAAATACCATATACTCTTTTATGTATTTTGGTGTTGAAAATGGTTTTTATAATGGATTTTTTATGTCAATATATTTATGTGATATATTGTGATCAAAGTGTAAAAATGTTTTCTTTCCATTATATTTGTTTTATGTTTTATGATTTTATAATGGTACTTGGACATTTGATGGGTGGTTACGTGATAAACCATATGATGGGTGGTTCCGTGAATACCAGGACGGGTGGTTACGTTATAACCTCCAATGCATTGGGTATGGAAGTCGGCCGTATGGCTATTCTATTAAATGATATGTGTGGAAGTCGACCGTATGGTTATTCCATTTAAGTATGTTTATGTCCCAAGTTACCTGTATATGTTATGTGATCTTTATATGGGTTTTATGGTAATCTTTTTGTTACAAAAGGGTAAGTAATGATATTTTATTTAGTGAAGAGTTTTTACTACTTCATAAAGGTGAAAAGTATTACATTGATGAAGTATACATGGTTTACTTGTTTTTTTTGATAAACTAACTGTTTTCATTCTTTGTGTATCCCTTACTGAGCTTTTTATGCTCACCCCATGTTTTTTTGAAATGTTTTTCATAGGACTAAATGTGGAATAGGGTCAAGGATGGGATCAAGGGAATGTCATGTTATCTAAAACATGGAACTAGACATGTTTATTTTTAATAGTTTTTTATTTTATGGAGACTTAGTAGAAGTGCCTACTTTGTAATATTTTGAGATGTAATAGTTATGTCCTAATTCTCTAAAACTCTAAACCTGAAAAGATCCTCAATATGAATTATTCATTTAATTCAATATTATGTAAGGTTTAAGGTTGAGGCCTTATAATAACATCTTCCTTGGTATGTGGACACTCAAATCCATCAACCGTGTTGACATTGACTTCAACTTTTCATATTGAAAATAAATAAAATTATAGCTCTATAAATCCATTAGTGTATTTTTGGGGAGATATTATCCATGGATTTTTTTATGTTCAATGTAAATATATGTAATTAGTGTTTATTGGAAGTAACCACTATTTATGTAAGACAAAAAACAAGTCCAAAAGCGGGGTGGGAGAGATTTATAGGGGAAACATTCAAAATATAGTTATTAAAGTTTATATGATGAGGTAAAGGTGGTATAGATCCTGATTTAGAGTGAAATAATATTGAAAAACACATCTATCTTTTCTAAATATTATCAAGACTATTTAGGAATTTAAAATATGGAGTCAAACCTTTTATCAAGTCACGATAGAACTTGAAGGATAAATCATATAGATTTATGGAATAACAGTTACACCTATGGGAGAATAAGTTTCTATTTGTTTGTGATATAACAATATGGTGTCAGCTGATTTTTGTTTTAGGATACTATAATCTTTTTAATGGAATATTTTAGTACCTGTACAAGGTTAATCTATATTGAATTATTTCTTGAGATAGGATTTCAAGAGATAAATAAGATAATGGGGTTGATGATGATAATTCAATATTTATTTAACCCCATTCAGATTTATATAGTCAATGTAAATAAATAAATATCATTCATATAAAAAGGTATCAGTAGTTTACCATGAACAAGTGGTATCAATTGTGTTGACATGTGGTATGAAACAAAAAAAAATTCTTAAATTTTTAGTAATTGATGTTATTTTGTCAGTTTATTGAGATCATAAGATGTCTAATGTTTATGTGACATAACATTTTATGTTGTATAAGCTTATGGATGTATCTGAGTGACATATATAGAATTGATTTTTTTGGCTTAGACTTCTGTTTAAAATACAATGTTATAACTTAATATAATTATAATATTTTTCTATAACTCTTTTAAAAGTGTTAAATTAACTTTTTGAAATTCCTTGTACATAATATAGTTGAATGTGAATTTTTATTTTAGCTAAATTAACAATTAAGGATGGCCGAAATAAGTATAATGGTTCTGATGATAATCCATAATTGGTTAAAGGATGGTATTTTTTTAGGGTAAAATAATGTGAATGAACGTTTTGATGTTATGGGTTACCAATGGGGAGTAATAAAGCTCTCTAAATATTTATATTTCTGCTCATGTGGTAAAATATGATTGGGGTTCATTAAAGGTGAAAGAAACTAGATGTGTAGTTTCTGTAAATCTAGTTTTTCTTATTTTAATGTCAATATCTTGAACTCTCTTGCAAATTTATTCTAAGAATAATATTAAAAATTGGGTAGTTAAGATAATAAAGGAACACTAATTACACTAATGGAAAAAAGGGGAATAAGGAATGAAGAATTTGGAAAAGTCGAAACCTTTTCACATTATTGAAAAAGATAGAGGAAGAAAGACCATAAAATCAATTTATTTAGAGGGTCTTGAATTTAAAGATAAATGGGGAGAGATTATCATTACCTTTTGATGGTGCATCGATTTAATGGATGAATTGTAAATAAAATCCAAGTGGGGGGGGGGGGGTTCAACCATTAGTTTTTGTGTTGTCTTTATTGATAATGAATTATGTTTTATGAGGTTGTGAGAAGGATTGGTAGAAAATATTTTAATGGTGGTGTTGTTCGATGCATAGAGGGAGTATATGTACACATTGATGGTATGGTGATGAGGTTGAACATACAAGAAAACCATACATAGTGATTATGATACAATAATTATTCATAATGAGATATATGGGATTGGAATTTTAGGTTTTTTAATGATCACATTCAAGTATATTATATCTTTTGAAGAGGTATAATCCTATGTAGAGAAGTTTGGAGTTTAGTTGAGTTAGCTATAGATATTTAGAGAGAGTTTATTTTTTTTCGAAAAAATTATAAAAGATCCAATATATAAGGGTACACAACTCTCATGTAAGGGTAACTAATGTTCATAAAAAATTGTAAAGTAATATGTATGATATTGAAGATACAGAATTATGAAAGACCTAGTGGTCTTATAATTACTCATGATTCCCAATTCATGATACATAATATATTCCAAGGTATTCATAAGTTTTCTCAAAGAATACATAAGATAATATGGGGTATATAATATATTTCAAGTGATATATAATATATTATAGAGAATATTTAAGTTTTTTCACTTAGAGATAAAATTGAAAAATACCCATATATAAGGTTCATACATAAGGTTTTCCCAAATCATGTAAATAAAAAACTAATAAACTACCATATCCACAACTAGATATATAAGGGTCATGAGATGATATATAAGGGTATCCCAAATTTTCCATGAGACAAATATAGGTACATAACTCATATGTAAAGGTTATAATGAATGAAAATACATATGTAATGGAAACCTTAAATGTCCATATGATACATATTGGTAAGATATGAATATGGACTGGTATGTAATAGTGAACTAAGAATTGTAAGGGTCACCAGGATATTATAATGATTTGTAAGGGTGACCTGATGATTTTAAAGGCTGTGTAAGGGTCTTCAAGGAAATATAAAAAAAATTATTCTAGAATAATTCAAGTCCTAGGAAGTATGTTTATGTCATGACGAGGTTCATAAATGTTTCAGTGGTTCCACCTATTTGTAGATGACCACACCATTGAATAATTTTATGTCCTAGAGATTTTGAGATATAAGGATTTGTGACTTGAGGGAGCGTGTTACACCATAATATTCTACGTGGTCTAGAATATAACGATGTATCACACCACAATCAAAGAAGAGTATTAAATGAGATATTATAATTACTTTCATGAATCTGGTAGATAATTGAGACCTATACTTTAGTAGAGGATATCATATGGTAGAATATATAGATTTTAAGTATATTACACTGAAATTCCTGGAATCAATCCCTAATCTGGTAATTTCTATAGCATCCTAATGAATATTATATAATTTTATAAAGGAAGATATGGCCAAGATTTCAAGAAGCTATCTCAGTTAAATTTCTATATTATAAGAACATTAATACATGTGATTCACTTGGAATGATTATGAAAGATTATAAAAATATAGATATATCCCAACCATTTGATCAATGATTATATTCATGAAGTTATATATAAAAACAACTTTTATAATTTCTATAAAAAAAGCATTCCCAAACATATTTATATATCTAGTTTACAAAATAAAATTAGATAAACACAGGGGGAATTCAATTATTATATATGGTTCATTAAATATAATAGGGTCAATAAAGGGGGATTTCTATTGTTATACTTGGTTATTTAAGAGGTAAAAGTGTAAAAAGATATGTCCACTAAATGATAGTATTCAAATGGAAGTTTTTTCTCTACATTGATCATTTGGAATAAAAAGAGTAAATCCTCATAGAATGAGTACACACTCATCTAGATTTGGATTAAAAATACAAAATAATCAAATCTCTATAAGGAATTGATATTATTCATCTTTAATAAGATATGTTTAGAAAATGAGGATCTTGATGGTGAATTTATTTAGAGATGATGATACATTGTGTCTCAGAAACCTATATGTACTTGTCATATAACTTCATGTATAAAACCTATTAATGAGAGACTCATATATATAAATTAAAGTTACCTCATTGAACCCATGTGTAGAGGAGAAGAAGAGGGTATAACCCAATGATTAACTTTGTATCTTTCTTGAACCATTGTTATATTATAGTGAGTGGTGTTATCTCCTGATATGTTGATACACTATCAACATATAATAATTGAATTAACCTTTAATGGTGATCCATGTATGATCCTCATGTATGGTGTGGTATTTTAATTTATAAATTTTTTTCCGGTGAGAACACAATTAAGAGGTTGAGATATTAATCATGTTCCTTCCAAGGTGGGAACAAGATCTAAACTTTGTAGGTGAAAAAATAAAGATAAAATGTTGAAATTCGTGTGCACCCTGATTCACCCCTCTCTAGGTGCTTATGTTCAACTTGGAACCTATATATAAAATCCATTAAATATAAAATTTTAGTTTATATATAATAAATATGTATATATAGAGAGAGAATATATCAAAATAATATAGTTGGAGAAAGATATACTTTAATGAAGTTAAGTCTTAACATGTTCATGATGCACCAAATTTGACATAAGAAGAAAATCTAATGTACACCATGGATTAATTTATTAAAAAAAATTATATTTCTCAGTATAGGGAATTAAATAACCATAGGGATGGTTTTTTTACCATTGAAAAAGGTGACACATTTGTAGAGGATGGAAAACCTATAACCTATAAAGTTGTATTATGTAGCTTTGAAGATTTCAAGTGGAAAAAATACATGAATTGCAAAATTGATTTCATATACCAAAATCATGTTTGGATTATAGTGGAATCATTGAATATTCTCATTATGGGAATATAATAAAATTTTATTTCATTAAAAATGAACATGTGCCATGTGTCAATAGGAAGGTTACTAGGAGTGTGATAATTTTCCAAGTAAGAAAAGTTGATGGAATATTATTAATGAGTAATTAGATAGTAGTATTATAGTATGTTATGACTATATTAAATGTGTTTAATTTTCCTAATGTTCATGTATGCACACACTCAACCATTTACATGAATAATTGAAAAATAATATAAATAAAATATTATAACATCTAGAGTAAAACAATTCATTCAACAACCTCTAGGGAATACATCTGAGGAATATTTTATAAAACAAATTGAAAATGGAAAAAATACATGCCATAAATATAAATTAAGTACCAACCTTACAAAAAAAATTAAAGAGGAAAATTGATAGAGTCTGACTCTATATCTCCATGTACAACCAATGAATATTGTCGATGCACTCAATTATCGCCATTCTCCACTGATGTAACTTATAAAATGTATTTTATTTTCATAATAAATGACACATTCAAAAAATAATATGCATGTATGAGTAAATAGATACCAATTAAGAAACAACAAAGATAAAAAATGGATTAATATAAAGAAAATAATATATCATCTCAACCCAATGTAAGAGGGAAACAAATCTCAAGATATATATATTATAAAAAAGAATCCCAGTAGAGATAGAAATATAATATCCATTTCATAGTCTAACCAGAGTAAATGATTCTTACAATAACTCCAAAATTCAATCTCAGATTCCTTTAATCATGTGGAACATTACATATATCTATATGGATGAGCATGTACATCACTAATGTGCTCTATAGCTGAGGGAGCCACGATTGTCATGGTGGACCTGCTCCCTATCGGTGCTTGAAGAAGGGGGAGTACCACTTCATAGATAGTGGAACCACACCCTTATATCATGTGGGGGAGTGCCTAATCAACCTATGTAAATTTTACGGGGACCCATTTCCTATTGAGATAGGGGATTACCAACCCTGAAGTCACTCAGATGATCCTTCCCAAATCACTACCATCTACTAGTATCCCTTGAAAAATCATCACAATCAAAACACATCCCTTCACATATTGTATTATAGAAAAAATGGACACCATCATGTTTTACCTAGAAAACACTTAGTATAGTCTACTCATGGTCAAAAATCTGAGTGTATTAGAAGTACATATGAGAGGAAGAAGTTTTTGGGAGCAGGACAAGGCATGTATGTGGGGTCACACAACGGGCGTTCAATCCTCATTACCTAGTTATGTCCTCAACAGGACACAACTTATAAAGAAATTTTACAGTACATGACATGTACTTGGTCTACATGTCATGTTTGAGGAACCCGATGCCTACCTAAGAACTTTCATCTGTAACCATGTACATTGGCCCGTACATGTGTACATGATCGTGTTTGGGTATCCTAGCCAAGTCTGAGTACATGGTCATGCCCATGTACTCTATCCATGCTAATGTGCCTAGCTATGTTCGTGCCTGTGTAATCTTGGAGTACACTTCATTCCACCATCATAGGGCAACACAATTTCTGGTGGTTACACACTATGTATGATATTTCTCTTCCTCGAAACCCTGGTCGCCACAGCTAGGGGACTATATGTCATGTGTTCTTCACAATACACACTGTGTATTCATGTTTTTTATATAAAAATAGTTTCTTCATGAAGATACCATATCCATCATTGAATCCACAAATCCCATCATTTAACCAATCTAAATTGAAGTAAAACACCTCCGGTTATTGATTCCTGACCTCTAGTGGACAGAAATTAGAATCTGATCACATGTGAGGGAATCCATCATGCATCCACAACCATTAAAGGTTAAAAAATCCATCACTAAAAACCATGAATACATCATGATCCATCTGAAAACCATTGATCCATTCAATATTTTTGAAACATCCACAAATTAGGGGGTTTGATCATACTCAAACCCACCCTAACAATGTGGAACCATGACCTCATGGGACAACAATAAAAAGTTCCAAGAATAGTGGGGTAAAACACAATAACAATTGTGATAATCATCTTTGGATAATATAATCCAGAAAAATAATCAATAAGAATAAGATTATGGGTGATAAAATTGTAAAAAAATATAATTATTCATTTATAGAAATCAAATTATAAAACATCTCATGAAAAGGGTGGGAATTTACAAATAATGATAAACTGATAAAAAATCCATTATTATCAATTAAAAATGGAGGAAACCACAAATAATGAGGCCCCCTTAGTTTTGGATCAACCATTATGGAATTTTTGTTTCAGTGATGAGGTTTCATTATGTTTTTTGTACTCTTCTTTGTCAACTATGATATAATCATTGTTATTCATATGATCTCAATATTCCAACAATGAATGGGGATCCTCCTCTAAAATCCTCATAGGATTATAAATCTAATCCTGGTGATTTTCCATAATAGTGAATTTATAGAGAAGGAATTATAATATTTAATATAAAATAAATTATTTTTTTATTTTAATTGAAAATAGTCGCAAATAGCCACCTCGCTCAGATTTTTTGATACCGACCAACCTTAGTTCACACCTAAGGTATAGCCCACATTTTGGAATTATACATGGTCTCAGATTTCCCATATGTGGTCCCAAACAAAGATACACCCATTTAAATGAAAATTATTTGTAGTAAGTATTAAAATACATTTGTATTTTTAATATTTGAATTCTGGTGCCACGAGATATGAAACAATTGCATCGACTCTTAAGATAAATTTATATATTTTCATAGAAATATTCAAATGAAAAATAAATCAAAAACAAAGTTGCTACATTATCCCATCCTTTAAGGATTTTATCCATGAATGGAACAAGCTACATAATGATGTGACGGTACTAAGTCTGCATTTAAATATCTCACTCCAAATAGCTCTCCTGGATTCTCCCATGTCATCAAAGCACATGATCCAAATGATTGGTCTATCCACATAGGATCCTATCCTAGTGATCCAAAATCTCCACCATGTAATCTAAGAATGTGGATCCATTCTACATGTCTATCTCACCCAAGTTAATAACATATGTTGGAACCTACATGTATCTCATCAGCTGTGGCACATGGAAGAGGTCATATACTTGATCCAATTATGGGGGAAAGGTTAGGCATTAAGAAACCTCTCCAACCATACGATGGATCTCAAACATCCTAATAAACCTCGAGGATAGATTTAATACCTAGAAAAACCACCATAATCATCATTATAGGGATAATCCCATAAAAAAATTGTTTTCCAGCTGAATCTTCAAGGCCCTATGATGTCAAAATGTATAATATTTCTGTCTACTCTAGGATATCCTCAATTTATCATGGATAACCTAAACCCTATTCATCATCCCCAACACCATCTATAAACCATCTAGATATGTCTGTCAAATCTCATTTTAATGAAAGTGATACCTGTTTGGTCCCTCATAAAGAGACTCAAGATAATCAATGTTGATCTTAGAGTAATTGTTGTTATTATAAGTGAAATATAAAAATAAAGAGTGATCCACCCTATACCAAACGAATACCAACAAAAATACTCTCAAAAAATCCTCTAATACCTAGATAGTCTTATCAATCTCCCCATCCATATAGGGGTGAAACATTATACTCTTCCCCAACTGGGTCTCAAAGGCCTTATGAAATAATATCCACAATAGTGACATGAATAAATCATTAAGGTTATAGGAAACCATCTGGGGTACCCCATAAAGATAAATGATCTCCTACTTGTACAAGTTCTCTAGACTCTCTATTAAACATTGGAACCTGATTACAAGGAAGTGTGTTGACTTGGTGAGTCTATCAAAAATAATCTAGATAGAATCATGGCCTCTCTCTTTCCACAGATGCCGCATCAAAAAATACATGTACATGTCATCGAATTTACACTCCTCAATCTCAAGAGGTTATGGTAAACATATCGGAAAATGGTTCTCATCCTTTACCTACATACATGTGAGACACCGAGATATAAACTCGGGTACACTCTGGCTCATGACACTCCAACAAAATTGCTATTAAATTTCCTTATATGTATTTTACACTATGTGATGTATATCCAATGTGAAGGTTTGAAACTCCCTTATTTCCTCCTCTAACAACATGATTGGAACCACCATCCACCCCTGAAAAATTATGAGGTTCTACCATATTTTATAAAATCCATATGGTGCATCTCATAAAGATATTTGGCCACCCAAAAAATCACAATCTATTTATCCCAACTTGGATACTATCACATACTGAAGAAGCATATGATTCACCACTATAAACTAAAGAAAAACTACACTCATCTCCTCTAACATGGTTAGCTACAATTAATCCATCTACTTGGACACCTCCTCCACCAAGCGAGAAAGGGACATCCTACTAAGGGAATATTCCACAATATTACCCTTCCCATGGGTATTGACTGCATCAATTTCATTATCTTGCATGAACTCTATCTAGAACCTTTGTCTTAGGTTAAGATCACTCTAATTGAATATATACCTAATAATATGGTGGTTTGAGTAAAAAAACACTCACCCAAAATATAGAGCATCCACATATTCAAGTTGAAGACTACCACTGTAAAATTTAGGTCATATGATGTGTATTTCCCTCATAGGGTATCAACTGAATTGACCCAAATGTGATCACTACCTATCTTTTCATCAACGAACAACCTATACTAGCACTATAGGAATCATAAAAAACCACATACTTCATTCCACCCATTTGTAGTGTTGATATAGGAGCACTGATGTATCTCATCCATAGCTCCTCAAAGGCTCTTTGACACTGCTCAATCTAGATAAATGGATTCCATTTCTATGTTAGGGTGGTCAAAGGGGATGAAATATTGGATAATTTCACAAAAAATCAAATATAGTAACCCTATAATACAAGAAAAATTTCCACCTCTAACATGTTATTGGGTGGCTCCCAAGAAATAACCACATCAATCTTCACTAGGTCTATAACTAAACATTGATCGTAGATAACATGACCACAAAAGTGAACCTCATGGATATAGAACTGTAAATTTGTGAAATTTACATAAGGATAGTTCTCTTGGAGCCAGTCTAGGAAAATCCTCAGATGATCTGTATGCTCTTTCTTCAATGTAGATTAAATGAGTATGTCATAAATGATGAAAACCAAAAATTATTCCAAGTATGGATTGAAGATATGATTCCTGAGATCCATAAATACAACAAGGTAATTTTCACTCCAAAATGAATCACTAGGAACTCATAATGTCCTTATAGACATTGGAATAACATATTCATAGTATCATCCACATGAAACCTCAACTAGTGATATTCGTAATAGAGATCGATCTTTGAGAACCAACTTGTGGGTCTGAACTAGTTAAATTTTTCATCAATACTCATAAAGGGGTACCTTTTCTTTATCAATAACTAATTTAGGTGATGAGAATCAATAAAAATTTGTAATATATCAACTATTTTCTTCAAGAACAATAAACATATTCACATAAGGACACACTAGATCTGAAGATACCCTTCTCTCAATGGTCCCAAACTACACCCAAATCTCATGAGTTTGGTAGGGACTATACGATATGCCGGAGAAAATATTTGTACTTTACCTGGGTTTAATTAAATTAAAAAGACCGTATTTTTCTCATTGGAAGCCCTAAAATGTCCTTGATAAATATTTTTTGAAGTTCCTACACTATCGAAGAAATTTGGATGCATGGGTAAATTGTTGTGCCAAGGGATAAAATTGTTAACTGATAGGTAATGGGTTACAACTTCATGCCCATAATAACCACTCTCTTAGACATGAGATCTCTCCCATTTATAATGGATAATCCTGTCATATTATTGTAAAAAAATCACACTCTCATTTGATGATAGTCAATCTGGGCCCATACATTGGATAACCAGTTCATGCATAAGATAATTTCATAAGGTTTTATCATAATGACCAAGAGGTCACTAGATAAATAATCTCATCCAAGTGTTATCTTGCACTATTGTTGAATATGAGATATCAAATAATCACTTCCTATAGGAACCTTTAGTCATATTTTTTGGGATAAAGCTGCAACTGGAATCTCAATCTTTCACATAAGAGCTAAGGAAATGATGGAATGACTTGTACCAATGTCTACTAATAAATGAGGAAAGACTATAAAGGGAAAAAATTGTACATTGAATCATATCAAATGTTTCTTGCCTAAAGACCTCCATAGTTTGGAGTTTCCTATAGCATCAACCGCTAGCTCTCTGAGTCTTGCATGGTATGCCTATTGGTGGTGTTGGAAGCAGCACTTAATGCCTCCCTCTGATAGTAGCTCCTCTCTCCACCGCTCCACCTACTCCTTTATCTACACCGTCTTCTTTAAGGCTACCCTGACCATACCTGGGATATACCCTATCATAATGATACCTTTTACATGGTGTCCCATCTATTATCGACCTATAATTCTTGGAATGATGGTTCATAAAATCACATTCCATATGACCCCTCCTATCAAAATAATAACATCGAAACTCAAATGTTGGGTTGGATCCTCTGTGTGATCCATAAGTCATAGATTCAAATGTCTATGTTCAAGAATGAGAATGCCTCCTATTATGAGACCTCATCATCTAATGCATAGTAAATGATTTAAAGAACCAATCCACATGATTCCCACCACCAGCTCCAACCACCCAACATCCCTCAGTTGGGAATCTCTTAGCCTCTAGATCCCACTCTAGCTCTCTAGTATAAGCCAGGATTCACAAGGAGAAAACACTAGTATGAATTTAGCTATGGATTCCCTGAAAAACCCTCTATTCCCATAAGAAACCATCAAACACCATATCTTAGAAGTAACATGTGAGGTTATTAAAACTATTAGTAGTCTTAGAAACTTTCTTATCACACTTGCGCATCTCAAGCATCTCTTAAATTTAGACTGAGCATAAGAATGAGGGGTAAAACTCCTAAAGAAACATTTTTGGGAAGTCTAACCATTATATTTTCAACTCATCATGGGTATTCATCACCAAAATCCACCTTTTTCACAAATCTCCATAAAAAAGACATCCTAACAGCATAGCCATCTGATTGGTTGGGGTCTAGACAAGGATGATGAATCAAAAAACATACTCAAGACAATCCACTAAAACCTATGGCTATTTATCTCCATGGAACTTATATGGTATCTGATCCTATAAATCACATAGTGTGATAATCGTATGTACATAATCAACATAAATTTCTTGTATTATCTACTACTCTTCAGGTGGGGGTGCTACTCCCAGTCTTCTTAGAGAAAACACCTCACAGGATGGACCCTCCAACTGAGGCCTCATCACCCTTCACAACACCGTCATGATCCTGTACCAGTAACCTAGATGGATGTATTCATGAAGGAATCCTGAAATTGATAAATATATACCACATTTATATAAGAATATATATATTCAGTGATAACTAAAGAAGGAAAATAAAATGACACAATATTATATAATGAAAGTACCATTATTCCCAGATATCAATATCATTGTACACTACGTCAGCAGGAAGGTAGTTAGATTCCTAATGAATGGATACATCATCTACCAAACTAATATTGGGCTCCTTAGTATGAAATACATACTCTAGAAACTCTGACACCATTTCCATAAGTCCCAACCAATCCTCAAAAACGGGACAACTCCAAACACTATCCCATGGAATGAACAACTTTAATACCACTCTTTCACAACCCAACCCATCAGGGCCTATCTGGATAATAGAAGGATGAGTTCAATAGCCCAAAGTCCACTTCTAGATGGCTAGAAGATAGAGATAAGATCCAAGAAGGAAAAAAAATAGGTGTCATTTTCCTAATGTAAGTTTATTCATTCACACAACTATATCCACAAAAAATTTAAGAGTTATATAAATAAAAGATTTTAACATAAAGAGTAAAAAAATGAAAGCAATAACCTCTAGGGAATACATCTTATTACCAGAGTATAATCCTAACTAAAAATAGAAAAATCAAATTTCCAAATAGAAATAGAATACAAACCTGACTACAATTGAAATGGAGGAAAACAATGAGTGTCCAGCTCTAGATATCTAAGTCCGACCATCAAATGCATTCAATAAATTCATGTATCACTATGCTCCACCAATATCACCACAAAACTATCTATCATCTACATAAGACAGAAAACATGTGGGAAATCCTATGTAGGGTTGAGTATATACATATCTTACAGGATTTCCTAAAAACCAAAAATGAAAAAATATAAAGGTACAAAAGATATCAATTCAACCCAAAGTATCAGGGAAACGAAACCCAAGAAATATATATGATAAAAAAACATAGTAGTGGGATAAAGTGGGTATCCATATCAAATCCTAAACAAATTCTATGAGTCTACCTATAGTTGTAAAATTCCATATATGATTCCCATCATCCTTATCAACCTCAAAAAAAATTATTTGGAGAAGCCTTCCCATTTCCACTGCACTCTATAACCAAGGGAGCCATAATTCCTGTGGGGTACCCCTTTCCTACTAAATCTTGAAAACTGTGGAGTACCAATCCATAAATAAAATAATTTTGGGCATCTATAGTATGTGTAAGTACCGAATCTATCTATGTAAAGAGTATGGGGTACTTGTACGATGGTGTAATAGGTGAGAAACTACCCCAACATCACATTGATGGTCTTTCCCTGATAATTACCATCATCAAGAATTGCCTGAAGAAGAACCACATTCAAAACACCTCACATATTATTTCATATTACCAAAAAATTCTAACATTGAATTTTACATGGAATAACACTTAGGATATGCTACCCACCGAGCAACATAAAAATCTCGAGAAAGGAGTTGTGAGTGGAAGAAATTTTTGGGAGAAGTACATGGCGTGTACATAGGGTCATATGGCATGGGACCTCAGCTCATCTCCTAGGTGTGTCCTCCCCTATACATGGATTGAATATCCATTCTACAATACACAACATGTACTAGGTGTTATTGGTGTGTATCCACCACCCGAGTCCTACCCATTCTATTTTGGATGTTCTCATGTACATCAGACTACCTTTGAACATGGTTATGTTTGGGAATCTTGTATTTTTCCACGTACATGACCATGATAGTCTACTCTAGCCGTGTCTATGTGCTTGACCATTTCCATGACCATATACTACATGAGTAAATGTTGAGACACCAACTAAGGGTCACTAGATGTGTGGTGGGTCTACATAGCATATGATATTTATCTCCCCAAACCTTATCTGCCACATACAAGGTACTAGACAACATCTGTTATTCATTCTAAATTCCACGTAGTTGACTTTTTTATAGATAGATTAGTTTATTCATTCCAATCCCAGATCCTACTTCTGCACACAAATCTAGTCATTTGACCACCCGTAATTAAATGAAAATAACTCCTTCCATTGATACTTGGCCACCTTTAGACGGAAATTGTAATTCAATCACCCAATAATGAATCCCTCGCACATCCTCCACCTTTAGGGTTTTTGAAACCCAAATCCATCACCCACAACAAAAAATACATCTTTAACCATCATCCATCCATTGATCCATTCATTGTTTACTCAACCTCCATGAATCTAGGCATTTAATCACTCTTGAACCTAGGCCAAATGTTTTGAAATGAAGCCCTGTGGGCTAAAAATGAAGAATAGTGGGGGAAACTCACAATAACAAAGGAAATAATCATCATTGGCTGATGGGATTATAGAAACCCATTAATAAGATCAGGATCAATTTTGATAACAAGGAATAAAAAATATTGTATTTAGACAAATCAAAATATAGAATGGATCATGTGAATAGTGTAAAATCAGAAGTCATGATTAAAAAATAAAATATACATGATTATCAAATAAAAAGGGTGTAAAATTCATATAATGATACATACCTCAATTTATTACTGATCATTGGTGAAGAACACATTCACCAGTGTTGAAGATACACTATAGTCACTACCTGGTTCCCAATCAACCTCAATCTGATCATCTTTTGTCATCTGATTCTTATCTCCTAATGAAAAATGATGATCCTCCTATCAGATCCTCATATGTTAATATGTCTAACCATATTTTCTTTTAATATAAGGGTATTTATAAAGAGATAATTATGTGATTTAAAATAAAATAATTATTTTAGTTATCTATTTAAATTAATGGAACCCACCAGCAGTTACCTCCCTCATAATGTAAAATGTTTTCCAACTACAGTTCATGCCTTGGGTAAACCCCATATTTCAAAATAATCCATGGTATCATATTTAAAATCCAAGGTCTTGAACAACTAGAAAACCAATTATTATAAAATGATTCATGCACCTGAAATAAAATATATTAATATTTTTCCTATTTTATTTTTGGGGTCCCAAGACACCCAAGCACCATGTTGAATCAAAAGATAAATCTAGATTGTATATAGAAATATTCAAAAGAAAAGTCCATAAAAAATAGAGTCATTAAAATATTTTTAAAGGAATTAAGTTAAAAGGACATTTTTATAGGGATCATGATATGTTTATGTGGATCCAAAATGTTTTTTAAAATTAGTCAGAGTATATACATTAACATCGTATTGAAAATTATAAGATTAAATGATCCAACATATGATTTCTTCATTTATTGTAAGATATAAATCTTTCATGAAGATATATTTTTGGGAATTTGAAAAGAAATATATAGTTTTATTGAATCCTACATGATTAATTTATTAGTTCTATTATATGAAATATGATATGTACTACTTATTATCATATCAAGAAAATTCCATGAAAAGTACAATGGTAAAGAATTCAAATTATCATTAATAATATAATGTGAATTTTCCATGAATATAGAGATGATAATAAGTAGTTCAAAAGATATACATTGATAATAGTTACTAAATGTATCAGTTTTATGTAATATTATAATTAATGGAAGTGATAAATGTATCATAAAGACACCTTTAGTTTCAAATTGATCTCATAGAAATTCACTATTCTATTCCGCCCTTATAACATTATTTGAAACTACATTTATGTTATAATTTCAGAAAACAATAATTAGTTTAACTTTTCATTTAATATTATTAATTGATATCAAATAATATTAAAAAGTAAAATTTCACTTGTTTTTATGTTTTTTTTAGATTGAGGTTATTCCAATTTATTTAGATAAAGTTGAATAAAAATTGGTCAAATTTTATGGGAGCCTGGGAACACATGTGCACCAGTTTTCAAATATTAAAAATTAATCAAACCCAATTGGTCTTAAATATAGTTGTATGATCCATAAATATGTTCCAATCAAATATTTAGAATAAATATATACCTATTTAATCCATTTTGAGACCCAAATAAAGTTATCTGTTCATGATTGAAACTCTTCAAATTCAATAATATAACTAAATAATTTGAAAATATCTCCCATTATAGAGATCTAATTACAGAAAAATATTATATATAGAAATAAAAGTTGATCAATAATAAATATATTGTTTTTCATAAATATATCTGTGGACTTTTAATATTTATAAACTAATATTGAGGTTATATTTATAATTTTTTTGTGAAACACCCACTACTATCCTTAATTTTTAAATATATACTTTTGGAATGTAATTTGAATGTTCAAAAAAGTAGGGAATCAATTCCATTTTAGAGATTCAAAGGATTAGTCCCAAAATTCTAGATGTTATAGAACTCTCTATCGTAATTGGGAGAAAAAGTATGAACATATAGTTCCATATGAGCTCTATAATCTTCTTGATGAAGAGATAAATGGTGGGTGATCTTTGTGAGGGAGATACACACATGGATATGGTGTTAAAATATGATATTTTCTATAAGATTGGTTTATTTTTTTTGTTTTAAATAATAATTTTAGATATGTATTTACTAGTTTCTTATTTTAATGAAAAAAATATGAAAAGAAAATACTTTTTATTTTCCTTTATTTATTACATCAATTAGTATGAAATATATATTATTAAATTGTTAGGCAAAACTGGTCTAGTGGGAAAAACCTTGATTGAACCCAAATCACCTTGGTGTCATTGAAAAGGATTTAACCAAGTTATTGTCTATTGTAATCATTTATATTATAGATGATATCCAATGTATCAATACAATCATAGTGGTCACAAAGAAAATTGTTCTAATGGTCATTGAAAATGAAAGTAATGAAATGGTAAAAATTGTTATGAAATATAGTTGGAAGGTTTATATAAAAAAAATTCAACTAAACCAACACACTAGGAAAGGCCATTTTTTATTATCATTAATTGATCAAATTCTAGATAGGTTAGTATAAAAATACCACTACTATTTTTATAATTACTATTATGGATGTTTCTAGATCCATATTTTCTTAGATGTTTTGGAAAATTCTACATTTAGTTTCCCCTTTCAAACATTTTCATAAAGGTATATGTCATATTTTCTATAAAATTATCTAGGTATTTTACAATTATGAAATTTTTTTATTTTTATTATGTATATAATATCATGGAGGTATTAATGAATGATTTCACCATCCATAGTTCATCTTTTAATGAGTGTTCGAGTAGTCTGTGTGTTTTCCTTCATTGTGTTATGGAAAGTGGAATTTTATGAAATTATGATAAATTGTATTTTCTAGTATGATAAGGGATAATACATAGACCTGCCATTTTCTGAGTATGGTATCCAAGTTGATAAATGAAATTTGAATTTCATTTTGTCCTTCAAATTCCACAAACTTGTGTGGGATGTATTGGCTTTCATAGGCCATGTTGTATTTTATCTCACCTTCATTGCAGACTTTATCATGATTTCACTCCTCTCTTATAATTACACAAAAAAGATAAATAATTATTGTTTATTAAAAATAGTGGGAAATATTTTAACAAATTAAAATATAATATCATGACACCCCCAATAATCTTACCACTTTAGTGGGATTTACTATTTGACTTCATGTGTGATTCATCTAAAAATTCAATTGGGGAAATCTTATCACAACATATCGATCAATCTCCACATTTAATTGAAAATTCATCATGCACGTTGAACCCTACCAAAAAAAATAAACCATAAATGAAAAGTAAAATATTATATTTTCTCCATGGATAAATACTTTTTTAACATTAAGGGTATAATTTGATTTCGTATTCAAACCATGTCTCCCTCTAATATCTCCATAACAAATCATAAACTAGGACATGTATCATTAATTTGATGATCAACCTTTCGTAATTTGGTTTAGAAATTAGTGATCCTGAATGAGTCAATGAATTGGTGACATGATATTTTAATAGTATCCTTCCATACCTATACATTCACACATCCCCTTATATACCTAATAATGACTTGTTTCTAGATAAGAAATTGTGTTGAGTAAAATATATAATTACATGGTATAAAAAATATAAATTAATTGGTACCACCTTTAAATATTATATATTTTAATAAAAATCAATTTAAGGATCTAAAATATGACCCTTATTGGTAAATTTCGGATAAAGCCCATATTTGGTGTAAATGTATTGATCAATTAATTTTAGTGTTGTTTTCTCACTAGTGAGTTTTAGTCCATACTTAGGTTCTACTACACCCTTTCATGTGTGGTTTAATTAATTCCCTAATGAATCATTCACAAGATTCTTGATTCTAGGATATTTTTGACAACATTAATTATGGAAAAAAATGAATTTATAGAGAATTTACTCACTAAAAAGGAAAGTAAATGTATCCAAAAGAAGTCAAATGATAAAATTACCTTGTTATTAAATGAAATTGTTTATGTTTGGGACATAAAAATTATGGGGTCATTACATAATTCATTTGAAAACATGTATATTATTATTATTTTGGATTATAATTCAATATGGATAAATGATTTGTCCATATGGACTAATCACTATAAGGTAGTTTGAGGATTTTTTACAAACCATGTATTATGAGGTGTTTGATTACATAGGTTGATCATTAGTGAATATGGTTCTTATTTCTACAATTTCACAATATAATCTTGTTTATATTAGTGTGGGGTAGGGAATTAAATTTACATATCCTATCACCCAAAACCCATTGGTAAAAGTATATGTGAATAATAGAGTTGTAAAATAAATTCCTAACAAAATGGTCCAACCAAATAGATAATATAGGAGTATTATACTCAATTATGTTTTTTGGTCCCATTGTACAGCTTGTAAAACACCCATAAGTATGTCACCTTATTTCTTTGTATTTAGAAAATATTTTAACCTCCCATTTAAAACTGAAAATAATTCTATTTGGATATAAAATAATGAAACACTGATATTTTTTTGTGTGAGTACTCAAAAAAGACTATATATGAAAGAGTTGGAGTAGATACAAATAGATTAATTTGAGAAATACCAAATAAATATGTTAATAACCAAGGATACCTATTACCTCCCCATGCACATTAAGAATATGTTCCTCCTTTGAAATTCAATACAAAACTTGTACACAGTTAATTTTTTTCCACTGGTCCATTCCATACCCTATAACTAATCTCTACCCCTTTGGGGATTTTTAGGGTATAAATGGAAAAACATAACAGAAAATAACTGTTAATGGGAAGGGATGAATCACTTCTATGAAACACTTCAGGAGTCCCTAGTGGGAACTCCACCTTAATGATTCCCTAGATATTTGAAGGATGCCAGGTCATGTCCTTCCTACTAACATGATCGTTAACCTTTATTTCTATGAGGACACTATAAATTCTATGTCTAGGGGTTTGATACTTTTCATATTTTTTTATGACTTTTTGTGTATGTATATCTCTTATTTCTTTCAACATTATTATTTTTATTTAATTTTATATTTTTTCATAGTATTTTTAAGTTTCTTTCACTTTCTTCTTTTTCTCTCTTTTTGGACAATCGCATGGTTCTTTTGGTTTTTATTTTTCATCACTAATTTTTTGGAATACTCATATTAAATTCCTATATAATCATTGAATTTACTTAAAATACAAGTTCAATTCTCCTATTTTATATTTGTTTGACATTTAAATATAATTTAGTTCAATCATGGAATATTTCTACAATGAAAGATTTAACATTAATGGGTAATATTTGTAAAATATAAGGTAAATAAATTATATAAATTCTTATGTATTATTGAAACCATTGAGATGATGATACTATCTAGGTAACTATTTATGGGTTAATTATATCATTTAATATCTCCCCACATCATTGAAAATAACTAGGGGTTTTGAATCTCAATTATTTAAAAGAATATATTTGTATTTTTTGTTAATTTTAGGTGGATTTCAAAAATTGATTTCATATAAGTTAATTTATTATCTTGACTACTTTACTATAGTAAATAAATAATGTTTTTGTTTCAAGAAAAGTATTCAAAAAATTTTAAAATTAAATAAATACCACTCAAAAAAATAAAAAATTAAAAGGTTTAACTTTTGAGAATGATTAATTGATTGATTCTAGAAATTTTATTTCAAAGGGTAAAGAATAGGTTTGGTGGAAAATAAACATACATATAAAATAATTTTAAATGGGTGATATTTAGTGGATGGAAATTAGAAGCATAAGCATGAAATATTTTTCATGTACATGTGGGTATTTAGTAGTGTGGTTGTAAATTTAATTTCTTGGATTAATATCATTTATCTCTCTGAATTTTTCACAGATACAATATGTGTTGACTTTATTTCCATAATTATTGACAATAACTCCTTCATGTGGTTATTATTTTTCTCACATTACATCAATGAATTAAATTTAATTTGGATATTCCATATTCTTGGGATAGGGAATAATATTTAGGTATATATAATTTTTAATATTTTTAAAATAAGAAATTTCTCAAGAATATATATGTTTTATTGAGGGGGTGTGATTACATAGCGATTAAATATTCTATTTCACCCTTATGGCACAGTTTTAAAATAATTTTTTATTATAATTCCCCAAAATAATAATTAATTGAAATAATTATTTAATTTAACTTATTAATGTAAATTATTAGTTAAGATTTAAAATTAACTTTATTTGCTGTTTTTTCTATAGGTGGTGGTGTTTTAAAGTGCACATTATGAAATTAAAGAAGAATGGGATAAGCTATATTGAATCCTAAACATGCATGTTGAATAATTTTGAAATTATAAAATATTTTCCAGCCCATTTAGGTTTAAAATTGGTGTGTTGATCTATAACTATGTTTCACATAACTAATTATCAAAATAATCTATGTTTGGTTCATCTATTTGGAGGCATGAATGCAATTATATTTTTAGAAAAACTAAACTAATTGAAGTGAAAAGTAAATCATAGTATTTAGAAAATATATCCAACTTTAGAACATAAATGACTAAGAAATAGTACATATAGATACTTAATAAGATAAAAAACAAGTCTATAGCCCCATAAAAGTCTAGATAAGGTCATTTACATGGCCTAAACTGAGATATAATTACTATTTGGAAATCTATTTGAAAAAACCACTACCTCACATCCCATATAAATGCATACCTTGATTATCTTATTTTAATGATTTTATAGAGGATAAAATTGTACCATTTTCAAGATAAATATCATTCCACTCATTATCAGACAAATTTTAGATCTCCCTAACATCATAGTGTGAGAAAGGATGTAGTTGGAGTTCCATACAAGCTTTATCCACCTATAAATAGAGAGATAAACTGTAGAAAATTATTATAAGGGAGATAAACATGTAGAGAGGGAATTTTGAAAATTAATTTTCTATTTGATTATTGTATTTTTCAGTTTAATTAGATATTTTAGATGTATCATTTACCTTTTTTTATTTTAATGTGTTGTCTTGATATAAAATAATGAAATTATCTTTAACTTCTAATAGTTTGTTTTGAGATTTTGAGTGACTGAATTGTATTTCACTGATTAGAAAAAACAATAATCCAGTTCATGCCTTCATTTTTGAGATATCAATTTTATTTGGATGATCATATACCAAGAATAAGTGTTAGACCTTTGTTATAAGATTATAATACCAAGGGTTAGTTTTTAATACATAAATATAAATGCTTAGAGGGTAATCTAGATTCTTATTTACCACAACCAAAGTGTTTCTCCAATTGTTAATGAACTTCGAAGAACTTTGTACGTAACATGTTGTCTATTGAACTTTTAGTGATAACTTTATCTTAACTTGTTTCAAAAAGAGGTTATAATTTTATTTTTTTTGTCAATTAGAGTTAATTGAAGTTGTTTTTTTGGGGTTGGCTCATGTGGAGCCCCATGAATGTTAAACAATAAAGTGAAATTATAAGAATAAATCATGATTCCATCACAAGTATTATGTCATGAATAAATGGATGCATAAGAATAAATATGTATTCCTTTATATCCATGAGATATGATCATCTCATAACGTGTTTATCACATAAAAAATCACATCATATTATAAATATTCACCAATATTAGATTAATCGAAAAATGTTGTATAAGTTTTGATCATGAAGGTACATTTCATTCCACTAAAAATGAATAATCTTGCAAAACTACAAATATTTCAGAATGATTTTAAAACTAAACTAAAATAATTTGTTTTTGATGGAATAAGTAGGTCCATGAAAGTTAATCATTAGTCTATTTTGAATCACAAATCAAGATTTTGTTTTGAAAAACAATATCACACTGCAATTCATATTTTATTTGGATAAAAATGATAGAATAATTAACCTATTCTGTTTTAATGAAATATTTCATTACCCAGTTATCTAAATATATATAATTCAAATTAAATTGACGACTTCTCACTCTCAAGAAAGATTGGTGGTTTTTCGTAGGATCATTAGCCACCCATATGAATTTTTTTTATTGATATTTACCTAGAAATTATTTAATGGATGAATTTTAAAAAAAAAGGTGGACTAGGGTTGTTTATAAATTTAAATTTGAATTTAAATTTCAAAAGGATTTTTCATGAAGTAATTAAGACCTAATATGTGATAAAAGGAAGAAAACTTATACATAAAATATTTTGGAGAAGAAAATAAGAAGAGAGATCAGGTTGTGAATGTCATTGAATACTTGAAATTGAAGAGTGGATTTTCATGTGGATTCTATTTAATATTAGGTTTCGAAGTGACATGTTATTACATATACCGAAGAAGATCACATATTTGATATTATAGCATCATAGAGAACACCCATTTTATTTGTTTTGTTTCTTCATTCATTATTCTTATTTGTTTAACCAATATATCATGTGTATCATAAAATTTTTAAATCTTGGAAATAAGATACTAGAAATAAGATATAAGTGATGGACCTTGAATGATCAGTGAAAGTATCCTAAATATTTTGATAAAAATCCAGCGTATTGGTGATTTTTCCTCATATGAATGCGTCATTGAAATGTTCCCCCTATATTTATCCTAGGGTGGGTGAACCAAATATTAAATCTCACTATTAATGCCCTTTAATTTGATTCACTTGAATGTTAATTGTTTGTTTGATATGACAGATTAAAAGGGTATTGGAAAAAATTAGGACAATTATTTCATAAACATGAAAAAATAATAATTTTTAGAACACCCTAATTCAACCCCATATTATGGTTTATATTCAAGTGGTATAAAATATGTAAGTAATTTCTTATTTTATATTTCAAATAATTTTATCCTCGTAGAGAATGTTGTGAATTCTAAGGGAGTTGCATTATTTAGTGGTTGTAATTATTAACTATATAAGAATATAAAGATATCACATTTAAAATATCGTTGTTTTCAGATTTTATACACTTATGTTCATGGAATACATGTTACTGACACTATGGTGTTTTCAATAATAGAAGTGGACAAAAAAGTTGGTTAATGTTGGTGAAAAGGATCAAAATTCATTATCTATTGAATTATCTAATCAATTATACATGAAAGTGATGTTTTTTTATTAAAATTAATTGAATTTGGGATAATTTTTTAATATTTATGATTGTGAAAGAAAAGTGAAATAGGAAAATCTACAATTATTTCACAACTAATTTAGTGATTTTAAGACGAGATCAAAATAAAAAGTTGATAGTTTCTTAAATAATATTATTTAAAATTTTAAATAAATTGTTATAATATTTTTTGAAATTAAATATGTTGATATAGTGAAGAAGATCATATTAATATTTCTAATAATTTACAATACAAAATTGATAGCATTTGAATAATGAAATCACAGGAAATTTCCTCTCAAATAACTATGTACTATACTATATTCATATGAAAGGTTAGTAAAGAAAGAAAATTCTTGTGAACATTCATAAAAATAAATATAATTAAATATTATCGAGAAACATGAGATTTAGGATTCTATAATTAAATAATAAGACCTTAGTTTATATTTTGTATCTCTTATAGTAAGGAAGTTTTAGAGAGTAAAAAGAATATTCAATGGTAAACTGGTAAGTTTTCATTGTGGAAAGGAAGGTCAATTTTTTTAGTTCTAAAAAAATAATTGATGGAGAGTATTTTAAGATTATATACACTCAAGAAACAGAAATGGATTTTTTGTTCTTGATGTAACTACAAAAATTGAAATGAAAGAAGAAATAATTTGTAGATAAAAGTGTTTATATATAAATATAATTATGATGTAGGATAAAATACATTATATGGTATCATAATCATGTTTAGCAAGACACAATAGAATTTATTATGGATACAATAAAGAAATAAAAAACTAGAGAAGAAGGGATTATCGATATATGGGAATTGTAGATCTAAAAGTGTATTTAGGAAGATATATTGAGGGGAATGACCTATAACAGATGAAGAAAATGATTATTTAAATATTCCTTAAGATATTTTGATGATCTCAAACAATAAATTTACCAACTTAATTTTTTTGAATAACAATAAAGAGAGCATGTGAATCCGAAATAAGTAGTTAATTAAATGTTAAAGATTGAGTAGTAGACTATTATACTTTATAATCTTAATATACCCATAAAGGATAAAACTAATAATATTAAAGCACTTGAAAAGGTAGTTTTATCTTTAGGAATGAATCACAAGTTTGAAATAAATATATTTTTATTTTGGAAAAAATATATAATTTGGAATGTTATTATAAAGAAACAAACTTATCATAAATAAATATTACATCTTAATAGACATTTATTCATTACATAACATAATGACCCCTTCTAGAATCATTTTATACTAGTGCCCTTGGAATCATGGATACATTAACAAATAATCCGTAAGTGAGATAAATTATCTCCCACTATTATTAATAATGAGAACCATTCTTAGGAATATCAATCATAACACCATTAAACATATCCTAGTGAAAGGAAACATATTAAAGGGTTATCTTAGATGCTCAGTGTAACACCCCGAAAATATAAAGTAAGAACCTTATATTCGATAGCGTGAATGAAATGCGACACCAAGAACATAAAGATATATAATATTGTGATACATTAAAATATAATTATGATATTAAATAGATTTGATATATTTTATATTTTTAAATTCATTTAACACCAAGTTAGCATTCATTATACTCAAGAGCGACCTTTTTTGATGGCTTGAATTACACATAAGACCGAGTTGCACCAAATAATAATATATTATTAAATTTTTATTATTTAGTATAATAATATATAAACAAGAAATTATTAATATTATTAAATAAATTATGAAAATATAAGGTTCATATAAATATAAAATAAACTCATGGGTTAGTAATTAACGAGAAATGAAAATAAGAACCAATTGGATATAAAAAGAAATATTATTATTTTTTATGCTTCCAAAAGGGTTTTATATTAAGAAACATAACTAATTAAAATTAATTATTTATTTTAATGAAATATATATTTTATATACTCAATAAAATGTTTTTTATATTCATCCATTAGGTTTAATATGCATAAGATCATAAAAAACCCTATTTTAAACATTTGAAACTTATATTTTCATAACGGAAATTTTACCAACTTTTAATGGAAAACACATTTTAAATATTAATTTGAAAAATTAATTAATTAAACATGTCAAAATAAACTTCACATTTTAAATAAAAATATAATAATTAGGTTAGGGTGAATTTTTGATATTTCTCTGTAACATTTCATTTTTAAATGAATAGTTAAAAATACTGAATTTATGTTCAACAATTCTTTTGCATGTAATTTATTTATAAGGTTAAATAATGTTTTTTATTGTTTTTAAATATTAAATATGCAATATTTTTACCAATTAATTCAATATAGGTCATTGGGATCAATTTCACTTTGAAAATGACTATAAAAACATAACAAACTTTTGGATGTTTTTACTTTAAAAAACCATGTTGTCATCCTAATTGCGGGATAAATTTCAATTAATTTCTACCAATTATGTGACTAAAATTGGAAACATTGATTTAAATATTTTAAATAATAATAATTTATAATTTCTAACAAGGTTAACTTATTTTTTGACTCAAAATATTATTGATGGTAATTAAAATTAATAATAATTATTAAGGTAAAATATAGCTTAATAATGGACTAAACCTTTAACTTAAGGGCCAAATGACCTTTTAACTTGTAAAAACCATTTAATGGACATATATCGGCCATAAAACTTCAATTATTTAGTTTTTTTTTGTTTTGGATGACTTTTTTTAGGTAATAACACTTGTACACGTAACATGTTTCCAAGAATTCCAACAGAGTCATTTTCCTTCCCTATAAAAGGACAACACCTCTACCACTTCTTTAAACCACTAAAAAATAATAGGTTATGCCAATAACTACCCAAAGAGATTCCAAAAATCTTTCCTCTGTACTTT
This sequence comes from Viscum album, assembly GCA_963277665.1. Taxonomy (NCBI): domain Eukaryota; kingdom Viridiplantae; phylum Streptophyta; class Magnoliopsida; order Santalales; family Viscaceae; genus Viscum; species Viscum album. The sequence continues at coordinate 1,279,340,835 of OY728146.1, read as the reverse complement.
GAATCCTTCATTTGGTCAGAAAGCCTTCCAAGGAAGCCTTTTAGTATAAACCAAAAGAAGGTACCCAATTCAATGGTAACGTCTTCTCTCATGCTTTTTAGTTTCATTTAAACTATCCACTACATTTAATATTTTTATTCTATACTTGTATAACAAAAAAAATATCATAAATATACTAGTATGTTCTTATTATAAGGGTTCAAACTACACTAACACACAACTCCAACTAATGGGTAATGAACATATTGTTTCTTTGTACGATGAACTACTGCCTCACGAAATGATGGATGTTCATTTTTCCCTTACCACCTATCATGGTGGAAATTATGATGTAAAGTATTATTATATATTATATATATGATTTTTTTTATATTTTTTCATATTCATTTATTTTATAATATATACCATTATACATTCCATTTTTTGTAAGTACGATAACGTCACTTGTGGAAGTGTTGACTTTCAACCCCTCAATGTGATATGATTCGTTCACATTATACAAGGAAAGTACAAAGGATAATATTAATAAACATATCAAAAATATATATGATACTATAATTATAATATAAATATGTACCATTTAAATTTAATTCTTTTAATACGACAATGAAATGAAAGTAGCGTTCATGCATACATACACCCTACCGTCTTCATGAACGGTGCATTTCATTTATTATTTACAAAGATTATTTGTTATTATAAATAAATTTTTACTTAATATATATGAGAATTAAATAATATTCTATATTTTGAAGATTATGAAACCATGATACAGATAATAATAATAATAAACAACAGGTCCAAACATACTTGAGAAAACTAGGCAACTAACACCCGAAATAGTCAAAATAATGAGCGATTGTCAAAAAATGGGTAATAAGGTATTATAATAATTTAAGATATGATATTATAAATATTAGTATGGTTTGATATAAGTTATTAAAATTTTTTAAAACAATTTATAGGAGTATATATACCACATGATAAATGGAAGGTTAAGTTAAGGGAATTTCGTCTCAATTAACATTCCATTGAAACTTATTTGTTATTATGAACCAATGCACATTAATTTGACATATATAAATACTTTTAATATGTTATATCATGACTCTATTTACTCTCATGATATTATAATTTTTTTAAATGTTATTCCTTTATGGGTTTTATGATTTAAATGTTTCAATGTGGTATGGGACACATTGAAAATTTTAAAATGTCATTTACCTCAAGACTATTTTTATGATAATTCAATGGTATTTCCATTCATTAATTTTAAAACAACCTATGGTTACATTGCCTCTATAGGGGTATTATTGATAAAAATTTATCTTTTCTTCAATTCAGATATTTTGATAAAGAAAATTATTCATGATTATGAGGAATAATTTGGACTGGTATGACACGGGTGGGCCCGGATATTGATATCCCATCAATGCATCGATAGTCTCATGAGAGAAAATAGTTGGACAAATTAGATAGGGTTTTAATCGATAGCTAAACCTTCTTGGGAATGGTCTTAATGATACTGGTTCCATGTACCTATAAAATATGGAATTTAATAATTAAGAATTCCCCTCATTTAGATTGTGTTATTATTCATCCATGAGATGTTTCACCGGCACATTTATAGATACATTTAAATATAATTTCATTGATTTATTTGGAATGAGTTTTATTTTCTTACCTTTCCATATTGATATTATCTTATCCAGTTATTGGAATGGAATGGGTTTTCAATAATTTACCTTACCATGTTAATTTATTCTCATTAATTCAATATTTCATCTGTTTTATTTACCGTTACAGAGCATTTCAGCTCAGCCTTATTATCTTTTCTTTTCCCAGGTTATGAAGAAGAAATATTTGAATAAGTGTTCAAGGATGCTATTTATTTATTTTTATTATGTATAATGTTTTTATTTTCCCTTCCCAGTGTATTATGGGTATCATGTATGTAATATAGATTTCCATGACTACTAAACTAAATGGTACTTCACGATTTTATTCCATGTAATCATGCCAATGAAATAATATAATACACCAGCACATGGCTTCTAGGTTCAGGGCATTACAGTTGGTATCAAAAGAAATTTAGTAGTAACCTTAGAGACTATATTTACAAAACATAAATTAGGGAGCACAATCCTAAGATAAACATTGAGGATATGTATACAAGAACATCATATAATTTTGGTAAGGTATGTATTTTGTGGGTATTATTGGAAATACATCACTATCTGGATACTACAAGTGGAAATGGTTCTGGAATAGATATACCTATGAGTAATAACTCTGAAAAGGTGTTTTGGGTCTGACATGGGGTAACCTGGTACAAAACAATGGACCTTACTGCATACCTAGTTTGACACTCCTAGGGGATACACTTTGGATAATTCAAATTCTCTATACATACCATTATGAAGGATTTGGAAGTAATGATTTCACTAAAGTAACTAATGTTTATGATTATAGGATTTATGATGCATAAATTTATGTGTTGTGTTATACATTATTTAGATTTATACAAAGTTCATAATTTTTGGAGCAAATACTGTATATTTCATTATTTAGAAATGGAACCTGGAAGGAAGAACAAGGTAAATACTCATGGAAAATGTAGAGATTTCCTTACTGAGGAAACCAATACAGTTGGTCTTGAAATCGATAATGTTATGGAAATATTAGGGAATATTAATCATATTATGTCACATAATGTTTCTCAGATGGAGCAACCAATTCTAAAATGATATTATCTAATGTTGGATCACATTATGAGGAAGACACATGTATCATTTAGTGGGGATACTGATCCAATGATAGATGATCAATTAATTAAGTCCTTGCAAAATATATACATGGAATTAGGATTTGGTGAAAAGGTAAAGGTTACACTTATAGTATATTTTCTGAATGATGATGCAGATCAGTGGTGGTATTTGATCCAAAATACAAGGGAGGAAGAATAAGTACAACTCATGGAATGAAGGACTTTTCAGGAAAAATTATCTAATAAATAATTTCCTCATGATCAGAAAATTGAGATGAATAGAAAGTTTCTTATCTTAAATAAAAAGGAAGTGAAGATTGTTGTGGATTATGAATATTACTTTAAAAGAATATGCGGGTTTTCAATGGATTATAAATGAAACATGGAGTGAAAAATAAACCACTTATTTTAAGGACATAATCCAAACATTCAAAGGGCACTAGTTTCTCAAAAAATATCATCATACAAAGAAATAGTTTTATGGGCCATCAAGATAGATGATGAATTCTCAAAATCCTATGAATTCAAAGGAAACCAAGAGAAGAAGAATTATTCTAAGCACCAAGAAAAAGGTAATGCATCAAATAATAAGAAGGAATTAAATCAATTTCCATTATGTGAGAACTATAGAAATAATCACCCTAGGAAATACTTGAAGGGAATGAGAGTTTGTTATAAGTGCGAAGAAAGGGTCATCAGGAAAAAGAATGCAAAGGTAAGAATAAAAAGGATACTATTCAATATTAAAACTACAAAAAGATGGGTTACTATGAAAAAAAATGCCCCAAAAATAAAGAGAACATACTTCTGAATAAGCTAAGGGATCAGTTTCAAGAATGTGTTCTTTACACAACCTAAGTGGAATGATTAATGTACATCTATATTTGGATCTAGGAAATATATTGTAAAAGCATTTTTATGATGTTATCATCATATGATTTATGAAAAATGTAAGGATTGTAATCCAAAACTTTTTGGTTAAGTATTTTAGATCATATTCTAAAGGGTACCAAGAAATGTTTTTCAGTAGAAAGTTATAATTTTCAAAAAACACATGATTGAGGAAAACAATCCCCTTAATATATTCCCGATGTTGAGGTAATGATGAAGAAATGATTGATTTGGATAAGTGCTAACTACCTTGGAACTGAATAATGATTTTTTAAAAAGTGGTCTATTCTATCACTAATGATGTTTACAATGCTTTTGGATTTATTGAATATATCCAATTACATGTGTCTTACTTAAGGAATAAGGAACAATTTAGGTTTTTGATAAAGTTTTATGGTAATTTGAGTTTTTACCACATTTCAAGAGGATACATGATGAAGTTATTCACATGCTTGGAATGTGGAAATTTATAACTGCTTTATGTTGATTAAATTCTATTGATAAGTTCATTTTAGAAATTCAGAGGCTCTCCTTCATAAGTGATTGGATCATAATATTTTGGAAAAGTTAATCATTTAGAAAAGGGTTTAAGATTATCATTGGATGAGATTTTAGAGGTTAATGTATTACTTCACCATATGATGCATCATGTGCTTAGAGATAATGTAAAAATAGTTCAAGGAGTAATAAAATTAAAAGATTATGTTTATACAGACCTATATTTAATTATGTTTTTATAGAGTGAAATAATTCTATAACTATAAGAAAAAATGGTTTTGAAAAAAAATGCATCCTATTATCATCATTTTTGATAAAATTAATAGCCTTTATTCACATAGATGGTTTATGGTTTTGTAGTGAACAACTTTCATCTGAATATGTTCTCTAGTACTCTCTATTAGAACTTGATTGTTGGGATTTTTCTTCCATATCCATGTTTCCATTTCCCACCTATGTTCTACTACTTTGGAACCTAGTTACGTGATAGTTGTACTTTCATTTCTTATTTATTAATAATACGTTATATTAACACTTTTTATGACGTGGGCTTTTAAAAATTATTTATTTTCAATCCATTTATCACCAAGATCAAGTTTAAATTGTGAGGACATGATTTAATTAATGGGGGGATAATGTAACCCACCAAAATTCTAAAGTAAAAACCTTATAATTGATAGCGTTCATGACACAAGACACCAAGCGTGTAAGGGAATATAATATCGTGATACATTAAAATATAATTACTATTTATAATACATTTGATATAATTTATATATTTCAATTCATGGAACACCATGTTAGTGTGTGTTATACTAAAGAGTGGCCTTCTTTAATGGCTTGCGTTACACTCAAGACCGAGTTTTACTGAAAAATAATATATTATTAAAATAATATTATTTAATATAATAATATATAAACTTTCTTTTATGAAAAGTTTCATGCTTGGGTTTTATTTTTAACCTTAGTTCCAACTCGGGATGGGGTTTGGGGGAGTCCTTGTTAAAAAAATTTAATTTTAATTTAATGATTATTTATTTGGGCTTAGCGTCATCGAGCGCACGGGCGGGGCACGGTTCGGAGACCGTGCGGCCAACCCAATTTTTGAAATAAATCAAAATTTTAAAAGAATAATTAAATGATGATTATTATTTTTATTATTAAAAGTTTCATTAACATTATCATAATTACTAAAATTTTTATTAATATTAATATTATTAAGAATGAAACAAGCATAATGACTATTTTCAAAATTATGTTATTATTGTTATTATTATTATTATTATTATTATTATTATTATTTTGACAGGTACATAGGCACCATAAAATTAGTGGAAGTCATGTGGTCAGCCCGGTTACTCGCGCTGTTGCGATATTCATTTAATAAAACTACGTAAAGAAAAATGAGGTAAAATTAAAGTGAAGTAGATAATAATATTATCACTAAATCTTTATATTTCCATTATTATTATTATTAAAATTACTATTAACCTTATTAATGTTAAAATTGTTATAAATGTTATTATTATTATTGATAACATTATCTTTATGTTGTAATAATAATAATAATAATAATTAATTTTTTTTAAATCAGTATTATCATTATTGTTATATCGCAATTTTTGTTGGTATAATAATTATTATTACAACTATTAAGAATTTCATAATTAGTAGTTTAGTTTTATTTTTTTATATGTTTTCTTAAGAGTTTTTTGGGACCCTTCTCTCTCTCTCAACCCTCCTCTCCCAATTACGACACACCCCACCCCTCCCTCACCAGTTCGGCACAGCCTCCCCTACCCTCTCCAGCACAAGCCACCATCGCCTTCCCTTCCCTCTCCAGTGTGAGACACCACAACCTCCCCTACCCTCTCCACCTATCACCACCTCCTCCTCCCGGCCACCTCTGACTGACCTGCGACCCCCCCCCCTCATCTCCCCATTACGACACAGCCCACCCCTCCCTCACCAGTTCGGCACAGCCTCCCCTACCCACTCCAGCGCAAGCCACCACCGCCTCCCCTTCCCTCTCCAGCGCGAGACACCACAACCTCCCCTACCCTCTCTACCTATCACCACCTCCTCCTCCCGGCCACCTCTGACTGAACTGCGACACCCCCCCCCCCCCCCCCCCCGCACTCCTTCTGTCCGACATGCCACCCTGACCCGCAGCATCCAGCGAGCTGCTCCTCGCCGATGTCTCCCCCTCACTGGTATCACCCCCTTACCGGCTTCCTCCTTTCGGCGACAACACCCCTCCTCTACGGTAGTCTCCCTTCAATCCTCCTTTGGTGGAGTTATTATTTTATCCTAATCCTAGATGCTAGGGTTGAATTTTTTTAGGGTTTAACTTTAAAAATTAATTGTCTGATTTTGATGTTTACGGTTGATTTGGTTTCTTTCTGGTACGATTGAGATGCAAACAATGTTTTTCACCAATTTCTGAAATTTTCTTTGGTGTTTGATGTTTGAATCTTTGCATCTGGCCTTTTAATTATATAATTGTTGATTTATTGCTTTTTGCAGCTTTATTTATAGTTGATTAATGGTCTAAGATGTTTAGAAAAAATTGTTTCATGTGAATTATGGTGTTTTTTTGGTTATTTTGAATCATTGGTGTATTTTTACTAAAATTATGCACACTATTTATTCTATAAATATCTCGGTTGGCCTTTTCAGGTGGTTTTTAATTTCTAGAAGCATGTTTTGGTCTTGAAAATGTATTTGGGATGTTTAAAAGAGTGATTGAGTTTTTTTCAAATGGATTTTAAAATTATTTTAGGGGTGAAATCATATGGAGTTCTTTTAAATGATTTAATAAGTGGTTTAAATGATTTATTAAAATATTTATGTTATGTGGATTATAATAGGGAGTGTTTTGAGGTGTACAGGATTTTAAAATTAATTTTTGTTGTGTGGTATATTTTTGTTAAATTGTGTATACTATGTCTTTATAAACTGCACAGTTGGATCTTATAGATATATTCAGAATTTAAAGTTGTGGTTAGGTTTCCTTAAATTTGTATCATGGTTTGAGAAAATGGTGTGAAATTTGTTTCTTTAAGTGGATTTGGTGTGTGTAATTTAGAAAGTGGTTTGTTATAAAAATATGTGATTTCCCGGTATGTTTATAATTTTTGGCCTATGGATTTGGAAATTGATTTGTATAATGGAAAGTGGGTGTCTTTTTGGAAGCTTTTAGTGTTGATTTGGGAAATTGGGGTTTATGTGGCTTGCTGTTTGGATTTCTTATCTCACCACTTTTTGTGAACATAGCATGGGAACCTGGAATAACTATGTGGTTTACTAAGAACAATTGCTACACTGGCCTAGGTTATAACACTAGATTGTGGCCTATAGTAGGGGGTTATCATATATTTATTTCTATGGGATTGGTCCCCTCAGTCAATCTAGGTAAGGAAATGATCGAGCGTTAGGGCGTTATGACGTCATCGGGTAGGTCATTCCTTTAGGATGAGTCACATGTATAGCATATTCTAGTTCTCCTATGAGTTTCTATGATTTCCATTATTTCCTCACTACGATTACTATTATAATAGTTTCCCTTGTTGTGTGTAACTATTTTCTTTGAATATGGGTTTGGAATTTGTTTGAAAAATTGTGAATGTATATTTACCTTAAAAATATTTCAATTATAAGTTTTTTAAAAGAAAGAACAACATCCTCTATTTCCTTCTTGTTTCTGATTTTAAATTTAGAGGTAAATGGATCTTGTTTGTTTGATTTTAAAAATGTAAATCATGGAAAACCTATTTTTATAACTTTTATTTCAAAATTGTTAATAAATTTTTTCTTTATTTAAAGGGTGTGCATTGGGAATAAAATTAGTTAGGCCTACCTATTGAGTTTTAAAACTGTTGCCTATAATGTTTTACTTTTTTTTCCTTAGTGAAGGTTCTATATTGGCTCATTTCAGCTTGGGAGAAGTTTGATTTTGGTGTTGGAGAGTGACCCATGAAGGGTCATGTGGAGTTTAGGTCAGGGTTACTATAGTGTGTTTTTGTTGGTCATTCTTTATTTTTCGTGTCATTTTATTATTTTGAGTTGTACTACATATTTCTATTGCTTTGTTTTCTTTAATTGGGGGAAATCATTCCCATTGATATCTTTTTATTCCATGGTTCTTGTCTCCAGCCCGAGAGGATCAAGAATGCTTCTTGGGCCTTTTCGGAGATCATCCTAAGTAACTGGTTCAGGGTCGACCAGGGTTGGTTTGTGACAAAATGTTATCAGAGCAAGTCAACTCTTAAGCAGGCCTTGCTTAATAGATTTCCCATCATTATTTAGGGTTATCATGGTAAAAGGAGTAGGATTTTTAGGCTCGAGGTGTAGGTACAAGAAGGACACCATGAACCCTCACTCATTCCAAACCATGGGTTACAATGGGATGTCCGGGCTTGTTGGTGTCCTTTGATTCTTGTGAATTGTTTTATATTGGGAAATGAAAATGGAGTTGGGTAGTGACCTCCGTGAGCTCTCAGGGCCTAGAAAGCCTGGTGGAGCTGGGGGAATTACCCTAGAATACTCTCTCTGATGGTGGGGTGACTGACATGTGGCCTCTAACCATTTTTATGAGTCACCCATCAATACTAGTTTTCCCTTGTGAGTCGTTTGGGTCTTCATTAATTCTAAAAATTAATTTGTAAAGTCTTTTTTTGGAAATTGTGAAAAGTTAAATTTAAAAATGTTAAGGACTATGTTTTTCCCAAGTTTCTTATTTCCTTATTACTTAGTGCCTACCCCCATAAAGATTTTTGGATGACCAAGGTGCAACTTCAGGTGGTACATCCTTGGTGATTAGTCTATTTGATCAACCCATGGACTACATCCTTGAGTTTTGGAAGTTGATCCCTCCACTATTTTATGGTAAAGATGATCCTATTGAGGTGGAAGATTGGTTGCAGAGTATTGAGAGGGACTTCAATTTCCTCGTGTTACCTGAGACATTAAAGGTAAAGCTATCTACCTTTATGCTCTAAGGTCTAGCCTAGATATGGTGGCAGTTGGCGACATGAAGCAAACCTCGGGAAGATGCTACTTGGGATCTCTTTAAGTCATCATTCATCCAACAATATTTCTTTGAGATAATGAATCTGATAAAGAGGATGGAGTTGTGTGGTCTTTAGTTGGGTGTGGGGTCAGTGTTGGAATTCAATCGATGTTTTTTTAATCTAGTTCTATACGAACTAGGTTATGTTGAAAATGATCCCATGAAAGCTTGAAATTTTGAGTTTGGGATTCGTCCTAAATTGTAGTTGAAGGTGGAATAACTCAACATAACTACCTTCTCTGAAGTGATGGGGCAATACTTTCATTCTGAGGCTAAGTTTGTAAGAGGACTTGGGATATGGAATCCTTCTTTGGCCTTAGGAAAAAATGCATAGGATAGCAATAGAAAGAATGGGAAGTGACCTGATGTTGGTGGTACTGGTAGGGTAATTAAGAGGCCTTTAGACCTCCAGTAAACTTCTTCAGAGCGTAATGTCATGATTATTCATTAGTGTGTCAATAAGGGTCACAAAAATCTTGTGTTCCCAAGTGTTCCAAGAACCAGCCACACCTGTGGATGCTTGGGTCACCTGCGGAGGTTCTCTCATGGTGTTTCCAAGAAGCTTCGTGAAGCCAGACCCAACTCTTAAAGGATCACCTCAGCCCACCCCGCAGGGGTAGGGTGAGATTTGGGATTAGTTTTGGGGTTCTCCATGCGATTTTCCTTCTATTTAATAGTCGTGTTTGGTGGAATTTTGTGATGTTTCTTTTTCTTTAGTCATAAGAGTGGTTGTTTTTGTACTCATTGAAACATTAATTTTAATGAAAGTATGTTTTATGAAATTTTGGTTTGTGTGTTATGTAATCATATATCTAATGCCTGACTACAAGGTGGGAGATGCTTGAAACATCAGAGGTCCAGCCGTATGTCTTGGTAGTGAAGCTAATGCATAGTCAGGAGAACCCCAGTGGTGTAAAAGGGCCTTGGTTTAATTTTTATCCATTGTGTGTCAAGGTGTGTGTTCTTCCAAGGGTGTGAGGTTGTTGGTATAGCTATGGTGGTAGTTTTGATTCTCTATCAGTTGGATCCTTCTCCTCCCTCCCCTTATGGTGGGGGTTTTTATTATGTGTGGAAAGTCTTCGAGTTTGGTTGATATCATTAGTTCTTATTATGAGGACACCCTTCATGGGTCTCATCTAATTTGGTGTGAGCCTATTTTTGTATGGTGGGGAGTCCGTTTGGGCCCCCCATTTCTATATCTAAGTTTTGTTCTTGGTATTGGTTTAGTGATGGTTAGGATGTCCATGTTTCAAGATAGGATTGGGTGTTATGAAAATTATATCTCTTTTGGACCGATCAACTAGGAGGGGGTGTTTGAGCTTTTGAGGGTGGGTGAAACATAGTGGGGATTTCATTTTGGGTCTCAAAGTTTGATTTTTAATTCTCTTCCTATGTTGATATTGTTCTAGCCTTTTCTTTTTTTATTCATTAGAGATACCCTTGGACTGTGAAGGTGGTATCGTTTTCTACGTCTAGGTCTGGCCTTATTATGGATTTCTAGGGGTGGAAAGCATTATGGTGGGAAGAATTATCATGCTTGAGTTTTATTTTTTTCTGTGGTTCTGGCTCGGGTCAGGGTTCGGGGGAGTCCTTGTTAAAAAATTTGAATTTTAATTAAAAGATGAGTTCTTTGGAATTAGTGTCACCAGGCACATAGGTAGGGCATGGTTCGTAGACCGTGTGGCCTGGTTGGTTTTTGAAATAAACTTAAAATTTAAAAGAATAATTAAATGATGATTATTGTTGTTACTATTAAAAATTTCATTAACCTTGTCATAATTATTAAAAATTTATTAATATAAATAATATTAAAAATGAAACAAGCATTATAACTATTTTCAACATTATGTTCTTGTTGTTATTATTATAATTATAATTATTTTGACTGGTACGTGGGCACCACACGATTACTGAAAGCCGTGCGGTCATCCTGGGTACCCGCACCGTTGAAATATTCAATTAATAAGACTATGTAAAGAAAAATGATGTAAAATTAAACTGAAGCGAATAATCATATTATTACTAAATTTTTCTATTATTATTATTATTATTAAAATTATTATTACCCTTATTATTGTTAAAATCATTAAAAATATTATTATTATTGATATCACTATCTTAATGTTGTAATTATTATTATTATTTTTTTATTATTATTAAAATTGGAATTATCATTATTTTTATATCATTATTATTGTTTGTATAACTGTTATTATAAATATTAAAAATTTCATAATTATTAGTTTAGTTTTCATTAGAATTTTTTGGACCATTCTCTCTCTCTGAGTCCTCCTTTCCCCATCGCGATACGCCCCTCCCCCTCCCTCAACAGTTCAAAAATGGCCTCCCCTACCCTCTCCAGCGCAAGACACCATCACCTTCCCTGCCCTCTCTAGTGCGAGTGCCACGAACTCCCCTACCCTCTCCACATGGCGCCTCCTCCTCCTTCCAGCCACCTCCAACTGACCCGCAACAAACCCTACTCCCGCTGTTCGACGTGCCACCCTGACCCATGGACTCTGGTGAGATGCTCCCCACCGGCACCGCCCCCTCACTAGCATCCTCCCCTCACTGGTGCCGCCCCCTCACTGGCGTCCTCTTTCAGGAGACATCCCCCCTCTTTTTTGGTAGTCTCCTTTCCTTCCTCCTTTGGTGGAGTTTTATTTTATCAAAATTTTAGATGCTAGGGTATAATTTTTTTAGGGTTTAATTCCAAAAATTAATGGTCTCATGTTGATGTTTAGGGTTGATTTGGATTCTCGCTGGTGTGATTAAGGTGTGAATGGTGTCTCACACCAATTTCCAAAATTTTCTTTGGCAGTTAAGGTATGACCCTTAGCACATAGACTTTAAATTAATGAATTTTTTATTTCTTACTTTTTGCAGCTTCATTGATAGTTGATTAATGGTCTAAGATGTTTAGAAAAAAATTCATGTGAATTGTCGTGTTTTGTTTTGTTATTTTTAATTAGTAGTGTATGTTTACTCAAATTATGCACACCATTTATTTGATAAATATCATGGTTGGCTTCTTCAGGTTGTTTTTTAATTTCCAGAAGCATGTTTTGGTATTGAAAATGTATTTGGAATGTTTAAAATGGTGATTGGGATTTTCTCAAATGGATTTCCAAATTATTTTAAGGGTAAAATCCTATGGAATTATTTGAAATTATTTAATAAATGGTTCAAATGATTTATTTAAATATTTTTGTTATGTGGATTATAATAGGGAATGTTTGGAGGTGCGTGGGATTTTAAATTGATTTTTTGGTGTGTGCTGTATTTTTTTTAAATTGTGCATACTAAGTATTTGTAAACTATCCAGTTGGATCCTATAGATGTATTATAAATTTAAATTGGTGGTTAGTTTTCCTTAAATGTGTTCCATGGTTTGAGGAAATGGTGTGAAATGTTTTTCTTCAAGTGTCTTTGGTGTGTGTAAATTGGAAAGTGGTTTGTTATAAAAAGTGGTGATTTTCTAGTATGTTTATAATTTTTGGCTTTTAGATTTGGAAATTAGTTTGTATGATGGAAGGAGGGTGTCTTTCATGATGTTTTCAACGTTGGTTTGGAAAATTGGGGGTTTATGTGGCTTGTTTCTTGGATTTCTTATCACACCCCTTTTTGTGAACTTTGCAGGGGAAGCTGACATAACGTTGAGGTTTACTAAGAACGATTACTTCACTAGCCTAGATTATTGCACTAACTAGTGGCCCATAGTAGGGGTTATCATATTATTATTTCTATGGGATTGGGCCCCTCGATCAATCAAGGTAAGGAAAAAATCGGGTATTAGGGCATTATGATGTTATTAGGTAGGGCATGCCTTTAGGATGATTCACATGTATAGTATGTTCTAGTTCTCCTCTAAGTTCCTAGGATTTCTTTTGTTTCACCAATATGATATTATTTGAGCCATTTCCCTCATTATGTGGACCTTTTTTCTTTGCACATGGTTTTGGTATTTGTTTAGAAAATTGTGAATGTGTGTTTACCTTAAAAGGATTTCAATTATATGTTTTTAGAAAAGAAAGCACATCTTCCTCTCCTTTCCTTCTTGTTTTTAATTTTAAATTATGAGGTCAATGGATCATGATTTTTGATTTTAAAAATGTAATGTGTGGAAAAACTATTTTTATATTTTGTAGTTAAAACCTGTTAATAAATGTTTTCTTTATTTAAAGGGTGTACATTAAGAATATAATTAGTTGGGCCTACCTACTGAGTTTTAATACTCACACCTATAATGATTTCTTGTTTTTAAACCTGGTACAGGTTTCATCTTGGGTTTTTCCTCCATGGGAGAAGTTTTCTTTTGGTATGGGGGAGTGACCCATGGGGGGTCACGCAGAATTTTCGTCATGGTTAGGTTACTGTGTTTTTGTTTTCCATTCATTATTTTTTCATGTCATTTTCTTATTTGACATTTTACTAATTATTTATATTACATTTTTTCTTTGGGTGAAGTCATTTCTATTGTTCTCTATTGATTCCTTGGCGCTTGTTGTTAGCCCATGAGGATTGGGAATGTCTCTCGGGCCTTGCCGCAGATTGGATTGGGTGACCAGTGCATGGTCGACCAGGGTTGGTTTTTGAAAAATAGTATTACTTAACTTATTAAAATATATGGTTCATATAAATATAAAATGAATTCATGGGTTATTAATTAATGAGAAATAAAAATAAGAACCAATTAGATATAAAAAAATATTATTTTTTGTATGCTTCCAAAGGAGTTTTATATTAATAAACAAAATTAATTATAACTAATTACGTATTTTAATGAAATGTATATGTTATATGAAAAATAAAATAATTCTGATATTCATACATTATTTTTGATATGCATAAGATAAGAACAAACCCTATTTTTTAGATTAAAACCCTATATTTTATAAATGCAATTTTATCGTCTTTTAATGGAGAACCCATTTTAAATCTAAACATTGAAACTTTAATAGATTTAATATGTAAAAATAATCTTAATAGTTGAAATAGTATTATAATAATTAGGTTAGGGTGAATTTTTTATATTTTTCTGAAACAGTTCATTTTTCAATGAATAGTTAAAAATACTGAATTTTAGTTCAAAATTGTTTCTTCATATAATTTATTTATAAGGTTGAAATATGATTAAATTTTTTTAAAGATTAATTAGGTAATATTTTTACAAATTAATTCAATATAGGTCATTGGGATCAATTTATCTTTGAAAATGAAAATAAAAACACAGAAAACTTTTAGATGTTTTTACTTTTATAACATGCGCTCTCATCCCGCATATAGGATAAAGGTTAAATTAATTTCATACACTTTGGTGATTGGAATTCAGAGAAATGGATTCTATATTTAGAATCCTAATAATTTAAAAAAATTAATAAGGTCAACTTATCTTTTGAAAAAAAAATATTAGTTAAATTAATTAAAATTAATTATAACTATTAAGGTATAATTAAGCATAATAAAAGACTAAACATTTAATTTAAGGTCCAAATTAACTATCCACTTTTCCAAACCCATTTTATGGACTAATCACGTCAATAACCCTTAAATTATTGAGTTTTTTTTGTTTTTATTTCTTTTTTTAGGTAAGAACATGTGTACACCTAACTTGTTTCCAAAAATTCAAAGTGAGTCATTTTCATTCGCTTTAAAAGTCCAACACCTCTCCCACTTATTCACACCTCTCAAACCTGTTAGTTTCGTCCATGATCTATCCAATTATAATAAAAACATCCATACCCTTGTCCTTTAATCCTCCCTTTTGGAATAAATTCTTCCAAGGAATCCTTTTGGTATAAACCAAAAGTAGTTACCCGGTTCAAAGGTAACATCACCTCTCACGATTTTTAGTTTCATTTCCAAAATCTACTCCATATACTATTCTTATTATATGATTGTATAAAAAATCCAGTATACTCAATATACTATGATTTTTTGGCTTATTTTTTTACCTACACTTACACACAAATCCATCTAATGTCTAATGAACATACTATTTTTGTGTACAACGAACTACTGCCTCACGAAACGTTGATTATTCATTTTACCTTTACCACCTATCAAAGTGGCCATTATAATGGAAACTATTATTATATAAGATATATTTTATATTTATTATAAGTTTATAATCCTTTAATTCTTTTATAACACATACCTCTATACAATTCATTGTGGGTAAATACGATAACATCATTTGTGGAAGTGTGGACTACTGCCCCCTCAATGGGATGTGATTCGTTCACATTATACATGGAACATATTAAAAATGATATTAATAAAAAAAATATGAAATATATTACATATATTTGATACATGAATAATAATATACATATTTATCATTTATGTTTCATTCTTTTAATACAACAGATAAATGAAAGTAGTGTTCATGCATACGTATGACCTACCGTCTCTATGAATGGTGCATTTCATTTATTATCTCCAAAAATTATAGATTATTATAAATAAATATTTAATGAATAAATATTATAATTAAATCATGGTATAAATTCTCTGGATGATGAAACCATGATCAAAATATTTTGAAAAAAACAACACGTCAAAATGTACTTGGAAAACTAGGAAATTAACACCTGAAACAGTCAAAATATTGAAAGATTGTTAACAAAAGGGAAATAAGATATTATAAGAATTTAATATATGATATTATGATTATTACTATGGTTTTATTATAATTTATTAACATATTTTAAACCACTATAAATGAGGATAAATACCACACTAGAAAAGGAAGGTTAAGGTAAGGAAATTTCATCTCAATTTATATTCTATTGAGACTTATTTGTTATTATGAAACAATTCACTTTTGTTTTGAGTATTTGATGCCTTTTAATATATTATATGATGAATATAATTAGTATCCTGATATTAAAAGTTTCAATTAATATTATTCCTTCATGGTGTTTATGATTTAATTGTTTCAATGTTGTATGGGACACATTGGAATGTTTTAAATGTCATTTCCCTCAAGATTGTTTTTATGATATTTCAATGGTATTTCCATTCATTAATTTTAGCAAAAAAAATAAATATCCTAAAATTGGGTAATATTGATAAATATTTATCTTTAATTCAATGTAGATATTTTGATATAGTTTATTATTCATTATTATGAGGAATGATTTTGACTGGTACAACACGGGTGGGGATCAGTTATAGATATCCCCTCGATGAATTGGTAGTATCATGAGATGAAATAGTTGAAAACAATATATGGGTATTTACCTAATAGATAAAAAATCTTAGGAAAGGTCTTGAATACACTACTTCTATATGCTTAGGAAACATGGCATCCAATAATTAACCATTTCTCTCATTTAGATTCAGTTATTATTCAACCATGAGATTTTGAATCGACATATCTGTGGATACATTTCTTCTTAGTTTGATGATTTAGATGGAATGAGTTTTAGTTTCTTAAATTTTAATATTGATGTTTCCATATCTAGTTGTTGGAATGGCATGTGTTATCTGTTATTTTCCATTAAATGTTAATTTTTTCTCTTTGATTCATTATTTCTTCAATTTTATTAACCCTTACTGAGCATTTGAGCTCATCCTTATTATGTTTTCTTTCATAAGGTCATGAAGCATAAATCTTTGAATTAGATATCAAGGATTTTCTTTATTTATTTTTATTATGAAACATGTTATTATTTTTTCTTCCATGTTTTTTATGGTTATCATATATGTAATATGAATTTCAAAGACTACTAAACTAAATGGTCCTTAGGGATTTGATTCCTTCAAATCATGCTAATTTAATAAAATAATTCACTAGATCTGGGATTCTAGGGTTTTGGTGTTAAACTTATTAATGGTAAAAAAAGGAGATATCAACATATTATGAGCATCTTGTTATGATTACAAGATAATAATATTTCCAAAAAATACCCTGGATATCATAGATCTTAAAATTGAGTCATGAAACAAATATCGGTAGTTTATATGACATGAATCATAATGGAATAAAAAAATGAACCATGAAAACATAACATTCACATAATTAATATATTTTTGTCAATCACATAAGTATTGAAAATCATTTCCATTGAATTTCAAGGCTCATTTACAAGGCTATCATAGTGGAATGAGTTCACTCAACAAACCATTATAGTAGTCAAGGTTCACTCCTAAAACTATAAAAGTGTATATAGTCCCATACTGAATTGGATTCACTATGTATTCCAATCCTATTTTTCTCATGATGTATCAATCTTTACCTTATGTATTAGAGAGGGATATATGTCATACCTATAAAATAATGGAAAACATATTTTTTTTGTTACATGTGATATTAAATATTTCACCATATAATAACACATTAAAATAATGGTATTTCATAAATATTTTATCATAACATAACTATTTGAAAAGAAACAAGTTTCATAATCATTTCATTATTTCATCAAATCAAAAACTAGGGAAAAAGAAGTGGGTTTCATAAAAATTTTATCATTTTATAACCCATTGAAGAGAAATTGAATTTATAATCATATTTTTATCATAAAAATAAACCATTTATAAAAATAATAAAAATGA
This sequence comes from Viscum album, assembly GCA_963277665.1. Classification (NCBI taxonomy): domain Eukaryota; kingdom Viridiplantae; phylum Streptophyta; class Magnoliopsida; order Santalales; family Viscaceae; genus Viscum; species Viscum album. The sequence goes on along the minus strand of OY728146.1, from coordinate 1,279,323,046 downwards.
TATCCTTAGATCATATATCTATTAAAGACTATGTAACATCAAAGTATGTCATCTTAGATAAAAAAATGATTTCTAAATACCACATGGAATATTTATTGAGTAAAATATCATTTCCACTTTGAAAAAATATAAAATAGAAAACATTTTCCAAATCATATTCATTGAAAATTAACTTGGAAACTTGTTAACAAGTCATTAAATAACAATATTTTTTGAGTAAAATAACCTTTTTTGTCGGAAAAATAAATTTTGAAACATAAAAAAATTAAAATATTTCTCTTTGAAAATAAATTTTGAAACTTTTAAATAAAGATTTAAAGATATATTAAAAAATTTCTTATGGAAATTATCCTTCACGCATCGAAAAAATGTTTTTACAACATAACTTTATTTGAAATCCTATTATTTGAAAATACCTTATAAAATTATAATTAAGTATTAAAATAAAACAATGGTAATGACTATGTGAAATTTTTTCCATGTCATACATGTTAAAATAAGGACTCCTTTAACATTTTTTGGTAAAATCCAAAAGGCCATTATCTTTGAAAACATCATTAATATTCCTTTGAAAAAATATTTTAAAAAATAATAAAAAGTTCAATATTATAATTAAAAAAATATAGAGACGTGAAAAAAATTAAATAAATTTTAAAAAAATATGGATATGGAAGAAAATATGTTTTTGACCAAAGATTGAAATAAAGTCAGTTTTCATTAAAAAAAATTGAATATTGAGTACATAAAGAGAGGAAATTAAATGAATGTTTTTTGTCAATTAAGAATTATATGAGAAGAAAATTCACTAGTTTATGAAGATATATTTAATAATATTTCATAATTGATAGAATAATCATAAACAATCCCAACAAACAATTAAAGTGTGATGTCAAACCTTTTCTACTTTGGTATCTTTTGAATCAAAGTACCAATTAAATAATAAAATCAAATTAAAATTTTAATATCATGATAATAATTAGATTCATGATATAAAATGTCAAGGGGTTATTAAATACAAATCATAGAATAATATTGGTTCATAACATAATTTATGTCCCAAAGAAGGAAATTTGAGATAAAAATATCTTACCTTAAGTCCCGAATTCCTTCATACAAATTCAAAAATCCTATATTATAAATATAATTTAATTATAAATATATTATAAAACCATATTTATATATATCATACCATATATGAGTCACTTATGATATTTTTTTACCCATATATTAATAATTTCATGTTAAAGTCATGCATCAGGAAAAAACAAAATTATTTTTCATGTATGTTTTAATTTGTTATTTTTTATCCACATAATTTGATCACGATTCCATTATCTCTAGAACTTTAACCATGATATAAATGTAATATATATTCATTTTATATTTATTTATATTCTTCCATCAATGTTAGAGATGGAAAATGTAATACACTATTCATGGAGATATGTGGTCGTACGTATGCATGAACGTTGTTTCCAATTTCTCAACCAATTGAAAGTATGGAATTAAAATAATATATTAAATTTATTGATTAAATTTTAAGTAATATATATCACATATTTTCATTAAACCCATTCTTATTACCATCCATTTAAAGTGTGAATGAATCACATCACCTCGTGATGTAGTAGTCTACCGTACACATGAGCGATATTATCATGTTCTCATAAAATATAAAGTAAGAATTTATGTGTGATAAAATAATTATAGATGTATAATAATATAATAAATATCACATATAACCAATTTATACTATGTTGTATACATCCATTAGAAATAGTGATGGAAAAACAATTATTCTGGTTTATGAGGCTGTAATCCGGCGTACTCACGGTCAATGGTTTCATTTCCCATTTAAGGAAGGAGGATATGGTTTTAGTTCATGAACATAAAATAAAAAAAAATTAATAAATTTTATATTATATTTTTATTATATCATCATGTTTTAATAATAATTTAAGGATATGGAGGAAGAAATAAAATCAAACGTACAATTAGGGATGTAACCTCTTCTTCATACTACTACTTTTGGTTTGCACAAAAAAACTATTCTACAATATATTTAAGACCAATATAACTATTATTGGATGATATTATGAAAGTAAGGAAGGTGTTTGGGTAGGTATTTATAGAACCAAATGGTTTTTTATGTGTGAGGATAATGGGAGAGTGGGTGACCTTTTATAAGTGAGGTGAGTGGAACACTTGTATTGTTTCAAAATCCAAAACTGTTTAAAGGTTTTTCACTTGGATAAAGGAAAAAAAATTGAAAATTTTCAATAAATATAGGTTATAAGGTCTTAATATTTCCAAAACATAGGTTTTTGAAATGTCTTGAGGTCATTTTAACCCTTATCTTTTTCATTTAACCCCTGTTAAACTCATTTCACCTTACCTGTGATAATTAATTTTTACTATTTTTACTATTAATTATGGTCAAAATTTAAGTTAACACTATAAGATAATAAAATTATTATGATTAAAAATATGGAATAATTTTTTTCAATTTTAATTCAAAGAATGGGAAAATATTAATTTAAAATTTTTCCAAAGTAAAAGATGGAAATATTGTTTTTTGAAGAGAAAAGTTTAAGAAGTTTTAAATAAATTGTAAGAAAAATAATAATTAAATTAATTCCAATGACATAAATTGTATTAATTTATATATAATCTAACTAATTTTACTTTTAAAATTATATGGAAAAAAAATTATTTTTTAAAATTCATTAAAAGAAATGAAAATTCTTAATAAAAACCATAATTTTCACTATTCATCAAAATAATTATCTTTTCCGAAAATTCCCAAAAATTCACTCCAAGATAATTTTGATATAATGATTTCAAAAATTAATTCATTTTTCAAATAAATTATCTAATATTTGAAATATAAATTTTAAATTAAGTGCTAAAAAGGCGACAAAAGTTTTTGTTGTAAAAATACTATTTTTAAGCATAAAATTGGATTTTTTTTATTATCTCTTATATAGAAAAAACATAATACGAATGGTAAATAGTTGATCGAATATATAATATATAAATTAATTTAAAATAATTCACTATTTTTTTAATTTATTAAGTTAAAATTCATTTGTGCGTATAAAAATAGTTTGTTTTAGAAAAACATTTCCTTTATTTTAAAATTGTTTTTATTTTTTGTCTAAATAATTGGTCACTAGAGAATAAATTATATATATGTGTGTGTAAACAATATCTTTTGATAATTTATTTATTAATATTCTTTCCCTCCTTTCCAATGGATAGGTGATAAGAATTATATCAAATAATAATATTTTAACAATATATCATGTTTTTTATAAATTAGATTTTATATGTAATGAAATATAAACTCAACATTACATGATACACAAGATAAACACAGTGTTGTGTGTAATGAAAGGTAAAATAAGTTTTTTCATATAATGAAAGGTATGATCACTACTTTTTGTAACACAAAATATCGAAATGATTAAATTTATTAGATAAAATGTATCACAAAATATAGAGGTGTTACATTCTTCCCCCATTAAAATTATTTTCTCCATCAAAATTCATCACATAAGTAAATAAATGGGGATAGTTTTCGCTAATTAAATCCTAAAATTTTCACATAACTTTATAAGGATGGTGGTTTCACCAAAATGCATTAACCAAGCCAGTAATGATATTTTTATAACTTTCACTAATCAAGAATCTCCACTAGGTGTTTCTCAAAAAAAAAGATTATTCTCTAGAGGTGTGACTCTGAGTTTAGTACATGTGATGGATCAGGTATTTAATTTCTAAATAGAGATAAGTGGAATAAATAATGAACCTGATAGAGGTTCATTGGAGGAACCAAGCGATAAGATACTATCCCAATAAGATTGTGAATTTTTAAGGGACCAACATACCTCGGGCATAACTTTCCTTTGTTTTCTGATCACAGTATCATCCATTGGTTATTCTTCATTCAATTTCCACTTTATCTATTACTACAATAAATGAATATGGATTTGTTTTCCCTAAATTACTAATAGATCAAAATATCTACAGTGGAATGAAAATTCATTCTGTATATCTCTACTTTTCATCATAATAAAATGGTCAGTACAAGTTATCCAATATACATAAATCTTCTATTAGTAATGTCATATATTAATATTTAAATACTTATTAAAATTTTAACATAAAAAATTCCATAAATTTTTAACAATATGAACCTTCAAAAATAAAAAATTTATAAATATGGTCATTAATATCCCCAAATAATATTAACATTAATCCCCCAAATATTATTATATAGCTCCTAGTGGTCAAATGAAAAATATGTGAATACCTAGGTCTTACATTCTCTTGAAAAATGTAATAATTATAATTGCCATAAAACATCAATTAAAGAATTAATACTTCCACGTTCCTTAAATATAACCATAGATTATTGAATATATTCCTTAAATCAAAAAACATTGCAAACTACATCAATGATAACATAAAATACTTTCTGAACAAATCATTTATCACTTCGGAGGTCCTCAATACTATCAAATTTTTTTTATCCATATAAATAATCTCTTTTTCCAAAATAAGAACCATTTTCTCAAAATTAGGAACATATTAAGGGTTATCATCTTTTAATCACGTTTTTTCAATAAAATATCACATTTCCATTAAGTCACTTTTCTAGGTCATCAGTACTATTGAAAATAAAATTCCAAGTCTTTAATGAAAAAAATCTATAGAAAAATACTTATATATTTTATGATTAATTTAATATAGTTTTTTAATTCCCATAAATAAACACTTTAATCATTCCACTTCATTATTAAACCATTAACATGGATTCAACATCTTATTCATTAATACATATTTCCTAAAATAAGTAATATAAATTATTTCATAAAATTAATCAACCGTAATTTAATCATGATTATAATGTTTAACATTAATAATACATTTATAACAACCAATAAATTTTATATTTTATTGGTAATCTCTTCATAATCATCATTAATATAATTGTTACTCATATAACCTTTGTGATTTTCTTCACAGTCTATCAACCTAGAACATCAATTTGCATAATTTTTTTAATTTCCACATTTAAAACATTCATTTATCAATAATATTGTACAGAGGAAACTATTTTTAACCATTACATCAACCAAAATTTTTATTTTCCCTTGAAAATTACTTACATTTTTTCCTTCTTTTCCACACTCAAAACTTATTCACGTTTCTTTGAGGAATTCCATTTAGTGATTATTCCCAAACTGTTAAAATATAGGAAACTGAATCATATTTCCTCTATGGTCTCCAGTACTCGAGATCTTAGTTTACTCTATCACTATCTTCATTGGTGATTTTGAGAGTTATTTGAGGCGAATGTTTCTTATCATAGATAATAATAGATGATTAGGCATAATCACAATAACCTTCACTCCAGTCATAACCCCATTTTTTTTCTCATCAACACATATTCTGTCGCATTTAAATGTTAACAAAACACTATATTATTACTATGATTTGTTAAAACTAAAAATCATAGTGTGAGAAACACTAATCATAGTGTAAAATAACATAATTATGAAATATAATTTATAGGATATCTAAATCTCGAAACATTATTTCTAATCTATTACTCCTTCATATTATTCTAGGTTGACCAATATAATCAATAATTTAAATCCCTTATAATGGTTTGTAATGAAAATATTTATTAACCAAATCATATCCATTGGGAGTGTCAAACTAGGTGGGAAACAAGACCAATTTTTGTTCAGTAGTTGATGATCAAGTCTAGCCCAATTTTCCCTTTTTTGAGTTATTATACCTAATAACCTCTATTACAATGCCACATCCCAATTTAATATGCAAAAATGAATGTAATTCTAGAAAACCTAAACAATCTCTTTCTGAACATTATTTTAGGATTTTATCTATACATATATGTATCCCTAGGTTTTAACTAATGTTTTTCTAATACTAATTTCAAAAGGTTTAATAAAACTTACTCTAATACCAAATATAAAGAACTAAAAATATAATACATAAATATTATATCTTAATAGTTTAATATTCAATATATGACCTTAAAATTCATGCTAGAATCATTTAGGTATAGTTCCATTGAAAAAATGGAGACCAATTTTTTTCCCTATAAGTAAGACAATTAATCTCCCATTATGTTCTTCCTAACTATAACCTTTCAATATTATATCATACATAATACCATTCATCATTACTTGGGGAAATGAATCATATGAAAGGGTGAGTTCAGATGCCCAGTAAGGGTAAAAAAGGGAGATATTAATATATCATGAGTATATAGGTATGATAACTTGAGAATAAAATTTTAAAACCATACCTTTAGCATTATAGATCATAAAATAGAGTCAGGAAGCAAATCAAGGTAGTTCATAAGACATGAATCAATGTTGAATCAAATGAAACTAACTATGTGAACATCACATTAGAATAAGGAATATATTTGTGGAATATTAATAAGTATAGAAAATAATTTCCTTTGTAGTTCATGGGTCATTGCGAAGACTATCACAGTGGAATGAATTCACTCCCCAAATAATCTCAATAGTCAAGGTTCACTCCAAAGAATATCATAGTGGATAGAGTAACATACTGAACTAAGTTCAATCCCCATTATAGTCCCATTTATCTTATAATATATCAATCCTTACCTAATTCATTGTAGGAAGATATAGGTCCCACCTATCACATAATAAAAATCATACATATAGGTTCCATAATATAAAAAAATCATCATATCAAAACCCATGAAAAGAAATGGGTTACACAAAAAATTCACCAAAACATAACCTATGTAAAAGAAATAGGTTTCATAATCATTTCATCAATTTATCATATCATAACCCATTAAAAAAGAAGTGGGCTTCAAAACCACTTTATCATGGTATAACATGTGGAATATAAATGGGTTTTATAAATATCTTATCATTATTGAAAAAAACTGTTCATAAAAATACTATAAGTGATTTACTTGCATTATATCCCTTGTAAAGAATAATTAATTTTAAAGGATTTAATCTTAGATATAAAAGAATTTTTAAATATCACATAGAACATTTATTTAGAAAAATATATATTCCAAATTTAAAACAACTTTATATAAAATAAAAAAAACATTCGAAATAATTTTCTCTGAAAATAAACATAGAAAATTATAAAGGATGATTTAAAGATAAATTAAAACATTTTATGAGGAAAATAACCTATTTAGAATGTAAAAATTATTTTTAAAATGTAAAACATTTTTAAAATCCTTTTCTTTGAAAATAAATTTAGAAACTTACAAAGGATGCTTTAAAGATAAATTAAAATAATTCTTGAGGAAAACTTTCTTTTCCATTTGAAAAAAACATTTAAAAAAAAATGTTTTAAAAATCCTTTTATTTGAAAATAAACAAAGTAACGTAGAAAATAATATTCAAAAAAATAATGGTTGTGGCGATGGGAAATTTTGTTCTTATTATACATGTTAAAACCAATATTCCTTTAACATTTTTGGTAAAAGCCAAATGAGCCTTATTTTTTAAAATAACATGAATATTATATCTAAATACTTTTTTATATATTCAAACATGTATAAAATTAACATTAAACAATCATGGAGGAACAGTAATATAGTTTTTAATTTTTTTTTTAAAAACATTGGTATGGAAGAAGAATAGTTTTTGATTGAAGAGTGAAATAAGGTATGTTTTATTTAAAAACTTATTTTAGAATAATGATAACATCATGAGAAATAATTAAGATAAATTACTTATTCTACTGAAATAACCATAGTATAATAAAATTTATAAGTTTCGTGAGAGATATATTATGAAATTTCATCATCAAAATCATAATCATAAACAATCTTGATAAATGATGATATTGTAACATCAAACCTTTTCCACATTGTTATCTTTTCAATCATTGAAAACATTAATGAATAATATAAAATTAAACATTTAGTATCATTAAAATATTTATATTCATGATATAATATGTCAAAGGTCTAGTATATACACCTCATAGAAGAAGATAGGGGCATAATTTAACTTATGTCCCAAAGAGGACAATTTGAGAAAAAAATACCATACCTTACTTCATAAACATTCAAAACTAATTTAAAATAAATATTATTTTATTATATATTTATTATAGAAACATAATTATATATATCAAACCATTTATTATTTACTTATGACCTTTTATTACCCATTTATAAACAGTTCCATGTTAAAGTCACGTTTGGGCAATATATGCTTTGTTTTTCATGTATAATTTGATTTTTTATTTTTGTTACTCTTAATTTAATTTTGGTAACATCATATAAATAATATTAAGGATGATATAAATATCTTATATATTTATAATATATGTATTTATAGTAATCTATAAAAGTTATATATAAAAAATAAATACATCGTTCGGGGAGGCAGTAGGCCATACATAGACATGTATATTGATTCCATTTTCATGAAACATTGCATTGAAAGAATGGTAAATAATATATAACAATTATAGAATCATTTTTTTGTTATATATATATATATCATATTTTCATTGAAAAACCATTATTATATTCCATTTAAAGCATGAATGAATCACATTGCTTCACGAGGTGGTTGTCCATCGTACACACGAGCAACGTTATCGTATTACCACAGAATGTAAATTAGAAAATTATATGTAATATAATAATAAATTAATTATAATAATATCATAAATATCATATATAAATATTATATACTTCATTGTATCTATCTTTTATAATAGTTGTTTTAAATCAAATTACTTTTGTTCCTGAGGCGGTAGTCCGCCGTACTCACAATCAACAGTTTCATTTCCCATTTTAGAGAGAAGGAGATGGTTATAGGCCATTACCTTAAAAATAAAAAAATAATATTATATGGAATATAATGAGTTTATTATATCATCATGTTTTAATAATATTTTATGTGGGTGGAGGAAGAAATAAAATAAATCTTTCTGTTAGGGACGTTACCTCTTATTCGGACAACTTCTTTTGGTTTTCACTAAAACCCTTATTAGATATTATTTATAACCAAAAGATAGATTATACTATTATATTAGGAAATTAATTAAAGTATTAGTTAAGAAATATTTGAAAATAAATGGTTTTTGAAGTTCGAATAGAGTATGAGAGCGGTGGTCTTTTATAAGTGAGGTGTGTGAGACACTTGTAATGTTTAAAAATAAGAAGGTGTAATCCAGTTATTAACATGATAAAAGTGTCCAAAATGGGTTATTAATAAACTCTATAGGTTATAAGGTATACATATTTTCATAAAATGTGTTTTTGACAAGTTTATAGGTCATTTAATCCTTATCTTTTTAGTTTAACCCCTCCACCCCCATAAACTCGTTTTCACCATAATAGAGATAATTAATTTTTACTATTTTTAGTATTAATTGTGGTAAAAAAACAAATTTTACCACATAATATAATATAAGTGATCATTATTCCAAATATTTAATCCATTTTCCAAAATTACATTATGTTTCATCGGGGTTTTGAAGCATGTAATGGGTTTTAGTCCTTGGGATACTATTTCCACTTTTCCCAGAAGCTCCCAATAGTTCTCCCATCTATAGCTGGGTACAGACATGATTTCAAAAGGTTGTACATCATATAGGTTTTTAGGCCTAGTTAATCTTGGGGAATTAAATTGGTCGAGGGGATGGGACTTTGGGCTCATCACACCCTTTTGGGGGGAATTGTTTCCTACTCCGAGACTCTCTTATAGATTTAAGATATGTTCATATATCTCTTTCAAATACCAATATGGGATTGGATACTCTAAAAAATGATTCATTGGTTAGTTATCTAATTAAAAAAAGAAATGGATCCTCATTTATGGACTGAGGGGTGTTTTTTTATCATTAGTGAATCTATATATATGTATCAAATTTTATTTATCCATCCCCTTACTCGTGAAGAACCATTTTTAATGCTGAAGTCATATGACCAAATGCTTCAGAAAGTGCTTCCAAGTGAGGAGGTGGTTAATATCCTGAGGATGGGATTAATCCATTATGAGTCATCCTGTGTATCTAGATTATTTTAGGAATATAAATCAACATAGTTCGTTAATCTATTGCTGTTTAGTGTCATGAAGAGAGGAAATATGTGTGGTACATGAGACACTAAACATTTAAGATCGGGTCTCATGGAGACATCCTATGTATCTTGACTATGATAGGTATCAGAGGCATCATAGTTCAATTACACCCTTGGGATTGGCCCCAAGGTATATAAACTTATATGATGAGTGTGCATACCATACCAATCATCGAGGCTTACAAACAGTGATTTCCCTGGTGAGTGGAGATTCAAGATGTCCATTGATATGTTCATTGCATCACCAAAAGCTCACATTTGTGATTCTTGATGTGGGAGAAATGTGGGAACATATGACCAGTATCATGGTATATATATATGGGGGTTGTATGTTGGGATAGTCTTGGGGATGATTGGTATGGGGATCAAGCCTTAGAAGGGCATCCTACATATACTAGTTATGGAGGGAATCAAAGTTCTAATAATTCATTTATCCCCTAACCAAATTATAGGAAAAGGTGTATGAGCACACTCAAATACATTATTAACATCTTTGAGGATTCAATAATGATTGGGGTTCATACCAAGATGGTTTCCCTATTAACTGGGGACATACCATATGATGTCGGTAGTTGGGGCTTGTGCACTAAGGTTACCATTGTAACCCTGGGATATATAGTGAAGATACGATGATTAGTGTGACACCCTAATATCACATGAGATATTCTCATTTTTAGAAACATGTTTTAGAATGTTAACAATGTCATTTATTTGGATATGGTCTTGGATACTGGGATCTCCCTAGATAATCAATATGAAGCTCGAACCTTGAAGAGGTGGTCTATGTATCATGAATATGGTAGGAATCAGAGTCGTCATAGTTCCCTTTATATTTTTTCTTACACACTGAGGATTCCATTATATTTGGGGCTTATACACTGAGGATGGAAAGGGATATCAAATCATGGGATTCCATTATGGCCTATCCTTCTTTTCTAGTGGGTGTCGCATGACCCAATTTACTTGTATGGGGGACGTCGCATAACCCGGTTGGCTTGTCCAAGAATCCATCGCATGGCCTACCTTCACATATATGGGGAGGTCTCAAGAGTCAATGCGACATAGTATGAAGAATGCCATATGTCCTAGATAATATACCTAGAGGTCATCGTGAGACCTAACTGTTATGTATTGATGGCATCATGGGTCTCATCTTGCTTGCCTGAAGGGTGTTTCGAGATCTTCGTTTTCATTCTTGGATGCAACAATGAGATTGAATAACATGAACGAACACTATTATTTGAGTAAAGATATGTATCTGAAGGTCATAGAAAGGCTCAAGTGATATACCTATAGGGTCTCATGAGACCAAGGCGGTGCACTCAGGGGGACCGTGAGACTTGATTTGACATGTCTATAGGATTTCACATGTCCCAAACAACATGTTGAGGGAATGTTCCAAGATCTAGGTGATGAGTCTTTGTACTATCATGTATCCTTTTATGACTAATGTGAAGGAAATTAGGGACAATGATAATATTTTTTGTTTGGTTCTTTATCTTTTGACATTGGTTCTAGCCCTTGTATTTATAATTCTATTGGTTTGTTCAATATCGGTTAATTTTGAGTCTCGCGTGATCTAGAAGATATGTGGCATGTTCTCTATATGCCTTTCCAATATCCCTTCATGTGATCTATGAATTAACATGGAAATTAAATTATTTATGGATCATGATTTCTATGGTCATTCTTCAGTATATTACCTAATAGAAGACTAGACATTGACATGATTTTTTTCTCTGAGAAGTCCACTCTGATACTTGGGAATTTTGCAATCAAGTGTTTCCTTTGTGTAGTAGCAACTTTTTTCATGATGGGGTAGGGAGTATATAGGAATCTTCACCCTAGAGGCCCACTTATTCATGTAGATTATCTGGTGTGGATCCAGGCTGGATTTGGCAAAGAGGGATGGAACCATGCAGTTTTGAGAGTCTCTATCATGGGTAATTCCAAGTGTATCGCATGATTTTTAGCAGTTCTAAATCTCTTCCATCAACACTTCATTGGATTGTTGTTTATTAATAACGACTTGTTTAATCATTTGGGATTGTCAAGGTTCTTTTTATCTTTTCTTATGGACACACCCAACAGCCTTGAAAAGATCCAAGGTGGTGTTGAATGGTTTTCCCAAGATGCTTGATGACTTTTATGAGTATTTCTATGAGATAAAGATGCTTTGTATGGGGTGTTGTGGGACCACGATGCAGACTTATTTAGCACATCATGTGTCTTTCAGTGACTTTGAGTGGACTCCTCCTATTCTATATTTTTTCATTTGTTTTATATAAATATTTTTTGGAGTAATTTGATATTTCATAAGCAACGTCACGGAAAACAACTCTATTTTTTTGTGATAAATGATATGGGTCATGTGGGAGTGCACAATAATTTCATGGACAAATATATTCATTTTCCATTAAAGGGAATAATGGAAGTGAAACATTTCATGAACATAACTGAGGTTTTATGTGTGACGAGGATAAAAAGTCAAAGGGACTTCGTTAGATGAGGCAGACATATCTCTCGGTACACACGGTTCCCTTAAGATTGATGGGGGCACAATACATGACATTTAGTTACTATGAGTACCTCTCATCGCTTCCCTTTTATATCCTTTGATTTATCCTACAATGGTTTGGGTGTCTCGTAAGATTGAATGAGTAATTTCTAGTATATTTTCTCAATTTTTTGATGATGTATCAGTTAACCAATATGGGTTATATGGGGGTGTACCAGTCATGTTGTGGGAAAATATATATGTTTGTCCTTAGAGCACGGAAGGGGAAGTGTGGAGTTTATTAGAAATACACAATGAATTCTTTGGGGAGAGGATGAAAAGTCAAACAGACATTGCGAGATGAGGCAAAAACGTCTCTAGGGACTCCTAAAGCCTTGCAGATCATCGGGTGTGTGTCACATGACCTTTAGCAACCATGAGTGCCTCTCGCCTCTTCTCTTTTATCTCCTCTGTTTTATTCTACAAAGGATCAGGGGTCTCGTGAGTTTTCTTAAATATCGTTAAGGAAATTTATCCTTCTAAATGATGATATGGTGCATGATAATTATGACCAATGGGGTTTCTACCTTTGAATATTATTCCTCCTTATCTCTAGAGTAATTTCTGATGGTTTGTTAGGCTCCTTCCAATGAAAAACCTTGTGACCTAGGGGCATTCATTCAGTTTTTACCATGAGGCCATTCGATGTATGGGGAAAAATCATGAGTGAAATAAGTTCTGTTGAAGGGGGATCTATGGGATTCATCATACGTTATGCGATGCGCTTGAAGTCTTTGTGTGACCTTGAAATGGTCACATGATCACGAGTCCCTCAGAGGCTCATGCGATCTGTAAGTCTTGGCTCATTTTCTTTTTCAAAGAAGGAAATGCCCCTATTGAATTATTTCTTCCTTTTTGATTAATGTTGATGTTTATTTGCAGTGCATTAAAAAATACCCCCTTAGGAGTGACATCTGCCAATACAATGACTCGATACTAAGGAAAACTATTTCCTTCCTGAGTCTTTGGTTGATCTGCATACTAGTGTTTTAGGTGACATTTGATCTACCAAGAGATTTTTGGTATTCTAAAAGATTTTCTATATATATGGGTGATGAAAATTCATTCTGTCAGTCACCCCTTCTCTAGAGATCTCTCATTTTTTCCTCCATCAGGTGTCTCTATTACGATATCATGCCGTATGTTACATAAGGGCAAGAAAATCCGAACTTCTAGATTTGGAGATTTGTTTTGGGAAATTATCATGAATTCCCACTATCATGGAATCCCTTACTGATGAATCTATTCAAGTTTCCTTATAAAATATATTTTCGTAAGGGAGAGGGATCCAATATTATCTAAAGATGATAGGCTTGGATACCATATCTTGATTTTGATAAGTCCATATGGTGAATCTTACAATCCCTTCAAGACTATATTGCTGATGTTCTATAGCTTAAGTTCTTTTTTCTTGCACCTAATATTTCATTATTTTAAGTTCTTTTAGCCGGGAACTAATATTGTTTTAGGTTAAGGTCATTTAGCTCGGACCTAATATTTGTTTAGTTTATGTTATTTTATCTCAAACCTAATATTGATTTAGTTTATGGTATTTTATCTCGGAACTAATATTGATTTAGTTTAAGGTATTTTAGCTTGGACATTATATTGATTTAGTTTAAGATCTTTTAACTCATACCAAATATTTCATTAGTTTAAGGTCTTTTAGCTGGGACCTAATATTGATTTAGTTTAAGGTCTTTTATCTTAGACCTAATATATCTTTAGATAACGGTCTTTTAGTTTAGACATAATATTTCATTAGTTTAAGGTCTTTTATCTTATGCCTAATGTTTCTTTAGTTTAAGGTCTTCTAGCCTGGACCTTCTATTTCTTTAGTTTATGTTCTTTTAGCTCGGAACTTCTATTGATGTAGTCTATGGTCTTTTATCTAAGAACATATATTTCTTTTAGTTTAGGGTCTTTTAGCTTGGACCTTATATTGATTTTGGTTTGGGGTATTTTTTCTAGGACCTGATGTTGCTTTAGTTTAAGGACTTTTAGCTCAGACCTAATGTTTCTTTAGATTATGTTCTTCTAGCTCAAAACTTCTATTTATTTAGTTTATAGTCTTTTAACTTAGACATTATATTGTTTTAGTTTATGTTCTTTTAGCTCAAAACTTATATTTCTTGTAGTTTAGGGTCTTTTAGATCATACCATATATTGATTTTAGTTTAGGGTAATTTAGCTTGAACCTTTTTTTGTATTGTAGTTTAAGTTCTTCTAGCTCAGACCTTTGGCGTACTTTATTTTATGGTTTTCTTTCTCGGACCTTTGGAATACTGTAGTTTAAGGTATTCTAGCTCGTACCTTATAAATTTTGATTATGGAAGGACCAAGATGACTCAAAACACTATGGGGTGATGAGTTCTATTGTGGTGTTCTTAGGGCTCACAAGGATTGGATCTCCTTTCTTACAAGAAGTAGATTTCTTTAGTTGGTGTATTAAATCCCTTATGCATCGATAGCATGGCTCAGAAAAGTTTATCTCAAATATTTTCCAACGGTTTATAGAAGATTTATAGGGTGAATATGGTTGAGGAAAAATACTAGGGAATCTAGGACCTCCTAGATAGTTGTAATGTCGATGATGTAAGTCATAATTAAAAAGTCAGAGCCAAGTAGTATGGAATGGGGTAGACATACTAGGTATGTCCCTTAACACTATGGGGTGTTAGGCTCGACCATAGTGTTTTGAAGCTCACAATGATTAGGAGACCCTTTATACTGGGCCAAAATGTTTCAAGTCTATGGTACTGAGCCCTCCTACATCAATAGCTTTCCCGAACTCAGAGATCTATTTTCCTTTCTAGGGGATATGAAATATTCATGGAGACTCAAACATCTAGAAGATGAAGTTGGGGATGAAAGTTAGGTTATCTAAGAAAGTTTATCTCACCCTAGTGAAACTTAGTTCTTAATTGAACAGCTTGATCCCTACGCCTTGTGGTTTCAAATCACAAGGTGTGAGCCATCAAAAGGTTCAAGAATGAAGGGTCACATTCCTTCCTTGAGAAAGGGTACAAAACATGGTGATGCAACCTCGAGGATATCAAATCATCTTGAATAGTCTGATACAAGGATTTTAAATCATAGTCCAAAGTGATTAGGTCGTGAAAAAGGTAAGGGATATCCACACCGAGGATATATTAAAACAAAATGGGATGTTACGTTCTATTGTGATGACTCAAGACTCAAAATAATCATAAATCCATTTATATTGGTCCATGATGTATTTGGTTGGTAGGTTTGAACCCTTGAATCTATTTCATGGACAAGAAAAGATATCTCTTTTCTTTTTCTGGGGAAATGAAAGGTTTGAGAAGACATAAGAAGATTTAGATCATGAAGTGGGATTTATGGAAAATGTAAGATCTAAGAAGGTTTCACGCGCCATAAAAGTTTCTCCACCACCTGTAAAACATATTCTCACTGTGAGGAAATGTGAAAAAAATTTCTTCTAATTTTTTAATGGACCAGGGGGGTCCAAAAAGCATATATTGGATTTTACTTAGGATATAGAGTATCTCTTATGATATTTATGCCTTATTTATTTAAACCCTTTTTTTACTAAACTCTGAAGGTGAAGATTTTAGCAAGAGAGGACCGAACTTTTGCTCAGGAATCCCTTTGCGGGTTTTAAACCTAACAAGTTTTATATCTATTTCACTTAGTAGTTTAAAGTCTTTCAATTTTTACTTTTATAGGATAGAGTTTAAGTTTATACAACATTCACCCAAGTGTTAACAGTTTATGTTCCTGAAACTTATGGACCTAACATAGGAGATGTAACATAAGAGCTTATTTAGGATGCCCAGGGTTAAAAGTAATACATAATCCTTATGAGAGAGAGGTGAGAGTGTCGTAAATCACATATCAAGGTTCTCAGGTAATGATTTATGATATGGTATGATCATTATGGGGATAACCGAAAACAGAATGGGGTTCTTGGTTTTTCTGTAGTGAGGTTAGGATTAAGAGAATCATAAATCCATTTATAATAGGACATGATGCCTATGGTCTGTGGGTATCAGCCATTTCATCAATAGCATGGTCAATATAGAGTTATCTTTTCTTTTTCAAGGGAAATAAAATATTGGTGATGACCTGAGATTCTTGAAACATGAAGTGTGGAATAGGGATTGTGGTGCTTAAATATATGATGGAAGCACCCCATTATCTAGTTGGTCAGGGTAAGGATCTTGTGGTACTTTGATAAGGAAGGATGATGATTTAAGATTTTCCTAGTTCAACATCATGTAGTGGGGACGTTCCTACCTCTGTGATTAATTCATCAAGTAAAGATGTACTTCTATGTAGTTTAAAGTCATGGGGTAAGGACGTACTTCCATGTAGTTTAACGTCATGTGATAAGGACATACTTCCATGCAATTTAACATCATGTGGTAAGGATTTTCTTCCATACAGCATAATGTCTTACGGTAAAAACATACTTCTATGCAGCTTAATGTCGCATGGTAAGCATATACTTATATATAGTTTAACATCATGGGCTATGGATATACTTCCATGTAGTTTAATATCATGCTGTAAGGATGTACTTCCATGTATTTTTTCATCATGTGGTAAGGATGTGGGAACCAATGTAAAGTGTGTAAATGATGTCGGATGGGTCCAAATATATAAATTTGGGCGTCATTATGTATCTTATGAGGATGAGAGTCAAGCTACATGTAGTTCTAAATGAAGCCTCCTATGCAGGTCTCTCCCATACGCAAGGAGGGGGTGTTTTTATATTTGTTTTTTGTGACTAGGATCGATGTTGGAAATTTGGGCATCACTACATATCCTTTAGGGAAAGAATCAAGTCACACGTAGTTCTTGAATGAGAAATACTCTATGGTGGTCTGACCCACACATGGAGGTGGGTATTATTTCTATTGACCATTGCAACTAGGCCCAAGATTGGATATCCATGCATCACTACATATCCTACGATGATAGAAATCAAGCTACACATAGTTCATGATGTTCTAGGTAGTTTAACGTCATCTGGTGATGAAGAATGTGGACTGATGTGAATAAATGGAAATGGTGCAGCTAATCATGATAATGTATGTTTCATCATTGATATGTATCTCATAAAAGGTAAGAATCAATCACTAAATTGTTTTGAAAAATCCATGTTTTTTAACATCATGATGTGAGGAAAGAGGAGAACCGACATAAATAGATGGGAACATTTAGGTTGAGTCCAAGAGTGGATGTATGGGCATCACTATATATCCCATGAGAATGAGAATAAAACAACACATAGTTCTTGGAAATTCCACTCAGTTTAACATCATGTGGTGAGGAAACTGTAAAACTTATACGAATTGATATGAACATTGTGGTTGTGCCCAAGAGTGGAAGTTTGGGCATCGCTACATATCTCATGAGAATGAGAAGTAAAACCAGATGTAGTTCTTGGAAAACTGTTTAGTTTAAAATCATGCGATAAGAACATCAACTGTGAATTTTAACTTTATGCAACAAGAACTCATAATAAACATGTTTTTACCTTTAAGCCTTGAATGTGAAGGTATGTCCCTACTGAACTTCCAAAGTTCACATGATCTGTGATTGGTGTGTGAAATAAGAAACGACACGGGTTTCCCAACAATATAGAGACAGAAGGGGGTATGACAAGGGAATTTCATATCATGTAGTGGTTGGAACAAGATATAAGATCTATGTGTCCCTATGTATCATATAAAAAATGGGAATCAGGTCATATTTAGTTATAAAATAACTATGTAGTTTAACATTATAAAGGACATAGGAAACTCGATGTGAATTGAGATAGATATCACAAATCTGTGCAGTTTTACATCATGAGGTAAGGAAATTGGATCACCTGTTATGAAAGGAAAATGTATTTATTGATGGACCCAAGAATAGAGGTTCGATCGTCTCTATGTATCTTGCGATGATAGGAATCAATCCATGTATAGTTCTTAATAAACTTTGCAGTTTATCATCTTGCGGTAAGTACAGACTCCATAAATTTTAATGTTATCTGGTCAGGATGAATGACGCGACTTAATCTAATGTGGATTCCCATGATGAAATCTTATGAAAGGTATTTCTTGATAAAACTTTCATTGGTGGTAGGTGTGACATTATCCCGATCCGTGGTGTCCAGAGAATTGGATCCATTATAATAAACCTCATGTATTACATATGGTTCTCCCTACATGGGATCCAATTTTAGGGGATTCTATCCTAGTACCATTGGGGTTATGAGAGCCAAAAATAGTTTTACATTATGGAATGAATGGATTCTATCCTTTTTATTAAAGTCCTGAGCGATCCAGTTCGGATGAATTTCCATATTGTGAAGTGTGTGCAACCACTACTTATCTAGTCATTCTAACTCATCTAGATTATTTTGAGATTCTTCATCATCTACTAGTTGTTCAAAAAATTCAATTCAGTTTGAGGGCAGTTAGAATTCTTTGGGTCACGCTTCCTAGATCCCATACACCAATGAGAATGGTGTTTCTTATGTAGCAGAACATGTGGTGGTACGGTAGGCCCATAAACCATGTAGGAGGTTTTCTAGCCAAGAATTTATATCCCTATTCACCATCATCTAGAGTATATTTGAAAATATCTTATTAAATAAATCTATATTTATATTTTTCTCTGCATGATAGTGAGAAGAGTGAGTGGACTCAATATTTTACTCCTAGAACAACTTCTTCATATATGTGTAACAAAAGTTGGTGTTGTTGTCTGTCAATATTGTGTGGGGGACTCTGAACCTGGTGATGATATGAGAATTTAAAAAGTTTATGATATTCTCTATCCTACCCTCCTTGAGGGGTATAGACCTAACCCATTTGAAAAAGAAGTCGTTAAAAGTAAGGATGTGCTTGAACTTGTTAGCTATGGTGGGGGGATATGTCTCTATGATATCCATCTCCCAAACAACAAACAACCTGAAACATTTAGCTTTATATATAAATTCTGGAGTTTAGTGGATAAATTTCACATGGATTTATCATGAATGAAATTTCTTCGTGAATTCCACATAGTCATCTATCATGGTTGTCCAGTAAAATCCTAACCTCCTAATCTGATGGGAGAGCCTGGTCCTAGATTGATGGGTGATGCAAGATCTTTCATGTAATTATTCCTTGATGGAAAAAAATCTCTTTCTGCTATGCATTTGAGGATGATCCCATCGAACCCATGCTCCTAGAGTGTTTTCTTGTCATTCAGGCTATCCTATATGGTAAATTTCATTTCATGACACCGAATCTGTTCACTTCAAACTCTATCTATTGGGAGAGTCCTATCTAGAAGATAGATGATTATGGGATTCATCTATTCAGGGATATAGGGATAGTTATTGGTGCATCATGCTCTAGGGAAGTGTTGACCAGATTGATCTCTTCCATACTAAAGATGACGATTACTGAGACCATTCTCAAATGTGTTATGAAAAAGATTATTTCATATTGATTAGAATCAACAGAGATAGTGTATTCATTTCCCAACACATCTATGTGAACATTCTAGGATTGGGGAACATGAAGCCACATGGGTTTGAAAAGGAACTCTTACATTAATCCTCTAACATATCTAGTAAGAGGGTCTGGTTCTTTTTTCTTAATGGAATATTCATCATTGACCTTGTTTATCACTAACTTTGATTCCCATTTGATATTTAGATAGGCTATTTGTAGTTTTATGGTCAATTCCGAGCCAGTAATGAGGGCTTGGTATTCTGCCTTATTATTTTTTCAACCTTTAGATGGTAAGAAAGAGTAGATAAAAACCACATTATCAATAGAGACAAATACAATCCATAGGACAAACTAGGTGAGCTTTGTGTTTTCTATCCTTTTCCCAACATTAAATCATAAGGCACCATCAAAATACATCTCCCATGTTTGGGGAGTGTCATGGTCATATAATACCTCTTCATCTGGAATCTTGGTTTCCTCCGATTTTCACCGAGGTAGGATGTGTTGTGGGGAAATCAGCTAGGGCTTGTCCTTTCATTAACATATGTGACAGAAACATAATTCCATATTGCTAAATAATCAACACCCATCGGGATAGGTGACCATTCAACATCAGAAGGACAAGGATGTACTTGAGAGGACCGATGTGAAATACTAATTGGTATTTGTGGTGTTGTAAGTAATGGATCAACTTTTTCACTACGAATATGTGTACAAGTTAGTTCTTCTCTATGTCATAGTATCCAATATCAGTACCTAGCATAGTCTAGATGAGTTAATAGAGACTATTTTCACTTCCCACATCATTATTTTATGCAAGGAGGGAACCCAATGAGCATTCTATGATGGCCAAATATTAGATGAGTGGGATTCCTTCCACTAGAGGAATCAAAACCACTGGGGGAGGAAGGTAATTCTTGAGACTTTGGATGGATTTTTGTAAATCATCATCCCATTGATAAGAAATTCCATTATTCATTAGCCATGTGAAGGGAAGAGCATTTATGGCCATGTTGGAAATGAACAACCAAATGTAAGGAAGATTCCCTTAGATTCCTCTTAATCTTTGATATTTATGGGGGTGAAACACTAGTCTTCTCTGGGTCAACCTCAATGCCACGATGGAATACCAAAAAACAATGTAATTTCCTTAAAGTTACCCTGAAAGAACATTTCAACAGATTTATATTCAGACTATATTTTCGTAAATTGTTGAAAAATATTTAAAGATCGTTGAATTGGGCACACTATTGTTAGGATTTAACCACCAGGTCATCGATATAACATTCAAATATCTTTCCCATGAATGTCTTAACGATATGCTACATGGAATGTTGATATTTGGAAATAGTATTCTTCAAACCAAAGATCATGAAATGATAGAAAATGATCCCATGAGGTGATCTGAAGATAGTGGCTTATTCATCTTCTGGGGCCATATTTAGCTGATTGTACCCTGAGTACCCATCCATGAAAGAAAGATCTTGGAAACCATAAGTTACATTGATCAAGAGTTATGTGATCCACAATGGGAAATCATACTTTGAGAAATGATGATTAAAGTACCTGAAATCACTGAAAACCCAAATCTTCTCATTCATCTCCTTGATAGGGACAATTTTGGAAATCCAACTTGTGTATTTCACTTATCGGACAAAGTTGGATTTGACCAAATTGTCCAACTTTGCCTCTATATTAATTTCATGAGAGGGGTGTGTCCTCATAACTACTTATTTGAAGCCTCGATGCTCATTTGATTGCCCGAGATGGTGTATAGGCACATCTGGGTTTTGTATGGGCATTTGTATGTAGTTCCATGTGAACACATATTAGTGCTATTTCAAAATTGTGATGTACATATCTTTCTATTTTAGGGGAATGGGGACACTAATCAGTGTAGGCCATGAGTCTTCCTATGTTCCTAGATTTATCTTCCTATGATCATCTGTGGTGGTAGAGAAACCTTCCTCTAATGCTGGAGGGGTGTTCTCTAGGTCAACCTCATATTCTTCTATCTCTGAGTCTGTAGAGGCATTTTCAGCCAGAGATAGAAATCAGGGGGCTTTACTATCATTATAACTACGAAAGAGACCATGAGAAGAGACATTATCATCTCCTTTTGACTGAGTCATTATAGAGAGATGTCGAAAATGATAGTATTCGATGTTGTCTTTGGGGAAAGGTGGGGCTCAGAACTTTGGGATTAAATCTATGACCTCTGCCAGGTTTATGGAGAGTATATAGTTGATGTGGAGAAAACTCTAGGGATTTATAGGGGTGGTCCCCAAGGAATTGGGAGTGACAACTTTTATATCATCATCCACCATTGGTTGTTTGACTTCATTTTTATAGAAGTACGATTCAGTATATATGGCCTTGTAAGTGACGATGGGATCATTATCACTATATAATAGGCTGATTTTCCACTAATGGGATACTTTAGACAGTGGTAGAATGTCAATGGTATCGGTAGGTGGCTATGGAACTAGGGCCTTCCGAGTAGAGCATTATACAAGGTGTCTTCCTAGATTACTATAAACTCAAAATTTGATGTAAGATCCCAAAATTGGGCTTCGATATTGATTTTCCCCAGAGGAATTTGCTCACTCTTATCATACACCTGGATGGTTGGCTTTGGGGTAGAAAACCCCCATTCTCCATATCCCAAATGTTGTAGGGTTTGGACTGGGATAAGGTTAATCCCAGATCTATTATCACTAAAATCCCTTTGGACATTGACATCCTATCGAGACATATAAGGGTCTATTGTTTCCTTATAGGGATTCTTACTAATCATGACCAATGAATGAGATGGTGACGTGACATTTAGATTCCATGGTATCCACTCGATAGACCCCAACTAAAGAAAATTTTGTGTCAAACTCTATTAAACTTTTGATGGCTTCAACAAGTGCCTACCTAAGCTCTTTTAAAAAATGGAGAACATTGACAAATGAGAGATTGGATGAGACTACTACAATCTATTTTAGAATGTCGTATTTTTGTGCTAGTGGATGATTCTTCCCAGTATAGTGTTTCCCCAAGATGTGCAGATGAGGAGCTGAGATATTTGGGATGGATAAACTTGGTGCTTTTGTAGAGATTGAAGGAGTATATGCTACTAGTGGTGCAGGCCACACCGGCCTTCCCCATTGTGTGGGATGATTGGATTGGACCCATGATAAGTAGCCACATAATAAAATTGGTTATGGATTGATACCAGAGGGTTACGAGACACCTCCCTTTCCTTTTTGGGCTTGTTGGATCATTTTACAATGAGTCTTAGCTATATTAATTTTCCATTGGTACATGACCAGATTATAGGGTCCGACCAAATCCACATTATCCCCTATGTCCTCATCTCTTACGTATGCAACCTCCTATTCCTCGTTTATGTGTGGGAAAATCATACTCTGGGGTAAACTCATCATTAGTGAAGAATTTTGACAAGTGTATCATGTTGAAATAACCAAATATGAGCTCTTCTTATGATGAGGATTCCATTTGGTAAGGTGGTTCCCATTCCTCAGATATTTGAGGGACGAAGTTGGAAAGAGTTAATTCTCACTTTGTAAGAGAATATGACTCTTCCTATTCTATTTATTCCTTCTTATAGTCATCACACACACCTTCAGGAGGAATATTTGATGTCTTCTTCTTGGGTGGTAGAGAAATCATAGGTTTTCACAACTGTGCTATCAGAGTGGAATAGCCTTGATCAACTGTCTTTTAGGTTATCCAGTTGTCAAATTTTTGCATACCTATGGCTGATACATTCTTCCAACCATCCTCTTTTTATGACCAGACAATGGATATGCAATCCACCTACTCTTGGGAGTTTTCTTGCACCACCTTTCTAGATTCAACCATTCCTTGAAGGACTTCCTTGAAGATGAAGCAATTGTGGATATTATAACCCAGCCTTCTATGGAAAGGGATGTGATCATAATGGTAAGTGAGGTTGAATT
Organism: Viscum album; assembly: GCA_963277665.1. NCBI lineage: Eukaryota > Viridiplantae > Streptophyta > Magnoliopsida > Santalales > Viscaceae > Viscum > Viscum album. The sequence goes on along the minus strand of OY728146.1, from coordinate 1,279,298,896 downwards.
CTTTATACCTCATGGGTCTCAAGAATATGAGTATATAATTATCGACGGACACCAAGAAATAATCGAGGACTTATTCATTTCAAAAGGAGTATACATTGTTCATTCATTCCTCAAATCCCAGGTGATTCTGATGTCTTTGTGCTTCTGTTCATAGGCGATTCTAGGGTGTTTCCCCTCCACATGAGGTGTTGGGTAGTTCAGGGCCTGACTTGTTATTTGGAAAAGCACTTCTACTAGCTTGAGAGTCAAAACTATAACTTCTTCTCTAGCTGGTATTTTTCACAGTGTTGTGAGCATGAGTTGAGTTTTGGATCAGGTCTATAGGATGATTTCTTCTAGATGTTGGTCCATTTCAAAAAACATGTTGAAACCACCTGGATATATCATTGTAATTAGAGGCATATGCAACTCATTTCAAATATTTTCAGAATAGAGTTCCAATAGTTTCTCTTGATGTAGAGGGATGCTGAGTGACTAAGTCAAACCCATCTAACTTTTTATGAAGTCAGATACCCTCTCATTCTTGAGTTGTTTACAGTTTTTGAGGGAGAAAATAATATTCCTCCTTAGTGTATAAATAAATTGATAAAGGAATTGATAATGAATTTCTTCTCATCCCAACATGGATCCTTCTTGTAGAATACAATACCAAACAAAGGTTGGAATTGTCAGAGTCTGTAAAAAACACCTCAGCTTTGTTGCCTCTTACTGACCTAGAGGGCCCATAATTGGCCCACATGGGGATAAGAAGTGTCTCAGATATTTTTTGGGGTCACCCACACCATAAAATGTAGAGAAGGTAGGATTATTAAAATTGGTTGGAGGTAAAGTGTCATCCAATCAATTGGGATATGGCTTCTTCTCAGGCTACAAAGGTGTGTATCGCCCTTCTATGGATTCCATTCAAGTAGCCAGGGACTCAATGAAATTAAGGAGCTCTATGGGAACCATTTCCTAAGCTGCCTCCCATCTATAGGGAGACGGTGAGGGTTGATGAGGTTTCCCCACTTTTATCTCATTTCAATTTTTGATTCGTCCCAAGACTGAATGATCTTACTGGAAAGGGAGAGTTTTTTTCCACAACAGAGGGAATTTAAGAATATTTTCTACTTCCTCATTTATGAAAATTTTCTATCTAGACCCAGATCCAACTAGATTCTTAGATACCACTCTTTCCGGTGGATCAGCCATAGGAGGGTGTCCGTTCGTCTCTTCCAGAAGATGATACCTAGAGAGGATATTTCCTCTAAGTAACTTCTCATTAACTTGTCAGATATTTTGTATTTATATCTCATATTGTGAAAATCATTCCTCTGGGGAAGGAACCCCGTTTCTTATAGGAGTTCATTGGGAAGTGGTTGTACGATTCCCCTTGGTGATATTCCATTGTGGAGGTAGAATATCGATATTTGGAGGTGCCATGTTTTGGATCCGTCTTTGGTTTCTGATGCATGCAACCTTGGTACATCCAAGTCACCCTCCTCCCGAGGCATGTTTTTCATGTTGTGGCCTTCTAAACTTTCACCTGATCAATATCTACCATATTTAAAATGAAAACCTTTACAGAGTCATATTGGGAAATGGTGTTTGTTTCATTATTCTCAACACAATAGGCAGATTATGCACTATCTTTTTTAAGTTCATTATTTGAACCCTTAGACATGTTAAGCCATTTTGGTTTGCATCCCTGATAGGGTTTGATTTTATTTTCCATGCATTTCTCCCATTTTTTGCCTATGAACAGTGATTCTGAGGTAGTTTCCAGTCATTTTTTCCAAACATTCCCTGACCATTAGGGGTTTTTCTTATGGTGGGAAGAGATAATGAAATGTTGACCGCTGATTGATTCCTCCCAACCTGTAGAATACCAATTCCCTTTGTGGTTCTAATAATGAAAATTCCCCCCATGCATCTGGGGTGGGGGTCATTTTGGACCATAATTAGAATGTATTTTCCTAGTTGTTGAGTATACAATGACTCTAGTTAGGGACTTGATGATTCTTATGACAGACATGGGGATATAAATTACCCCAACCCAGTGGGGTGGGGGTGATCTGGAATCATTGTTCATGTCTCCCATGTCCTATTAGGGGGTGATGATCTGAGGGATAGTGATTGAGATATAAATGACCCCATCTCCATGGGATGGGGTTCACCTGCGGATGCCGAGGGTATGTCCGGAATCCTCTTGGGAATTGAATATCTGAGGGGTAGAGGTAGTGTTATATATTCTTCTATTTCAAGAGGCTGAGTGAACTCTTGGATGGATACTATGGAAGCTAATATTTTAGTTTGTGTGATGCAGTATAGTTCTGTTCTCATGGGAGATGGTTTTAGTGGGAGCCCATGGATAGAACCATTCCTTACGAGAAGTTTTTCGGGTGATCACAACATTGATCTTTGTGTTTGGAATGTCCTCCTACTATCTTGAGAGGCCCAATTCAAAATATTCTTAGCTATCCTCTCTCCCTATCTGTAGTTCATGGGCACCGTTGGAGTGGGGAATTATATTTCAGTGACCAACTGGCCCAAGAATTTTAATGCACGGACGATTGTCACCTATCGACCGGTCAAGGTTTTGGTGCTCTGCTAATGTGTATAGCAGCACTCCGATCGAATCCTCGGTGATGATATTTTTTAATAGTTGATTGTTTTTAGTTGATTGTATTCTGATTGGGGGGGGGTTGTTTGCAGATCTTATGAAATTATTGATTGATTAAAATTGATTTAACAAATTGATAAATATTGGGGTGAGTTCATCATTAGGTTTTTAAGCTTGTTATATCCTTGATCCTTGCTTTATATTTCATTAAATCAACACCCATATCACAATTTGACGTTGATTTGAATTCCCAACTGTTGAGGATTTAATACAAACCTTAAATTAACTTAAGGTTCTAATCTTAACCATATCTTGTTTATGGTAGTGTATTTATGGTTCCAATAATACATGGAAACCACTCGTTAAACAAAACAAGTCATTAATCCATGACATGTTAAGTCCAACATACACAATGTTAATTCATAGAATACTCATCGAGTAAAATCTCTCAACCGCTTAACATCCCTAAATTATAACTCACCCAAATGATATATTTACTCATCCATTGAAATGAATAATAATCTGGTTATAATGATTATGATGATAAATTAATAAGATAATAAAATTAAAGGGATAAGAAAAGAGTGGTGCGTCGAACACACACAAAAACGATAATGAGAATTAAAAATAGACTTTCGATTGAATGAGGAAGAAAAAGAAGGTAAGGGGTTTTATATTGATTTAAAATATTTTAAGATAATTAATATTAAACTACATAAGGTGGATGAGAATAATAGATATTGAAGAAGAAACTTTCATTAAAACATAATTACCAAAAACAATCACTTACATGATTAAAAACGAAGAACAACACAAAAGTAAATGAAAGGAAGCAAGGAGGAATGGTTTCTCAAGTAAAAACATGAGTATGGAAGATACTAAGAAGCCTTTGGCAAAGCCTTGGTCATGCAAAACTATCCTATTTTTCTCTGAAATACCAACATTTTTGAATGGATAGGAGGGGATGTATTTATATCCCAAGGTGGTGGACTGTTTTCATTCCAAAAATACCCCCCCCCCCCACATGGATTGAGGATTTGGACATCCAGAAAGCTGAATCTCGAGATATCTCTTTCTTCAAAGTTGTATATAATAATCTTGGATGATGAATCTCAAAATTTAGAGGCATTTGGATTTACGTATGCAAAGATATGTCTGTTTTGTTAAAAAATGTTTATATTTCCATTTCAATCCATACCTTTTATAAGGATTAAATGTGAATGGGATTATCAATAGGAAGATTTCTTTAAATCCAAAAACATTATTCAAAAAAGTCGGCTGCCTATATATCCTCTTTCAAACTAAAATGTCTCATCTTTCTTTGATGATTACATCATGATCTATGTCATGAATATTTTTCGGATTTTAAATGCCAACCAGAATAGTGTGCTGAGTTTAAATTAATCAGTTGGCCCCCTCGTCTTTGGATTTGGGACTTTAAATTCTTATCCAAAACTCTTTACATTATTCCCCAAACATTATAGGAGAATAGAGGAATTTATAAATCTGGACTGAGCCCAGTAATTTAATCTTGATAGCTGGTCCTGTTTCTTCAAAGATTCTGTAGGCCTTCTTCTATGGACTATATGAACCTCCAAATGGAAAATTTGAGAAAAGGTTACATCTAATGAAATTTTGAAATTTTAGTAAGAAACCCTAAAAGACAAGAATCATCCAATTTGGATAAGTAGGGTGATATTTATTATTAAAAAATTAAACAGGCTTGAATCTGGATGAATTAAAATAGTGCTAAAAAATTATAATTAATATTTAAAAATTAATATTTAACACAAATTATGCACATTTCAAAATAAATTATTAAAGGAAGTATATAAAATATTATGTAAATATTAATAACATCAACTCCCCACACTTAGTCTTGTGCATGTCCTCATGTGCAATAAATATAAAAAATATTACAAAATCATTTTCACTCACCAACAAATATTAAAATTTATTTTTCCCCACTCAGGGGAGGTTTAGACAATTATACTCATCCATATTGAATTCCACTAAAATTTGTTACAGAAAAAATGTTCCAAAAAAAATCATTTTTTCATGATAAAATTTAGAAATGGAAAATGGTGGCACACAAAACTTAATCCTTTCAAGATGGTAAAATTAATTTATGGAGCTTCACTCATTCACCAAAAAAAGTGAAAATCTTAGAGTTTTTAAGAGCTCTCAGCTTCCACTCCCTATCCAAATTTCACAATAATCATGAGTTATTTTGAAGGGTTTTTTTGTGGCTATGGGATAGTAGGAATATAATGTCCAAGAGAGAGAATAAGACAGGTAATACACTAACATGAAAAAGGCAATGCACATTTTTTATTGAAATGAGACATGAAAGGAAATAGAAACACATATTTATAAGGGAATCAAAATGTGAAATAAGACACAAAATAGGAAGGAAATATAAAGGTAATGTGAAGATTTAAAATTTATAAAACATGAAACTTCTCCTAATGACATAAGTGTTATATTTTCTATTATTTTCTTCTCTTTTTTTTCATTTTTCAGAAGTTTAACTTGAAAAAGATCTCACCCTCATATCCCAACCCATGATTGATCTCATCACGAAATTAATTGTAATAGTTTTAACAAGAAAAAAGGTTGAAGAAGAGTGATATTTTACTTGCCCAGGTCCCAAACCATTTGTTTGTTCTTTATTTATTTATTTATTTATTTATTATTTTTTTGAACACTTTTCAATAACATTTACAAAATTACATAAATGAAAGTACATTACATTCCCCAAATATCACTGAATTACAACCTATCCCCCACACTAAAATGGATTCTTTCCCTAAATTATATGATAAATCATTGAAAATCAATAAAAGGGTACCCAAAAAATGAAATCCATTCCCCCACCCTTAAATTTCAAAAAAAAATCTGCTATGAAAATCCATGTTGATATTGGATGGGAAAAGGTATTGGAATTGTAATGTGGAATTCAAAAAAAGGTTTACATAGGCTCGAAGGGGTTTTCAAAAGGAGGATTAATGTAAGGTAAATGGGAGGCTATTTGGATATTATGATTCTCATGTGGTTTAAAAAATGCCTCTATCATATTAATGCACACCAATGTAGGAAATTCAGCTCGAAGGTCCACAAACTCAAGACTCACAAATGGTGGTGAAAAACAAACATTTTTAATAGATGGCCATAGGTATCCTTGGTATGAAAGTGAATTTTTTTCTTCATGGGTCGGGAAAATAATTTTCCAAAAAAAAATGAGTATTCAAAATTTTTTGGGTTTGAAACAATATTCCTTATCCAAATATATGATAAAAACACAATATTTTTGACATGAAACCATGAATTTTGACTCCGCAAAATGGTTGGAAAAAAATTGAAAATTGGAAGGTGAGTAAGTATGAGTCTTTATTTTTCATATATTTTTTTAAATGATATTTTTTTAGTTTTTAGATTTTTTAGTTTTTTTAGTTTTTTTATAAAGACGCACCCACAGAAAAGAGAAAGAGTAAATAAAAAAGTGTGGTGAGGAAAGTTGTAAAAAATGAAAATGAGAGAGGAGTAAAGAGAGAGATAGCGAGAGTAAGAGAGATGCTAAAGGGAAATAGGTTCCCCCTGGTTTGGATTTAGTGGGTTTCCATCTCCATCCAGTCTTGAGTCAATTGAAGAAGTTGGGGATTTGATGGAAGTTGATGTGGTTCCAGGATTTTGGGATGTTACCTAAAAAAGAAAAATCATTATTCATATAATGAAAAACTAGAATGAAATTAAAATTTCATAAAAGTAAAAGAAAACATGGGTTTCCTCCAAATAAGTGTTGCATTTATTTGTCTACAGCTGGACAGTTGTAGTGGGATACCCATAGTCTAATGGTGGCCATCATATATTCTCAACTTTAGTGTGTTTCCAAAAAAACTTTTCCTTTGGGAGGCTCGATTATTTATTGGATAATTTCATCCCTAACTTGTTTTTTTGCTTTAAATTCAACAGTGGTGGAATGAGAATATGACTATCCTCCCTTTGGTCTTCAATGTGAGGAATGATTTTATCCACAAAGTGATGATTTTTTATTCATGTAAATTTAGGAAGATGTCTCAATTAACATGGTTTATTTATTTAAGGATTAGATAACATGAAACCAGAGAATGAGATCCCAATTATTTTTGACTCATTTATTTCATCAGATACCAATGTAGAGTAATGAGGATCAGTGGAGTTGTAAGACTGAATAATTTTTTCAATATCCTTTATATCAATTTTTTCTCCAAAGAGTGGTCAATTTTAACCTCACCAGTGATCACTTTATTAATTAGGGAACATTTATCATAAAAATCACTACTATCTGGACAATATAAACACATTCGTTCATGGTTCACCTCACACATAACAGAATTTTTAGAATCATGGATAGAAAATAATTAATGTTGGATAATCTGATTTGAATCAAAAAATGAATATGCTTGTTCATTTTCACCATTACTGTCCAAGTTGGAGCAGTGGATGCCAGAGCTGAGTTTGGATTATAAAGTGTTTTCAAGATCCTTTAGATCAATAGAGTTTGCATTTTTAATGTCAACATCAACTTCTCCATTTATGACCCGGTTAATGAGATTTCAATATTCACAAACTCCTGTATTAGTAGACTAGGAATAACAAGATGGATTGGGATTCAACAAACTCTCAGAGAGACTTTAAGAAGCATGGATAGAGAGTACAGATTAATTCTCTAATGGGTATCACATGGATTGAAAAATATTGAAATTGACAATTTGATCCCCAAATTCCATGGATAAGATTCCAGCATGGACATCAATTTTGTTTTAGATGTCATAAGCAAATGTATTCCTAGAATCAGAGTAGATTGGAAAGAATTCATCTCACCTTCCATGTTAAAGACATAGAAGTCAGCTGGGAAGATAAGATCATTGAATCAAAAAAGTACATCCTTGATTATACCCTCGAGACTAGTAGTGCTTCAATTGGCCAATTGAATGACAACAATCATTGTATGTAAGGGGCCTAGACCAAGGTTGGAGAAGATGGATTTGGGTGTGACATTAATTGAGGCTCTTAGGTCTATGAGTGCATCATCAAAGTTTGAACTTCAAATTTGGAATGGAACCGTAAAGGTCCTTGGATCTTTTCACTTTATGGGAATAGACTATTTGGTGGAAACATTTTCAAAGGTCCTAAGATCCCACTTTTTTGTACACAATTCCTTAAGAAACGTGAAATACTTGGGGATTTGTTTTATGGAATCTAAGAGGAAAATATTGACTTCAATACGTCAAAACATGTATAGCATTTAAGGATCAGGTTCAAAGGAATTATTTGGCTTAGAAATGGATTGAGGAAAGGTAATTGGGTTCCTATGTGGAATGGAAGGAGGTGAAAGAATGTGTTCAGATTCCTTTTCATGTTTCTTTTTCTTTTCATTTTCTAGGTCAACATTCAAAGGGGGGTTGGAGAAATTATCATGAGGCATAGAAATTTTCTTCCCCGATCAAAGTGAAATTGCACTTACATTAACCTTGTGGTTGCGTAATGGTTGAGCTGTTAATTGGGAATAATTTTATTTTTTTTCTTGCTCATGTGGGATGAAAGTTGACCAATTTGGGTTTTAATGTTTCTGAGGCTAGAACAGGTGAAGGAGACAAGATATTCCACTACAATTTCCCATGGTTTCTTGGAAGAATAGGATTTTCCCAAAATGGGATTACCATGATTTTGGTTCTTGTGAAAGTGATTTTATTAGGTTGGGAATTAGGAAGGCTCGCAAGGATAGTGGAATCCAGGATAAGGAAGAGGAGGATTGATCCTTTGAGGTTGAGGAAAGAAATGGTTAGGTTGTTTGAAGTTACCAACAGTTTGACCATATTGTAATTGTTTTGGGTTTTGATGAGGGTATTGAGGGGGTGAGAAATGATATTCACATATCTTAGGTTAGGGTTATATGTATAATAGAAGGGCTGAGAATGTGGTTAGTTGAAGTTTCTAACAAACTGACCTGATTGTTGAGGGTTGGGGTTCCGCTGAGTATATGCTACATTGAGCTGCATTGGTCTGGATAAATCAGAGGGATCATCTAGAAGTTTTAGACATGTGTGAGTTGGACTATATGGGGAGCTACATATTCTATAGTTCTTGATAGGTCCAGGGATTATAGATTGTGGAGAACATGAGGTTTGGTCTTCGGATGCCACAACTAGTTGCCGCACAAGACCTGTAAGTTCACTCATTGTAACAGCCCAAGATTTTATAAAAAATATTCTTTTTAATTTTATTAATGTCTTGTGTTGTACGCTACACCAAAAGGAGCTTGCACAACACGCATCCTTGACTTGCCTTGCATTACACGCAATCACGACCTTCCTCGATAGCGTGTGTAATACGCAATACCAAGTTTCACTAAACAATGATATGCTATTAAAATATTATTAAAACTAGCCGTTATGAATAGTAATAACCACTTTTTAAAATTCTGTAAATCTTATTTTTCAAAATGAACTTCATTTTTGGATTCAGAGTATCGAATTTAGCCTAAGGTGAAATTTTGGTACTTTTCGGATAACTTTCATATTCTGATGAATAGTAAAAATTACTAAATTATAATTAAAAACAACTTTTTAAATCAAAATAATTAATAGTGATAAATTATTAATTTGAGTGGTTTTAAAGTATATTTAGAATATATTTTTACAATTTAATACAATGTTGGTCATTGGATGTAATTTTACATTTAAACCAGACGTAATCAAATGTCAATCTTTTGATAGATATTGTTTCTTAAAAACACGCTATTTGTTTTAACAGCAGGATTTAATTATAAATTTAATTAATGCAATTTCTATGTTATGAATTTGGTAAAATAGACTTCATTTTTGAATTCAGAATATGAAATATAGCTTAGGATGAAATTTTGACATTGTTCTGAAAAACATCAATTTTTGATGAATAGTGAAACTACTAAGTGGTAGGTTAAAAACTGAATTTTGTATAAAACTTAATTTTACCGCTTCTGTGAATGGAATTTCGAAAATCCGAGAGACACGGTTAATATCAAGGACTAAAATGTGGTTCAATGAGATAAAAATAATTTTTTGGTGAATAGTAACTTTTTACTTTTTTTACCACGGTTAATAGTAAATAGGTTAACTAAGGGTAAATATGATATTACTATTACCCTAACACGTGTCCTAATCCTATTGGACAAGTGTATTTCGACCAAAAACAAACTTAGGAATAAAATATGACCATTTGGGCCCACTTGGATTAGATTAGGACATTTATTATTAATTTATTTAAAGAAGGGTTAAAAGAGTTAAAATCAAAGTTTATTTACTAAAACATTTTTAATATGGGGTTATACATAAGATAAATTCGACTATAAATATTCATTAGAAAGCTAAAAAGATGTCCTACCTAATGGTATTTTATTTGTAATTTTTAGACGTCAAATAATTTAATTAATTTATGACACAAAGATGATGCAGTAATTATCTTATTTATGAAATATTGACATAATTGATGTTATAAACACCAAAATAAATGTAATTTGATAATTTTTATGAATTCCACTAATTTTCTAGGATACTATGATATATTAATGTTGATCTAATCAACTTGGATCGAACATTTAATTCTGTTATGACTTTCACAAAAATCATATATCAAATAGTGTCAAAATTGACACAAAATAGTTTTTAAATCAAATATTATATTATTAATTGTTATTGTATTCCTAAAAATCTAAGGTTCGGCCAAATGACTTAGATAAGGATATATATATTAATAATAAACAATTTGGGGTTCGTTTGGCATGTTATAGTAAGTGTATTAACCATATAGTGCAAGAAAACAAAAAGACATGGTAAAAGTTAAATTATTTAACTTAGAGTTAAATCTAATTGATAAGGTTAAAATAATATCCTAAACTTGTCTAAATTCTATTGGTTGATAGGATTTCGACCCATCCCCACTTTAGCTTCGAAATAAGACCCTTTGGAACCATTATAAACCGATTTTGACTTTAATATAAAATAATATTTTGAGATATTCCTAAGGTGCCCCTCTCCTCCCCTATAAAAGGACACCTCCTCCCCCTCCTCCTCACACCAAATTGAGCACTCAAGCTCGGCCAACCCCTGCCAAAATCCCTTCTTCACTTCCCTATAATAATCCTAGAGGTTCTGGTCTTCCTCAAAGACCCATTTTAGTGCCCTAAGAGGAGGTCTCAAAGAGGCACTTCAAAGAAGAGGTAATTACCGTTACCAATTCTTTCATCTTTATTTCTTCTTCCACTTCTTCTTCTTAGGTTGTTTCATTATGAAGTAATAACATCAGTATCACTCATATACTGATATGTTATTATAAGTATGAAACAACCCTATTTCACCATCTATCCATCCTACGGAAAAAGAAATCACCGCGCGTGCGTACGTACGGAATACCGTCTCCACGCCGTGGTGTAATCTATTTTCCACCACCACCTTACATGGATGGGTATAATGGTGTAAAGAATAACTATACATAGTTATTACAACATCATATTGATTCTGATATATTGTATAATCCACTCCAATTCAATTCAATATTTATAGAAATGATATCATCGCTCGTGCGTACGTACGGAATACCGTCTCCACGACGCGATGAGATTCATTCTCCATGTTAACCATTTAAGAATGATTATAATGTATATATAAGAAATAATAATGAAATATATGACATTATAAGGCTACTGGATTTATGTATATATATACATATGTATGTCATCTACTTACTTCCATTTCAAGACAATAAGGAAAGGAAAACAGCGTTCATGCGTACGTACGGACTACCGTCTCCATGAACGGTGTTTTTCATTTTATTTATCTACCTATTATATATATATATATACTGAATATATATGATATATAAATCATATTTTATATTCTGGAAGTAAGTAAATCATGATATAAGTAATAATGATGTCAAGAACAACAAGTCAAAACACCTACGATAAATGAAACGATTTTACCCAAAACGCTTCTTTAACATGGAATTTACAAAAGAACGGGTAATATAATGTCATAAGTGAACCATATATGATATCATAACAATGAATATGATTCTGTAATAAGTCAATAACATGATTTAAATCATTATACAGGAGGTTCGGACACTTACAAAGCAAGTCGGACCTAAGGTAAGGGAAATATCACAATCTCATTTTTATCCGAGATTGTTTATTCGTAAGTATTTACTGGGGTGTATTTTATCATCCACATCCATGTTTCATCAATATGTAATATTATTTCCATCCACATACAATTTTTTAAATCCATTTTTACCCTTCGGTGAGTTTTTAGTAATATCTATGAAAGGAATCTTTTGTCATACAAGGTACTTTTTGACTTTTCCGACAAAAGTACGAAGAATGTTTTTTTTAACTTATACGGCACGAACGGATTTCTACTGTTTTATAAAGCCTTATTTTCATGAAGCTTCCTCTAAAAGATTTCATGTCTATTTTCAATAAAATCTCTTTCTTTTAAAATTGCATGATGTTTTGTTAAAAGAAATTGATTTTGAAGAAGAAAGGTTATTTTCCTCAAGAATTCAATTCAAGTGTTTTATCAAAATTATTTTCCATCTAAGATAATAAAGGGTTCTGTTTCTATCCATATTTTTACATTGATTTGACTATGTTGTGATGGAATTATGTTTATGAATTCCTTTATCTTATATGAATTGATTTATGATGTCATGATGTTTCAAGAATCCCATTTTTGTTACATGTGTTATGCGATGATGTATGTTTTATGATTATGTGGCACACATAAGAAAGGATTCATTATAAGATGGGTGGGACCTATATCTCCCTCCAATGCATTGGGTAAAGATTTTATATCTCATGAGATAGACATGGCTGAAACGGAAGGTTATTTCGGTTCAGTGATACAGGACTGAAACGAGGAGTGAACTCGGTTCAGAAAGGGACTTTGTCCACTAAGATAGTCTTGGCAATGAGTCATGACTAACAAGAAATGATTTTCCATGATTATGTGTGCATGCCACAAAGTTTCAAGTTTTATGTTATGATTATGGGGATCTCATTTTCACTTCTATGATTTGTTCCATGTTAAGATATTATGCTCTCTTTTGCAGGTTAAGATTTCCAAAAAGTTATGTTCTTATGAATATGATGTGATTGATTTTTCTTTTGTATACCCTTACTGAGCATTTGAGCTCACCCTTTTATGTTTTCTTTTCCCCAGGATATAAAGAAAGGTTTTAGGTATAAAAAAAAGGAAGATCTTTATGGGAGATATTGAAGATCTTTCACCACGATTAGAAGATTACGTTCCGAGTTTCCAAAGACACTAAACTATTACGATCCATGTGTGTGTGTTTTTGTTATGTACTAAGTATTCCGAAAAAGTAATGTAATGTCCATGTACGTCAGGCTTCGGGTCTCTACATTTGGTATCAGAGGGAGGTTTAGTCAACCTTTGGAAACTAGGACGCGAAAACGTTAGTAAGATCCCTAGAGATATTTCTAAGGTATGTCTAGGGATTCCCCTAAGGATAAGTATATGTATAGGATATAGTTCTAGAATTATGGTAACGATATTAGATTAAACCAAAGATGATAGATATTTAAGTTACTCCCCCTTTATTACGATTTTTGCATCTAACACTATTCTGTTTGGGTTTTAGAAAATGGCTGGAAACAAGATGATTCACAATAATGGAGGATATGATGGACAATGGAATGATATTCTTCATGAGCAACCAAATGAAATGGGATTTGGATGTCCAAACATCATTATTATGCCGAATCAGCAATCTCACAACATGATCAATAAAGTAAAATTTGGTAAGTTTCCTGACTCGACTAATAAGAGAAAGATGGAGTTCCATGATGATCATAGAGGAAAGAAAGTTCAATTTCCCCTATGTAAATCATGTGGGAAGAGGCATCAAGGAGAATGTTTCAAGGGAACTGGAAGATGCTTTGGGTGTGGAATAGAAGGACACAAAGCAAGTAAGTGCAAAGGAAAAGGGTCGGTTAACACCATGGATGAGGATAATGGTATTGCTACGACATCAAAAATGGTTAAGTGTTTTAAATGTGGAATGTATGGGCATTATGCAAACAAATGCCCTAAGGGAAAGACTCATGAAGAGAATCAGTATGGTCATATGGGTAGTATTTATGTGGATGATGATGAAGAGACTACAAATGATATGTGAGATGAAAGAATTTTTGAAGCTCGGTCAATGGTTTGAGAATGTAGTGGCATGATTACATGTTTATCATGTGTAATTTTGGAATAAAGAGACATCTATGGATTGTTACACTGTTGTCTTTCCTTGTGTTTTGAAAAGTGTATGATTAATATTACCAGTATCCATGAAAGGTTATTCAGATATTTTTGGAATGTAGATGATATGCGCATAATGAAGGGATAAGGAGAAAATTAAATGTTTGATTGTATTCATGAGCTCATGATTGATATAAGGACTAAGTGATATCATGGTTTGAGTATATTGAATTTTGAGGATTTTGGTATGTGGAAAGTGTTAACTTTAAACTGCATTCATGTTTTCACTAAGGTATTCAAGCGAATACATGATTAAGGACTCTGAATGTTTAGAATGTGACCAACAAGACATATCTTATGGGGATCAACGATGGTATTAAATCTCTGGTAATCATTTTCACTATGTTATGAGAGTGGACTGCAGTATTATGGATAAGCCTAAAGATTAGAATGGATTATGTTGGACATAAGTTAGTATTGTTTAAGGATAGAAGATTTTCGATATTATTGATGGGATGTTATAGTAACGTAGTTTTAGAAAAAGGACAACCTGTAGGACGGGCGACAGCCCATCGCTTCGGACAAGGATGTAGGAATCGAACCCACAACCGAAGTGTAACTGGCCTTTATCACCTACCACTGACCTACAGGAAGTTCCTATTTAGTAGAAACTAGTTTTATTATATTATGTTGTATGACATATGATGTATAAGTCCATTTTAGGAACCTTATATGATTAATATCACTATAGAATGACTTATGTATATTTAATAACTTTTTCTAACCTTTTTGTTTGAGACAGATGGAATGACCCGTCATTCTATCACATGATCTGCTAACACTTCACGAATAACAAATTCAACTTCATTTATTTAAGAGATGAAGTGGAAATTGTTAAAGGCACGAACAACAGTGAGATTGTACCAAAATAAAGTAAGTATTTATTCTAATTCAAATTCTTTAACTTTAGGGAAATGATCTTGAAAACCAAAAATGTTGTCCTAGTTCTCTTATACCTAAGGAATCAGATGGTACCTTAGATCGTCACAAATTTATGGATTTGTGATTACTAGCTTTTCCATAGCCATGTTCTCTACCACTCTCCATCAGAACATGATGGTTAGATTTCTCTTCCATATCCATATTTTCACCTATGTGGAAACCCAGTGATTAGTTTATTTGGGTAATCGTTACATTTCATACTTTAGTTTTTAAAGCCAAGTTTTGGTATTCCCTTTTACGATGTGGGTTTCTATTAAAAAAACTTTCAAATAGTAAACCATTTATAACCCCGACGAATTTCGAGGGAGAAATTCATTTTAAGGGGGGTAGAATGTAACAGCCCAAGATTTTATAAAAAATATTCTTTTTAATTTTATTAATGTCTTGTGTTGTACGCTACACCAAAAGGAGCTTGCACAACACGCATCCTTGACTTGCCTTGCATTACACGCAATCACGACCTTCCTCGATAGCGTGTGTAATACGCAATACCAAGTTTCACTAAACAATGATATGCTATTAAAATATTATTAAAACTAGCCGTTATGAATAGTAATAACCACTTTTTAAAATTCTGTAAATCTTATTTTTCAAAATGAACTTCATTTTTGGATTCAGAGTATCGAATTTGGCCTAAGGTGAAATTTTGGTACTTTTCGGATAACTTTCATATTCTGATGAATAGTAAAAATTACTAAATTATAATTAAAAACAACTTTTTTAATCAAAATAATTAATAGTGATAAATTATTAATTTGAGTGGTTTTAAAGTATATTTAGAATATATTTTTACAATTTAATACAATGTTGGTCATTGGATGTAATTTTACATTTAAACCAGACGTAATCAAATGTCAATCTTTTGATAGATATTGTTTCTTAAAAACACGCTATTTGTTTTAACAGCAGGATTTAATTATAAATTTAATTAATGCAATTTCTATGTTATGAATTTGGTAAAATAGACTTCATTTTTGAATTCGGAATATGAAATATAGCTTAGGATGAAATTTTGACATTGTTCTGAAAAACATCAATTTTTGATGAATAGTGAAACTACTAAGTGGTAGGTTAAAAACTGAATTTTGTATAAAACTTAATTTTACCGCTTCTGTGAATGGAATTTCGAAAATCCGAGAGACACGGTTAATATCAAGGACTAAAATGTGGTTCAATGAGATAAAAATAATTTTTTGGTGAATAGTAACTTTTTACTTTTTTTACCACGGTTAATAGTAAATAGGGTAACTAAGGGTAAATATGATATTACTATTACCCTAACACGTGTCCTAATCCTATTGGACAAGTGTATTTCGACCAAAAACAAACTTAGGAATAACATATGACCATTTAGGCCCACTTGGATTAGATTAGGACATTTATTATTAATTTATTTAAAGAAGGGTTAAAAGAGTTAAAATCAAAGTTTATTTACTAAAACATTTTTAATATGGGGTTATACATAAGATAAATTCGACTATAAATATTCATTAGAAAGATAAAAAGATTTCCTACCTAATGGTATTTTATTTGTAATTTTTAGACGTCAAATAATTTAATTAATTTATGACACAAAGATGATGCAGTAATTATCTTATTTATGAAATATTGACATAATTGATGTTATAAACACCAAAATAAATGTAATTTGATAATTTTTATGAATTCCACTAATTTTCTAGGATACTATGATATATTAATGTTGATCTAATCAACTTGGTTCGAACATTTAATTCTGTTATGACTTTCACAAAAATCATATATCAAATAGTGTCAAAATTGACACAAAATAGTTTTTAAATAAAATATTATATTATTAATTGTTATTTTATTCCTAAAAATCTAAGGTTCTGCCAAATGACTTATATAAGGATATATATATTAATAATAAACAATTTGGGGTTCGTTTGGCATGTTATAGTAAGTGTATTAACCATATAGTGAAAGAAAACAAAAAGACATGGTAAAAGTTAAATTATTTAACTTAGAGTTAAATCTAATTGATAAGGTTAAAATAATATCCTAAACTTGTCTAAATTCTATTGGTTGATAGGATTTCGACCCATCCCCACTTTAGCTTCGAAATAAGACCCTTTGGAACCATTATAAACCGATTTTGACTTTAATATAAAATAATATTTTGAGATATTCCTAAGGTGCCCCTCTCCTCCCCTATAAAAGGACACCTCCTCCCCCTCCTCCTCACACCAAATTGAGCACTCAAGCTCGGCCAACCCCTGCCAAAATCCCTTCTTCACTTCCCTAGAATAATCCTATAGGTTCTGGTCTTCCTCAAATACCCATTTTAGTGCCCTAAGAGGAGGTCTCAAAGAGGCACTTCAAAGAAGAGGTAATTACCGTTACCAATTCTTTCATCTTTATTTCTTCTTCCACTTCTTCTTCTTAGGTTGTTTCATTATGAAGTAATAACATCAGTATCACTCATATACTGATATGTTATTATAAGTATGAAACAACCCTATTTCACCATCTATCCATCCTACGGAAAAAGAAATCACCGCGCGTGCGTACGTACGGAATACCGTCTCCACGCCGTGGTGTAATCTATTTTCCACCACCACCTTACATGGATGGGTATAATGGTGTAAAGAATAACTATACATAGTTATTACAACATCATATTGATTCTGATATATTGTATAATCCACTCCAATTCAATTCAATATTTATAGAAATGATATCATCGCTCGTGCGTACGTACGGAATACCGTCTCCACGACGCGATGAGATTCATTCTCCATGTTAACCATTTAAGAATGATTATAATGTATATATAAGAAATAATAATGAAATATATGACATTATAAGGCTACTGGATTTATGTATATATATACATATGTATGTCATCTACTTACTTCCATTTCAAGACAATAAGGAAAGGAAAACAGCGTTCATGCGTACGTACGGACTACCGTCTCCATGAACGGTGTTTTTCATTTTATTTATCTACCTATTATATATATATATATACTGAATATATATGATATATAAATCATATTTTATATTCTGGAAGTAAGTAAATCATGATATAAGTAATAATGATGTCAAGAACAACAAGTCAAAACACCTACGATAAATGAAACGATTTTACCCAAAACGCTTCTTTAACATGGAATTTACAAAAGAACGGGTAATATAATGTCATAAGTGAACCATATATGATATCATAACAATGAATATGATTCTGTAATAAGTCAATAACATGATTTAAATCATTATACAGGAGGTTCGGACACTTACAAAGCAAGTCGGACCTAAGGTAAGGGAAATATCACAATCTCATTTTTATCCGAGATTGTTTATTCGTAAGTATTTACTGGGGTGTATTTTATCATCCACATCCATGTTTCATCAATATGTAATATTATTTCCATCCACATACAATTTTTTAAATCCATTTTTACCCTTCGGTGAGTTTTTAGTAATATCTATGAAAGGAATCTTTTGTCATACAAGGTACTTTTTGACTTTTCCGACAAAAGTACGAAGAATGTTTTTTTTAACTTATACGGCACGAACGGATTTCTACTGTTTTATAAAGCCTTATTTTCATGAAGCTTCCTCTAAAATATTTCATGACTATTTTCAATAAAATCTCTTTCTTTTAAAATTGCATGATGTTTTGTGAAAAGAAATTGATTTTGAAGAAGAAAGGTTATTTTCCTCAAGAATTCAATTCAAGTGTTTTATCAAAATTATTTTCCATCTAAGATAATAAAGGGTTCTGTTTCTATCCATATTTTTACATTGATTTGACTATGTTGTGATGGAATTATGTTTATGAATTCCTTTATCTTATATGAATTGATTTATGATGTCATGATGTTTCAAGAATCCCATTTTTGTTACATGTGTTATGCGATGATGTATGTTTTATGATTATGTGGCACACATAAGAAAGGATTCATTATAAGATGGGTGGGACCTATATCTCCCTCCAATGCATTGGGTAAAGATTTTATATCTCATGAGATAGACATGGCTGAAACGGAAGGTTATTTTGGTTCAGTGATACAGGACTGAAACGAGGAGTGAACTCGGTTCAGAAAGGGACTTTGTCCACTAAGATAGTCTTGGCAATGAGTCATGACTAACAAGAAATGATTTTCCATGATTATGTGTGCATGCCACAAAGTTTCAAGTTTTATGTTATGATTATGGGGATCTCATTTTCACTTCTATGATTTGTTCCATGTTAAGATATTATGCTCTCTTTTGCAGGTTAAGATTTCCAAAAAGTTATGTTCTTATGAATATGATGTGATTGATTTTTCTTTTGTATACCCTTACTGAGCATTTGAGCTCACCCTTTTATGTTTTCTTTTCCCCAGGATATAAAGAAAGGTTTTAGGTAAAAAAAAAGGAAGATCTTTATGGGAGATATTGAAGATCTTTCACCACGATTAGAAGATTACGTTCCGAGTTTCCAAAGACACTAAACTATTACGATCCATGTGTGTGTGTTTTTGTTATGTACTAAGTATTCCGCAAAAGTAATGTAATGTCCATGTACGTCAGGCTTCGGGTCTCTACACTCATCGACTCGGTTATCTTGTTCGGCTCTATGGATTTATTATCTTGGACTTATTTTACTTGATAATGTGCTCAATTATGGAATTTATGTGTTTTTTCAGCCGTGTTTCTTATAAGTTATCTTGTAGCTGCATGATTTTTATCAACAAGAGCACCACCACTTACGACATTAATGAGAGTTCTATCCATAGCCAAAAACCCCTCATAGAAGTTTTGGATCAAGAGTTAATCATGGATTTGGTGTTTTGGGAAGGTTTCAACAAGATTTTTGAACCTCTCTCAGTGATCATGGAGTGATTCATTTGGTAA
This sequence comes from Viscum album, assembly GCA_963277665.1. NCBI lineage: Eukaryota > Viridiplantae > Streptophyta > Magnoliopsida > Santalales > Viscaceae > Viscum > Viscum album. The sequence continues at coordinate 1,279,279,138 of OY728146.1, read as the reverse complement.
TTGATGGATACAACTAATTGCCTTTCGGATAGAAGCAATACGAGAATTAGGAAAGAATTTATCTAAAAATAGTTGCTTCATGAAATTCCATTTGGTTATGGAACTAGGAGGGAGGTAGTAGAGCCATGAATAGGAAGTGTCAAATAAGGAGAAGGGGAATTCTTAGAGTTTGATTTGTTCCTCAGAAACCCCTTGAGGCTTGATGGTATAGCACACCACTTGGAACTCTTTAAGCTGGAGATGTGGATCCTCATCGGCTAGCCCATGGAAATGAGGTAGAAGATGAATCAAACCTGATTTGAGTTTGAAGTCATCCTCTATGTTTGGATATTTAATACCAAGGGTTTAGTAATTCATATAATGGAAAACAAGTTCATTAAGTGTTTGTTCCCTAGGATTGGCCATATCTAATTCAATTGAATGGACAAGGACATGTTCATGAATAAGTTGATTATCTCTTATGTTCCTCCTAAGTTGGAGAAGTGTTCACTCAATTTTAGGGTCAAAAAAATTTTAGGATTATTTGGGAGGCTATAGGTAATTTAGATAGATGTTGGAAGAAATAGGAAGAATTATTTTCCTTTGTGTTTTTTCAGTTTATAATTTTTATGAGAAGGCGGGTTTTTCTTTGTGTTTATTATTTTTTTTAAATTTTTTTTTGGTTTTTTTTAATAACCAGAAACTAATGAATACATAAATCACCATCCTCAGAAACAACTCCATTTCAAAGCGTGACTGATTATTTTCTATTGAAAAGTGAAGGTTCTGTTACTCTGGTAATTTGTATAGCAGCACTCGGGTCGAATCTTCGACGATGATACTTTTTAATAGTCGATTGTTTTTAGTTGATTGTATTCTGATTTGGGGGGTTGTTTGAAGATCTTATAAAATGATTTTTTGATTAATATTGATTTAAAAATTGATAAATATTGGGGTGAGTTCATAATTAGGTAGTTAAGCTTGTGATATCCTTGAGCCTTGCTTTATATCGCATTAAATTAACACCCATGTCACAAGATGACGTTAATTGGAATTCCCAAGTGTTAAGGATTTAATCCAAGTCTTAACCTAACTTAAGGTTATAATATTAATTATATCTTGTTTATGGTAGTGTATTTATGGTTCCAATAATCCATGGAAACCACTCGTTAAACAAAACAAGTCATTAATCCATGACATGTTAAGTCCAACATATACAATGTCAAATCAAAGAATACTCATTGAGGAAAAGCTCTTAATTTCTTAACATCCCTAAATTATAACTCACCCCAATGAGATATTTACTTAGAAATTTAAATTATTAATTATATGGTTATAATTATTATGATTATAAATTAATAATATAATAAAAATAAATGGATAAGAAAAGGGTGGTGTGCCGAACAGACACACAAACGATAATGAGAATTAAAAACAGACTTTCTATTGAAGGAGGAAGAAAAATAAGGGAAGGGGATTTAACTTTATTTAAAATATTTTAAGAACATTAATATTAAAATAATTAATTTATATGAGAGTAAGAGATATTGAAGAAGAAACTTTCATTAAAATAGAATTACAAAAAACAAACACTTACATGATTACAAACGAAGAACAACACAAAAGTAAATGAATAGAAGCAATGAGGAATGGTTTCTCAAGTAAAAAATTGAGTATGAGAGATCATACCAAGACTTTTTAAGAGCCTTTTTTGTGCCAACCGATCATTCTTTTCTCTAAAATGACATCCCTTTTGAAAAAAGAGGAGGGGATGTATTTATAGCCCAAGGTGGAGGACTATTTGTAATCCAAAATTATCCCTCCACTTGGATCAACAATTTGTACATCTAGAAAGATTAATCTAGAGATATATACTTCTTCAATGTTTTATATAATAATGTTTTTTGACTAATATAAAAATTTGGTGTCATTTTGACTTATAGAAACAAATCTATGGCCGTTTTATTAAACAATGTTAATCTGTCCATTTCAATCCATACTTTTTAGAAGTCCGAGATGTGAATATGTTTATCAATAGGAATATTCCTTCAAATACGAATTCTTTCTTCAACAAAGTACGACTACTATATCTTATCTTTCACACTGAAAAATCTCAGCTTAATTTAATGATTACATCATCAACTATGTCATGAATAATGTCCGAATTTTAATTCACATTCCTAATGGTGGTCTGAGTTTAAATGATTCGTTTGGGCCCCTTGTCTTTAGAGTTGGGCCATTAAGTTTTTATACAAGACTCCTTATGTTGTTCCCCGACCATTTTAGTAGAATAAATGAATTTGGACTTTTTTATTTAGCCTAGTAATTCAATTTTCATAGTTGGTCCAGTTTTTTCACAGATTCTGTAGGCCTTCTTCAATGGGCCATATGACACTCCAAATGGACGATTTGGCCAAAGGTTCTTTCTAATTAAATGTTGTAATTTCATTAAGGAGCCCTAAAAAGAAATAATAATGAAATTTTGATAAGTAGGATGAGATTTTTATTAAAAAATTAAACATACTTCAATCTGGATGAATTCAAATACTGCTTAAAAATTATAATTAATATTTAAAAATTAATATTTCACACAAATTATGCACATTTCATATAAAATCAGTAAATGGGGTATTTAAAAAGTTATGAAAATATTAATAACATCAGCATTACCAAGTCCTATGATTTCATAAAAGGCTATAACATTATAGGATAAAGTATTTAATGGATTTTTCTATTCCATGGTAGAGACAAAGTGTAACACTCCATACTTTCCACATCCTAGAATACAGTTTCATGATGCAGCTTTAGATATCAAATTTTGAAGAGTTGTGATGTAATGGTAGAAAGTGTGTTGCATATTTCTGTTGTGCTTTTACAATTATGGATCCTAGGCCATTGAGATAACGTATAGTTCTAGATGAAAATAGATTATATTGATTGTCTAAAAGAGACACTTTTATCCTAGATAAGGTAGATTTTGAGCCTCTATTTACTGATGATTAGTCCACATATTTTTTTGTTGGTAAGAAATTCACTCCTTTTCTAGCTTATCTGGGGTCTCATAGTTGGAAATACCGAGAGGCCAGAACATGATGTGGAGATTTTTTCCCGCTAAATACCTATATATGTCCATGTTGGACTCCTCCTCATCATGCATACACATCTCCATATAGTCAAATCATAGAATTTGGATTCGATGGTCTCATGTTGATGGTAGTGGAGTGTTGTTGTAAGTTTATGGGGAACCATATACAGTTGATCTTGATGATTCAAGCACCTCTCTATATGAAGGTGTCAGAGTTTTGTTCACCTCTCTCTATAAAGGTCTCTGGACAAAGGGAGGATCACCTTGACCATGGGATATATCTTGATTAGAAGTTTGATCATAGCAGATGTCAGGCGTTACGTGTAACATCTTGAGTTTTTTAAAAGAGACACTATTTTTGACAGTGTACATAATACGCCACATTGAATTTAAGTGAATAAGTAAATATTATTATATTACCTTATGAACTAAATGTTAAAATGGAGAGAATGAAAAATATTAATTGATTTATGAAAATATTGTTACACATGTATTTAATTAATTATTTTGTGAACAATTATTTATAAAAGAAAATAAAACCTTTTTTAATTAAAAGGAAATGTTTTTCCAAAAACTATTTAAATGAAAATAAGTGAGTTTATAAAATAATAAAATCACTCCTTATGGATTTTTATTAATGAAATATATATGTAATATATTCAATATAATGTTTAAAATTCATCTTATATGTTTTCTTTCCATGATATAAGAACAAATACATTTTTTCAGAGAAAAGCAGTTTTAAAAAAAATATTGTTTTACCACCTTTTGATGGAAAACCCATTTTAAATATAGTTTTGACACTTTTATAAGTTATATTTGAATAAATAAACTTTTTATTTTGAATAGGGACATTAAAATATAATTTGGTTGAAATTTGGTATTTTTTGATAGAATTCATATTTTAATGAATAGTGAAAAATATTCCATTTTAATTCATAACTACCTTTTCATATAATTTATATATATAGTTATATTGTCTTTTTAATTGGTTTTAAAACATAATTGGGTTATTTTTTTTTTAATTAAATTAAATTTAGGTCATTTTAAGTAATTTCAAATTGAAATTAGATATAAAATCATGTCTATCTTTTGATGGTTTTTACTTTTAAAAAAACCCATTTTCTCATTTTGACAACGGGGATTAATTTTTTATTAATGATCACATGTTCAGTGTTTTGAATGTAGAAAAATGTATTCCATATTTGGAACTGTAAGGTCTAAATTATTTAAATATCTCTATTTTTTTTGAACATTATGAATATTAACTTTGGTAATAAATTTTACTACCACGGTTAAAGGTAATTCGGGTAATTAATGGTAAAAATAATATTATAATAATATAAAACTACCTTAACACATGTTCTAATTTAATTTAATGAGTTTATAAAGATCATGATCATCCTTGGGTTGATTTCAGGACCACTTGGAGAAACATGGATGACTTTAGTTCTTTCTTATTTGATACAATTTGGTTTTTAAAAATTAAAGTATTTTAATATGGATTTATACATAAGATATCTTAGACTATAAATATTCATTTTAAATATAAAAATATCACCTACATCATGATAATTTATTTATAATTTTTATAAATTAAATAATTAAATTTAATTATAACACAATGATGATGTATTAAATTGTTAATTAATGATAGAATCAAATACATGATAATAAAAATATTAAAATAAATATTATTTGACATAATTTATACCATAAAATAATTTTCTGGAGTTATTTTACATGTTTGTGATGATTTAAAGGAGTTGTTTTCAACTTATCTTGTTGATATTAGTTTTTCTTAAAAAGTCAACTAATGAATAGTGTGAGAATTAACAGTATTGGTATTTTAAAATATAAAATAGTTTTTTAAATGTTATTAAATTAGTAAAAATATAATATTCATAAAAATTGTTATTATACATCATAATATGTCATACATGACACTTTCATTGTTCTTTTGGCGTGAGTTGGCTATTATTTTAACACTCAAAGTGTAAATTACTTGATAAATCAGTAAGCATTAAAAGTGGTAAAAACAAAAAGTTATGGATTAAAAAATATTCAAAACATATATTTTTTTAATTTTATGATGTTTATTCAAACCATAATAATTTTATATTATAAATAAATTATTTTGGGACTATTTTGAATTGAAATGAAATTTATATTTATTTTATTTTTTAAGAGTTTCCAAGGGAGTCCTTTCCCTCTCCTATAAAAGGTACCCACTCTTATCTAATACTAACAATTAAATAACCCTTTGGTTCCGCCAATAACTACCCAAAAATCTTCTTAGAATCACTAATCTCATTCTAGAAGCATTTCTTAGGGTATAAATCCTCCCAATGAAGCCTTTTGATATAAACCAAAAGAATTTACCCGATTAAGAGGTAACACCTTCTCTCATGATTTTTAGTTTCATTTCAATTATCCACTCCTTATACTCATATTATTTTATGATTACATATTAAAACCAATATAATTAATATACTAGGATGTTTTTATGATAAGTTTTTAACCCACACTTATACACACCTTCATTTAATGGATAATTAACTTATTGTTATTATGTACGACGAACTACAGCCTCACTAAACTATTATTATTCAATATTATAGTAACAACTCTCATGGAGTCTATTATGATTGAAAATATATTTATATATGATATATATTTTATATATTTTATATATATTCTTCTGTAAGTTTTCTTTAGAACATACCTTTATTCTTTCAATGTAGTGGAAATACAATAATTTCTTTTGAGGAAGTGTGGACTACTGCCACCTAAAAACGATATTAATCGTTCCTTCTATGCATGGAATATATAAATGATGATTTTATTAAACCTATGAGACATATATTATATTAATATAATACTATAATTTTAATTTAATTCTTATTCTTTTAATATGAAAAATATATGAAAGTAGCATTCATGTGTACGTTCGGCCTACCGTCTCCCTAAACGATGCATCTCATTTCTTATATAGAAATATTATAGATTATTCTAAATACATATATTCTATATATATTTTATATTTAAATAATTACCTTTATTCTAGAGATAATGGACTTATGACCACATGGACTAGTGACATCAAACCATATTCATTTTAGATTAATGTACCGAATATCGACAAAACGTCTGTATGAACTTAAAGAATTATTTAATTTTAATAACATGATAATAAGTGATATAAAAGAAATAATAGATTTGAAAAATGTTATAAATAATGTATAATTTTACCTAAGTTTACTATTTAGGATGAATAAGGAACATACAGAACGAATGGAACTTAAGGTAAGGGTGTTATCTCAATCTCCTTTCATTGAGGCATTTCTTGATGATACACACCATTATTCTTTTATAAGATGTATATACGGACGATATAACATTTAATATCGTTATTTTATCTATAATAATGTTAATTATTGTTTTTTAATGTATTTATTCATATATATTAAAATTTTAATGTTCAAATTAGTATGGGACACCTTGAACATTTAAAGATTTAATTATCAAATATTTTTCATTATGATATTAATTTGAATATTTATTTATAATGATATAAAGGATTATATATGAAATTTTGTGTCTGTATTGAATTTTATTCAATGTTTTCAAAAGGAATTTTTTTTATACAAAGTGTTTTACTTTCATTAGAAAACAACAAATATGAATGTTTTTGTTTTAATGTATACGATGGAAATGACTTCTCTACTGCTATAACCATTATAGGATATATGGATTCCTATTTAAGATTTAGTGTTTTTAAAAGAAAAATAAATCCCTTATTCCCTTTTTAGGTTTTTTGGTATTGAAAATGGGATTGAAAGTGGATTTACTATTTCAATATCTTGAAATGATTTCTTGTGATTGCAAATGAAATTTTTTGAGTGAAATTTTGATAATTGCAATATTTTATGCGTTATGATTATATAATGGTACTTGGACATTTAAAGGATGGTTATGTGATAAACCAAAGACAAGTGGTTTAATGATAAACCAACGACAAGTGGTTACATGATAAACCAAAGACGATTGGTTCCATGATAAACCAAGGATGGGTGGTTATGTTATAACCTCCAATGCATTGGGTATGTAAGTTATCCGTATGGATATTCTATTTAGAGATATGTGTGGAAGTTGACCGTATGGTTTTTCCATTTATGTATGATTATGTCCTAAGTTACCTTTATATATTATATGTTAATTTCTATGAATTTTAAGGTAATATTTAGATTAAAAAAAGGGTAAGCAATGAGATTATATTCTGTAAAGTTTAATTACTACTTATTAATGGTGAGAAGTATTACTTTATGATAAAGTATTCATTGTTTACATGTTTTCACAAGATTAATAGTTTTCCTTCTTTGTGTATCCCTCACTGAGAATTTTATACTCATCCAAAATTTGAAATGTTTTTTTCTGGTTTTAAAGAAGAATATATTCAAGGATGGGATCAAGGAAATGTTATGTTGTATAAACATGAAACAAAAACATGTTTATTTTTAATAGTTTTGGTTTTAAGAAAAAAATGGATGGTGAGTAGAAGTGTCTAATTTATAATATTTAAGTTGTTATGTATAATTTATGATCTAATTATCTAAATCTCTAAACCTGAAAAGATATTTGATGTGAATTAAAGTAAAATTATCAAATAATCTCAATATTAAGTAATGTTTAAGGATAGGTCCTTATATAAGGTCCCTACGATCCATCTCCACACCACCATGAAAAGGGATATCATGGTAATGAACATTTTGTACTTCTTCTTTGATAGAAGAGTTGATGGACCCTTTTGGTGTTGATAATTCACCTCAAACGACCTCAACGGAAATGCAATTGAGAATATTAGAAACATTGACCATGTTCTATATCCTAGACGGGGTATACTAACCTACCTTTTGTAATTTTCCAAGGATATAATCCTATTTTGTGATGGTTTCTGGAACATTTATATAATATTATAGTTCTTTAGAAGTATGAGCCAACTACTAAGAAGATTCCAAAATATACTAACGAGCCGTATCATTATTGATAAGAATGTGAGCCTATCCTAAGGCATGATTTATTATCACTTGGTGATCCTTGGTTAGGATGGGAATATGAGCCTGATCTTGAGCCTTTGGAAAATACCACTAGTCTTTCATTACAATAATATGAGCCTACCCCATGGTGTGTGCCACTCTCACTTGTTTGGCCCTATTTTGATCTAGAATATGAGCTTGTCATTAATATAAATTCCCTATAATAATATGCCAATGGACCTTTGGAATGGGGGAAGGAATAAGATCCTCCCCCATGTGTTTCCATGGAATAATTGTGGCACAATTATTCATTGATGGATGTAGGGATATGTTTCCAGCTTCTATGATCCAACGAAATATGCTGGGCAGTTTCCCTGATAGGAATGTGAGATTTTCCCGAGGTATGTTCCATTCTCTCTTGGTTAGCACTAGACATAATGGGAATATGTGCCTAATACTGGGCCTTTGGAGTATACCACTGGACTTATTCAACAACAATATAAGCTTTTCCCAAGGCATGTGCCTCTCTCACATGGTGAGCCCCTGCAAAAACAAGGATATGAGCCCAATCTTGGGCCCTTGGAATATGAAACCAGACTTCTTGGGTGGGAATATGCCACTCTCACATGGTGAACCCTAGTGGGATAAAAAATAAAAGCCTAGTCTGATGCCCCACTCTTCATCATAATATCCCGACAATCCACCCAGGTGGGAGAATAATTGTGTGCTTGATCTGGTATAACCACTTGTTCATGATGATCAGAGTGTTGAGTCTTCCTAGTTATAGGGATAAGAGTACGCACATGTCACTTTATTTGAAAATGTTCTGGAATATTCTGGTAGAGTTCTTCATCTTTTTCAAAAATATATTGGCATTTAAACAAAGTGTGTGTAGAAATATGAGCCTGTAAATTTTTCTATCTCCATGATAAATTGGAATAAATCATCAATTTTATTGGGGATATGTGCCCAATTATTTTCTCCTTGTGGCACCGAAATAGGCCTATGGACTTCCTGAACAAGGGTATGAGTATGATCCTACCCCATTCCTAATGTATAAATATTCCCATAGACTTATTCTAAACAAGTAGGAATACAAGACTACTTGCTGGTCCCTTTCTATTTATTTCAGTAGGAATTATTGGTTGGAGCGGGAATATGATCCCTCTCCTAGATATCAAATACCTTACTCCTCTAATGACTCTTCCTTGTAGCTCATTCTTGGGAATCATAGGTGGCTATATGTAGGATGGTACCCTCAGTAGGCGACTAATGGGTACCGGTGGGATGGTGTTGGTGACAGCGGTCAACAGGTACCCTCTGTAGTGGCACCTGAACAGAAAGGCAGCTGTATTTGGCCTCCTAGTCCACATTCACCTGATTCGGAAGATGGTGGTTTTCATGATCCGGGTATAATATCTTGAAGCTATTAGTCATGGTGATGAGAGCCACTGAATTAACTACATCATTTACCAAGTGATACAAAGTCACCAATCATTATTACTATAGAACTTCACAATCATATTCCATGGTTAGGATTGTACCATGTCGTTATTACTCCCATACAAATATATTTTACACATGTAGTTGTCATTTTCAAGCAGGTGAGATTATCTTGCATCCCGCATAGGTTACAGTTGCAAATTATTTTCCAATGTGAATGATGGATGATGAAGACATTGTCTCAAATAGGGATGTTGTAAATATCTACAGTCATTCAACCAACACGGAACATGGTTTCCAATTAATTCAATATTGTAATCATAATGCACTCAATCAGATATGCACGGTTAACATAACTATCCTAATATTCCCTTATTCTTCCATTATGATCATATGGATTTTCAAAATGATAATGGACTTATTTCATGAGAACCCTAGTTACAGAAAATCAGTGATAATATAATTTGAGTCTTACAGATTTATTTTTATAGGGTTTTCAAAACAAAGTGGCATGTTTCATTATAACCCGATCGTTATGTTATGGTGATGCACGTTGGATTTACCATTTTGTTCTTATATAAGAGAAAATGAAATGGCCCGACAGATAATAGCCTATTATTTCATGATTATATAGATTCACTTTAGGATCACCATTTTTGTTTCATTAGGTTTTTTAGGTGTGGAATGAGTTTCACTCATTGGTCTACCATTTCCACTTTCCCCCAAAACTCCCAATGGTTCCCCCATCTATAGTTGGGTACATACTTTCTTTTTAAAGGCTGGAGGTCAAATGGGTTTTTAGGCCCAGATAATCTTTTGGACTCAAATTTATTGAGAGAGTGGGTGGTTGGGCTCATCTCAACCTTTTGTGGGGAACTTTTTTCCACTCTGGGACTCTCATATAGATGTAAGATATGTTTATATATCTCTTCCTAATCCTGATACGGGATTGGTTACCCAAAAAAATGATCCATTGGATTGTTATCTCATCAAAAAAAATAAATGGATCATCATTGATGAGCTTAGGGGAGTGCAGTATCATTGGTGAATCCATTTGTTTGTATCCTAGGGTCTTTATCCATCCCCTTAATGGATAATAAACACTTTATGTGCTAAAGTTGTATGACCAAATGCTTCAGAATGTGCTAACAAGTGAGGAGGTGGTTAATATCTTGAGAATTATATTGAGCCATTATGAGACATCCTACACATCTTGGTCATTATAGGAAAAAAACCCACATAGATCATTAATCTCATGTAGTTTCGTGTCTTATAGAGAGGATATATGTGTGGGCACTAATACACCAAACATTTTGAGCTTAGGTCTCATGGATACGTCCTAAATATCCTAACTATAATATGAATCAGAGTAATAAAAATTCCATTATGAATTTGGTTGTATCCCCAAGGTATATACCCTTATATAAGAGGTATTCATACCATACCACTCATTGGGGATTACATATTGGGATTTCTCGGGTGATTTGAGATTCATGATGTCCAATGAGATGTTCATTTCACCCCCCCTATGCCCGCATGAGCTATGATAGATGTAAGAAACAAGGGGGAACATGTGATCAATATCATGTAATATATATATGATATTTTATGTCGAGATAGACCTTGGGATGTTCAGTATAGTGCTCGGGACTTGGAAAAGAATCCTACACATCCTGGTTATGGTATGAATCAGAGTTATCATAGTTCATTTATCCCTTAACCTTCCGATAGGTAAATATGGATGATCATACTTGGAGAAATTATGACCGTCTTAGAGGTTTCTAGAATGTTAGGGGTTCATACCAAGATGAATTCCATATTGACCGAAGACATACCATACAATGTTGGTAGTTGGGGATTATGCAATGAGGTTTTCCTTATATCCTTAGGGTGTATAGTGAAAATGACATGATTAGTGCAACTACCTAATCTCACATGAGCTATAATTGTCATGAAAATAAGGGTTATCATGTGATAAATGTCATTAATTTGGATAAGGTATTGGATACTGGGATCACCCTGGATAATAAATATGGATCTCTAACCTTGAAGAGGTAGCCTACATATCGTAATTATTAATGGAATCAACATCATCATATATTCATTTATATTGGGTCTTACACACTGAGGTTGCACTTTTATTTGGGGATTACACACCAACGATGGATAAGGCTATCAGATCTTTGGATTCCCTATGGCCTAGACTATATGTCTAGAGGGAGTCACATGACCCATTTGACTTGTCTGGGGGACATCGCAAGAACTGTTTGGCTTGTCATAGAAACCATCGAATGGCCTACCTTGAAACATATGGGGGTTATCATAAGAGTAAGTGTGACCTGGTCTGAAGGATGTTTCATGTATGGGCTAAGATCCTTGGAGGACATCGCAAGACATGAACATCATGTATGGAGGGCGTTGCCGGTCTCAATTGGCCTACCTGAAGGATTTTTAGAGATCTTAGTGGTCATGCCCATTTGCAATAGAGAGATTGATTGACATGAATTAATGCTCATATATAAGTAAGTATATGTATATTAAGGTCATTTTAATTCTTGGGTGATAGAATTAGAGTTTTTCATGAGACCAAGTTGGTGTACCAAATGGGGGCGTGTTACTTGATTTTATATGTCTAGATTATTTAATGGCCAAAAATTTGTTGATAAAATGTCATGCGATCTAGGTGATGAGTCCTGGTACATTCACGTGTAATTATATGAATCATGTGAACTGTATGAGGTCTAGTGAACATGTATTTAATTTGAGTCTTCACCTTTTAACCTTAGTTCTAGCCCTTGTATTGCGAATACCTTTTCTTTGTTTATTATTAGTTTATTTTGAGTCTCACGTGATCTTGAAGACATGTGGAATGTTCTCTACATGCCATTCCAGTATCCCTTTGCATGATCTATGAATAATCACGTAGAGTAAATTTTGTATGACACATGATTTCTCTGACCATTAGCCTATATATTACCGAATGGAAGGCTGGCTGGTTGCGTGATCTGTTACTCTGAGAAGTCCACTCTGAAGCTTGGGATTTTTGCGCTCATGAGTTTCCTTCACGTAGTATCTCCTTTTTTCATGCTGGGGTGGAGACTTTATAGGCCTCAACACCTCATATGATCACTTATTCGCAATTTCTATTTGGCATGGATCCATTATGGATTCAGCAAAGTGGACTGGCACCACACAGTTTCGCAAGTCTCTTTCATGGGTCATTTATAATGCATTTCCTCATTTTCAGTGATCACATGTCTCTTCCATCAATGATTCCTTTATTGGATTATTTCTGATTTATTATGATTGTTTTAATGATACAGTCATGTCAAAGGTCTTCTCATATTATTTATGGTCATGCCCAAGGTCCTTCGCTAGATCCAAGGTTGTGTTTAGAGGCATTTGCGAGATGATTGATGACTTGTATGTTTTGTTCTATGAGACAATGATGATTTTTTTGAGGGTGTCGTGAGACCAAGATGCAGACTTCCTAGGCGCATTACATGTATTTCAGCGACCATGTGTACCTTCCTCCTATTAATTCTTTTAAATCCATTGTTTTATGTGACCAAATTTTTGATTCATGAGAGATTTCATAACCAATGTCAAGTAAAATTACTCCTTTTTTTGGTGATGCGCTACATGACCAATATGGGTAATGTGGTGGTGTGTGGGCATTTCATGGAAACATCTATTTGTTTTCCCTCTATGAGACAAAGGGAAGTGAAATGATTCCTAGACATACCTAAGGATTTCTATGCGACGAGGCTGAAAATTCAAAGGTACATTGCAAGATGAGGCGGACATATCATCAGGGACTTGTGGTGCCCTACAGATCGTTGGGGGTGCATCGCATGTCATTCAGTGACTATGAGTACATATCACTTATTCACTTTAATATATTTTTTTATCATAAAAATTTTGAGGGTTATTGCAAGTTTTCATGTGTAATGTCTAGGATATTTTCTTGATTTATTTATGATTCCTTTCATGAAAAATATGAGTTTTATTGGGGTGCATGAGTCATGTTATTGACAAATCTATCTCTTTATATTTAGAGTGAAGAAGGGGAAGTGTAGAGATTCTAAGAAAAACTCAAGAACTTCCTTGTGGAATGATTGACATGTAAAAGGGACTTCCCAAGATGAGGCAGACATGTCACGAAGGACTCACAGTACCTTCCGGATCACTGGGGGCACGTCACATGTCCTTCAACAGCCACAAGTACCTCTCACCTCTTCCCTATTATCTACTTTGTATTATTATACAAAGGTTCATGGGTATAATTTTTTATTACATACAATTAAGGAAATTTATCCTTTAGAATGGTGATATGGAATATGATCATTATTACCACTGGGGGTTTCTCCCTTTGGATATTATCCGTCCATATTTATGGAGGAATTTCAGATGGTTTGTCGGGCACTTTCCAATGAAAAACCATGTGTCCTGGGGGAGTTCATTCGGTTGTCACCATGTGAACATTGTCTATCTTGAGATCCATCATAAGAGCTAGAAGATTTGTTGAAGGGGGATCTATGGGATTAGTCGTAGGTTATTCATTGCATGTGAAGTCTTTTTGTGACCTCAAAATGGCCAAACCATCACGAGTCCCTTAGAGGCTATGTGATCCACAAGTATTGGATCCTTTTCTTTTTTTGGGATGGTAATACCCATATTAATGTATTTATTACATTTTTATTTTTTATTATTATTATTTGGTAGGTATAAACTCATTAACAGATCTGGAAAATTTTATTTAAAAAATAATCTCACTGATGTGAGAAAATAACTATTTTTAAAAAGGAAAAGTTTTCAATATTTAAAAAGTTTTATATAAAAATTATATATGAAATTGATTCCAATGACCTAAATTGGATTAATATATATATAATTGAAATAATATTATTTTAATACCATATTAAAATAATTTTTATGTTTTCTAATGCACTAAAATAAATGGCAATTCATAATAAAATCACGTGTTTTCACTATTTATTAAAAAAATTATCTTTTCAAGAAATTTTAAAAATTTAAATACAAGATAATTATGACATGATTATTTAAAAATATATTTTTATTTTTAAAAAAACTACACATTTCAATGATTCTTTTTAAAAAAACTGTGCAAAAGGAGAAAAACTGCTTTTTAGGATAATACAATTTATAATTGTAAAATTGGGTTTATTCTTATCTGTTTTCTCGAAAATACATAAGATGAATGTTAAATATTTTATTAAATATATAATATATAAATTTAATTAAAATATTTCAAAAAAAGTTATTTTTATAATTTATTCATGTAAATTGCATTTGTGAACAAAAAATAGTGTTTTTTTTAAAAGATTTCATTTATTTTCAAATAGTTTTTATCTTCATTTATAATTAATTGGTCATAAAATAATTAATTTTATATAAATTTATAAATCATTTATTTTCATAATTCATTGAATATTATTCATACCAACCACTCTTATATATAGGTTATAACTATTATATTAAATAATTATATTTTGATAGTATGTCACATTACATTTAATCTTGGTGTTGTGTGTAACGCAATCTAAACCCAATGTTTCATTTAATACAAGATAGATTCTGTATTATATGTAATGAATTATAAACATAGTGTTTCATGTAATGAATGATAAACATATCATTGTGTATAATTAAAAGTATAAAAAAGATTAACTTTATTTGAAAAAAATTCCAAAAAACTCAAGGTACTACAATTCATAAATTAAATATTAAAGGAAATGGATGAATGATACCCAATAAGTTTTCAGGAAATATTGGGAACTTAAATACTAATTTTCCTATATAAATGTGGTATTGTATCTAATATTGATTCATAAAAAACAAATATATAAAATCTGAAGAGTAAAGGGATGTAGAAGAAATGGAAAATGTCTAAATCATAAAGAACTTGTCAACAATAAAATAGTTATTTAAAAATAGAGGATATGGGAAGATATGGTGGAAAAATTATATTACCTTCAATAAAATGTTAATTTACTAGCTAATAAGGCCACACAATTCTATACTATAATGAATCAAAATGTTATTTTAAAGTATGATAAGTGAAAAGTTATAAAAGGATAATTAAATCATATACTTCATCTTGAAATTAAAACTAGTTTTTTATCATTGTTTGAATTTCTATAACATTGGGAATAAAGATATTAATTATAGGGAAATAAGTGGATGATCTTAATTGGGAATAAAAATAACAATTGATGGAAATTTACCTATTTTTGTTCTTCTAAGAGGAAAAAATTACATTTTTGGAATGAATAATATGACTTGATTATATGTGTTAGTGAATGTGAGGGATAATAATGCGTTTCAACACATAATTAAATTGATTTTAAGGAGAACAAGCTACAAATGAATTAGAAAGGTGTTGTTTCTAAGATAACATTAAATTATACAAAGAAAATTAGTAAGTTGACTCTTTATAGTTGGTTCTCATCCCACATGATGGGTAACATTAATCTTCTCAAAAATATGAAAGGAAGAGTTTATTTAATGGTTCACATAGGACATTATATTGTTTTAATGATTAAATAAAGTGTTAAAAAGTGTTTAGATAGAGATAAATTGAAAAATAATTAAGTTACATATATTTATGGTCTTTAAAACAATTTTTTGAATGTGATTCAGTTTTGAGACTCAGGATTGGAAGTTTAATTCAAATAGAGAGGATGATATACTAATGGAAAAATTGTAAACACTCTTATTAAAGTATATTTAATGAATGGGAATTTATATCAATTGGATATAAATGAGAATACATAAATAATTTCTATATAAGATTAGAATAGTTTGTTTCATCAGAGGCACGATATAATTAATTTGTAGGGCATAAAGCATTAATCAATGTTGAAAAATGTTTTTAATACTCCTTCACTAAAGTGGAATATAGAAAATATTTTCAAATTATTTATGAGGGGAAATATAGAGACCCACAATTTTCATACATAGATTTTAAATATTAGTATATTAATATTCATTACATAACATAATGATCCATGTCAGAATCATATAAATCTAGTGCCTTTGAAATAATGTATACATAAAAAACTAGTTCATAAGTGAAATACATTACTATGTTCTTAAAATATAACTCTTTTTGGACATCTCATACACAATACCTTTCTTCATAACCTAAGGAATTGAAACACAATAAAGGGAGACCTCAAATTCTATGTAAGGGACAACAAGGAACATATTAACATAACTTGATCATACAGGTGTAAGAACATGAGAATATAATTTGAAAAAAACTTATCCTTAATATCATATATTATAAACCAAATTCATGGAATAAATCATGGTAGTTCATAAGACATGAATAATAATAGAATCAAATAAGATAATGAAAGATATAATAACAGTAGAATAATATGTATATTTTTTGCATGAACATAATCTTAGAAAATCATTTTATTAGTATTCATGGGTTATTTACAAGGATATCATTGTGTAATGGTTTCAATCCCCAAACCATCTAAATATTCATGGTTCACTCCCACGACTATCATAGTGGATAACATCTCTTACTAATCATGGCTCACTTCCCATTCTATTCCTACTTATCTCATTATATATCAATATTTACCCAATGTATTGAAGGGTGATATAGGCCCCACATATCACATAATGAAAAGAATACATATGTTTGCTAAAATTTCATAAAAACCCATCATATCTTAAAATGTGAGAAGAATTTGGTTACAAAAACATGTAATAATATCAGAAACCCTTGAAAATAGATGTCTTTCACAATCATTTCATAAATTTATCATAGCATAACCCATGGAAAAGGGAAGAGTATTATAAAAATATTTTCATATTAATCATAATCCATACATATAAATAATAAGGACAATATAAATGGATCATATCCCCACTAAATCATATGTAACATCCAAGGATATCATCACAGATGGAAATTCATTTTTAAAATCACTTGAAACATCTCTGGGTGAAAATAACCTTATAACTTTTATGTAATGTATTTAAATAATTTTATTTCCAATTATAAATGAAAAATTTTAATTTTAAAATAACCCTAGAAGCATTTAAATTTAGTTTTCCATTCTAGAGAGATCATGAAGAAATAAAATACCATTCATTCCACGAACTTTAAAATGAATATTCCTTTCATATTTTTGGTAAAAATAATCAAAAGTTTCTTTTTTGGAATATAAAAATAATATTACTTTCAAACCATTTTTAAAAAATACAATAATGGGTAAAAGTGTATTTAAATAATAATTTTATAATATTTAATACATTATTTGAAACTTTTTTTATAAAACATGTACATGGAAGAAAAAGGGGTTTTGACTAAAGAGAGAAATATTGTGGATTTTTATTAAAAAAATTCTTTAACTATATTTTGTAATTAATGAGGATAAAATGAATGGGATACATGAATTAACCAAAAAAACCTATTAAAATAACATTCCTTAGTTTTTTGAAATATATAACACAATATTTCATCATTAGAAACTTAATCATAAACAACCACGATAAACAATGAGATTGCGACATATAAGATTTACCGATTTGGTATCATTTCAATTGTAATCCCCATGAATCAAAGTAACTTATATGGATATTTATATCCCATAATTTTAATTATAAAATCATATAATACATTCATTGGGTTTATATACAAAAAACAAGAGAATCAAACTATGAATATGGCATTCATCTCTCAAAAATAAAAGGGATATAAAAATACCTTAACATTTTAGAAACATTTCAATTGTAAGACATATTAAATAATAAAATCAAATAAAAAATTAAATATAATTAAAATAATATTATTAATGATTTAACATGTAAAAGGGATAGTATATACAACCCACAAAATAAATGAGTGTCCAATGTTGTATATGTCTCCAAGAAATAAAAGAGTGACTAGAAATCCATTACCTCAAGGATCGAATTTATTAGTACATATTCAAACCTCCTATATAATACATATGAGTTTATAATAAAAATATTATAGAACAATACTCTTATATTTCATACCATATATGATATATTTATAAAACTTTATTACACATTTATTAACAATTTTATTGATAAAATCAGGTTTATTGTAATAACTACTTTCTTTTTCATGTATGTTTTGGTTTAGAATTTTCAATATGTTTTCATTGATCAAGGATATATTATCTCAAAAATCACAATAATGATATAAATTCAATATATATTCAATATATATGTATTTATAGTAATCCATAAAATTTACAGATAGAAAGTGAATTAAACTGTTCATGGACATGGAAAGTCGTACATATGCACAAATGTTGTTTCCATTCCTTCAATGGATAGAATGAATGAAAAGTAAATGATAATTAAAATTTCAAAAAAATGTTATATTCTCATTATATCTATCCTTATTAACTTTGATACCAAAATAAAATTAAAAATGCATCACATCGCTTCGTCGAGGCAGTAGTCCACATGTACACACGGTCATTTTTATCATTTTATAATGGATTGGAATGTAAGGAGTTAGATTTGTTTTTATAATTATAGAAGTATAATTATGTCACAAATATGATATAAATATTTTAAATACATCATTATATCTATTTGTGAGATTTGGTTATGGAAACAAAACTACATTAGTTTGCGAGGTGGTAGTCTATCATACATTAGATCGATAATTTCATCTCCCATTTGATTGAAGAAGTAATGGATATAGGATATGATTATAACATAACAAAATATATTATATGGGATATTTTTATTTTATTAAATCATAATATTTGACTAATATTTGAAGAATTTTGAAGAGTAAATAAAATGGTAATGCATGGTTAAGGATTAAACTTCTTCTTTAGAGAGCCTCTTTAGGTTTATACCTATAGCCTTATTAGAAGGGTTTACAAATAAAAATAGTAACCTTGGGTCATGGTAAGGTAAATAAGTAATGGTTTTGGGTAGGAATATTCTAAACCAAAAGGATATTAATGTGTGTAAAAGGTAGATTATTATATGTCATAATATAAGTGGGTAAAGGAACCCACATGGAAATTACATGGAAATTTCAAAAAAATAATAATAAATTATAAAGTAATTCCTAAAAAATATTCTTAAAAATTACTATATAATAAATTTTTTCATAGTAAATGGTTTAAATATTTGCATTAAACTGGATTTGGATATATTTTCTTAAAAAAAGGCATGTTTATCTTCTGGTTGAAACCCCTGTCAAACATGTTTTAACATTAACTGTGATAATTTATGTTTTATATTTTCACTATTAATTATAGAAAAAATTATTTTTTACTTATTATCTAATATTGATTATATTTATTCCAAATATGGAATAAATATTATCAAGACCAGTTCCCAAAAGTGGAATAATTTAATTTAAAATTAAACTGGAAGATGTAATGAAAAACAGTTTTACAAGGAAGATATTTCATTATGTTAAATTTTAAAAAAACAACATAAAATTGAGTCCAATGAAATTAATGGGATTATTCATAATATAATTTATCTAATTTAAATTTTAAAACTATATTAAAATATATTTAATGTTTTTAAATACTTTAAAAAAATGTAGTTATCAATAAAAACAATATTTCTCACTATTCATCTAAACATTAATCTCTTCATAAAATTATCAAAAACTAAAATTTAGATAATTTTTACATGGTGATTTAAAAATTGAAATTTATTTTTAAAATAATTTGACTAAAATGAAAAGAAATTAATTTTAACATAAGTGTACAGAACGGGATGAAACTGCTTTTTAAAAATACATTTTTTAAATATAAATCTAGATTTATTCTTATCTATTTCAAAGAAAAAATATCAGATGAATTAAAAAAATTGTTTCAATATAAATCTATAAAATTAATTAAAATAATTGAACATTAGTGATAAATTTAATTTATTTATATAAAAATAATTCATGTTCATAAAAACTATATTTCAAAAAACATTTCTCTTATTTTCAAATAATTTTTATTTTAATTTACAATCAATTGAAAAAAAATGAATTTATTTAATTTGTGTGTAAAATAGATAATATTCATAACTATTTTATTAATATTTATTCTTAAAATTTTTATAGCTTAGTTATAACTATGAATTCTAATTGATACTATTAATTGTATATTATGTTTCATTAAAACTTGGTGTTGTGTGTAATGAATGTTTTGAAAAAATTAAATTTATTTCAAAAATATATTTCATAAAATCTTGGGGATTTAAATTATAACCCAATTAAAATTAATTTCACCCTAAATCTTCAAGCTGGTGGTTCCACCACAAAACATTGACCATGTGGGTGTTCTTGTTTCCTAGAAACTTCTATCTACGACCAAGAATCTTCCACTATTTTTCTGGATAATAGATTTATTTCTCTAATGGTATGACCCCTGAGTTTATTACATGTGATGGATCATGTGTGTACTTATTCAAGAGCGATACATGGAACATATAGTGAACTTGTGAGAGGTTCGGTAGAAGTTCCAAGTAAAAAGGTACTATCCATACACGATAAAGAATATTAAATGGCCAAATATACATAGGTATTAGCTTTACATTATTTCAAAATCTCATAAGATTATAATATGGGTAAATTTATAAAAACACCATTTCACCAACTTTAAACTCCAGATCTCAGTGATGATTTTCAGCATAAATTTTATGTTGACTTTCTATTTCCCTTATGTGTTGCTAAATGGATCTAACCTTATATTCCATTTAATATTATAGATCGGTTTGAAATATATTTATTTCCCAAACATCACTATAACACATCATATTTATACACTTCTTTCTATATATGACTTTATAAGGATTCATCTTAATTCTTCAGTAAAATATATTACAGTTTAAAAAAGAACCGGAGGAAGGTGTTAGTCCTAACCAAATTCGAAATCCATAAAATAAGATCTAAATATATCTTTTAGGGATTTAATGGTTCTATAAGACTTATCATATATCTAGGTATTATACGTAGTGCTAAAACTCAACACCATACCTATGGTATCTTGAATACATTTCAAGAATATTGAGGTAAACCTCAATTCACGATCAGATAAATAAAATGTGGTACTCCTTTAAAAATTAACACTTCCTTAAGGTATATTCTTGAAATATCATATAGAGAGAAATATTATTCTATAATAACTAAATGCTTTTACATTGTATGGCGATCATCTCTAACCATTATAGCATTGTGACCTTTAAATTCTTTGGCGAGTCTGATGAAAAAATCAATAGTGATATTTTCCCATTCCCATTATTTTATGGGTAATGGTTGTAATATCCCCTTAGACTTTTGTCACTCATACTTTACTTTGTTACATACCAAAAACAGAGATATAAACTTCACAATAAATCTCTTCAAGTCATCCCACGTGAAATAATATTTTAAATCTCTATACATATTTTTACTCCTAGGATGAATAAATAATGAATAACTATGAGCTTCCTTTAACAAATCCTTATTCAAATCGGGTATGGAAAGAACACATACATGGTTCTTGAACCTTATCATTCCATAATGATCAAGGTATACTCAGGATCAATTCTAAACATCTTCAAAATCTCTACATCATCCTTCAATTACTCTTTAATCATCACTTGGATATACGATTGAACACCCATTAAAGAAAGATAAGATTTCTCCCATTACATAAAAATTTCATGATAAATCCTTTAAATATCCATAAATACTTGATCTTTTTAATCATCCTCATAGATAATATAGAACGTACCATTCAACTCAAAGCATCATCCACCATGTTTGGTAATGTATATATTAGTCATAATCATTAGTCCTCTATAACCATTTTATCTAGAGCATGTTCAACTATTTCTATGTGAATATATACTTTCAAATCATATGATTAGTATATATATATATCACTAATATCCATAATTATGATACCTCTATATATTTAATTCAAATATTACTACAGGTAACTTCAATCCATGAGATGGGTAATTTTTCTTATAAACCTTCAATATTCAGGAGGCATAAGCAACCACCACATCATTTTTAAATACCACAGTTAAATCTTTGATAAAACATATTTCCCATTATCTAATTTATCGTTTCCTATCATATAATTATAAAAAATTCATACTAAGAAAGACATCACATACGGTAGTGGTAAGAATTTCACCTTTATCTCCCTTGAGTTGTGGGTTTAATACCCATGTCCTTTCCGAATGTGACATGATATCCTTTTTACTAAAATTATATTAATATAATTATTATAA
The DNA here is from genome assembly GCA_963277665.1 of Viscum album. Classification (NCBI taxonomy): domain Eukaryota; kingdom Viridiplantae; phylum Streptophyta; class Magnoliopsida; order Santalales; family Viscaceae; genus Viscum; species Viscum album. The sequence continues at coordinate 1,279,256,326 of OY728146.1, read as the reverse complement.
CAAACCAATAAATATATTTAACATCCTTAATAATCAGAAAAAATATAAACAATGAATTTTTTCAATATCTTTAAATTTAAGAAAATTTTATTCCTCCTCAAATAATACTTCATTTTGAACCTAAGAGTTATATATAATTTATACCAACAAAACATTTCAAAAAATATACTTAATCACACTAAAATCCTATCCCTTATAACCTAAAAAGGGGTGTCAAATACATTGATTTTATGATCAAAATTACACTCATAAACCCATGATCGTATTCATAACTCTCAATTTAATCATACTTGTAGTAACCCGGCCCTAAAAACCCAAAGGCAACATCATTCTACCATTACATTGGAAAAAGATACTAGTAAATCATATCCTAAAGGATCGAACAGTTCATTATTCTTGGTAAGCTAGTTTCATACCCATGACTGGTATTATAAATGAATACACATATTAAAACACTATTTTTTAAGATAATTTTATTTCATCTAGTATATCATTGTGCATCATTATTCGTACACTTCATGAAATAATTGAGAAAGGAAACAAAATAAGGGTGACCTTAATTTCTCGGTAAGGGTAAAGTATAGTGGAAGAAATAATAAATCAATGAAACTAATAAATATGTAAAGGTAAATAACTCAGAACACATGTCATGTAATCAATACACTACTAGAAAGGAAGGTTATAACAATAGTTAAAAATTATTGGTTTAGGATAGAGAATCATTGTTATGACCTATACCAATGGTTCTAAAAACCATTGGATATAGTTCTATTTTGAAAGGCCTACAGTAATGGTTTATAGTGAACCTTTGGTGTATGGTGGTTAGAATTTTATTTTATAACTAGTTAATTGTGAATAGTTGGGAAAGAGATATGCCAACAGTTCAAAACCATTAGGAAAGAGATTTACCAATGGTTTAAATTTGTTGGGAAAGAGCTATACCAATGGTTCATTATGAGTCATTGGTATAAGATTGTTAGAACATTATTTTACCAATAGTTCATTCAGAACCATTGGAATAAATGTATGCCAGTGGTTTTCAAACCATTATTAAAGACCCCCACAACTCCCCAGCCAAGTACATCCCCACTGCCCACTACACCTGCAATTAGATCTTCAAAAAACAACACAACTACAATGTAATCAAAATTTAAAAATAGACCACACCTACAATAAAAACCTCAGAAAAAAACATTGAAAATAATCAAACCAATAGAATACTACACCTGTGATCAAAACTACTTACAATAAAAAAACATGTGAAATAATGAGACTAACAGCCCACTACACCTGCAATCAAAATAGAACACCTGTAATGAAAACAACATAACATACTCAACACATAGAACCTGAAATGAAACCAATAGAGCATCTTCATATATTAATAAAACAATAAAAAATAATGATAATAGAGGATATCAATTGAATTATTTTACCAATGATAAAAAATATAAAAAATTTCATAAATATCAATAAAAGTTTTAACAGATCTATATGTCCCTTATCACTATCACTATCATCACCATCATCATAGGCCTCATCCTTATCCTCTTCCTCATCCTTATCCTCGACATCATTCTCATCCTCATCCTAGAACTCGGCCTTGACCTCCTCCTCACCATCATCCCTATCATCTTCCTCACAGTCATACTCACCATCACTATCTCCAGGAACGTCATCATCCTGACCACTACTAGGACTATTTCTCGGTGCACTATATAATGTAAGTATTATTGATATATATTCATCACAAGCCGCAACAGTATAAGGCTGAAGTGATGGACATAAAATGTTCATCAATTTCATAAATTCAACATTCTCTAAATGAGACCGTTATTCAACCTATATGGATACTTTTCATTCTTCTTTGCCTTAGCCTCAGACTTCCCTACCGATTAATTATCTTTTTTTAAATTGGTGTTACTAGAACCTTCAACTAATGTGAGTTAAAAACTCTTTGGGACAATACTCTTCCATGGTTGGAAACATACTCTTCTATGGTTATCATCTCACAAAACATTATGTAAGTGATCATTTGGGCCATTAGGAATCAAGGGCCTCTAAATAGTATTATTAAAAATATAAATATATTATTAAGTTAAAAAATTGTTATTAAAAATTCAAATTGAAAAAATAAAACTTACAATTTTCCATTATTCTAGTTCATTTTTCACGCTTCTATCTTTTTTATTTCTACTCGAGAAATACAGTTTTTCTGAAGGCACAGATCCTTCAATTTCTAATACCCCCTCTTCAATGACTTTGAATATGAAAAACGATAATTTAAAATTGGTTTCTAATAATAAATTTCATAAATAAAATCAAATGTATATTAATTCTAAAGTAAGCTAAAAATAAAAACATATGGTGGGTGAATTATAACTATGTATCAATTAATATGTTATCAATAGATATAAAATATATATTAGTGAAAGCTCATAACATAAATAAAAAATAAAGGGGTTTTTTATCACAAAAATTAATGATTATATGAACAAGTATTACTCTAATATAAAGGATTATTCGTGAATGGGTTATTAATACTCTAATCATGAAAATAACATAATGGAATTATGTTTTGGAAACATTTAATAACACACATTGAATTACCTAAATGGTAATTTTGAGTTTTATATGTATTAATTGAGTTTTATATATTTATTTATATAAGTTATTTTTTTTCTCTATCACATGAGGTCCCAATGTTCTTTATGACCCCTCATTCAATTGCAATGATCCAAATCATGACTAAACAAATGTTTTTTTTTCAAATATTAATGTAAATTTAGTTTATATTGATTCAATTTAGTTTATTACTGTATAGTTACATTCTAATAATTTTTGGATATGACATATTCATTCATGTTTAATAAGTTTGATTTAGTCCAGTTTGATTCATTGCAATTAGATTATATTTAGTTTGGTTTAAGTTTGGTTATGAGTGTTTTCGGCTAATTCAATTCATTATCGATCTATTTAAGTCTATTTTATTAGCTTGACTTATTTTGTTTGAAATATATTACAATTATATTTATTTATTAAATTATTATTTATTTATATTTGGTTTCAATTAATTTAATTTAGTTATATTTAGGTTGATTTATTTTTTTGTTAGATCTTGTTTCATTTCCTTCATAACATGATGGTTTAAGCCTATTGGCTTCAGATAAATCTACATTAGTATAAAAATAGTTGGGCCAGTTCATAGTGGTCCAAACCAATTTGGTTTTCTTATTATTTTTTTACTTTATTTTTGTTTAATTGGGTTTAGTTTAGGATTTTTAAATTTGGTTTATATCTGGTTGAGTCTATTTAGGCCGAGTTAATCTAATTTTGTTTAGTTAAATTCATTCTTATTTTGTTATATTTTATTTTTTTCAATTGTATTCTATAAAATCCAAATTTTATTATTTATTTATATATAGTTTGATTCAATTATATATAGTTTGGTTTAGTGTGGTTTGTTTTGATAATATTTTGTTCTCTTTGGTTTTGGTTGATTTTACACTTTTTAATACAAATATATTATTTATAGTCAATTTAATTTGTTTTACCTATACTTGAAATAATATTTTCATGTTTTATTGGTTCACATAGGTTATTTATTCCTAGGATTGCTTAGATTAGTTCAGCTGTATTTGATTCGGTTTGATTCAATTCAATATTTTTCAGGTATAGTTTATTTGGTCTGATTCCATTAGGTGTCATTCAGTTGTATTTAATTCAAGTAATTTAAAATTCATTCAGTTCAAATATATTTGATTTAGTTAGGTTTAACCTGTTTATTTTTAGTTCATTTTAATTCAGTTCAGTGTTGTTTGGGTTGAGTTTTCTGATTTTATATTAGAGAAGTTTTATTTTTTTATTTTTCTATATAGACTAATTAAATTCATTTCTCATTGGTTTAATTTAGTTTGATTCAATTTGATTTATTTTAGATAAATTTTTTGTTATGTGATTGATTAAGTTTCTATAAACTTTTTTAATTTGGTATGGTTCAACTTGTATAAGGTTGAGATAGTTTATTTTTTTTAAATTAGTTTAGTTTAGTTTGGGTTAAGTATATTTGATGTAAATAAGGTATTTTCAATAATATTTGGTTGTAGTCAGGTTTTATTGGTTTTATTTAGGTCATTTGATACCATGTTAGTTTTGTTCTACTAATTATTATTTATTTCATTTAATTTTAGTTCAATTACATTCAATTTGGGTAAAACTAAGTTGATTTTTTTTGTTTCAACTCAGATCAGTAATTTTTACTTTAGTTAAGGTTATTTCTATTTGATTCCATTTTTTTGGGTTTGTTCAGGTCATCATAATTTCAATATTTATCATCTTATTTATTATATTAATTTTTTACAGAACTAAAACATGAAGGAATAAATACCTAAGGCCTAGGAAAAAAATTATCTATAAAATAAAAAGTATAAGAATTATAGTCCTATCATGATGGGATAAAACCTAAAATTTATGAGTCAATTATCTAAGGAGGACCATATCACTTACTTTAACTAATTTTTTTTAAATGGAATTTATAAGCTAATTTACCCCTATATTTTCATGAGATATAAAAAATTAATTACTTCTATGTAAATGAGTGTTGTACCTATTTCTTCTTGTGTTCCAACATCATAGTCCACCCCAAAGTGTTGAGGTATGTTGTAGCATCCTTGTTTTTTATTTTTTACTAATGATTCCTAAAAAATAAATAATACAAAAGTAAGTATTAATAAAAATCATGGTAATATTCATTTAAAACATAAATTTTTATTAATAACTTAAACTCAGTAAATATATAATGAGTAATCATTTCCAGATAATATTCTATCAGAAAGTCATCCTTGATAGGTGTGGCCTCTAAATACACACCAACTCTAGCACTCTGGACACTATACAATGCATGCTTATAGCCTCATCAGAGCTTGGATAATTATATAAGCTGTGTTGGCCTCACAACCTCACCATCAGGAAAATTAAAACAAATCTATCCCCAAAATATTAATTCATATAAATAAAATAATAATATAACATTAAACATAATAAATTTTTTTACACATATTTTTGCCGAAGAGTTATCATTTACATCATTTGGAAGGTGTCTTAAAGAAAGTGGATGGACATGAATGATGCTAGAATATTTGGAAAGTGTCTCAAAAGAACTTATTTATTTTTATCCTATTTTTCCAATAATTTTTTTTTCTCATTTTACTCCACTGCCAGCTCTGTGTGGCGGTTCCATAACACATTCATGTGTGTATGCCCATGCCTCTTATCAAAATATCCAGCTATTAAATAAGGAAAAATATATTATATCCATACATATTATAAGGAAAATAAATTTTGGTAAAAATAAATTTACTAGGGTTCTATAAATATACCTTAGGTACTCTGAGCAGTGGACATCACTGGATCCCCAGGTACTAAGGGATCATCTACCTGTACAGATGTATTGGGTCCTAGTGTATTCTCTACATCCTTAGAAGGTGTAGGAGAAGTAGTTGAAGAAGAAATGTAGTATCTAAGGGATAAGTAAGTAGAAGGAAAAGAAGATGGAACAAATGTCTATTTAAATTCATAATAAGGATGAGGATAAGAATCATCATTGGATATGGGAATGAGAGGCGGTAAGGCTCAGATGAAAATAGAGGTGAAAACATGGGTTGACCAAATATCTCGGGTGTTTGTAATGACACTGTGGGATCCGAATTTGTGGTAGATGGTATGTTAGGGGAAGATACATGGTTTGATCAGGTATGATGACTAGAGTTCCTAGTTATAGTACCACCCCGTCGAATATCCATACTAAGCATCCGAACCACTAGATTGGTCGGTGAATAACCAGTGCCTTGGTGGTGGATCCCCATTATAATATAGAATCAAAGTTAATATCTTGTAATTATTTGTTTTTGATATAATTTTTTAAATAAAATACTCCAAATGGTAACAATAGGAGGGATTCCCATCTCACTCATTCATCGATACATCCAATGAAAAACAACACATCTTTTGAGAAGTATTTTGGTTGGAATATAGAAAGTCATATATAGTATGCATGTGAAAAATTATGGAGGAAATATTTTCTATAACTCAAAAAAAATTAATGGTGCCTCTAAAAACATTTTTGGCAAGAAATACTTGGAACAATTCTTAGTATAAAGATCTATAAACAAAATTCACAACCGAATAATTGACACCCTTATATTATTGGAGAAATGATAATAGATTGATATTGGAATAAAATCATGTAAAATGTTGTAATAATCACGAGTCTTAAAATATTTCAACTTCATCTATTTTCTATTGTTCCATTTTGATATGTTTCTTAAATATATTTCATAAACATTAATAGTCTCTAGTACATAGAGAATTTGTTTTTTTCTTGAGGTGTCATCACATAATAAGAACATAGAACATTCAATTTATTTTTACTAATACACACAGGATGAAATTATGGTCTGAATCCCCAATCCACCATGTCTCGTCAAGATCAAAAATCATCTTTTTTCTATACCTTGAAATTTAGAAGAATCAAAAGAAATATTTCACATATACTCTTTTCAATGTGATTTACATCTAAGAACTGTTGTAAAAAAATTATTGACCAATAAGGAAACTCAAAGAATATACTTTCATTCTTCCAATTATTAATGGTTTTAGTGGAAATATTATTCCTTTTTCTAGATTTCATTTAAAACTTCTGGAATAAGAAACTAAAATCTTGAAATTCATTAAGCACAATAGTTCCAAACATATGCTAAGGTGGATTGTCAGTCTCCATGGTATTGTCAAATATTTGATAATTATTTCTATATGGATGTCCCATTATCAGGAATCATCAATATCCCATAAAAATGAAACTATGATGATATTTCAGTCTTTTGGATTGTGTATTATTCATAAAAACAAAACCTAATAATTTTACCTTCTTGCTCCATCTAGAAATCATTGTGTTAGAAGGAAAATAATTGATCATCCACATAAGCGCAACACAAATATAAAATATGTATTTTAAAGATGCATCATATGTGTGCACACCCACATCCCAAAGAAGTTTGACCTATTTTATTAAAGGTTTCATGTATACATCTATATCATTGCCGATATCAGAAGGCCCAGATATGAGTATACTCATGAAAGTGAAATGATTTTTCATACACAACCATGGTGGAAGGTTATAAATGTGTATTAATACCATTCATGTGTTGTGAGAATTAATCATATTACAAAATAGTTTAAAACCATTATATTAAAGACCCAACCTCACATTACGCACATCAGTTGTGAAATTAGGATATCGAGCCTAAAATCTCTTCCATAAAAATCCATATGTAGGGTGACCCAACTCATCATTATTCTTATTTCTCTCTATATCATGACATCACATTTTTATTGATATTTTATCATACATGAAAAGATTCTGGATTTGATGGATCAATGGAAATATCCAAATTACATTTGTAGCATAAGGGATGGTGTTCCATTAGCTTTTATCCTCCATCGTGATGCCCCACATTTTATACAATCATTAGTTTTAGTAGTTTCCTTCAATAATAAGCTACAATATTTTGGGAAAGCATGAATTTTTATTTTTGAAAATAGATGTTCTTCAACTAACTTTGATTCCATATAGTCTTTTGATAAAATATTTGAATCATATAGAATAAATTCTTTCAAAATGTTAAGAATGAAGTAGAGGACAGTATTAGAAATCCCATACATTTTTTTACATGAATCAATAAAATTAAAAATTATATCTTTTTTATTTAACTTCATTGTAGATATACTGAAGTCATGGAAGCATCATTCAATTTTTTCATCTTTTCAAAATCATCATTTTCATTAGACGCATCATGTGTGTTCATATCGAAGCCTTATTGGGTTGAAATCCCTTCCTTCTCTTGACGATGAATAAATGGAAACTGGTCAACTAATAGATTCTTCAATCTATTCCTCTCATTTGAATCATTATAATCTTGAGGTTTAATTTTCTCCCCATTGTTATACCATACATAGTAGTTTGTTTGAAAACCATATTGGATTATATGGTAGTTAACTTATTCATGGATAAACTATGGTCTTGCAACACTGATATAACATGGTAAATGCATTTGGCCACTATCCGAATCATTGTCAAATGAAAATTATAAAAATATTTCCATTATGTTTTGAAAATCTCTTAAGATCTAATCAGTTTCATACATCCATATTCTATCCATCTTGTAAAAAAATTTAAATATCATTTCAAAAAAACAATTGAATAATATTAATGTTTAATTGAAAATATATTTAAGGAAATGAGAACTCTTTAATTTATATGAAACCATAACTGACACACTAGTTTACATGATAATCATAACATAAATGAAAAAATATATTATATATATATAATAATATTAACATAAAACCATGATATTAAATCTCATTATATTAATGAGTAATAATGAGCCAAATCCATCGAGGGTCAAGGATTTAATTAGTAAAATATTTTTTATGGAATATAAATACCCAGGGGTGTTATTTAAATGAGTTATTCAATACATAAGATCATCTATCAATACAAGTATAGCTTACACCAACAACAAGGACTAGCTAATCTATTAAAAGATCCAAATTTAACCATTGAAACTCCACACTCCATGTCCCTCACCCTCTCTAAGACATTTCCAATATATATTACTCATATAAAAGGATGTTCACACATCTTATATATTAATGTGAATAATTTGAGTATAATATACCTAGTAAGTTTTCACTACCCCACCACACAAGACATGTTAAAATATAATATTTTTTTGGAAAAAACATAAATATATAAGGGTAGAAACAACTATTGTTATCATTGTAAATTAGAAATAATGGATATATTTTTTATGGGTGAAAATTTACTCCCAATGTAATGATGGTATAATCCTGTATTACCTTCAACAAACCAATACATAAAATTTGAGAACACAAAATATTACTGATTCAAGGAAAAATACCCAAAATAGTATAGGGGGAAAAAAATTTGAATCCTATTTTATTTATTTTTTTCCAATTGGAGTGGGAATAAGTTAAGTGGTATATAAATTCAAGATGTTTCATGTAAAACTAATTCCATACAACTTTATTCAATAACAATTATACCTATTACTAATCATATTCAACAATATTCTCAATCATACATTCACAATTAAATTATTAAATATTATATTATAAATTATGATACTTATTGAAATTATTGATTGAAGTAAAAATTGAAAATACACTTTATCTCGTATTAGATAGATTCATATGATATATTTATAACCCTTTGAAGCTTCAGGAGCCAGTATTAATGAATAATTCCACAAAATTAGATAAAAAAGATAAAAATTCATTTAAATATTAGAAATTTAATGTTAACATGAAAAATATATTTTCATCTGGAAAAAAAATCCAAATATTAAAACCACTTGAAGATAAAAAAATTATTTTTGAAAAAATATCAATGAAAAAATATACTCATATTTATAACATGTCTATTAAAACATTACACAAGCATGAGAGAGATAAGGTGTTATGTATTTGAATAAATGTCAATATATAATTTTAGGTCAAGGGGGAAGAAGTGATTTTTTTAATATAATATAGGATACCTTGTTATATAACTAAGAATTAAGTTCTTAGTGGGAAAAAATCATGATGATATATTAAAAAACTATATTCTTAGATTCATTTTTTAAGGATAAAATTTTTCAATAGGCCCTTTGTTGTTTTATATATGATAAAAAATATTATACTTCAAAAATTTATTTTTTGTACACACACAACCATGTCAAAGATATAAAATTCACACCATATCATTCCACAAGTAAAAAATTACACCCTCTACGAGCATCTTTTCTCAATATCCTTTTTCAAAAAAGAAATAAATTTTCTTCAAAATCACTAAAAATAATAGAATTTTTTTTTTATTTTTTATTTTAGGTAATCATTGACTATGAAAAGTCATAAATCCAAAAAATATATTTTATATAAAGATAATAATCTCATATAAAATCATGAAAATATTAAACAATCAATAATAATAATTAGATTATTCAAAAATATAATAAGTATTGAGGTTGCGTACTTAGACATGTCATGATATAATTCAACAAAATTCATTACATAAGATCACACATCTGGTTGAATATACCAAATACTAAAAAACGTGAATTATGAATCATAATCCATTCCTAACAGGTGAATAATTAAATATTTCACTAGTAATTTTTTTTTATGTTTTGATGTTGCAAGGGGATGTTCCAAACCTAATAATGCTACATATTTATGAATATAAAATAAAAATATAGAGATTTCACTAAACTAACATGAATAAAAATGAAGCATAAAAATGAACCAATCCAATATTTAATAGAATAAACCCAAATAGGACCAAACTGGTATGAACTAACCTGAAAATAGATGAATGAAATATAAAAGGGAATAAGTCAAGGCACATAATCAAAATAAATTAAATTCCCACAAAATTACGAATCTACAGTGGTGTTTTAGGACAAAAAAAATGGATTATTGTTATAATACCTGAATGATTCAGATCCCACTAGTTTAATATTTAAGAATTATGAAATTGAATCATGTAGGGATATTTCTTGACTGGTTGGGAAGATAGTTGAATGTCGTTGATACTGTGTTTTGGGATTAGATCTGGATGAGATGGGGGAAGATGCACATATTGCTCCTAGTTTTGGGTTTGATCTAGATGGGAGTGATGATAGGGATCAAATTGGGATGAGAGTTCCACTAGGGTTAGGGAATCTATTTAGTATGAGGGGAGAGATTAGGATTACATCATGATGGGATAAGGGGAGATTAGGTTTAGATCAAGATGGGAGGATGGGAGGAATAGTCGATCCATAATTTTTTGTAAATATTTCCTAGAGTTTTTTAAAAACTGGTGGGATATATGGTCCTTATTAGTGGCTTTTTGAAAACCATTAGGAAATCCTTTGATAAAATAACATATCCCAATGGTTTGGCCAAACAGTTAGGATAGGGGTGTTGGTATAGATTTCCATTCCAATAGTGATAATTGAGAAGGATGTGGGCAAATAATATGGCCAGGTAAATAAATAAAAACTCATTCTATTTTAATAACTAGATAAGGCATAAATAATATATAAAGGTAAGAAACTAAAAAATTATATTTAATCAATAAACTGAGAATGAAATGCATCCATATACATTATTATAGGGAAAATCACATGGATAATAAATATTGAATCTAAATGAGGTCAATGCTTAATTATTAAAAGTAATTTTTGAGAAACATGAAATCCTATATCATCAAGACCTTTAATAAGAAGGTTTAAAAACATAGGTACAAACCCATTTATTTTTTGAAACTAATTTTTCTCATAAGAACCTATCAATGTATCAAGGGGATATATGATGTATGGGCCCCACCCATCACTTCCTGTCCAAATAATTCCTCACATTTAGTAATCGATTTAATTAATAAATAATATTCCTTGTTAGATATCTATATTGAATAAAGAATAGGGAATTAACAATATTTTCCCAAAAAATTAAATTACTATCAATTTAATTACCGTATATAGAAATGGTATAAAATTTAGGAATTTAACTTATCCATTATAAAATATATGAATATTTATAGGAAATTCAATGTTAAATGATTATCAGAAATTGAATATTTCAACAGGACTAAAAGGAATCAAGGTTGTAAATGTCAATATTATCCTTGATTAAATTAATCATAAACCATCCAAAGGAATAATAAGGATGGTATCAATAAATAATATCCCATGTTCTATAAAAATAATAACTTTTATTCATTGATGAATAAAAATACTATAAAATTATCATATAGAAACATTCTAGAGGAAAATAAACTTTTTATTTTGGTAAATATTTGAAAAATACTTTTCTTTTAAAATAACTTTTGGAAACATTTTCTTTAAAATTAACCTTTTAAACTTCTAAAGGAATTTTTGAAGAAATGATGGAGGGTAATCTCGTACATTCCATAAAAGGTAAAAATAATATTCCTTTTTCATGGTAAATGGTTAGAAAAATTCCTTGGTCAGAAAGCGATAAGTGGATTACTTTGAATTTTTTTTATAAAAGATAGAAAAGGTAAAAAAGTTATTTAATATATAATTTTGTAAAGTATTAAAAAATTGAAATCCTTTTTAGAAATATGGGTTTTTATAAGAACTCAGGTTCTCCAACTAAGTACCAAAATGAAGTTAGGTATTCTAAAAAATAATTCTAAATAATTTTTATTTCCAAAGAATGGAAAAATGTTACTATTAATGGAAAAATTATCATGGATAAATAAAGGATAATAAAATTAAAGGTTTTATTAAAAAAATTATCATATAAATTCCTTTAAGGGAATTTTATGAAAAAACAATCTCGATTCACTACTACAAATAAAGATTTTAAAAGCACTAGAAACTAATTTTAATATAACTAGAAAAGTGATGTTACTCATGGAGAAGATAAAGGGTGGTCCCTCTTAACAACATTGATAAAGGGGGGCCTTTATCTACACTAAAAAGCACTCAGAAAGGTCCCCCTTTATCAGTGCTTTTTTAGTGCGGATAAAGGAACACGTTTATCAGTGCTATTTTGAGCACTGATAAAGGCTTAGTCTCCTAGGATATGATGTTTATTTAATAGCACACCCAACACCTGCACGCCTACATAATACATCACTTGCACATGAACGAAGAACAAAATAATGAAATATTGCACATAAGAGTTTCACAAACAATGCTATATACATTTACATGACATCATGAATAGAAAACACACTGCTATATAAATTTCAAAAAAAAAATTATATAGTTAAAATTACAATTATCCAACAAATGGTTAAAAACATTAACATTTCATTCTTTGGCATTAGTGATCCCCTCTAAAAAATGGTCATCCATGGTATTAGTTTTCGAATAAAGCATCTTAAATCTAGAAAAAAATTCCACCTATATAAGAAAACAAATATTATGTTAGTAATACAATAATTAAATAAATTAAACATTAATATGAAAGAATACATTAATAAAATGATATCAAATATTGAAGGATGGAGGATCGAGACTCCCTCACTTCTGTTTTTACTGGTGGAAACACTGCAAGAGAAAACCCTAGAAGTCAGAATATGTATACCTATGACTGCCTTCGAGTGGCTACGCATCAAGGAAACCATTTGATGAGAAATAAGGTGAAAGATGCAGGGAACTTGAAGGCCTTCAAGGGTTCCACTGTCGATTCTTTTGAAGATTTCAGCAACCGAACATCATAGAATATTGTCCAAAAAGGCACAATGAACCATGTCTGGAAATCCACCGGTGCTATTGCAGAGAGGTTAGATCTCTGTTAGTTTGCTATCATGGCTCAAATCAACCAATAAAAAGTAATGAAACCATTAAAACCTATAGATCTTGTTGATCAGCTTACTACCATTTGGGGGTTTGCCAATTTTAAATGATTTTTGTTAGGATGTGTGTTTTTCCAAATTCTGTTTCCTTCTATAAATATGAAAGGGAAATATTAGAGCATTATGTTGATAAATTTATGGCCAGGAACTTTGAGATTACATGATTGGAGTCTAAATTTCAACCTATCTGATTTCAATGAGATTTATGCCCAAGTTTGGGTAAAAATACCTGGTTTAAACTAGATCCTATGGAATCTAGAAATTCTATTTGATATCGCATTTCATTAAGAGTCCCCATAAGGATGGAAACTGCCACAAAAATGGTGTCTTTTGGCCATTTTTCTTATATACTGGTAGAGGTTGATACGATTATTCCAAGGATTGATAATATTGTAATTTATAATCCATAAGATGATATTAAAATTAAAGTGGAATATGAAAAAATGCCTATATTTTGTGAAGAATGTTCTATTATTGGTCATACTACCTTAGACTGTACAAGAAAATTGATTTTTCCTAAATTTCATCTGAAGGGACATGACTTAGATAACAGTATAAGAAGAGGAAAGAGTGTTACACTTATTAATGAGGTAGAGGGGAATGCAGATGTTGGTGTAGTTCCACCTCCTATCATAACTCCGTCTTTGAGTTCTGTTAATAATGTTTTTATCTCATTATATGATAAGGTTGTCCCCATTTTAGATTTCACAAGGCTAGAAAAATAAAACTTAGAAGGTACCTAGTCTAGGAATGTTTCTACAAATTGTGATAGTACATTGTGTACAATTGTCTTGTCTAGCCCAAAAAAACCCACAGTCTCTTGGACTGATTTGGGAGAAAGTGAACAAAAGGACATTGTTTCTTTCAAGGACATGTTATCAAGAGGTATTTATGATTACTAGGATGTTGAAGACTTAGAGAATAGTCAAACTACCATGGAATGTTTCTCCTAGGTGGTAGTAGACCTCAAAATATGGAAAGAACAAAATATTATATATGATAAGAACTGTAAGGGTAAGGTTAAGCAAGATATAATCTATTTTCTAAAGACTAGATCTGGAGGAGCTATCCCATCCAAAGAAACCCCTACTTAAGGTATGGATTCTATTACACCTGATGCTGACTCAAAATTTTATACAGGGAAAGTTATTGTTGATACTCCTATTTCCCCTTCTTCTTATAGTGTTCCCAGAGCCTCTGTCCCTCATGGAAAAAGATCAGCTCCATCCCTTTTTTCAGCCTCCCCATCTAATAAAGATGAAGGGGGGTTGTATGGAAACTCTAATCAACCCTTGGAACTAGTGCATGGATTGGACAGTAAAAGGAATGTAACATCTCCTCTTGCTCATCATTTTAAAGAAAAAGTTAAAGTGAACGTATGCACTCATAATCCCTTTGATTTAATATATTCTGAAAATAGTGCGGAATATTGTGGTGCACCTACTGTTAATGAAATAAAGGAATATGGTGATATCGTACACTCTAATGATTGTGATGGCCCATGGGTGCTTGTAAAAACATGGTGAAGGGGTCGCCACCGTGGTGGATAGGGTGGAAGATCCTCTTGTCACAGTATGAGAACTCTCTCTTGAGATTGCTGAGATTCATTTTTCTTTGTTTTGTTATTATTCAGTTTTTATCCTCCTCAGTTTTTAACTTTCCCACTTTTGTACTTTTCTATCTTTCTTAATTTAAGGGGTCTCATTCCTCATTCAAAATAATAATAATAAAATTTCAATTTTTAATCAAAAAGATATATTTGGAGTTATACAGGTCACATCGTGCATCGTATTGATGTGTGGTTGATTCCTACACAACACAAATCGGTCATATATAATTTTTTTTTAAAATATTAAAACAATACAAATGGGTTTTCTTGGTTTTTAGTATGTCACTTGTTCTTTTACTAAAATTAATATCAAAATTAAATGACACATTTGGATTTATATTGTTCACACCGTGCATCAGATTTAGGTGTGGTTGATTCATACATGTCAAAAATTACTCATGGATCTTTTTCCTAAAGTATCAAAACAATATGAATGCATTTTCATAGTTTTCAGTATGTCACTTGTGTTTTTTTTTCTAAAATCAATGTCAATTTTAAATAAAAAGATACAGTTTGAGTCATACCAGTTGCATTGGGAATTGAATTGAGGTTTTTTCAATTTTTATATGTCAAAAATGACTTATAA
Organism: Viscum album; assembly: GCA_963277665.1. Lineage (NCBI taxonomy): Eukaryota > Viridiplantae > Streptophyta > Magnoliopsida > Santalales > Viscaceae > Viscum > Viscum album. Next base: position 1,279,240,699 of record OY728146.1, on the reverse strand, counting down.
ATTTTTGTCATATGGTATCAAAACAATCTGAATGTGTTTTCTCAGTTTTCAGTATATCAGTTGTGTTTTTTTACTAAAATGTCATTTCAAATTGGAAACATGCATTTTAATTCATATCGGTTGAATCGTGCATTGGATTGATATGATACACCTTTATACACATCTTAAAAAACTTATGAATCATTATCCTAAATTATATAGACAATTGGAGCAGGTTTTCTTGGTTTTCAGTGAGTGACATGTTTTGAGCCAAAATGTCGATTTTAAACTGATAACAGAAAATTTTAGCTATATTGGTCACACCATGCATCAGATTGAGGTGTGGTGGATTCTTACACATCAAAAATGACTCATAGATCATTTTACTAAAGTATCAAAATAATACTAATTTTTTTCTCAGTTTTTAGTATGTCACTTGTGTTTTTTTCTAAAATTAATGTCAATTTTAAATAAAAAGAGACACTTTGAGTCATACTAGTAACATTGTGCATTGAATTGAGATGCGGTAAATTCCTACATGTCAAAAATGACTTATGGATTATTTTACTAAAGTATCAAAACAATCTGAATGCATTTTCTTAGTTTGTGTTATGTTAATTTTGTTCTTTTACTAAAATGTCATTTCAAACTGGAAGCATGAATTTTGAGTCATAACAGTCGTATCATGCGTTGGTTTTATATGTGACTACTTCATACACATCAAAAAGAACATATGAATTGTTATCCTAAATTATGAAGTCAATCTGAGCAGGTTTTCTTGGTTTTCAGTGAGTGGCATGTTTTAAGCTAAAATGACAATTTTAAATAGATAACAGACACTTTTATCCATACCGATCACACCACGCATTGGATTTAGGTGAAATTTTTTCAAACATGTCAAAAATGTCTCATAAATAGTTGTCCTAAATTATTTAAAAAAATCCAAATGTGTTTTTTTTGTTTTTAGTATGTCACTTGTGTATTTTTATAAATTTAATGTCATCTTTAATTAAAAAGAGACACATTGAGTCATACTAGTCGCATTGTGTGTTTAATTGAGGTGCGATCAATTCTTATATTTCAAAAATGACTTATGGATGGTTTTCCTAAAGTATCAAAACAATCTCAATGTGTTTGATCAGTTTTAAGTATGTCACTTGTTTTTTTTTACTAAAAATAATGTCAATTTTAAATTAAAAGAGACACTTTGAGTCATACTGGTCTCATAATGTGTTTTATTGAGGTGGTGTTGATTAATACACTTTTCAAATGACTTATGGATCATATCCCAAAATTATCAAAACAACTGAATGCTTTGGCTCGATTTTGAATAGGTTAGTTAATCTGATACCAACTATAATGACCTAAACATTTCATACATTGATATCACATATGAGTAGATTAATATTCCTCACATAAAATATATAAACCAAACATAAATATGAAACAATTCATTAATTTTATAGACAATGATTTTACTGTGAAAACATCAAAAATACCTTTTTGATTGAGTAGACACAACATCATTTCTCTTCCTGCAAAGGTATGTCGCATGGAAAAAATTATTCTAAAATAAATAAACCGTGCAAGGAATAATGAAAATAAAATCAACATTTCATTATATAATTTTTCATTAAAGTAGAGATATTATATAGTAACATTACCTTTACATCTTTCTAAAGGGTTTCTTTGGTCTAGATATATGCTAATAACAAAACTTATTATTCTTTGTGAACTTCACTACTATTGGTTAACTACCTCTTAGCATAGTATCTGATCTGAAATTCCGATCCAACGTCCCCATGATTCTCTCATCTAACACCATCTCTATGATATCATCATTCAACATTAACTTTTCCTTCTCTTCCTTCACCCATTTACCTATTAAATAGGTGCAATAAGAGAAGGAAAAGTGAATACTGAATGAAGATATCATAGAGATGGTGTCAGATGAGAGCATCACGAGGATGCCAGATCAGAAGTTTAGATTAGATTATATGCTAATATGTAGTTAACCAATATTAGTGAATAATCCTTAGTTTTGTTAATAAATTTGTTAGTGATTCAAAACCAACATTCTTTCGATAATATAAATTAATAGAAACAGTAGAATAAATGACCAAAATACAGAATATAAATGATCCATTCCATAATAGTTTAGGTCTAGTGCTTTTGAAAACATGGAAACATAAAGAACTAGTTCATAAGAGTCTCCCATTAATCTATTCTTTACTAGAAAGAAAAATCATTTCTAAAACCATTCTTCATTACCTAGGGATTTGAAACAAAATAAAGGGTGATCATAGGTGCTCAATTAGTATAAAAAGGGAGATATCAATGATCATATAAGGATAACATAAGTAGTAGGAATTCACCTTCATCCTATTTTTGTACAATATTCCATCAGGTATGCTGCCCATTCATTTCTAAACCCAACTATATCATCTTTTAAATATGAGTTTTTATGACAGTCATGGTAAAACTAAAAAAATATAAATACAAAAAGGATTGATAAATATTTTAAATTAACTAGTAATTATTTTTTAAAATACCTCTTCATGGATGCTAGTTTGTTGATGAAATACGGTCTCTTTAATAAATTTACAAACATAATAACCACAGTCGTTTCCATTTGTTTGTTTTTGACACTATAGAAACATTGATAAAAATAAGTAATTTGTTTTTATATGTGTTTGGATTGTGAAATATTATTATATATACCATGATACTTGTCCTATTGTAGATCTCATATGTGTTCTTGTCCTTAGGCCCTGGATTCATTCCACGAAGTAGACGATATTGATGCACCAACCTATCATTATAGAATCCTCATTTAAAGATACTATAAATTATTTAACTAGATGTTTAGTTCTAAAATTTTAGATCTAGTGTATTAAAAATTGAAAAACACCATCATGCGTGGTCGATTTGTTGGATATCCATGCATTGAGTCCAGAAAATAAATCATTGGAGTGTCCAAATTGACCGTAATGAGCATCCAATGTTTCTTAAAAACACAAGAAGGAATAAGTATTGAAATAAATGAAAATATATTTTATATGATTAAATTTTAGAGTTTTACCCATGTATCGTTGGTATAAAAAAGAGTCTATCATCTGTAATTTTTTTTTCAAATGAATTGAGCAGGGACGACATTATTTCACCCTCTTTATGAGAATTTATTTCTTCTTTTGAAGAGGTTATGTGAGGACTAACATGTCCAAAAAAAATTCATGGGGAAATCCCTTCAATTGTTTTTCATATATACACTTATGGAAAATATGAAATGTATTTAGTAATAATTACCATAGTATATTAGATTTTGAAAAATCAAATCATTAAAACATACCTCATTTATACATTTGCAACTAAGGTGCCTAGCCATTCATACATGAGGATTTCATTTACATTTTTAGTACTAATGCAATATAATTATTTATCTTCATACATATTTTTTCCAAAATCATATGTTTGAGTATTTCTATCTATCAACTTTATATCCACATGATCCTATAATAATATTAAATGTGGATATAGAATGGGAAGGTTGAAGGTGCTCTCAGTAGACCATTTCAATCAGTTGGTTGATCACTGAGACAGTTTTGAGGTGATATTTCATTTCACCCCCATCTCTTTATCATTCTTTAATAAAATTCATCGGTTCATAACTTTTTTCATTAATTGTTAAGGGTTCTTATTGAAAAATAAATTGGAAATGAATACATCCTTCTTGACATGTTTTTTACAAGAATTGACGGACATGCGATGAATGTTACACCATCTTGTTTGACCATATGAATTCCATCATCATCATTTGGAACAAGTATCTCGGTGCTTGGATCATGAGCTACGTTAATCGACACTCTAAAATGATCTGTTGTAAGTGGCATGTTGTGTATCATGTCATTCTGCATATTGAACACTATATCTCTCTCTATAAGGCGATAAGTTGGAGTTGATAGATATAAATAACAATCATTTTCACCTTGTAGAATATTAGTACAGGAAAGGTATAAGTGTTTATGTGATTCACATTTTACAGAAACAATTATTAGAACATTAATTACCTTATATTAGTTAGGTTTTTTAGGGGAATGACTTGCCTCAAAACGGGTGGGGAGGAATATTAACATATGGGTTATTCTGGAGTTGTTTCTTCTCTTTTCCTCCCCCCATCAAACATACTATAATCTCTCTATGGTATTTTAATTATTCTTGAAACATAGATAACATTTCACTCATCTTTTACATTTCCTCAGTTTGATCCTTCACTTGTTTTTCTTACTGAAAATATGTACGGGGTGTAGCCCCAAAACCCACACCTCTGACGCGGCCATACTATTCTGGCTGCTTTAATGCTACTAAAAGTATATCTGCATCTAGTGCAGGTGTTTTTGATTCCTGTGATTATTTCATATAGAAAATATAAGAAACTAAGTAATCATTTTTATGTAATGGCGATCTAAAGTAAAACAAATTTATATTATGTCATACTTACACATGTTTCCCACACCTTTTGTGTTTTTTCATGTATCAGTATCCCCTCTTTATTTAAACGAGCCTCCTTCCATAACACATGGCATAAAATGGAATCATATTTTGATTTTGATTCATCAATCTGCATTAAAATAGAGGAACATGTTTATGGTGTTGTTTTATGTCAAATAAAAGTATTAAGGTAGAGTTAAAATACGTACCAGATTTTTCTCAAGTGAAGCTCTCCCCAACCTTGCTTTATAGTAGGGGTACACTGGTTTTTCTACCTATTCCTTATTTTCAGCACTCAGTTGTTGTTTCATAAATAAAAAACTATCAATTAACGTGATGAATACACGAAATGTGAAACAAAATATTACTAGACAAAATATACCTAAAAATTCTACTTCACATGATGGATGATAAACGCATCCCATGCTCCTTGGGATATCAAATGTGCAAAAAGGGGATGTCGATGCGGCTTGATTTTCCCTTCAGCATAATCAAGATGATATTTCGTTAAATTTGAGTGGAATCCCTTATGAATCCTTTCTGAAACTCTTAATATATATTCCTTGTGCGAGGAATTTACTATAAATACTCTATGCAATGGATGATGTAGAGTAAGTCAATGTTTTAGTATTTTATTTTATTTTAATAAATTAGGGAAATGGTATTATAATGTTACCATAATATCTTCCCACGTTAGTGTCTTAAGCACAATGACAACTTGGTGACATGACTGTACAGCAATCGACAAACGTTGCTGAGTGACGATTCTAATGTAGCTACTAAATATGTATTGGTTGGGTTAACATGATGCCCTCACTTATTCCATCCCACCTCAAATTTGATGCCTTTTGCTTTTACCTTAAGTATTTTGGCTAACACAGTCAAACTACGGTGCTATTCTTTTTTTCACCGTAAGGGTTTCATTCCCAAAAAATTCCCTCAGTTTCAGAATCATCATTTTGTTCTTCCAGAACACTAGCATTAGCCCTGGGACTAGCAGAAATAGGTTGAGAAACTTATTGTACCTTAACATTGGGACCAGAAGAAAAAGGTTGATAAACCTGCTCTCCCTCTGCACTAGGACCAGTAGTAGTGGGTTGAGTGACCTGTTGTGCCTTCGGATTGGGCACAATAGCAGGTGAAAAAGTCATTATCTGCATAACTGGGTTAACAATTAATTTAGATTACATAAAAGTAGAAGTGAATAGATAATAACATAATGTAACACAATGTATATTATAATAAAAAAATAACCTAATTATTGAACTATTTTTTAATGGATTAAGATATTTCACCCATATATCGACTATATAAATCCCTTCATTATGGTCTCCTCTGATATACAAAATTTCATGTACATTGGGACCACTTTGAAATGATTGCGATGTCCCAATTGAATGATCACCCTCCATTGAATTTTCATCTGACTCTACAGTTGTTTTGGTTGATAACAGAACAATTGACCAGTTTTAGTTTGCGGGATCTAGAACATAAAATACTTGTACTGCATGTGATTCCATTATAAACGGTTCTTCTTTCTCCCCTTCCTTACAGAAATCAACTATCGTGAATCCAAATTCATTTATTTTAATATCACTCTTGTTTTCAACCCACATGTATTGAAAAAGAGTCACTTGAAATTTCTTATAATTCAATACCCATATTTGTTTGATGATGCCAAAGTATGACATATCTGCATAAATTGGATTTTTATCCTTAGCACTGGAAACATGCATCTCTTTATCCACAAGTGTAACCCCACTATTTTTCAGGGTACTATCTTCATCATGTTAATTAGTATATAATGTATAACCATTAAATACATAATAATTTTAAAATAATACATACACACTTGTTCCACTGACTAACCATCAAGTTTGTTATGAATTTGAGTCTAGATTTTCATCTAACTTCATAAAAATATGATCCCAAAACCATCTTATAAACTGTTGATTATGTGTATTTGATATCCATTTTCATCCCTAGATGGATAAAAATGCATAAGAATTTATTTGTAGGTTTGAACATATGGGTCAATTTTGAAACTATTATGAAAAATTAAAGTTGGGCCTGCTCCTGATCGATAATATTGATTGTGAAAACCTCTCTACTAGAAATTCTTTCACCCTCAATCCTCCCAGTGTGACGAGATTATGGTAGGCCAATGCTTTCCACATGAGACAGGTATTCAGTACAAAATTCCACAACTTCCTCAACAATATTTCGCTCTACAATACAACCCTCTGACTGACTTTGATTTTTTACATACTATAAGGCCCCAGCCTTAAACCTTACTTAATCTTGAGTTATTACAAGATTACACATTGAGGATATTTTCGGGTTTAGAGTTTTAGAGAATTAGATCATAAAACTTGCATTACATTCCACATATAAACAAAGTGGTTACATAAAGATAGTATTATTCTTTCCCATCAATGGAAACATATTTAAAATAAAACATGGATTCTTTCTTGACACTTCCTTGACACTATCATCATATCATGTACCTTTCCCTTGACCTGTGAAAAACATTTCAAAAAAACTAGGGATGAGCATAAAAAGCTCAGTAAGGGATATAAAAATATGGAAAGGAAACATGTGTACATATATACATAAGAATGAAATCAAACTTTACCCATAAAACATAAGCACTTAAACATACCTCATCAAATCATGAATAAATCATAGAAATCATAAGACATAAAGGTAACTTGAGGCATTCATTACATTCTTACATAGGGAGTAACCCTCTTGGTTACGTTTGGAATACCCATCACAGTATATTCCCTAAATCTCTTCGGAGAAACCTTAACGTTTCACTCCTTCGCGTTACCCAATGCATTGGAGAGCTATATCGGGCTCACCCGCCCTTATTTTATCACGGAACCACCCATCTTCATAATAATTCCCAAGAACCTCAACATAATCGTATCACATAAAACATGCATAAAGGAAACATAACATTTCCACCTTTCAATCACAAGATATCAATACAAAACATTGATATAAAAACATTATGAAAACCATTTTCAATACCAAAATAAATGAAAATTAAAACATGGTATTTATTTTTCTTTTAAAAAGAAGGTATGACTTGTAGAGGAAGACGAAACTCAAATAACGGTCACGGCGGCGGAGAAGTCGTTGTCGCCGCATATGTACGACAAAAACATTCCCTTTTGTCGTTTAGTAAACGCTTCGTATAAAAAATATTCCTTTTGAATAAACGTAAAAGTCAAATGGGGTTTATACACCGTATAAAAGAAGGTTGTGTATAAAACAAAATATGCCTCAATGAAAGGAAATTGAGACGAAGTCCCATACCTCGGGTCCAACTTGACTCGATCATTCCTTAATGTCCTGAATAATAAACTTTAGTTAATTTATACTTATTTAAGAACCTTTTTCAAGTTCATTATTCCTTTTATATCACTTATTGCAATGTCATGAACACTATGTAATTATTTAAGTTAATAACGGTCGTTTTAACGATCATTGGTACTTGAGTGAAAAATAAACCCTTTATAATTACATGTTTTTCATGTATACATTATATCCAGAATTATAATCATTATTTATATATCATATATATCCATTATATACATGCATTTATAATATTACATAATCATTTAGAGGTAAGAAATGAAATGCACCGTTCATGGAGACGGTAAGCCGTACGTACGCATGAACGCTACTTTTATTTCTATTTCGTATTTTATAGAATGGAATCATAATTATATAAAGGTATATTATAATTCCAGTATAATATCATATATAATATCATAGTTCCATCCTTTATACGTCCCACATGTGGTATTCGATTAATCAAATCACTTTGAGGGGGCGGTAGTCCGCACTTCCTTAAATGAAGATATCGCGTTTACCCATAATGGAAACCCTAAAGGTATGACCAAAAAGAAAAAAAAAGAAGCTTAAGGAAAACATAAACATATTATATATCATATATAAATATAGTTACATCTTAATGGCCACCTATGAAGGTGTTAAAAGAATGTTGAACAATCATCGTTTCGGGAGGCATAAATTCACCATCCACGGAAACAGTATGTTCGTTAACCATTAGATGTAGGTGTGTGTAAGTGTAGCTCAAATACTTATTATAACAAAATCCTAGTATATTGAGGATACTGGATTTGTTACAAAATAAAAGAATAAAAAGAGTTTAGGTGGTTGGAGAAGCAAAATAAAACAAAAGGACTCAAAAGAAGACATTACCTTAATATCGGGTAACTCCCTTTGGTTTGAGCTCAAAGGCTTCCTTGGGAAGACTTCTGCCCAAAGTGAGGATTCAAGGAGTAATATAGGGAAGTTGAGAGACAAAATGGGAAGTGGTTGGATGATCCAAATGCTTTGGGAGTGTGGGTAAGGAGGTAGAGGTTGGGGCCTTTTATAAGAGGAGTGGAGGGGCACTCTTGGAAAGTAAATATAAGTTACTTTATTTTAAATTGAGTTTTGGATTAAAAAGGTCCCAAATTAATATAATTATATTATAAGGTGATAAGGGTTCGAAATACACTCATCCAATTGGTTTTTTCCATGTGTAGGTTTTAGAGTTTACATTAACTTTCCATTTTATTTAAATCGTTAAATAATGAGGTCATCGCTGCATCATCACGATGTCATAAATAATTTAATTTATTTAACGTCTAAAAATTATAAAAAAAATACTATGATGTAGGAAATATTTTTATAGTTATAATGAATATTTATAGTCAAAAATATGACTTGTATAACCCCATATAAAAATTGTTTTAGTAACATAACTCATGTTTGTGTCATTTTTACTTTAACATTAAATAAAATGTTATGTATGTCATTTCCCAACCAAAGTGGCTCCATGGGGTCCCCAAGTTGACCCATGGATTGTCTTGGTCATCCATGACACATCCAATGAGGGTAGGACATGTGTCAAGCTCATATCATACTATTAAAACATTATTTTTACCTTAAACTATACTAATTACCACTAATCGCGATTAAGAACTTAATAAGTTACTAGTCACCAAAAAATTATTTTAATCCCATTGAACCACATTTTACTTCTTAATGACAACCATGTATGTCAGATTTTTTAAATTCAAAACACAATGATTGAAAAAATTTATTTAAACGGAAAAATCATTTTTTATAAGTACCACTTAGTGGTTTCACTATTCATCAAAATTTGAAGTTTTTCAGAAAATTACCAAAAATTCATCCTAAGCTATATTTGATACTCTGAATTCAAAAATGAAGTCTTTTATAAAAAATTCAAAACATATAAGTTACATTAATTAATTTAATAATTAATTCCCGCTGTCATGAAAAATAGCGGGGTTTTTTGAAATAATATCTATGAAAATATTGACACTAGTTTAAGTCCAATTTCAAAGTGAAATTGATTCCAATGACCACCATTGGATTAAATGGTAAAAATATATTGTAATTTCACTTTAAAACCAATTAAAAAGATAATATAATCATATAAATAAATTATATTAAAAAGAGTTTTTGAATTAAAATACAACATTTTACAATATTCATTAAAAAATGAACATTGTCAGAAAAATACCAAAAAATCACACAAAGTAAATTTTGATGTCCCAATCATAAAGAATAAGTTTATTTTGAGAAACATTGCTTATAAAATTGTCCAAAGATATATTTAAAAATGGTTTTCCATCAAAAGGAAGTAAAACAATCCTTTAAAAAATATTAGTGTATTCCATGCTTAAGATTGGATTTATTTTCATTTTAAGCCTCTAAAACACTATCTAATTCATTAATAGACATAGATAAAAATATTGATTATTCATTACTTACTTGGGATGTTACATCCTTCCCCCCTTTTGAAAATTGCGTCCCCGCAATTTATTTACTTATTGAATAAATGGGGGGTACTTATCCCTCATTGCATTTCAGATTCTCTTGGTGCCTCTTCCATTATGTGGTTTTTTCACAAAACCTTTACCTGATTAATCACCTTATTTCATAACACTTGCTCCCTATGGTCAAGAATCTGGACCGGTTGTTCCTCATAAAATAGGTTCTCTTCCAGCTGAACTACCTCTAGACTCAAAACATGAGATGGATCTGGCATATACTTTCTCAACATCGAAACGTGAAAAACATTATGTACCTGAGATAAACTTGGAGGTAATGCCACCCGGTATTCAACTGATCCAAATCTCTCCAGAATTTCATATGGTCCAATAAACCTTGGACTCAACTTTCCTTTCTTACCAAATCTCATCACACTTTTCCAAGGAGAAACCTTGAGAAAAACACGATCACCTACCTCGAAAGATAGATCCTTCCTCCGGTAATCTGCATAACTCTTCTTCCTGCTCTGAGCTATTCTCATGTGCTTCCGAATCAGCTGAACTTTTTCTGCCATCTCTTCTACCAATTCTGGTCCCCTCAACTTCCTTTCACCCACTTCATCCCAGAAAGCTGGAGTTCGACACCGCTTCCCATATAATGCCTGAAATGGTGCCATCTGTATACTAGAATGAAAACTGTTATTATATGAACATTCAACCAAAGAAAGATGTTGGTCCCAACTTCCCTGATAATCCATAGAACAAGCTCGTAGCATATCCTCTAATTTCTGAATTGTTCGTTCTGACTGCCCATCTGATTGAGGATGAAAATTTGTACTAAAATTTAATTCAGTACCCAATGACTTCTGAAGGCCTTTCCAAAAGTTAGAAGTGAACCTGGGATCACGATCAGATACAGTGGAGAGAGGAACTCCATGTAACCTGACTATCTCTTTAAGATACAAACGGGAAAGTTGATCTAGGGAAAAAGTATCTCATATAGAAAGGAAATGAGAAGATTTAGTCAAGCGATCAACAATAACCCAGATTGCATTATTACCTCGAGATGTCTTTGGTAATCCCACAACAAAGTCCACGGATATATTCTCCTATTTCCACTCTGAAACTGGTAAAGGTTGAAGCACCCCTTTCGGTAACTGCCGCTCTGCTTTAACCTGCTGAAAAGTCAAACACTTCATAGTAAAATCATAAATATCTCTTTTCATTCTATCCCACCAGTAATACTCCCGAATATCTCTTTACATCTTAGTACTGCCAGGATGAACTGAAAACGGAGAACTATGAGCTTCACATAACAACTCTCTCTTCAACTATGAATCACAAGGCACACACAATCTCTTCCCAAATCTCAAAACTCAATCATTATCAATGTTGAATTTAGGAAACTTAACTTTCTGAACCATCTCTACCTTTTTCTACAACTCACTGTATTGCTTCTGTGCTTTCTTGATTCTATCTGATAGATATGATCTCAATGATACCTGAAAAAAACAGGAGAACTTCCTGCACCAACAACTTCTATGCCAAAGTTCATCAAATCCTTAACCAAAGGATCACTTTCCAAATGCAACATTGCTAATGAAGCATTAATTTTTCGACTCAAAGCATCAGCCACTTTATTTGCTTTTCCCGGATGGTAATGAATTGTACAATCATAATCCTTGATATATTCTAGCCATCTCCTTTGTCTCATGTTCAATTCTTTCTGAGTGAATATATACTTTAAACTTTTGTGATCGGTATATATTTCACACTTTAATCCATACAAATGATGCCTCCAAATTTTTAAATAAAAAACAACAGCAGCTAATTCCAAATCATGTGTAGGGTAATTTACCTCATGAGTTTTCAACTGTCGTGAAGCATAAGAAATTACCTGATCATTCTGCATTATGACGCAACCAATTCCTTTCAATGAAGCATCACTGTATATAACAAACTCACCATTCCTGGAAGGTAGTTCCAAAACTATAGCATTCACCAATCTTCTTTTCAATTCTTGAAAACAATCATCACATTATTTTGTCCAGATAAACTTAACACCCTTCCGAGTTAACTTAGTCATTGGAATAGATAACCGTGAAAAATTTCTAACAAACCTTCGGTAATAGCCTGCCAAACCGAGGAAGATACGAATCTTAGTTACATTTGTGGTTCTTGGCCAGTCTTCCACAAATTTTGTTTTTGCACGATCAACAGTTATCCCATCTTTAGAAACAATGTGACCAAGGAAAGAAATTTGTTGCAACCAAAACTCACACTTTCTGAATTTCCCATAAAATTTCTTTTCTTTTAAGGTTTGAAAGATAACCCTTAAATGTATTTCATGTTCTTATTTACTTTTAGAAAACACCAAAATATCATCAATAAAAACCAGCACAAACTTATCCAAGAACTCCTGGAAAAATCTATTCATTAAGTCCATGAATACAGCAGGTGCATTGGTTGGCCCAAAAGGCATTACTACAAATTCATAGTGGCCATATCTTGTATGGAACACGGTCTTCGGAACATCTTCTTCCTTTACCTTCAACTGATGGTACCATGATCTCAAGTCAATCTTTGAAAAATACTGAGCTCCCTGGAGTTGATCAAACAAATCATCGATATGAGGCAAAGGATATTTGTTCTTAATAGTGATATTATTCAAGGCTCTATAATCAATGCAAAGTCTCATTGAACCATCTTTCTTTTTAACAAACAAGACAGGAGCACCCCATGGTGATGTGCTAGGTTGAATGAAACCTTTCTCTAATAAATCTTGCAATTTCTCCTTCAACTCTAGAAGTTCAATTTGAGCCATTCGATAAGGGGGTTTTGAAATTGTCTTAGCATCAGGAACTAATTCAACAGTAAATTCAACTTCCCGATCTGGTATTATTCCAGGCAACTCATTAGGAAAAACATCAGGATACTCATTTACCACTGGCACATCATTAATATGAATAGTTCCTTTCTTTTCAACGATGTGTGCAAGGTAACATTCATTTCCATATTTTACAAGTTTCTCGGCCTCTTGATAAGTTATCAACAGTAAGGGTTCATTCTTGTACACAAATTGAAAGTCTTTCTGAAAAGAAACTTCTTTAGATCTACAGTCAATCTTAGCATGGTAAATAGAGAGACAATCCATACCCAGGATAACATCAAACTCTTCTAGAGGTAGAACAATAAGGTTTTCAAGTAGGTTCTTTCCACAGATAAGGATAGGAAGATTCTTATAAATTCTTTTTGCCTCAACATTCCCCCCAGGTGTTTTTACCAAAAGTTCAGGAGTCATTTCTTGAGATGGTATTCCCATTTTACTAGAAAAGGTTTCAGAGATGAAAGAATGTGTAGACCCCGAATCAAACAACACACTGGCATAATCTGAAAAAACAAACAAAGTACCTGATACAACGTCATTTGATGGCCCGACATCTGCTGAAGTAGTTGCAAAGGATTTCACCACCCCTTTCTGCGTGTAGTCTAACTGCTTCCCATCACTCAAGCTCTTTGTCGGACACTCGTTTTCATAGTGACCCATCTCATTGTACTTATAACATTTCACTAACTGTAAATCAAATTTGGTCTTACCTTCACCTTGATCCTTTTCAGTGCAATCACGAGCCTTATGTCCCATCTTAACACATTAGTAGCACTTTCCAGAATTCAGAAGACATTCCCCAGCATGCCTTTTGCCACATTTATCACAAACCGGAAACCTAGTTTTCTTACCATCAGAATTTTTTGAAGAAATCTTACCTTTCTCTTGCCACCTCGGTCTCTTCTTCTGTTGGTTGTTATAGAACACTTGATCATCGGCAAACTCCATTTTCACCTTCTCAGCACATCGAACAAGCTTTTCATAACTTTTAAACTCACGAGAAGCTAATTCCCTTCGATATTTTGGCTTTAATCCTGAATAAAAACGATTGATTTTACTATCAAGGTCTCGGATAACATTTGGAGCATACCTTGCCAATCGAGTGAACCTTTCTTCATAGGTAGCCACTGAGTCTTCCTCATGCCTCAATTCCAAGAATTGCTTTTCCATCCTAAGTCGAACAGCCTTAGTAAAATACTTCTCAAGAAACATACCTTTTAATTCATCCCAGTCAAGAGCATCAATCTCATCGGCGTCCCTGATATTTTTAACCATAGACCACCACTAATCTGCCTCACCCTCCAAGCAGTAAATAGCAAGACTAACCTTTTGATTGTATGAACACCCCATGATGTCAAAAATCTTCTCCAGTGCCTTAATCCACCCTTCAGCTAGCACAGGGTCAGATGATCCTCTGAATGATGGGGGATGTTGCCTCATAAAATGTTCCACCACTGACATGTTCCTCTGTGGTTGATCTGGATGATCTCGTGTATGGATACCACCTCCATTTATCGCTTGAGTCAACTGCGCCATTTCTGCAACAAACTGTTTAGTTCCAATCCCGACCATCTCAGGATGCTGATTTGGAAGGTTATTTCCTTCTGTATGCATTCCTAGCACTGCATCCCTGTTTCCTCTGCGGAAAACCATTCTGAACAAACATGTCTTAGATGAATCAACATGGCAATCTTCAAATGATATATCATTTCAAAAAAATATATTTTTGGATAATCATTTAATAGAATTATAACTCCTAAAGTTATCTAAACCGACCTCTGATACCAACTATAAGGCCCCGGCCTTAAACCTTACTTAATCTTGAGTTATTACAAGATTACACATTGAGGATCTTTTCGATTTTAGGGTTTTAGAGAATTAGATCATAAAACTTGCATTACATTCCACATATAAATAAAGTGGTTACATAAAGATAGTATTCTTAATTCCCATCAATGGAAACATATTTAAAATAAAACATGGATTCTTTCTTGACACTTCCTTGACACTTTCATCATATCATGTACCTTTCCCTTAACCTGTGATAAAAATTTCAAAAAAACTTGGGATGAGCATAAAAAGCTCATTAAGGGATATAAAAATATGTAATGGAAACATGGGTACATATATACATAAGAATGAAATCATACTTTACCCATAAAACATAACCACTTTAACATACCTCATAAAATCATGAATAAATCATAGAAATCATAAGACATAAAGGTAACTTGAGGCATTCATAACATTCTTACGTAGGGAGTAACCCTCTTGGTTACGTTTGGAATACCCATCACAGTATATTCCCTAAATCTCTTCGGAGAAACCTTAACGTTTCACTCCTTCGCGTTACCCAATGAATTGGAGAGCTATATCGGGCTCACCCGCCCTTAGTTTATCACGGAACTACCCGTCTTCATAATAATTCCCAAGAACCTCAACATAATCGTATCACATAAAACATGCATAAAGGAAACATAACATTTCCACCTTTCAATCACAAGATATCAATACAACACATTGATATAAAAACATTATGAAAACCATTTTCAATACCAAAATAAAAGAAAATTAAAACATGGTATTTATTTTTCTTTTATAGACCGTATAAAAGAAGGTTGTGTATAAAACAAAATCTGCCTCAATGAAAGGAGATTGAGACGAAGTCCCATACCTCGGGTCCAACTTGACTCGATCATTCTTTAATGTCCTGAATAATAAAATTGAGTTTATTTCTACTTCATTAAGAACCTTTTTCAAGTTCATTATTCCTTTTATATCACTTATTTCCATGTCATGAACACTATGTAATTATTTAAGGTAATAACGGTCGTTTTAACGATCATTGGTACATGAGTCAAAAATAAACCCTTTATAATTACATGTTGTTCATGTATCCATTATATCCAGAATTATAATCTTTATGTATATATCATATATATCCTGTATATACATTCATTTATAATATTACATAATCATTTAGAGGTAATAAATGAAATGCACTGTTCATGGAGATGGTAAGCCGTACGTACGCATGAACGCTACTTTCATTTCTATTTCGTATTTTATAGAATGGAATCATAATGATATAAAGGTATATTATAATTCCAGTATAATATCATATATAATATCATAGTTCCATCCTTTATACATCCCACATATGGTATTTAATGAATTAAATCACTTTGAGGGGGTGGTAGTCCGCACTTCCTTAAATGAAGAAATCGCGTTTACCCATAATGGAAACCATAAAGGTATGACCAAAAAGAAAAAAATAGAAGCTTAAGGAAAACATAAACATATTATATATAATATATAAATATAGTGACATCTTAATGTACACCTTGGAATGTGTTAAAAGAATGTCGAACAATCATCGTTTCGGGAGGCATAAATTCACCATCCACGGAAATAGTGTGTTCGTTAACCATTAGATATAGGTGTGTGTAAGTGTATCTCGAATCCTTATTATAACAACATCCTAGTATATTGAGTATACTGGATTTGTTACAAAAGAAAAGAATAAAAAGAGTTTAGGGGGTTGGAGAAGCAAAATAAAACAAAAGGACTCAAAAGAAGACACTACCTTAAAATCGGGTAACTCCCTTTGGTTTGAGCTCAAAGGCTTCCTTGGGAAGACTTCTTCCCAAAGTGAGGCTTCAAGGAGTAATAGAGGGAAGGGGAGAGACAAAATGGGCAGGATTTGGCCGAGCCAAAGTCTTTTGGAGTGTGGGTAAGGAGGTAGAGGTGGGGGCCTTTTATAAGAGGAGAGGAGGGGCACTCTTGGAAAGTAAAGATAATTTACTTTATTTCAAATTGAGATTCGGATTAAAAAGGTACCACATTGATATAATTATATGATAAGGTGACAAGAGTTCTAAATCCACTCATCCAATTGGTTTTGGCCATGTGTAGGTTTTAGATTTTACATTAACATTCCATTTTATTTAAATCGTTAAATAATGCGGTCATCGCTGCATCATCATGATGTCATAAATAATTTAAATTATTTAATGTCTAAAAATTATAAAAAAATACTATAATGTAGGAAATATTTTTATATTTCTAATGAATATTTATAGTCAAAAATATGACTTGTATAACCCCATATAAAAATTTTTTTAGTAACATAACTCATGTTTGTTTCATTTTTACTTTAACATTAAATAAAAAGTTATTTATGTCATTTCCCAACCAAAGTGGCTCCATGGGGTCCCCAAGTTGACCCATGGATTTTCTTGGTCGGACATGACACATCCAATGAGGGTAGGACATGTGTCAAGCTCATCTCATACTATTAAAACATTATTTTTACCTTAAACTACACTAATTACCACTAATCGCGATTAAGAACTTAATAAGTTACTATTCACCAAAAAAATTATTTTAATCCCATTGAACCACATTTTACTTCTTAATGACAACCATGTATGTCATATTTTTGAATTTCAAAACACAATGATGGCAAAATTTCATTTAAACAGAAAAATCAGTTTTTATAAGTACCGCTTAGTGGTTTCACTATTCATCAAAAATTGAAGTTTTTCAGAAAATTACCAAAAATTCACCCTAAGATATATTTGATTCTCCCAATTCAAAAATGAAGTCTATTTTAAAAAATTCAAAACATATAAGTTACATTAATTAATTTAATAATTAATTCCCGCTGTCATGACAAATAGCGGGTTTTTTTTAAACAATATCTATGAAAAGATTGACACTAGTGTAAGTCCAATTTCAAAGTGAAATTGATTCCAATGACCACCATTGGATTAAATGGTAAAAATATATTTTAATTTCACTTTAAACCCAATTCAAAAGATAATATAATCATATAAATAAATTATATTAAAAAGAGTTTTTGAATTAAAGTACAACATTTTACAATATTCATTAAAAAATGTACATTGTCAGAAAAATACCAAAAATTCACACAAAGTAAATTTTGATGTCCCAATCAAAAAGAATAAGTTTATTTTTACAGAAATAGATTATAAAATTGTCAAAAGATATATTTAAAAATGGTTTTCCATCAAAAGGTAGTAAAACAATCCTTTAAAAAATATTAGTGTATTCCATACTTAAGATTGGATTTATTTTCATTTTAACCCTCTAAAACACTATCTAATTCACTAATAGACATAGATAAAAATATTGATTATTCATTACTTACTTGGGATGTTACACATAACCTTTCTAAATCTTCATATACCGTTCAATGGGGTACATCCATCAATAATGTACATGACCACATAGTTGAATCAGTCCCACCTAGTGAATCATCAAATGAAACATCAAATCAAATAATGTCGGTGAGAAGAAAATTTTCAATTCACATAATATGAAGATAATTTCTCTTTCTATTGTTGGAAATTTCGTCAGGTCTATAAATTTTTTGCATATATCTTTGAAGAAGAAACATAGCTTCGTTAATGTATGGTATACATTCTTGGGCCAAATGCAACATAAATCTATAAGAATTAGATCTTGCATCAAAACATGACAGTAATATGATTTCATACCATTTATATTTAAATAGTTCATTGACAAAATATTCTTAATATTTGATGAATACCCCTTTGGAACCTTTACGTCATTCCAAATGTTGAAAAACTAATATCTCTCTTACTTGAAATGATTATAAGAAACAAGAGGAAGAAATGTTTGTTTTTCACCCTTCACTGGTGCCAACTCTTCTTGTATTCACATATCAATCATGTCCAACCTAGCGTTAATTCCATCCTTAGTTTTGCTGGGTGCATTTATCAACATTCTAATGATACTATCACACACATTTTTTTTCAATATGCATAACATCAAGAAATATTTTGACATACAAACAATTCCATTGTGGTAATTCAAAAGAAACTGATCTATTTTTCCAACCGGTTTTCATAAGGTTTTTCGAAAATGGTTTACCAAAAGTATTGTCCACATATTTTACTTTCTCAAACAATTGATCACCTGTTAGTGGAGACAGTGTTGTACATTCTTCTAAGCTTCCACCAAATGATGTTTTCCTAGATTGGTACTTATTCCTTTAAGGTAGAAATTTGTGATGTCCTGGAAACACAGTTTTTGATGCATGTTTCAACCTAATTGAATATGTACCTTGTTCGCAAATGGGACAACCTTGAGTTCCATTAATTCTATATCCTAAAAAATTTCTATAAGAAGGAAATACATTTATCGTCCCATACAACATGGCTCTCAAAGTTAAATCTTCATTTTTGTAAGCATTATACAACATAACACCTAAATCCCACAATAATTTCAAATCCTCAATCAATGGACCCAAATAAACATCAATATCATTACCTGGTTGTTTTGGTCTTGGTATAAGTATAGAAAACATGATGTATTGTCATTTCATGCATAACCATGGTGGTAAGTTATAATTTACCAACATAACCATCCATGTATTGTGAGTGTTTCTTTGAAAACCAAAAGGATTCACTCCATCTATATATAATGCAAGACGAAGGATTATAAGATTATTTCCAAATTCAGGATACTTATGATCAATTATATTCTATTATGGAGAGTCTGTCAGGTGACATATTTTCCCATCACTAATTCTTGTATCTGCATTCCATGTTAATTATCCTACAGTCTTCTCACATACATATCAGGGACTAAACCTTAGAATTATTTAAAATTACCATACAACTTTCATAGGACTAAATTCATCTTTCTTGTATCGAAAAGTAACACAATTTGGGAAATCTTTAGATGATTTGTGGTCCTTGAGAAATTGTATACTGTTATTCAGGAAGGCGTGTATTCCTTTAGAGATCAAACCCATCGAACGTAGCATTTGTTTGGAATCGTATGTTCGGCTCAGGATCACATTATCTTCTAGGAGAATGTCATTCAACAGAGAAAGTATTTCCATAAAACTGTCCTCACTCCATCTTTTTCCCAATTTCAAATTATACAGTTTTAGTACGGCTGACAATACTATATATTTATTGTAACCATCATACAATTATGTCTTTCAAAAACTCTTTAACTTATCAACCAATTTTTTTCAATCAATAAATTCATCTTCAATTGTCCTTATAATTTCTTAAATACGATCTTCATCATCATTCACATCTGTAATCACATCCTCTATACAGTGGTCTTCATTGTTCATACTTGTAATTATATCAGATGGTCCATAAAACACAGTGCTATCCTAGCCACTACCTACATTCATTTTTTCCTCATGTTTATTCCAACATGTACAACTTTGATCTATTCCATGATAGATGAAGTGTTCTTGAAACTCTTATGGACTAATTTGTCTTGAATAACAACAAAGTAAAAATTTACAAAGGATTTGAGAAGGGTTATATGCATGATATTTTTTAAACATAATAAACTCGTTCAAGCCTTATTCATACTCATTTGTCAACCAATTGGAATTCATCCATTATTTATTCATATTCATCCTATTTGATTCAATAATATTAATATTTAACAAAATAATTACATAAAAGATGTTCATCTAGGGTCATTATCTAACTTTAATCAATGGAACTAGTAATGGTAAACAATACCCTTACCTCTCCATGCATTACTTAGGACCAAAGTAGATCATACCCATCTTCCCAACCACCTGATAAATGTAACTATCTATAAGAATCTCTTTCACTAGAAAGATTTAGTATCCCACATGTGATCTGTATGAATTGTTGTAAACTGGGTTTTTAGTGTTTCTCTAGAAACATAATGTCTCGAGTAAAGAACCATGGTACTAAACTAATAGATGGTATGATTTTACATAGAGTATTTTTAGGTGTAAGGATTCATTACATGTGCTGTTATGGTTATTTGACTAGGGTTTCCATAAAGTGTCCCATAAAGTCCTTTAGTGAAGTGGTTTTATAAGATTCAATGGAATTTCACTAGTATAAAAGTGGTGGTGCCATTGAAATGGGTATGGTTTGGATTGATATTCCATGGTGGAATAACTACAGTATGGAAAAAAATTCCATACCAATGATGGAAAAAACTGCAACACCATAGAAAATCATGTTCACAATCACAACATCGTACAAACCAAACAAACACACTTTGAGATTTTACAAAGCATCCCTTATTCCATTCCTCTTGTAAATTCAGGGGTTATCACAGAATTTTTATCATCATGGGGAATTCATTCATTATCCAAATATACATAAATTACCAATTTTTATATTCAAATTTTCAACAAGAACTAACCGACATGCAATTTATTTAGTGTGCAAACAAGGACCACCAATGACCACGATTTTTAGCAGGGTGTTTAGCCCGAAAAATTGACAAAATAACCGTCAATATCAAATAGTAATAGCATGAAAACAAGAATAAACCAATGAGTAAGAGGAGAAATCTAGCCACAAAGTTTTTGTTTAGCGTGTGGAAAATTTTTGTTCATGACGGAGGAGAGGCACGTTAAAGAGGATATTTCCAACTGAAAAGAAAACATAAAATGAGAACTCATATGATATACCTATCCAAAATAGGTCCAATGAGATTTAAAAATGGTACATGTCTAGTTAAATAGTTTTATTGTTCTATAGTGGGATTTTATTTTCCATCTATGATATCTACTTCCTATTTATTTTTTTAATGTATCTACTATTTTTCTAGATGTTCAACTTTTGAATGGGACCTATCTAGTTTTTAGGAGAAATATCATTTTTAATTTACTCTGATTTAGGTGTAAAATATTCAACATTAATAGTATCTTTTTCCATGGGATCGTTGTTATACCATAAGGATCATGAACGCCTCTTAGGTTAGTGGAAAGTCAGGTCAGTTGTTGGTTATGATATGAGCTTGGGCTGTATCATTACGTTTCTAGTTATTACTGACCCATGTCCATTTAAATATAGGATTTGGGGTGGGGTGGGGGGGTAAAACAATAATATATTCACAAATACACTAGAGTTATTATAGGGGTGCGTCCTGATAGTATCATATATGATAAATCTTTTATAGATTGGACATTAGAGTAGTCACTTCTAAATATTTCCTCATTTGTATATTAGTAATGTTTGTTAAACCTAGTGTGTAAAGTAGACATCGGAAAACTGATAGGAAATGTCTTACAAACCTCATTGAATCTTAATAGGTTTGGTTTCACTCATCATATAGTTACAAGTAATGTGGAATGTGTAAATAATAAGCTTGGGGGATAAATGATGTGGAGATGTTGATGGAAATGGTGATGTGGCAGTGTGTTCAAATATTCACTGTATATTTTTCATTAGAATGTGGTTGGTTTAGGTAATTATATTTAGGTAGATTGTGTTATTCCATCATGAGGTTCAATAAGAATAGGTGCATCAAGAATCCAAGCATCAAATGGACTTAATTAGAAAGAACCAAAATATAAGGGGGAACAATACATGCATCACAACACAACACACATAGGTCCATGCCACAATGGGTACTAAATGAGAAAGAACTACAACACAAAGGATATGGCCACACCATAATGGCACCTGGTAAAAACACATCTAGAATCCACATGAATAGTCAACAATGAGAACATATAATCTAGGGGAAAGGGACTATGATGCATTTTTCATTACTACACTATAACCTCTATGCCCTCACACCCTCTATAGTGAAATGACACCAAAATTAGAAGAACTGTGTGAACTCCTCATTATAAGACTTCAAACCACAACCAAAACTCCATGACATAATAATTACAAAACAACTAGAACCATAAAAACTATCTTCCACACTGTAGTTCCCCAACCATGCCACAAGCACAACCTCCACGATGTATAATATTCACCATGTCATGGAATCTGGTTCCATTTGAAAAATCAGTTCAACTTCCCTCTTTAACTATCAAAACCAACCCTAGGTTATTGTTTAAAATACAAGGGTGTCACATGGATATGCACTAGATAGACCTGACTTTTTAAGGAGAGTGTAACTCTTTAATATCTATATTTCACCATAAAAATGAATGAATAAAACCCTTTTACTTTTACACACCTAGAGGCATAACCTAGACATATGCCTTTTTCCAATGATAATGCACAACCTGTGATCTTCTTTTTGATTAGGTTAGCATAACCAAGTCACATACCTTTTAATGGAGGTATAACCAGTGTGTGAGTTGATATAGAGTATGGAAAAAGGAATTTTTTTCATCGTAAGGTAATAGTAAAGTCCTAAGGCCATTATCCATATATATAGTGGGGGTAGGACTTTCCTATAACAACTATGACCATGGTTGATATGGACTATGGCCAAAGGTTACAGAATCCATGACCATTTTTTTTCTAAAAGTTTAATTATTATAGGACTGAAAATTCTTTTTTTTATTTTATAGACACCACTTTAAGGAAAAGTGGTAACCACATACAACACGCAGAAATCCAAAGTTACTACAAGCTTAAATCAAATTTGAAATTCAAAAACCAACACCAAACACGAGGAGGCCTCGATCTGAGAGTCACCACATCAACTGGAGTCAAATACCTGCCATCCACCATCATCCCCAAGTTATGCCACCATCTTTGTTGGAATCGACACCAGCTGACCACCGGAGCAGAAGACCGAAGGGAGAACCAACCTGGAAATCACTGCAACCAAAACGAACTAACGCAATCAAGCATAACAAACCTTCACCAAAAAATGGCTCTGAAGAATAAAAACCCATAAAACATCACAAAATCATTGCCCATATCCAACGAAAAGAGAACGAACACTCGTCGGAAGAACAAACATCCTTCACCACTGATTTGAGAAGGGAACACTGAACAAAACCCTAAAAACATAGACATATTGAATACCGATACCGATTCCAAAATCACCAATGTCGTAGAGGAAGAGAAACTAAAACCATTCACTTAGTCCCACCTCCCAATGTCCCAAGATTACTGCCACTCGAGTTCCGACTAGTAAAGGAACATAGGAGATTGAAACCAGAGCGGGGATCTGGACAGTCAAGGGTTCTAGACGATGAATAAACTGAATCCCGAAGCCAAACGAGAAAAAACCCTTTCTAGAGATCTTGGAGAGACCATATACCGAAGAATCACAAATCCCAAAACCACCTTTGAACCCCCGCTCCAGATCCGACCTAGAGAGGAGCGAAGGAACTCATGGCCAGAGCAGGTTTGAACGGCCAGAGTAGCTTATTGTTAAAGTCTTAGATAAATTATTGAAGTGGTCTTGAGGGAAAATCTCCTCATTTTGTTTAATATTTTTAATTACATGACCACATTCATAAACCATAGTTCTAGATACCTATGTCTATGGTCCACAAAAGGAAGTTGATCTCCTATGGAAAAAATTACAAACCATGGCTATAGGTTCCCCATAATAGGGACTACATCCACAGGAATTGTCTATGGTACTAGACCATCCGACTATGGCTATTTCCGGTAGGATATGGAATCTAGGATAACAACCATGGGTGTCCTCATAGTGGATATAAACTATATCCATTTTCAATTGGTATATAACCACTATCATAACCAATGAATATTTCCTAATTTTCAACTAGTGTGAGAATTAGGCTGGACAGATTGATGGGTGTTGGTATAACCTTAGTGTGGTTTGGGGATGGAATAGAGACCTTATGTATTTTATTATTCTATTTATTGTTTATATGTGATAATCCCAATAGGTTTTCATTGAGACCAAATTAAATTTTTTGGTATTTTTTGTCAATGAACATGAAGTGGCAATAAGCTTGATGTCAATATATAATAGAGAAGGAAAATTTAGAAGTAGGTTGGAGAGCCCAATCTTGTCGAAAAAATTATATGAGTTAATAAGAAATTCATTATTATGTGTGATGAATTGTGAATATTAAAATAGTATTAAAGATATAACTTTTTTCATGGAAGTAATACCGATTACTTCCAATTCAATTTAGATGGAAATGAAAAATAAATTCCTTGTGGAGTGTATAATATATTAGGATATTACTAAGGGATTTTTAAAAAGTAGAGAGATGAGTCCTACATGTTTTTCTTTAATGTTTTTTGCTATTATATTACTCAAGGATCTAGAATTAAATAAAAGAAGATAAAACTAAAATATTGTCCTACTCTGAAAGATAGACACTAATAGAGACTCTATCCATCATAGAGGCTACAGATCGAGCATAAAGGTTGGATCTATCCAAAAGTAGCATTTATGAGGGTATAAATAGTAAAAATAGGTCTATATAGATAGAAAGATAATGTGGAAGCATAAGTGATAGAAAAACCATTTGAATTTAGAAAGGATATAAAATTATCTATTAAGGATCTCCACTATAATAAAGAATAATAAACTATAAAATAAGATAGGAATAAATAATTATCAAAATAAAAATAATAAAATTGATAAGAGATATGAATTTATCAAAACATAGAAAAAGTGTAAAGGAAGCATTCAACCCATTTGATAATTACCAAATCCAATAAACTATCCCAAAATTTGAATATCTCTCCCCCTTTTTGTATGATAAAAAGATAAGAAAATTAAGAGTAGTACATTGAAAATAAAAATAAATTGAGGTAATAAAAAAGAAATGTAATGGAATATATCTAATAAGAATCTCCACCTAAGTAAAATATTAATGAATAGTAAACAATAATAAATAAAGAGTGAACAAGAATACTCAATAGATATACCAACAATTAGATGAAAAACTCCCCCAAAACTCAATGATATACCAAAAATTCGATGAGAAACTCCCCCAAAATTCAATGATATACTAAAAAATAGATTAAAAACTCCCCAAACTCTAGGCACCCTATGAAAACTAGGGAAACTACAATAGAGACTCACTGGGGAGAATCTTTGTACTATAGAGGAGGCTGTTGGGATGGTCGTCGGATGGGGAAGGTGCGCCGGAGTATGTCAGGTGGACAAGGGGCCCATACAAGTAGGAGGAGGATAAGAGGGAGGAGGAGGAGGCGGCAGAGGAGGATGAGTCGATGATTGGGGAGGAGGAGGAGGCAAAGACAGTGAAGGAGGAGGAAGTGGCAGCAGCGGTGGAGGAGGAGGAGAAGGAGGGGACATTGTAGAGAAGGGTTCACGGTGGAGGAGGAGGAGGAGGCAGCGACGACGGAGGAGGAGGCAGCGATGACGGAGGAGGAGGAGGATAGGTCGCGATGAAGGAGGGATCATGGCAGAGGAGGGATCAACGGTGCAGGGGTCATCTTCCGCGAGGGCTTTAAAGGGTGAGAGGAAGGAGGACCCTATTAGGGATCTTTTATAAAACCCATTGAAACCTTTATCAGCACTAGTTAAAAGGGATGATATTGGTATTTTTTATCAATGCTAAAATAAAGAGCGTGGATAAAACATACCTTTATCTACACTTTTTTAGCACTAATAAAATCTCTATTTATCATCACTAAAATTATATCACTGATAAATATTCCTTTTATCAGTGCTTTTGTAGAGCTGATAAAGGACATCATTATCAGAACAATTTAACAACCAATTAAATAATTATTTAAATAAATATAAATTTATTTTTATTTATTTATAAATATTTTTATATATTTATAAATATATATATTTAATTATATATTTATAACTTTATAAGTAGTATAATAAATATATTTATTATAATTTTATAATTATTTACACACACACACACACATGGATATATATATATAGTTATAATTATAATTATAACTATAAATAGTATATATTTATAAATATTTGTATATAATTGTTAATATATATATTAATAAAATTATAATATTATATGTATACTTTTATAATTATATATATAGTTATAATTATAATTAAAAATGTATTCGAAAAGTATTTATATATATAATTAAAAATATAATAAAATATATATATTATTTAAATATATTTAATGTAATTTTATAAGTACATTTTTTAGAACATATATAGTTCATATGGGTAACATTATGAATTAATCAATATACCACATCAATGGAAAACGTGATGTAATGTATAAATGAACATTCATGCATGATACATGCATAACATATATATACGCATGATCAATATATTCATTGACCAAATTCACTGGAAAACACACACACATATATATATATATTAAAAATTATTATATATTTATAAATAAAATAAATAAAATAAAAATAGTAAATATAAAAATATAATAAATATAATGTTTTAATCTAATAAATCTATGAAATCTAATAAATTGATATAATAAATCAAATAAATAAAAATCTAATAAATCTCGAATAAATATAATAAATATAATAAATATATTTATTATTTAATGCAAGTTATCATAAAATTATAATTATTTAATAATATATATTTATATATAATTATAATCTTAGAAATACTTCTTTCAATTAAAACATTATATATATATATATATATTTGAATTATTACAAAATATATATTAATTATGAAAATTTGTTTTTTATTTAATTTATACAAATAAAAATTATTTTTCAATGTAAATATAATAATTTATTTATAATATTTTTTATTAAGAACTTTTATCAGCATTAAGAAAAGCGCTGATAAACTGTACACCTTTATCAGTGCTTTTTTTAGCATTGATAAAGGTCACATTTATCAGTGCTTTTAGCTAGCACTGATAAAGTCCCACCCATTTATCAACGCTTTCTACTTAGAATTGATAAAAGGCAGTTCTTCCCTTTCCCTTTTTTGTGGTAGTGATTAGAATGAGATTGTGAAATAAACCATTAAAATGACCATAAAATATGTGTGAGAATTGATCAAAAATAGATTAAGCATGTCAAATGTAAATTCATACAAAACAAGTGGAAATAAAAAAATTGATAGTAAAAAATTTTCACACACATAATCTTATAATATTAAGGATGACGAGGATATAATATAACCCAAGGAAAAAGAATCGGGTTAGGAAATTCTTTACTAATTGATAACTTATAATTAAAATTCTTATAGAATAAATAATTCAAATTGACACTCAAAATACCATAAAAAAAATTATTCATGATATAATATATCAAAATGTTCATTAGATACACCACACAAAAGAAATAAGTGACGAAAACGGTTTATGCGTCACAAAAAAGAAAAGTGAGGCAAGAATCCCTTATTGTGTGTTTCATTTTGGGTGAACATCCGTTAAACTAATTTATAATGGTTTTAAATATGTTTATAAATTATCCTGGAATAATATTTATATTTATAATATCATATATTAACATCTTATAATATCATATTACCCATTTGTTAACAATATTTCATTATTATCACTATTCCAGGTGTTAATTTCCTAGTATTTCGAGTATGTTTTGACTTCTTCATTTATTTCTTTTTACAAAGATCTTGATTTAATCATCTCTAAAATTTAATACATGATGTAATTATAATTTATATTTAGTATATATGTATTTATAATATTCCATAATATTTTTATATAAGAAATAAAATGCACCGTTTATACGGATGGAAGGTCATACAAACGCATGAATGCTACTTCCATTTCATTGTCGTACATAAAATAATGGAAACTAAATGATATATATATATATACATATATATATATTATAATTAAACTATATTTTTAAGACATATAGGTCACATGTTTTTATTAAAATCTTCATTTATACATTCCATGTATGGCATGAATGAATCACATCTCTTTGAGGAGGTGGTAGTCCACACGTCCACGAAAGAAGTTATTGTATCACCACAATATAAAATGCTTGAAGTTATGTGTTAAATAATAATTATAGAAAAATAATTAAATTATAAATACCATATATATAATATGTAAACTATAAAACCATAAAATGTGGTAAATGGAATAATGAACGACATCAGTTCATGAGGCGGTAGTCCGTTGTACACACAAATGATGATTACATATCCCATTATGATGGATGTGTGATAAAGGGTAGGTAAAACTATTATAATAAAAAAATATCAGTATATTTAATATACTGAGGTTATTATATAATCAATATAAGAAAAATATGAATTTTTTTAGAATTAAATGAATCAATTGTGATCGATGAAGAACATTAACTCTTATTTGGGTACCTTCTTTTTGTTTATACCAAATGAAATCCTTGGATTATATTATGACCAAATTGAGGCTTCTAGGATTAGGTTAGAGATGTTGAGATATTATTTCAGTAGAATTTGGCAATCCAAAGGTTTTTATAGTTGTGAATAAGTGGTAGGGGTGACTTCCTATTTATAGTGGAGGAGGAGTGACATTCTTGTAAATTTATGAAAAGGGAATTCCAAAAATGGTTTATCTTGTAAAGTGGCTCTAATAATGAGAAAAATTGAATAAAAGGGAATATAAGGTATAAATATGAATATCCAATAGATTCTGGACAAATGTTTAGGCCATTTTGGGCCTTCTGTTTAACGTTCAGTCCTTTGTTAAGCTAGTTTTTCTCTTAATCACTCTAATTAGTTTTGATTACTTTCACTAATATTCTTGGTAAAAACGTAAGTTGAACTTATTAGAAATTATAAATTATGATTATTCCAAACATGGAATGCGTTTTCCAAATTAAAATAACATATTTAGTAGAAATTAATTTTAAAATAGTCTCACAGATGCGACGATAATGGGGGGTTTTAAATGTAAAATTGGTCAAAGGTTTTCTATGATTCTATATCCAATTTCAATGTTAAATTGACTTCAATAACCTAAATTGGATTAATTTTTATAAAATTTATCTAATTATACTTTAAAAAAATAAAAAAATATAATTTTAAATTTTATATAAATTGGATGAAATTGTAGTTTTGAATTAAAATTCTATTTTTTCAATATTCATCAAAAAATAAAAATTTAGGGAAAAATACCAAAAATTTACCGTAAGATAATTTTGATGTACTGATTTCATAAATGAAAATTATATTTAAAATTAAAATTTATAAAATTTCCAAAAATTTGATTTAAATAAGTTCTCCATTAAAAGGAAGCAAAAGTAAATTTATAAAAATATTAGTTTTTGTGTGTAATATTAGGGTTTTTCAAATCTTATGAATTTAAAATATATTATATGAATGTCAAAAAAATTTATTGGATATAATATATATATTCTAATAAGTTAGTTAATACTACTCTTAATCCCTAATTTAATTTCCAGGTTTTATCATATTATATTTTATAATATTTTTTTAATATTTTTTTATTATTTAGTAAATTCAGTCTTGTGTGTAAGAAAAGCTATCAAAGAAACTCATTATTCTATGAGATTCAAGATAACTCGTTATTTTTTTCATTCCAATCTATTGAATACACTAAATTTATTTAAAATATCAAATATACTAGAAAGTCTCAAGAGGTTATATTCATTTCTATTTTTCATGTTGCATGTCATATATGATATCAAATAAAAGATAATATTTTAGAATTTTTAGGGTGTTACATTCTCGCCACCTTAAATAAATTAGGTCCTCACAATTTAAACTAGATACTGGTAATATATTTTCTTATGTTTAAATCCGGCATCATGAGAAGGGTTTATAAAACATACTCTAGAAAATAGAGAATGGGAAGTTGAAAGGTCACGTCGAATAACATATATTTATGTTTCTATGTAGGAGAACATTAATGGAAAGTGAAAATATGGACTTAGAGGAGAAACATAAATATTTATTCAGAGTCATTGAGGTCATTGATCACACAGAAGTGAATGATTTATGGAATTTCTAGGGCCTCAAGGTCATAAATATTTGATGATTTAGAAAACCATTGGTATAACAAAAATTAAGGTATTATGATAAAATTTTATTTTAAGATATTTTTCGCAATATTGAGGAATTATTTTATCAAAAAAATATATATGGAAATATAATTAATTTATAAGTTATAATTTAATATAAAAAATTCCGTCTTTTGGTTGTGCTTTGATCAAATACTAATTTATCTGTTACTCCATAAAATGGATATCCTAGAATAAACCCATTTTTAAGTACTAAAATTTTATTTTAATTGATCATAATACTCATAAAACAAGTAATTATATTTTTATCAAACTATTATAAAAATACAATATGATTAATACATTAATCTCTAAAACTGAAAATTAACACTGATGGTTCATCATTAATATTTATTCCCCAATTTTGTTAACTAAACCCAATGATTTATTAACTAGGACATTACATAGTTCAGTGGTAGGGGCGAAACCCTTATCGTCATTTGATCCTAGGTTATAGTGCTATGGCCCTACCAGAATTGATTAGTTTATGCTCAACATAAAAGTTTTCATTTTTATAAAACAATATTAATATATTTTCCAAAATAAATATGATGTACATCCTTGAAATTTAATCATTTAATAATATTTTTTCTATGGTTTTCAAAACAGCATATTTTTTTGAAGACTAATAATCTAATTTGACTATTATTATAATGTAAATAATGATAATAATAAAACTAATGGTTATCTATACCATTAAACACATTCCTCTATAATATAATGGCATTATTCTTGAAATAGGATTTCAACTAGAACAAATACTTTCCATAAATTTTTCAAAAATTTCTTTAATCGTGGTATACTCTCATTATATAAAACCTTAAAGAGATTTTTATGACTTAGAACTTATGATCAACATCAATCTAAAATCCTAGATGGTATGCATCAATATTATGTTAATGAATACATATGTGATTCTAAAATATAAATAAATCCTTAGATGTTTCATGATTCTTGTAACTAAAATATTATTGCTAAAAATAGTTCTACAATTTAATTATAAAATTCTAATAAATACACCACCCATTTTGTTCAAACGTAGGTTGTTCCTTAGTCTAAGGTTTAAACTATATAATTATTTTTCATTATCTGTTAAAATCTTTCATAATGGTTTTTAATGAAGATTGGAATTAAATTAAGAATAACCCCTGGAAGTGTGCAACCATGTGCGTAGTAAGGTAAGTTTTTGAGTTCCTTGTTATGATCGAGTCTAGCCCGATGCACCTTTTCAGAGTTTTTACCCCAAGGTATAGCTGTTCTAGAATAATGTCCACTGGTAGTATCTAGATATGGATGTATTGATAATAATACCCACATAATCTATACGTTACCAAAATTCTAGGATGTTATTCTATAATTATCCTCAAATTATATCTAGGTTTATATTCCTTAATCTTTGTTTTATAAATCTAGTTTCCAAGGTTGATAAAAAACTTTCTCAGAAACCAAATGTAGCAAACTGACCCTAAAAAACCTAGATCTGGTGTTATCCTACCATTAATTTAGAACAATATATAAGTAAATCTCATCCCAAAGGACAAAATAGTATATTAGTATTATTAAACTAGATACATACACAATTCTTATATTACAAATGAACATAAAAATGGAAACATAATTTTATTCCAATGATAACTTTATTCCATCAAGTATATCCTTGAATATATTTCTTAATATAATTTAAAAAATCCCAGGGAAGGAAAAAAATGGTGAGATTAAATGATCATTAAGGGTAAAGTATAGTGGAAGAAATAATTAATCAATGAGAATAATAAATAATTCATTGTAAATCACTAAGAACGCATTCCATGTAATCAATAAATGATACAGAAGTGAGTAAAAAATATGAAAAGTTAAATAACTAAAAACACGTGACATTTAAAAAACTAGAAAAGGAATAAAAAATATTTCAAGGTAATAAACTAAAAACACATTCCATTTAATCAATAAAATAATTAATAAAATTCATCAATAGACTTTTAATAGTGTAAATCTCATGGATAATAAATATTGAATCAAAATTAATACAATTCTTAATTATTGGATGTCATGTCTAAGGAACATGAAACCCTATACCATCAAGACCTTTCACAAGACAATTTAAAACTAAAAGTGGAAAATAGTTTAATTTTCATAACTAAATTGTCTCATGATAACATGTCGATGGATCAAGGGGATATATAAATTCTAATCCTAACCCATCACATACTTTATAAAGTATGCCTCATATCAAGTAATTTATTTAATTAATAAAAAATATTTTGTATCAAATATTTATATTGAATAAATAATAATAATTTATCAATATTTCCCCAAAAATAAAATAACGATCATTGTACTTAACATATATAGAAATGGTATAAAATTTATGCAATAAACGTATCCATGATTAATGATATGGATAATTTGAGGAAATGAAATTTTCAATGATCATGGGAAACTAAATATTTCAAGGGGAATAAAAGGAATCAATTTAGTGAATTTTAATAATTTCTTTAACCAAATAAATCATAAACCATCCAAATCAATAACAAGAATGTAATCAAAACAAAATATCCCAAGTGGTTTAAAAATAAAGGGTTGTTGTCATTGATGCATTGAAATACTATAAAAAAATATTTCGAAAACATTATTAAGGAAAATATCCTTTTTATTTTGAAAAAAATAGTAAATAATTTTCATTGAAAATCACTTCTTAAAACATTTTATTTACAAATAAAACTTTTAAAATTTCAAATTATTCTTTGTTGAAATGATTCTAGGTAAATCTCTAAATGTCATACAAAGTAAAAAGAACAATCTTTTTTCATAAAAAAATGTTAAAAAATTCCTTATCCCAAAATCAAAACGAATATTCATTTGAAAAAATTTGTAAAAGATATAAAGGGTAATAATTTATTTAATAGATCATTTTTGAAAGGGTAACAAATTTCTAAAAGCGTTTTTAGAAAAAAAGGGTATAGGAAAAGCATTTCTCTGACTAAAGAGAGAAATGAAGTCAGGTTTTTATAAAAACAATTTCTAACCCATTTTGAGTACTAAATATTTGAAAAATGGTGAAATTAATTGGAAAAGTTAATTAATAAATACAGGATAGTAAAATTAAAGTTATTATTAAACAAAGATCTTATTAATTTCATTAATTTAATTTCAAGAATAAATAAACTTGATTAGAATGAGATTGTGAAATAAACTGTTAAAATGACCATAACATTGAAATAAGAATTTATCAATGAATAGATTATGTGTACCAAATGTAAATACAAATAAAAATGTGTAAATACAAAAATATATTTTAAGAAGTTATCACACAAATAATCTTAGAATATTAATGATAATAATGAAGTAATATAACCCAATAAAAAGAAATCAGGTTACGAAATTATTTACCACATGGTAACTTTTAATTAAAATACACTTATAAGAAATAATTAAAATATAAATTAAAACTACCATGAATGATAAAATAATTCATTATATAATGTATCGAAATGGATATTTTATACACCACACAAAAGAAATAAGTTGTGAAAATGGTGTATGCTTCACAGAAAGAAAAGTGAGATAAGATTCCCTTAACTCGTGTTTCCTTTTTGGTGAAAGTCCTTTAAAATCATGTATAAGGCTTTTAAACATGTTAATAACTTATAAAATAACCATAATAATATTTATAATAACATATATTAACTTCTCATAATATCTTATTACACATTTGTTAACAATCATTCATTAGTTTCACTATTTCAAGTGTTAATTGCCTAGTTTTTTTAAAATGATTTAACTTTTAATTTTTATTCATCCTATGTCGATCATGATTTAATCATATAAAAGTTTTAAAACATTATTTAATTAATTTATATATTTATTATATATTTTTATAATAATCCATAATATTTGGAGATAGAAAATGAAATGAACCGTTTGAGGAGATGGTAGGTTATATGTACGCATTAACGATACTAGCTTTCCTTTTTCATATTTAAAAAATTGAAAATTAAATGATATATATTTATATTATAATTAAATTTTCATTTTTATTTCATATATGTCATAAATTTTTATTGAAACCATCTTTTATACATTCCATGTATAGTGTTGATGAATCACATCACTTTGATGAGGTGGTAGTTCACACGTCCATAAATGATGTTATTATATCCCCATAATATAGAACACATGAAGGTATGTGTTTTTTAAGAATTAAAGAAGAAGAAATAAAATATTAATATAATATATATCATATATAAAATATAAATCCTTCATTATTTCCAAACATGAAAGGTGGAAAATGGATAAACGAACGTCATCGGTTCGGAAGACAGGAGTCCACCATACACACGAATGATGATTACATATCCCATTTTGATGGATGTGTGTGAATTTTTAGGCCTAAATATTAGAATAAAAACATCTTATTATATTTAATATACTATTTTTATTATATAATAATTATATGAAAATAATTTATGGGTTGGAGAATTAAATGAAATAAAAGTGATCAATGAAGAACATTACCTCATGTTTGGGTAACTCTTCTTGATTTATACCAATATAATTTGTGTGTGGTGTGGTGAGTTCCTTTTTATTGTGGATGATAACTGATAATTTATAAAAAATTTAAAAGGGAATTACAAGCACGTTTTTACAAATTAATTTGGATAAAATAGTGGTCCACATTCTAGAAAATGGATGATATGGTTGAAACATTAACATAAAATGGATTTTATAAAAGTCTCTATATTAGTTTGGACTTTAATTTTATGGTTTACTCCTTCGTTAATCTAGTTTTTCTCTTAATCGCGGTAATTAATTTTAATTACATTCAGTATATTTTTGGTAAAAAAACTATTTTAACCTTATTATAAATTATAAATTATGATAAATATAAATTTGGAATCTATTTATCCAAATTCCAATCACATAAGTGTTAGAAATTAATTTTATAAGAATCTCACAGATGGGATGACAATATTGGGTTTTAATGTAAAAATGATTAATAGTTTTCTATGTTTTTATATCCAATTTGAATGAAATATTGATTATGATGACCTAAATTAGATTAAACGATATAATATTGATATAATTAATCTTTAAAACCAATAAAAATAATACTTATCCTTATAAATATGGGAGATAAAAAGTAGTTTTGAATTAAAATTCTGTATTTTTCCCTATTCAACAAAAAATAAAACATCACAGAAAAATTCAAAAAATTACACCTAAGATAATTATGACTATATAATTTCAAAAATTAAGTTTATTTTTGACATAAATTTTTTAAAAAATTTCCAATAATAGGATTTAAAATAGGCTCCCCATTGAAAGGGGGAAAAATTTCCTTTATAAAAATATAAGGTTTGTGCATAATATTGGGTTCATTATTATCTTATGACTATAAAATATATTGGATTAATTACACATATTTTATTGGATATATAATATATATATTCTAAAAAGGTATTTAATACTATTCATAACATCTAATTTAACTACTAG
Source organism: Viscum album (assembly GCA_963277665.1). NCBI lineage: Eukaryota > Viridiplantae > Streptophyta > Magnoliopsida > Santalales > Viscaceae > Viscum > Viscum album. Next base: position 1,279,204,346 of record OY728146.1, on the reverse strand, counting down.
GATAAATCTTATTATATTAAATAAAAATATTTTAATAATCTATTGTTGTTCGGTAAAACTCAGTCTTGCATGCAACGCAAGAAATCATAGAAACTTGTTGTTCTATTTGACACAACTTAACTCAATTTTGTGTGAATTAAAAGATACAAAATATATGAAATTTATTTAAATATTAAATATACCATAATGTCTTTAGAAGTTATATTCCTTTCTACGTTTGATGTTGCATGTCATATATGTTGTCAAATAAAAGTAAATCATTTAGAATATTTAAGGTGTTATGATACATGAAGGAATATATGATTCTAAAATTAAAAAATATAATTACATGATTCGTGATTATTATGACTAAAATACAATTTTAAAAAAATATATAATAATTCTTTAATACCAATACATAAATACTTCATCCATCTTACTTAAATGATTTAGTATAACATAGCTCCATCCTTGGTCTAGTGGATTACCCATAGTGTAGGTCATTGATCCTAATAATTCCCAAGTTCCACACATATAAGACATAAAATAACTTGGAAATTATATTCTATATGAAATTCATTTCCACAAAGAAAACAACTTACACACCATTTTAGATATTATGCAACGTGTTTCTTCCCACCCATGTGAAATGTAGGAAGACAAATATTCATTACTCTATGTTCATTACCACAAATACTATCATAAAATTATATCATACTATTATTTAATTCATTAGGTCTCTCACCAAAGTTTACTTTTTCAATCATACATCTTGATAATTGATTATGAATAATAAAATATCTTTTTATATATTCATCATCCAATTTTATTTTTCATAACAACCAAATTTTCCATTGCATTCAGTGTTGAAATGATTCTTATGGGTTATATCCATTAACTAGAACAAAAACAATAATATTTTGACCAATAATAATCATAATATGAAACCACAAAATCTGGAAAAAAAATATTTATAGGATTCATAAATCATGACACCTTCTTTTCAATCTATGAAAAATTAGGTTTAACTGAGGTCATTCGTGGTCTTAATCTATTAAAATCCTTCATAATAGTTCATAAAGAGTTTGTGAACATATACCCCAAGAGGGTAAAACTTGGTACGAATTAAGGCCCTATGTTTTACACCATGTTACAATTGATTCTAACTCAATTCACTCTTTTTGGAGTTATTACCACTAGTTAAAACGTTTTCAGAGCCATATCCACTTATAGTATCTAGTCAGGGATATAATTTCTTAGGAGAAACTCATTATATCCTATAAAAAATACATGAAAATATATTATACTTTTATATACACAAATACTTATCATTATATGTATCCCTAAACATATCCCTTATAACCTCAATAAATTTTTCTCAACCTAGTTTCCAAAATTTAACCAAACCTTTCTCTGATACCCACTATATCAATATATAATTATAAACAGTGTTCTATAATTTATACATATTAGGACACTCCATGGGTAGCTACACCTCCTACGTGGTACTATTACCATTATCCCTATTAGTACCCCATTCTTCATGAATCTCTTTGGTGGAGAGCCATTAATACCTCAACACTCACACATGAGAGATACCAAGGATTGGATTCCTTCTTTTTATCTCATACTAACTATAGTGATCCAGAAATTTGATACGTAGATATTAATTCATATTAGATGAATATTCATTACATAACATAACGATAAATGCCAAAATTATATTGGTTTAGTTCCTTTAGAAACATGGATACATAAACAATTTTTTTATAAGTGAACTACATCATCTCTCACTATGTTCTTCATTATTGTCACCCTTCCTAGAAATATCATACATAATAACTTTCCTCATAACTTGGGTAATAGAAACATAATAAGGGAGAGATTAGAATCTCGATTAGGGTAAAAAAAAGAGATATCAACATAACATGAGAATAAGGGTATGAGAACATGATAAAAATATTTGAAAAAAACATACCATGCATATCATATATTATAGAATTTAGTAATTTCATAAATTATTGTAGTTCATAAGACATGAATGATAAAAGAATCACAAAACATAGTTATAAGAGCATGAAATCTGTATAAGATATATATTTTTGGAAATAACATAAGCATAGAAAGAAATTTCATTATTAGTCAAGGATTATTTAAGAGGATATCATAGTGGAATGGGTTCACTCTCTAAACTATCATGGTAGTCAAGTTTCACTCCCAAGACTATCATATTGGATAGATTATCTTATGAAATATGGTTAAATCCCTATTTCAGTCCTATTTATCTCATGATATATCAATCATTACCCAATTAATTGGAGGGAGATACAGGCCCCAACCATTACATAATTAAAATCATACAAATGTGTACTAAAATATCATAAAAATGTGTCTTATCATAACCCTTTAAAATAATCAGGTTTCATAAACATGTCATCATAGTATAACCCATGGAAAATAAAGAGTTTTTAAAATCATTTCACCAATCCATCATAACATAACATGTTTAAAAGGTACATGTTTCATAAAAATATTCTCAAAATAATCAAATCTATCTAGAGAAATAATAAGGATCATATCACTGGTTTATATCTCCAACAAATATTATGTAACATCAATGGTTTTCAATAAAGACGGAAAATTATTTTGAAAATAACTTGGAACATTTCTTGAGGGAAATAACATTTTCACTATAAAATCACTTATTTAGAATATAAAAATTTTATAATTATAAATGAAACCATTATTATTTAAAATAATCGTATAAATATATAAATAAATATTTTAATTATTAAGTATTCATGACTGTGGAAAATTCCATTCATTTCATACATGTTAATGTGAAGATTCCTTTCTCACTTTCAGTAAATAAAAGTAAAAAACATTTATTGGAAAAATGAAATAAGATTAATTTTAAAACAATTAGTTTAATTAAAAACATTGGTAAATATGACTTTAATTAATCATTTTAGGATAGAAAAAATTTTCTCTAAAATAATTTTATAAAACATGGATACGGAAGAAAAAGTGTATTTTTCTGAAGGGAAAATTAAATTCAATTTTAAAAAAACTTTTTTCTATTGATTATCTAAAGAGAATAAAATTTAAAATGAAAAATGTAATATCAATAAATAACCCAGGTAGAATAAAATTCATTAGTTTATTGAAATATATATCATTATATTTAATCATCAAAAACATAATCATAGACAACCCTAATAAATAATGAGGCAGTAATATAAAACCATTACCACATTGGTATCTTTTGGATTGTAATACCCATGAATGAAACAACCTTACATGGATATATACATCCAATAATTTTCATTATAATATTCATAAAATACATGCATGGGTAGTATATCACAACACTAAAGAAACAAGTGTTGAATATGTAATGTGTCTCATGGAAATAAAAGTGAGATGAGAATAACTTACTACTTTAAAAAAATTAGAATCGTAAGACCCATTAAAGAACAAAATCAAATGAAACATTAAAAATTATGAAAATAAAGTGATTAGTTTTGTAAAATATCAATGTAAAATTATATAAAACATAAAAAATAAATGATTGGAGAATATAGAATATGTCTCCCAAAAAATAAAAGATAGATTTGAAATCCCTTACCTCAAGTCTTAAATATCTTCATAAATATTCTAACCTCAACTATAATAAATATATTTTTATTATAAAACTATTATAGAACTTTAATCTAATATATCATCCAATAAATTATTTACATATGACCTTTTATTATCCTTTTATTAACAATATCCTTGTTAAAATTATGTTTCAGGTAATAACTACTTTTTTAAGGTATGTTTTAGTGTGATATTTTTTAAAATTTTACATTGATCATGGTTCCATAAAATCCAAAATTTAATCATGATTTATATATCATTTATATATATTATATATTTATTTATATAAATTCATAAAAAATATAGATAGAAAATGAATTACACCGTTCATGGAAACAATAGGCTGTACGTACGCAAAAACGTTGCTTCCATTTTCTTGATATGTGGAATAAAAGAATGGTAAATAATATACACATTTAAATAAAAAATATATATATAATAAAAATCACATATATTCATTAAATATATCCTTATTACCACCAATATCATAATAAAATGAAAGTCCTATCACACTGCTTTAAGGAGGAGGCAGTCCACATGCTTGCAGGAGTAATGTCATCATTTTCTAAAGGATGGGAATGTAATAAGTCAGATGTGATATTATAATTTTATAACTATAATTATTTAATAAATATCATATAATGTTTTTAAATACTTCATTATATCCCATCGGAAGTGGTGGTGATAGAAAATGAACTATATAGGTTCATGAGGCGGTAGTCCAATGTACACATCATCAACAATTTCATTTCCCATATGATGGAAGATAAAATAGATATAGGTTATGACCATAACATAATAATATATGGGATATTATGATGTTATTATATCATAATATTTTGAGAATTTATGAAGGTGGTTGAAGAAGAAAAAAAATTATATCATAAGGCTAAGAGTTGTACCCCTTATTCAGAGAGCCTCCTAATGTTTATACATAAAGACTTACTATGAGGGTTTCATAATAAAACTAAGGCCTATAGGTAGTGTGATTAAATTTAATTAATGTTTTTTTGTAGTTCGTGGCTGAAATAAAAATAACATATAGTATGGAGAGGAGAGTATGGGAGATCTCATTATATAAGTAAGGAAATGAACCAACTTGGAAACAACTAGGAAATTTCCCTAAAGAATCCAAAGTGATAAAGTAATTACAAAGAAATATTATTCAAGATGATTATATATTAGAACTAGATATATTATATGTTTAATATATTGGAATCCAATAAGATTTATACATGTTTTATTATAAAACATACCCTTATCCCTTTGTTTAGAACCCTAGTAAAACTGGTCTAACCTTAACTGCGGTAATTAATTTTCATTGTTTTCACTATTCATTATGAAAAAAATAAGTTGAACTTATTACCTAATAACATTAATTATGATTAAAAATATAGAATCCATTTAACTAAAATTAAATCACAAAAGTGACAGAATATAAATTAAAAATAAACCGATTGACGCGATGAAAAAGAAGTTTCCTAAAGAAAATGTTTATTTAAGTATAAAAAAATTTATATCAAAAATAAACATAAAATTTATTCAAATGATTTCAATTAAATTAATAATAATATAATTGGACTAATTTTACTTTTAATTCCATTTTAATATATTTTTTAACTTTTTCAATACATTAATTAAAAAGAATTTTTTTCAATAAAAATATGCATCTTTTACACTTCCTCAAATAAGTAATATTTTAATAATATTTTAAAAACATCACTCTAAGATGATTATTTCAAAAATTAAAATATTTTTTGAAATAAAATTTATAAAAGTGTAAAAAATAGTTTTAAAATAAGTGTGAAAAACCTGACAAGGATTTTTTTATAAAAAAAAATACATTTTTAAACATAAAATTGGAATTATTATTTTCCATTTTATATAAAAAAAATTAGATTAATGATTAATTTTTTCATCATATAATATATAAATTTTTATAAAATCATTCAAAAATTGTGGATATTTTAATATATTTGCATATAAATACTTTATGCGCACAAAAACTATTTTTTAGAAAAATAATTCTTCCACCTTTTAGTGATTTTTAAATTCATTTCTAATCAATTGATACCAAATGAATTTATTTTATTCATGTGTAAACCTTATAATTTTTATAATTGAGTTCGTACTGCTCATAATCACAAATTTAACTACTTAGTTACAAATTTTATGTTTGAATAATAATATTAATAGTATATTAGTGTTCATTAAAACTCAGTGTTCCATGCAACACAATCCATTAGTGAAGTTAACTTTATTTGAAGAAATATATTTCACAAAATGTTAGGGTGTTACCGAAAATATGTTGACAACCCATATCAACCAAAGAATAAGTGAGAATAAAATCATATGAATTTGGTCAACACCAATTTTGACACCCCCATGTGACTATTTTATTGAATTATTATATAAATGATTTTTTAAAATTTTTTAGGAGTCTTCAATAGTTGGTAGTATTTTGGTATTTTTTTAGTCCATTGTCTCTATCTACAGTGATTCCTATTGTAACAAAAAAAATGTCCCCATTATCGGTGTATCTAGTGACCAATAGTTTTGGAATATAGGTGGTCAGGCCACAACAAGTACATTGTTCCATGATTGGTTGTTGTCCCTTTGTGAAATTTCAAGTGGGTTAGGGCGTCACCATAAAAAAGGAGGTCACACCGACCAAACCTTGGTAGTGGGGTCATTTTTAAATAGATTCATTTTTTCCAAGTGCCACACTATGAGGTATAACCTGAGGGTTGGTCATACCATGAGTAGGAAAATTCACACTACAACACGACCTTGGGTGGTGACCATTTTATTCTTCCTAGAAGGGAGGTTACTCTATAAAAAGTATGTCTCACCATGACATAGTTGTTTATAGTTTTAATTTTGTTTATATCCAAATCTACTAGTTTTCAATTTTAAGTGGATTTAGCCTATAATTTCTTCCTATATTGTTTATAAACCCATGAAATGAAGTTTATAGAGATCTCCCCTCCTCATCCATACTTCTATAGACACTCTTACTCAATTTCAATCAATTATTTTGAGGTAAATACCTCTAATTTCCTTCACTCTCCTCCCAATCCCAACATCAATTCCCCTCGATTTTATTTTTATCCCATGGACCCTAATCACTATGTAAATCAAATATTTGGTTTGAAATGGGTTTATTAAGGGGTTTGTTATTAATTTTAGTTATTATATAGGTTTTTTCCATGTGAGTGTGGGATTTCACCATTGAAGGGGAGTGATTCCAATTGTAAGAGGTTGGTGTTTCTTTGAAATTATATTATTTTACATTTCACTATGTGATTATAGGTTTTGAAGGTATTTTCCTATTATTTTAGGCTTATATGTGATGCATATAATGGTTTAATTAAATGTTTCATACATTTTATTAACATAACATAGAGCTTTTTAATTAGTGTATTATGTTGAGTTTTGAACTAAAGTTTTTGTATATGCCAAGAACATTTAAAAATTCCTATATATCTCTTTTGAAATGATTTTGATTATAAATAAATGGTTTTTACCCAATTTTTATTTAAAAAGGACTGAATCCATGTCTTATTAGATGATTTTTTTAAAGGATGTTTTAGTTTTTAGGTGTCTCCTAAGGGAGAAAAGTTTTTTTTAAAGTGACAGAACCTTATGTCTTTTCAAAGGATGGTTTGAAAATTCATTATCTACAGGGGGAGTAAAGGAAAATTTATCTTTTGATAAAAAAGATCTCATAGTGTTTTTTGTGTGTGTGTGAGTTATTGATTGTGCTTGTGTCACAGGTGTTTCAAGAAGTGACCTTCTAAGATTATTTTAAAGGCCTTCACGGAATTTTATAAAATGATTATTTGATTATTATATACTCTAATTATGGGACCCCCTTTAACTATTTTTCTTGTATATAAATTTAAGTGATTTATGGGATTTACATTGATTATTAATATTTTATTCTTGACTAATGAGAAATATTATGTTCTGTGTGAGGGTGTTTTAGGTGATTTTGGGTTTTTTTGTTTGTGCATTATTTATGTATGTGTTGATCAGGTTGTTTTTTGAATACCTACCTCCTATTTTCATGTCATTGGAGATCAGGTTACTAATTATGGGACTTTTTAGAGGCTATACTAACTTCATATACCCGATTAGACTATATGAGTTAATCTATTTGACCCAATCAGGTTGTGGGAGTTTATCAACATAACCAAAACCCTCTGATATCTAAGCGATATATAAATTCTTTTGAGTATGTTTATGACCATATCATGTTATTACATATGGAGTTACGCATGAAACTTACCCATTGATTGATGGTATTACATATTTTATTCCTACAACACATGTTTTTTTCCATCCCCTTGTTCTATTTTTGTTTTTTTGTCATCTCGTTGATTATTTTCTCTTTGTTTTTATGATGCATCTTGATATAATGGTTCCCACTATTCTTTCATTTTGGTGAAAATTTTTACTTATCCAACATGTTTTTAAAATTTATACTTATAGAAAAAGGGTTTTAAAATATTTTTTAAGAGATATTATGATTTATTCACTTTGGTTTAAAATTAGGGGTTTCAAACTGAATGGCATTTATTTTTCCAAAAAATACTTGTCGTAGTTTCCAAAAAAGGTCAAATGCTTGTCACTTTTGTCCCCATTATTTATATTTGAAAAAATATATTTTCTAATGTTTTTCAAACATTTATTAATAATTTTTTTATAAAAGTAATTTTATTTACTCTTCATTGAAATCCTAGTGGGCTTGTTTAGATCTCTCCCTATATACACATTCATATGTATGCATGTCTATACGCATATCTTAATTTTATATATGTTCCTAGGATATGAAATTGGGATATGAATCATCATTGTAGTACATAGATTGATGGAGTGGACATAGTGAGTGATTATGGGATAGAAGGTGATATTTGTTTTCTTTCAGGTGTATTGTTTTATTTTAAGGATATTATAGATCAGTTAATTTAGATAAGTGTTTTTTGTATTTTGTTTATTGTTTTTATTTTATTCTATTTTAATTTTATAAAATCATATTGGTATATATTATTGTTCTATTTAAGTATAAGAATTTTCACCTCTATAATTATTTCACAAGTTTATATTTCTTAGTTTATGCATTGTTTGGATTGGTTAATCATTTTTATATATTTATTTCACATGTGTGGGAGTCTAATGTATGTATTCCCCATAATATTGTCTTGGGTTTACAATGCCTATATATTTACTATCTAAGGGAAAAATAATTCCCAACTATTTTTTTGGGCAGCCTTATGCTTTTTTCCATTCTATGGTGATCGAGAACATGCTTTGGGCCTTATGGTTGATTAGTTCTGGTACAAGTTTTGTGGTATCCTAGATCAGTTCCTTAAAAATTTATACGAAATTCCCTCTTCTTTCATAACTCAGGTGTAAGGTCATGAGTAAGTCGTTGATCAACACCTTTCATGATGAAACTGAAATTTCCCTAGGTAGTGAGAATTTGAGTCTTGAATTTGGATTTCATTCTTGATTTTTTGGGTGTTTTCAGTCAATGTTGAGTAATATCATATTATCTGTGGATTCATAGAGTTTTGAGATGAAATTCAAATGGTTACATGGTTTTATAGTTATCTAAAATGGTCTATAAAACCATATGAATATGATTTTATGAACTTCCTTTTGAGTACTACATGATTGATTCATGGAAAGACAAGTCATGAATTCTAACTATACATAGCTCTCTATTCCTATTTAATTTGGTGTTTAAAGAACATTTTGTTTCTAATGGCTCCTAATGTGGTTTTCACATTTTTAGGTGGATCAAATATGGTTTCTGATAAATTTTTGATGATGTTATAGGGGTTTCATTTGATGTATCATTTTTTTAATTGTGTATGGTGTTTTAATGGTTGATTTTTTGAAAATTATAATTTCATGAAAATTAATGATTTTTTGGTAGTTTTGGTGGTTTATCCAGGTCATTCATGTAAAAAAAATTTCCTTCATCCCATTTACTCCCTCTCTTCTCTCATAGACTTTCCCCCATTCTCTATAAACCCAAAAGTATTTTTATTGCACTTTGGTGACACGAAGTTTACCCTATATACCCTAGAATTATATGAGGTGTCAAAAAATCATTGACTACCCATGTGGATTGATTATAATATAGATTCACATAAAAATATCTCTTTAATGGATTCATATATTGAAACTAGACTTTGATGGAGTCAACCATTATATGGTTATGAAATACTCACAACTTTCTTATCTTTTTTTTTCAAGTATAGTTGATCTTTATAATGTTTGGTCCAATGTTTAGTGTAAAATAAAAGGTGTTTGGTTTTCCTTGTATGAATGGGATTATAGTTTCTATATGAAACATTAGTCCCTTACCATGGGGATATAAGTTTCCTTCTTTGGATCTCTCCTCCCTTTTTAGAATCATTCTATTTGTAAAGTTCTTAGAACCTTTTTTGATGATTAATAGAGTATTATGATATACTGAGGTCCTTGTGTCATCATAGTTTCCCCTTTATTTTCAAAGAATTTGATATTTCCATGACATAGATGGATTTGGTTCAGAATGAAATTGGTTAGGAATTTAGATATCGTCAGATTTTCGAGTTTATTTATATGTTTAATTATTTCTTTCCTTTCTCCCAGTTGGGACTTCTTCAGTAGGGGTGTCTTTTTCCATTAAAGGAGGAATTGATTTTAAATGGATAATTATTTTAATAGGAGTGTAAGGTTCATGTTTCTAGTAATACAATGTTGAGTTGAAATTCATGTAATAGTGATGCCGACTCGAGTCATTATTATGTGAAAATAGTGAGTTCCCCTGATTTAATTTTTACTAATGGTTTTAAGATTTTATAGAAGGAGTTATCTCCCATGGAAATCATAGCTAACATTCAAATTCTAACCATGGATATGATGATTCTATATCTTAGCTCTAATAGTTTTAGGGTCTATAAAGCTAAATAACAAGTGAATTATTTTGGGATTATATTTATGAAATGTAAATTTAAAATACACTAGTTGAGTTCTAAAATATTTGTTCAAATGGTGTTTGAGGAGGTGATGCGGCCTATATTAACTCACTGAGATCCAAGGGTTAGTGAAGCAGGTCCTATTAAAACTTCTTACATTAACAATGTTTAAATATACTCCCACAGTGCAGCTACTGATTTGTAAAAGTTAGAGATTTAATTTATTCTAATGTATGGGATCCCTATATCTTTGATCACATGTAAAGGTGTTATTAGTCCAATAGTCATTTTACATTACAACTTCAAGTTCCTCATTGACGATGAGTTAAAATGTGGGGGATCTTTGGAATTTTACGAGTAAAGAGAAGTATATATCTCAAAAACTGATAAATATTTGGCACAAGATATTATGGATGATTATTTTTTCCATCCAGATATGAATACTGTAAAAAATAGAGGCACTGATTATGGATATTTTCCAATCAACAAATGAAGAAAAATAATACCATTCTAACCCTCCTAAAACAATGGATACTAGATCAAAAATTAAAGTAAATAATGATCAATTTTATAAAAAATATCACAGTAAAGAGTCTATCCAATCAAAGGAGTAAAAAATAAGTGTAAAACCAATTTATAAACATGAAATAGGAAGGTTGGAGGGATTATTGGTGGAAAAAAGGGTCAGATGGTTGAGAACTCAAAGCTCCCAAAATTGTAGAATATAAAATATGGACACATAGATTCAGTTCAGTACTTGGGATACTAATAGAAATTTTCATCTTGAAGTTATATAGGCATGTGTTAATGTAATTTATGGTGTTTCTTTACTAGTCATAGATTTTGATTTATTATTATTTTCTAAGGAAGAGATGTTGGAATCGGATTTGAATGTTAATAGTTTAGTGAATCTTGCAAGAAAAATTTATGAAATACCAATTCTAATTGAATCCATATAGGAATAAAAATCATAATTCAATAGATAATATCATATTTTTATGTTCATTTTCAATAATGTAAGATTAAAATAGCTAATATATCAACACATGGAAAAACATTTCCTACTTATTTGAGGTTATTATTAAATATTAGTTAAAGAAAAAGTGTTACCTATTAACTAGGGTTGACAAAGAGTTCAATAAACTAAATTTTAAAACAATTCTTGATTTTCGTAGTTATTTTGTTTGAATTTTATGCTCTTTGTTTGGTTGTTGTTGGTTTGGGTTCTCACTCAACCCTTAAAAATGTGTATTTCATGAAATAAAAAAATTTAATTATTAGTCAACAAATAATAAAATTATTTTTTTAAATACCATGGGATTTGTTTAATTTTTTTTATTTCATTATGGAATCTGGGAAGTTTTTTGGAAATGAATGTGAATGTTTTATAACAAATTTTTAAATAAAAGAGGATTTTATGATAATTTAGTTTTTATAAAGAAACTCACATAGTGTTTTGGAAATAAAGTAATGATCTAAAAAGTTAAATTGGGATTTTATTTTAGGAATTTTGTTATTTTATATTTATCCCAAGGGTTTTTTTAATGTTAGTTCAGCCAATTGTTAAATAAAAAATGAATTGATGATGAAATTCATATTATGATTGTTTTGAATTTTATTTTTAATACATAAATAATGTTAAAACTCATGTGTTTTATCATGATTTATTATAGTTGATATTTCTTCCATATTTTTTGGAATTAGTTGAATAAATTGAAATATGTTTTGATGTTGATGAGTGGAGTTTTAAGGTGTTTTAAGTGAAGGTGGAATCATCACTCCATGGTCATACTAAAAAATAGGTGTAAAAACTATGTGATAAGGTAAAATGATACTGGATAGAAAATTGGTATTTTGGTTGGTCATTTTCTATTGAAAAATTATAAACTATGTTATTGTTATATGAATACTAAGTCATGGTTACTAGGAGAACATGTAACAACATGGAAATGGGGAGATATAGAATAAAAAGGAGTTTCAAAATGCATTATAGTTTAAATATTTCCTAATGGTAAATAGAAAGGTATAATATGTAAGGGATATTTTCATGGTGAATAAAGAATAGTAGGTGTATATGAATCAAAATAGGGACCCCTGGACTTTGTTTTATTCCAAGTGACTATTTTTATAAGTCCTCAAAATTTCATGGTGTCTCATTCCTATGGATTTAAATTCCTAGGAAGTTGTCTAAATTTTAAATTTTTGAGCTACACACCATGTATAATTTCAAGTAAGAAGTAAATAATACCTTTAATCAAAAGTTGAAAACAAGTCATGGTTTTCGGTGTTTTGAGAGAGGGTTTAAAAAAATTTAGAATAGTTAGAAAAAAATGAGGTTCAACATGCTTTGTTTCTATACATGGTTATATAACAGTTCCATATTTGAGATGAACTAATGATTTTTCACATTTAATATCTCAATAATGTATCGTATTTTACATATAAATTTATCTAACATAATAAATGGTGACTAATATAATATAATAGGACCAAGTTATCAAAAGTAATTGTGATAATTTGTAAATTTATTCCAGGAAATGGATATTTGAATTTGAATATTAAATTCAAATTAGAATGAGGAGGTTTTATTTTTTAAAACATTGAAAACTCTAGGATCCTTAATATTAAAATAGTAAAGAAACTAACAATTTAACTGATGTGTATTGATGTGAGGATATATTTTATATGTATAAAATATCATAAACTCAATGAAATTCTAGAATATAGAATGGGAAGAAGAAAATAAATATTAAGAAGTGACTTGAAACAGTGTAAGAGAAAAGAAGAAGAATAAGCATCCCAAAACTACATGTTGAATTTATTTTTTAGTAGAATAATCTATTAATTTTGGAATTAAATATTATATCATTATAATTGTACAATAAGCACTTATGTAGTTTGGAGACATAGGGTATCATGAGTTTAAGTATATTCCTTAGTCGTTGAAATCCCCCAGTTGATACTAGTGGGTTGTGTAACATCCAATGTTTTTATGAATTATTATTTATTATAATAAATTAAATTTATTTGATGGATTTATTTTCATTCTACGTCAATTTAATTTTTTTATATGAAACGATTATTTTATCTTGTGTTACATGAAATATCTAGGTTCCTCGATAGCATGGGTTACACGGAAGACTGAGTTGGACCAAACTAGAATATACTATTAATATTATTATTAAAATATTATCATAATTATAAGGTTGAATTTTGATAGTAATTTATGAATAGTATTAAATAAATTATGAAAATAGGGTTTATACATGTATATAAAATGGATTATTTTGTTACCAATTATTTAGAAATGAGAGTAAAAACTACTTTAAAATAAAGAAATTCGTTTTTGAAAAAACTATTTCTATATGCACAAACATGTTTTATTTAAATAAATTAAAAAAACACATTATTGATGAATTATTTTAAAGAAATATATATATTATATATTCAATAAAATATTTATCATTCATTATATCTATTTTATGTACAATATATTATTATAAATTAAATTTTATACATAAAATGTGTATTTTTCTAAAAGGTAGTTTTACCGCCATTAATGGAGTACTTATTTTAAAACTAATTTTTAGACTTTTATAAATTATATTTTACATAATAATATTTATTTCTGAAATCATAACATAAAAATAATCTTATGGTTATTTTTTTTTATTTTTCCGAGAAGTTTTATTTTTTGATGAGTAGTGAAAAATGCTGAATTTTAATTGAAAACTAACTTTTCAACTAAATAATTCATATTGTTGAATTATAATATTAATTGTTTATAAATTATATTTAGTTAAATTATAAATGTATTAATCAAATTTAGTTTTTTTTTAATCAATTTCGCCTTGAAATCAGATATAAAAACATCTCAAACCTTTTGAGATTTTTCACTTTAAAAACCCATTTTCTCATAATGTCTACGGGATTATTTTTAAATAAAATCTTGCCACATATTTGAGTTTAATGAAGAAAAATGAATTAAATATTTGGAATAATAATAATTTTTATTATAAAATATGGTCAAATTAAAATTTTTACATAATTATTAGTGAATACTAATAAAATTAATTAACACAATTAAGGTTAAAATAGGGTTTTGTGCATTACATGTGTTTGTATTAAAATTAATTTTAAACACACATAGGATTTTCATTTTATGAATTTTTAATGATATTTATAATAAGTGTGTCTAAATTATCTAATATATATATTTTTAATAATAATATTTTTGGATAAATTACCTAGGTAATTAAAAAGATACAAGTTACCTTGTTAAAAACTATAAAGACAAAATTGAGTAAACAAAAAGAATGAGAAATAAAATCCTAAAAATGTATTAATTTTGTGTTTTAGTGGTATTTATAGACCAAGGCTCACCTACCCTCCATTATTTTTCAATTTCATATGCACATGATGTAAGGGAGACCACCCAATAGTGTTTACCATTTGGTATTTATAAGAATGTCACTCCTCCTCCATTATAAAGAGGCATTCACTCTTACCAATTCTACACACCTCTCCAGACATTTCGTTTAACCAATACCTAAAAAAATAAATTCTCCATTTCTCTTATCAAATATTAAAACCCTTAAATATGGATGAAATCCAATCAATTAAGGCCTTTTGTGGAAACTAAAAAGAGATACCTAAAGAAGACGTAACGTTCATCAATGAAAGTTTTTGTTTTATTTCATCCTCAAAACCGTTAAATTATTTTTATATCATGATAATATAATAAACGCAATATAAATAATATATCAATATTTTTAATGATAATTTAATAACCTAAAATTGGACAAAAATCAATAAAATGGGTTATGAAATCATTATTCGTGTGTATGGAGGGCTATCTCGTCCCAAACCATGTAATTTTTATCCATTACCACTTATTAAGGATGGAAATATTAATTTAAATTATGTTTATATAAGATATATTTTTAATTTTTAATTTATTTATTCTTATAAAATTATTATATAACACATACATTCAAGTATTCCCTTTTTTATAATACAATAATATAATTCATGTGTAAGACGGACTACAACCTTGTGAAGCAATGTGAGTCCTTCACACTTAAATGGAATGTATTACAGATAGTTTAAATAAAAATATTTGTTATATATGAAACAAAAATTATAATTTAATGATAATATATATATATATATATCATTTACTTTTCATTCTTTCAATACGACGTGAAAATGGAAATAATGTTCATGTGTATTTACGGTCTACCATCTCCATAAGCAGTGTATGTCATTTCCTATTTCTATATTTTATATATTATAATAAATTAATATATAACACATATATATATGATCATTATATCAAAGTTTTAATTATAAAAATGACTAAGTCTTGATCAATGTAATAAGAACAGAAATAAAACGTCAAAACATATAGGAAAAACAAAAAAGTTATTACCTGAAAGGTAACTTTATCATAATTTTTTTAACAAATGGGTAATATAAATTCATATATAATCATATATGGTATGATATATATTAATAATTTTATATTTTATATATATAAAAAAACATATATTTATTATATATGAGATTTGAAAGTTTATGAAAGAGGTTAAGAGATAAGGTAAGAGAACTTCTAGTCTCACTATTATTTTTGTGAGACTTATGCCATATTAAAAAATTGTTTCTTTTATCTAGTGTATATAATAATAATTAATGTATTTTATTATTCTTATAGATAATTTTTTTTATTTAAATATCAATTTTATAATCTCTCTTTCATGTGGTTTATAGTTCAAAAGATACCAAATCAGTAAGAGAGTTTTGTTGCAATTTTCCTTCTTTGATATGTAATTTATGTTGGGAACCGATATTCTTTGATGAGGTGTATATAAAGATCATTTTACATATAATATCATAAATTTATTCATCCTCATGATATTTTATGTTTCATTTCTATGTTATTATTTCACAGGGCTTAGGATTCAAGGTTACTAAATTGGTAAAAGTTTTGCGTTATAATCTCAGAGTTTATCGAGACTGTTTATGATCTAGTATCCAATGTTGAAATATCATGATAAAAATATCATTAATTATCATTAATTTTATTATCCTATAGTTATTAATGATATCATCAAGTAATGGAACTATTTTTTCACTAAAGTTAATAAACAAATATGACATTATTTCTCTCTTTGGTCAGAAATATGTGTTCCTTCAAAACAAGGTTTTCTAAAAATGTTTCCAAAATATTTTTAAATGATATTTTAAGCTCATTTTCAAGGAAAATTATTTTGAAAATTTTTTATTCTTTAAATTTTTTAATTTTTATTTAAATAATCCTTTATATTTTTTCAATGTTGTTTTCAAAGAAAATGGTTTACAAAATGTTTATTATATTTAAAAATCATGTTTCAAATATAAAAGGTTGTTTTCATCAATAAAATTTCTAAATGACTTTTCAAAATTATTTTCCATATAGGATGAGATCCTTTTATGATACCTATTATTTAATAGGATTATTATCATGGGATACCATTCATATTATTTTACTAAATGTTTTATTATTTGATGGCTTGATGTCTATGAAAACCCATTTATCTTCCACAGTTTGTACCAAGAATAAATGTCTATGTATATGTGTAAGGCACAAATTCCATGTTTAAGTATTTTCCAAAAATTTCATTTCTTATTACTATGTTATTCTCTCTGGGATTATTCTACTATTAATTTTTGATTCATGTATTCTGAACTACCGATCCTAATTCCATGACTTAAGATTATGATATTTGATATTCATGGAGTGATCTTAAAATTTTATTTTCATATTCTCATACCCTTATACTCATTTATACATATATTTATCATTTATTTACCCTTACTAGGAATCTAATATTACCCTTAATTATGTTTCCTTTCTCCAAGTTATAAATAAATTTTTTATGTAAGAGTATTAAATGTGAGGATATTTATGAAAAATAAGATCTTTCACCAAGACAAAATATTTTTTTCTACATTTCCTAGGGAATTAAACTATCATGGTACTTGAGAATGTGTTTTTATAATGTAATGAATATTCATCTAAAAAGATATAATATCCATGAATGTTCATTCTGGGTCTCTATATTTTCTATCAATGGAAATTTTTAGTTAAACTTTATAAACTACGATGAGAAATAATTAGTGAGTTCCCTAGGGATATTTTTAAGGATATATCAAGGGATGCCTCTAAGGATGAGTTAAAGTACAGGAAAATTTTCTTGAATTATGGGAAATCGTATAGTTAATGTTTTTCTAAAAATACATCCCTTACTAGATACTATAAGTGGATGTGACTCTTGAATATATGTACCTAGGGGAAACAACCTAAAAAACACCATATTGATCTATACTCGATTGGGAATTAGTGAATGAAAATGGGCCTTGATGTACGCATGGTTTGAAACTCCCAGTGGATATACTTTGGAAATTAAAAAAACATTATGAACCATCATGGTGGATTTAAATATATAATTTTTACAAATGAACTAGGATAATCCTACAATATCATTGATTAAAAAGAAGGTTTCTTGATTTATACCTCCTAAATTATTTTTTATACAATTAGATTTTCCATTATTATAATCATTTATTACACTATGATTTTTTGTTGTAATCAATGTCTAGAACATAACTTAATTGTGTTAATGAAGAATATAATTATTTCCCTCTTGATAAATTGATTGTTATGGATGATGGAATGAAAACCACATTGCTATGACAACTCAACTTTCTTAAGCAATGAATCATGATGACATTCCAAAATGTTAAAGGATGGAACAATAGTTTCTAGAAACCTTGATAAAGAAATTTCCACTTACTTTTACTGGAATTATTGATCCACCAGTTTTTGATAAATTGATATGTACATTGAAAATATTTTTTACATTCTCCATTATTCTAAACATGAGAAATTTATTTAAGTCACCTATTTCTTGAAAGGTAAAGATAATTGATGGTTGGAATTTATTTTGAATATATGGAAACATAATAAAATTGAATCCCAGGATTAGGATATATTCATTAACATGTTTTTCAATAAGTACCTTCATTAATTTATTTTTATGAAAATATATATTTGATTTTCCCATTAATCTCATGGTTAGGATATGAAAAGAAGGATATAATTCAAAGTAAACTCTAAGGACCACAAAAATCTGAAGATAATATTTCCATTATGTACATAGTACTAGAAGAAACATGGAGGTAATTATCTTTTGGGGACTACATAATTATAAATGTATGGAAGGAAAGGTCATCAAGTGGATGAATGTTGAGGTAATGGGAATAAAGGGAAATATACACATAATGTACCTCCAACAATTATGTGCTTCATATGTTGGGATTTTGTAAATTAAATAAACCAATGTACTTGGGGGAAAGATCATGAAGAGAACTATCAAATTGGTATGAGTAGTGGTTATACTTATGAAAAAGTAGAGACTACAAATGACATATGAAGGGAAAACATATTACTAAATAATATGAGGAATCCAAATTAATAGGTTAAGGATGATATAGATTAATCAAAGGGTTTATGTATATGTATTCATGAA
Organism: Viscum album; assembly: GCA_963277665.1. Classification (NCBI taxonomy): domain Eukaryota; kingdom Viridiplantae; phylum Streptophyta; class Magnoliopsida; order Santalales; family Viscaceae; genus Viscum; species Viscum album. Next base: position 1,279,185,181 of record OY728146.1, on the reverse strand, counting down.
TTATATTATATATATAGTGAAATATAGTAGGTTTTCTCAGCATAAATTTTTTCATTTGGATTTGAAACAATATGTACAATGGTGTTGATGACTTAGAAAGGTGATTTAATGGAAAGGTGATATTTTGTTCAAGGGAAGGTAACCCTTAATGTGTTCCTAATGTTTATAAAATTGTGTTTAGCTTGGATAATTTTAATTTGATTGTATTTATGACATCATAAATAATAAATAATTTATTGAAAAATTGGTTTATGTTATCTTTGGTGAAGTTTATTGTTTTTTTGATTTGGGGAATGTATACAACAATATGTGTTCTATATAAGGAATAATGAATCATGTTGGTTTTCAATATGGTCATATATAAATTTAGGTAATTACAATGTTTTAAGAGAATTCATGATGAAGATATTGACATATTTGATATGTGAAACCAATGGATACTTTATGATATATAGAGTATCAATGTTTTGTAGAATTTGAGAAATTCATTATCCTTATTTCTAAAGTTTTGGATTTTCAACTTCTTGAAGGGTTAAAAGGTTACCCATTTATGACATTGATTATGTTGAACTTTGAAAAGGTTTTAGAAATTGATTTATTATTTTTATATATAAAGATTTTTGGATGTTGGATGACCTATTCTAAATAATTTGTTTTGATAATAACTAAAGATAGTTGTAATGACATATTGTTCTACATATAGATTTTATGATCTGTAAGTGATTTTGGGATAAAAAATTCACATTGATTTCTTGGGGTAATTATAATGTAGAAATTGATCAAGGAATAACCAAAGGGTTATATTGTGCATATTAAATGGAATAAAATCAAGTATGTATATCTCCTTGTGAAAAGTATTCTACTTTAGGAAAAGGGTCTTAAAATAAAAAAACATTCATGTTATCATCGTATTGATGATGTCAATGACCTATTAATGCATCATTGGGTTATGTTTTTATGGTTACTAACCTTCTCCAGATCACCAAATTTTTGTGATCAGTGATCTTTATCACTCTATAATTATTTATGTTTTTTCTCTATGTCCATGTCTTCACTTCCACATGAGTTCTCCTGTGTGAAAACCTAGTGATCAGTTACTTTGGGTGACCATTATTTTTACAACATTAAATTTATATAAGAAGTTTTAGTATTCATTTTAAGGATGTGGGTTTCTATGAAATGATATTTCATCTGGTATAAATTTGATGACCTAGATGAATTTTGAGGGGAAATCCATTTTAAGGGGTCTGGAATGTAAATCCCTGATTTTTTATGAATTAGTTTTTTAGAATAAATTAAAATTATTTGATTTATTGTGTTTCACACTACATCAAGGTAATATTATGGTAAACACAAAACCTAGTTTCTTAGATAACTTTTGTTATACGCAAGATTGAGTTTTACTAAACTGAAAAATACTTTTAACATTATTATTAGAATATTATCATAGTTATCACTTAGATATTGGAACTGTAGTTATGATTAAGATTAAATAAATTATAAAAATATGGTGTACAAATGTATATAAAACATACTCTTTACTTTACAATTAATTATAAATTAGAGTGGGAGAAATTTTAAAATAATGAAATTCCATTTCTAAAAAACTATTTTTCTATGCATAAACCCATTTTATTTCATTAAAATGAAAAAGAACGATTTTAATGAATTATTTTAATGATATATATACATATATATATATATATATATTACTCAATAAACTATTTAACATTCACCTTATGTGTTTTCTATATAAGAGATATCAATAAATCCAATTTTACATATAAAAAGGTTTATTATTCTAAAAGGAAGTCTTATGAATATTTAATGGAACACTTATTATAAAACTAGTTTTGATACTTTTATATATTCTATTTTAAAAAATAAAATTTATTTTTGAAATTTTAATTTCAAAATTATCTTAGTGTGAATCTTAGGTTTTTTTCTGAGAAGTTTTATTTTTTATGAATAGTGAAAAAATGATGAATTTTAATTGGAAGCTGACATTTAATATAAATAATATAAAATGTTAAATTATAGTTTTAATTAATTATACTTTTAATTTAGTTAAGTTACACTTATATTAATATAATTTAGTTAATTTTAATAAATTTTTCATTGAAATTTGATATAAAAACATTTCAAACATTTACACACATTGTATTTTTTAGTAAAAAAATTATAATTAATATTTAAAATAAGTTCAAAATGTCTAAAAAAATATTTTTAATTATAATATTAATGCATAAATTACCTAGGTAAATAAAAATATACAAGTTACCGTGGTAAAAACTGTGAAGATAAATTGAGTAAACTTAAAGACTAAGTAATAACATTATAAAAATGTATTCATATTATATGGTAGAGTTATTTATCAACCAAATCACTTATAACCTCCATTATGTTTAAATTTTGGATTCACATGAAGTAAGGGAGACCTCCCAAGAGTGTTTACCTTTTGGTATTTATAATAATTCCACTCCTCCTCAAATATAAAAGGGAACATGTTCTCTCAACTTATACACACCTCCTAAACAATTTATCTCAAACAAAACCTTCCAAAAATAACATAATAAAATCTATAATTCCAACATGTAATACATAAATTGAGAAGAAATCCAACCAAGGAAAGCCTTTTGTGAAAACCAAATGGAGATACTTGAAGAAGAGGTAACATTCATCAATGACGCTTTTGTTTTATTTATTTGTAAAACCCCTTAAATTATTTTTATATCATTATTATATAATAAAATTCATATCTAAAATATAATTATATGTTTTCATGTTAATGGTACAATGTACAACCACACATACCTCCATTAATAGGGTTTCAAAATTATCATTCATGTGTACAATGTATTACTGCCTCGCCAACTGATGTAATTTGTTTTCCATTACCACATCTTAAGGTTGAGAATAATTATGGAAATGATGTTTATATATGATATTTATGATTTATTTGTGCTTTTTGAATTATTATATAACACATACCTTCATGAAAACCAATTTTTTCGAATATGATAACATCCTTCATGTGTACGAAGGACTACCTCCTCATGATGTCAAGTGAGCCATTCATGCTTTAATAGAATGTATTAAGGATGGATTAAATAGAAATTTCTATTATATATGACATAAAAATGATAATTTAATATATATATATATATATATATCATCTAATTTTATTCCTTTCAATATGACATGAATATGGAAACAATGTTCATGCATACGTACGACCTACCATCTCTATGAACACTATATATCAGTTCCTATTTATATATTTTATACAATATTATAAATAAATATATAATAGATATATATGATATTTATATATTATTTTAAATTATTTAAATGAGTAAATCATGATTAAAGTAAGAGGACCAAAAATACAAGTCAAACCATATATAAAAAAACATATGATTATTACTAAAAACCTAAATTTAATATAGAATTGTTAACAAATTGGTAATATAAAATGATAACAGAATCATATACGGTATTATATATAGGAATATCGTTCTGTGGTATATGTTTAAAAAACATACATTTATTATATAGGAGGATTGAACAAGTACGAAGGAAGATAAGACTTTAGGAAATGGAATTTTTAGTCTCACTTTATTTCTACAAGACATCTGACATATTCACAACTTATTTCTTTTGTGGTGTATATACTGACCTATGATACGTTATATAATGAATTTTATTTATTTCATGATATTTAATGTTTCAATTGATCGTATTCATTCATGGATATCATAATTCAAATGTTACTCAAGTAGTAGGGGATTTCTGTATCACTTTTTACTTCCATGAGACACATGTCATATTCACCACCTATTTATTTAATGTGGTGTATACACTACCCGTGAATTTATTTTATTATAATTCTACATAAAATAGTTTTTATTTGAATATCCATTTTAGAAAATATCTTTCATTGGGTTGTAAGAACTCGTTTCTTCCTTTGAGGTATGGATATTTTCTTTTTCAGTTTGTATTTAAGAAAACTAGAGAAAAAGAGGTTACGGGATGAATTTGGGACTATTGTGCACTGTGAATGAGGGTTAAATGTCATGTAATCCCTATAAAATCCATGTATTAATGTTAGCAATCCTTTTTATGAAGTTTATGGAATATCGACAGAAAGAGGGGAAAACTTGAATATACACTACGTGTATTCTCATGTATACGCCGAGTACATTTCATTTTTTATTAAAATGAGAAGTATCCTCATTTCTTATTTTTCTAGACCCTGGTCTCACCAAGGTCACAAACCACAGTGCCGAATGTTGTTTCTTTTCCCATTTGAACATCTGAACACTGATTTGATCATCGTCGGATGCATTGGAACACAATCGGTAATCTCTTGACTCATCATGAGTAATTATTCATGATTTCTTCTCATGACCTGGTTATCATGACTAGATTGTTTATACTCATTTTCTAGATCTACTCTATTCTAGATTTAATTAGAGGGCGACACTAGATGATGAGACTCATACTAGCATGAGTTAGGTGGTCTTGTTCCTTTCTCTAGTTGTCAAGTTCAGTATATGTACTTGAGTACCGCACACCCATTTTTTGTTTATCGCCTTGAATGATTTCTTCCAATTTTTATTACCTATCATTGTTTATGTAATTTATTATGTGATTTTAAGAATGTTATGGTTCGTTACCTTGAATTAGGGCCACCCCATGGGTGTGTTTTTCCTTGGATGATCTTTTATAGCCGTTTGGCCTAGGATGCCTATGGGAATGCCTTTGATTTCACTATATTGGGTTGTTTGAAATTATATTATTTATTTAAATGTTTTCCCGGCATGATATATTTTATGTTTAATACTTGTGGTAGTTTAAATTTTATGATAGTATTGTTATATGAATTGTTCCTATGTGAATTACTATTATTTAAACCATTTAATAGCATGATTTATTTGTGTTTCGTGTTATATGAATTTCCCATGTGAGTTTATTTTTGTTAAAGACCTGTAATAGTTTAAATTAATTGTGTTTCTTGTTTTATATTTTACCCATGTGCGTAATCTAAAGTTCAAGCCTTATGAGGTCATTCAGGCTATTATGTTCAAGCTGTGAGAGAGCCACAAGTATAGTGGTCAGGCTCATGGAGGCCTTACCTATTTTGTTAAGTGAAACATGGATCATTGAGGGATTCCATGGAAAAACACTATTGGATTTTTTTACATGTATTGAGTGATACATTGGGATTCCATATAGTACTTATAGTAATGGGCTTAGTTGACATGGTTTTATACCACACCTAGAGTTATACTGATATTTCTAGAGAGGTTTTCCAGGATGGTCTTATAGGATGTTGGTAGGTTTTCACCTAGAGTGATACCGGGATTCCATAGAAGTTCACTTGATGGACTTATAGATTGAAAATAAACTTTTACTTGGGGTGATACATGAATTATAACTTATTAATATCATGGATGGGCTCAAGTTATAAATCGAATATTTAAATGAAATGACTTATGATGCGTCTTCCAAGACAAATTACAAGCTTGGATTCGGTCTCCAAATATTTGTTTAGATAGCCATATAATTTATATTTTGTGGTTTATATTACCCAAGGGTAGTTGGGATTAGGATGGATTTTGAGACATATATGATTCAATTTAATTAAATTAATTAATGAACATGAAATGAATGTAAATGAAGACCAGTGCTTGTATGACTGTTTACTTTAGATTACTTACAAGATTACTACTTTCATTATTTTACATTACATGTTATATATATTCACTGGAAAAAATGACATATATCTTGGGTGGTTGCCTGTTGGAATTTAGTTTCACACCCTATTTGGGTCATATTTTTCGACACAAATAGATTTTATTGTTGCAGGTGTCGACAAGGGTAATAACCCTTCTAGAGGTACTTGATTTGTAGTTAGGAGTAGGAGAGCATGGGACCAAGCTGAGGCTTCTGATGCTTCTGAGTTGGTTTTTTTGTTTTTTACTTTTGGTACTCGTATTATGTATTAATTTAGTGTAATCTGTTTTGGTTTTTTCTGATAACAAGTGACATTCAGCATCATCCTTTGTATGCTATGACATATCGTTGTATATTTTCAGTCTTACGCTATTTACTTCTATTTCTTGGTACTACTGTTTCTGCTATTGTATTGTTATATTTTCTACTATGTTACACTCATCCAATGAGGGAATAGTTTCCCCACTATCATGCCTAGGACATTTTTACTAGTCGGTAGCCTCTAGTATATGGGGATATGTGCTTGTTGTCATATAGCCAATTGGGTATGGGGCACCTTTAGGTGGAATCCAGATCTGGAGAGTTAAAAAGTTGTATCAAATGTGTCTTTTCTAGTTTGTCTTACTGTTTGGTGACATTATACAGGGATAGGAAAGAACTGGAGTTTGGTAATAAACTATTCCTGGTAGTAGCTACCCCACATACAAGGTGAATCCAAACTACCACGAATGAATTTTTAGCTTTGGATTTTGAGTTGTTATTGTTGATTCAATTTCACCATTGGGTGACCCACTTGTTTTGTGCTATTATTATTGATTTAATTTTGGTTTTATTTTTTTGAAACCTGATGAGATGTTGGTATTCAATCTAATGCATCATATTGGAACTTTTTATAAATCACATACCATGAATTATTCTCATACCATTTTGAGAGCATTAGTGATTTCCTGTTGTTGTGATAGATGTCATTCTAGATATACATACTATTGTGACAGATATCGTGATAGATATGCCTACTGTTGTGATAGGTATATTGGTATGCGTTATGGTTTGAATTAGATGGAAACCAAACTTAGGTCCCTGAGATGTATTGTCCCTCTTGGATTGGAATTCGGTGGACCATGTTTTAGCCTTGTGTGAAATAGTGTTATGATTTGTTTTATGTGGATTCCAAACTTTGATTCAAAGGGAGTATGGGACCCCATGGATTGGAATTTTGCATAACGCTGGTTTACTTTTCATGAATAGGGATTCTGGGGAAGTTCCAGAGGTTTACTATCTAGAAACCCATACAACACCGTGTCTGATTCTTTGAACATGTGCCATGTCTTCTTATGTTTGGGAGAAAGACTTTTATTATATACATACCATGTAGTATTTGTAGATGCTATGTTGTAAATGACCGTACATTTGGACTTTTGAGAAGAAACATGGAATAGTAATGGTTTTTGATAGTGCATGTTGTGTACATTAGGTATAGACTGTGTAGTTTTACACAGGAAGACCCCATGTGGCTCTGGCCATGTAGAAGTATATGGCTAGGAGGAAATACTTAAGTACTTTTCGTGTCCCGGTCATAAATTTCATATACCTGGTATGGTTACACGCCCATGCTGGTGGAAGTAAATTCCTAGGTAGGAGCTTGATGGTACGCACCATGTTTGGATTCTACATTTAGTGTACTCCACTTTTGGTAACTAATGAGGGTTTTCTTCTCCTGGTTAGTTCTTGTGTTCTTGAACTAAGGTGTGTGTTTGACCTTTCAAAGTCATGCCTCCATGATGAACTCTAGTCGTATGCTAGGAGAGTGGTGATGATCATACCCCGGAGGTGGTAGGACATGGTCTACCAATGGATCATCTAGTCATGAAGGTTTCATCACTAGCTATTATACTGGATGCAGGTACTGATGCATATATCCGTGAAGGCTTTATGAGGTTCATGAAAACATTTAATGGAGCACCACAACCTACCTTGTCTATGAAAGAACTGACACGAGTGTTACAGTTGTAGTATCCACCCACAGTTTCAAGGGATGGTGGAACACTGGATTCTGAGTCATATCTAGAGTCCATGATTACAATATTCTAGCATCTAGAGATGCCTCCTGAGAGGAGGGTAAAGCTCGTGAAGTATATGTTTTGTGATTCTGACAAGAGAAAATGGGATGTTATCACTTAGAAAGAGAACCCTCGGGATATGGCGTGGGGAGATTTTTAGGCGGTCTTCTATGATTATTTCTATCCCAAGCTGCTATGGTCCGAAATAGCATGGGAGTTCATGCCTCTAGAGTAGGGCACTTTTTCAGTGATGAACTACACAACCCATTTTACTTAGATCCATTTATTTTCACCAGTTCTAATTGGTGACTATCTATTGATGGTTAGACGATTCAAGGATGGTATTAGGTCTAACATCTAATCATAGGTGGATGTATTCAAGTTTCCTTATATATCTACTATTATAAATCATTCACTATTTACTGAGCATAATATTAGGAAATCTGGAGGTGTAATCCAGAGAGATTCAGCACATATATCAGCTACTATCTCGACCACTAGTAAGAAGCTTCATCTTCAGCTTTCACACAGTGACAGTAGCAGCCAGAATGTATCATCAGACAACCAAGTGAGGTGCTACCTGTGTGGTAGGTTGGTGAATATAAAGCCTCAGGGTATGCAGGACCTAGTTGAGTGTCGATCTTACAATAAGATGTTCCATCTAGAATGTGTTTTCATGACATTTCCACCATCATCTAGTGAGAGAGGGTCTATACCAACTCGATGTTCAAGAGTAGGGTTCGTAGCTTCTCATTAGTTAGGGAATTAAAATGAGTAAAGATACTCAAGATGAGTTGGTGGTTGTGGACTTAGTATCTAGAACCCTTGTTCTCTATGACAACAAGGTTTATTAGCTCAAGGTAGTTAGGTAGGGTCACAGGGATGCGGTACAGGTCAAACTTATGCGGTAAACCAGACCTAGTAGAAGCAGGATCCCATACCCTCTACAATCAGAGGTAATATTCTAGTCACATCCATTTTAACTTCTGTACCTTTTGATACAGTATATTCACATAGTTTTATCTTTTTTTCTATTGGGGAGAGCCTTGGGATTTGTATTTTTAATTATAATGACATTATGATACTAGACACTCAATTAGGGATTAGAATGGCTTGTGTGTGTTAGTGCATGGAGTGCCCCCATGAGGTTGGCATGTTTTACTTATTATAGGACCTCTATGTCTTATAGATGACATGATTTTATGTCATTTTCAAAATGTAATGGTTGGTATACCATAAATTCTTTTCCTATTTCTATCAGTATAGGGTGAGTTTTATGTCACCAGAGGTAATATCATTTCTACATAAAGGTAAATGGGATGTCCAGGAGAGCCAAGATGGACTTGAGCATTCTGGGTTGGGTGGGATGATAGCCCATATTGAAAGTTTATATCTAGATGATCAGGGAACAAGTTAGATTAATTTCCCTCTAGTGTTTGATCATTTCAGGGATGTATTCTCATGTGACTTTTCAGGTTTACCTCTAGTGAGAGAGGTGGAGTTCACTATAGAGCTAGTCCCAGGAGTTGTACCAGTATCCATTCCACCTTGGCTATGATGGAGTTTCAAGAGCTCAAGAGGTAGCTAGTGGATTTGGAGGCTAAGGGTTTCATCCGACTCAGTACTTCTCTGTGGGGTTTGTCAGTCCTTTTTGTGAAAAAGGAAAATGAAACCCTCAGGCTATGCATGGATTACCATAAATTGAACCAGTTGATGATTAAGAACTAGTATCCTCTTCCATGAATATATGAACTATTCGATCATATATGAGGATATAAAGTATTCTCTAAGATATATTTAATATCTAGTTATCATTAGGTGTGTGTTAGATCATCATACATACCTTGCACAACCTTTCAGAGAAGGTATGGCATGTGTGAGTACTTGGTCAAGCTGTTTGGTCTCATGAACACTTCATCAGTCTTTAAGGCACTAGTGAATTGAGTGTTTTATCCTTATCTTGATCGTTTGTTGTGGCTTCCATGGAATATATCATGGTGTATTCTCATAATCGACACGACCATTCCACACATATTTATATCATATTGAGTACACTAAGAGAGAATTAGTTATATGCTATGATTACAAAGTGCCACTTCTGGATGGATCATATTCACTTTCAAGGTCACATCATCTCAGAGACAAGAGTACCAGTGGACCTAGAGAAGGTGATAGTAGTATTTTCTTGGGAACATTCCAAGAACATATTTGACATATGATGTTTTTTGGGGCTAGTTGGTAACAATAGACATTTTATATAGGACTTCTCACACTTAACAATGCCATTTATGGGCTTGACTAAAATGGGTATGAAGGTTGTTTGGATAGATTCCTATGAGACGACCTTTTAGGAGTTGAAAGGGAGATTGAATTCAGTGCTAATATATATTTTTTAGAGCTGTGAAGGATTTACACTATGTGTTGTGACACATTAGGTATCGATCTTGGAGATGTTCTTATGCAAGGGGAATGAGTTGTTTCATATGAGTCTTGGTAGTTAAGGACACATGGGAGGAATTAACTGACACATGCTCTATAGCTAGTTGTATTTGTTCATGATTTACACTTTTCCAGACATTACATATTGGTATATTTTTTTGTTGTGTAAACGGACCACAAAAGTCTCAATTACATATTTACGCAGTGTGATCTGAATATGAGGCAGTGAAGGTGTGTGGAATATCTTCAGTATTTTGACTTTGAGTCTTCCAACATGACTGGTAAAGAAAATGCAGTGGTTGATTCCTTTAGTAAGAGGATTCAGATACATGCAGTGCAACATGACAGTTGCGAGTTGTAGCTTATGTATTTGTTCTCTGAGATGCATTTAGAGGTGCATGATAGGAAGGGAAAAACATTTCTTTTATCCTAACCTATTAGTTATTCCCTATTATATAGAGTAATTATGAGGCATATATTAGATTCTGAATACCTAGTCATGTGAAAGAGTATGTCAAGTGAGGACCCTCCTCCTGGTTGGGTCATTGGTGAGGATGACATTCAGTATTTACATGGTCAAGTTTGGGTTTCATAAGACATGTGTGAAGAGATAAGGCAGGATTTTCATGCCTCTGTATGGGAAGTGAATCCTAGTTTCACTAATATGTATCAATATTTACATCATCAGTATTGGTTTCCAGGTATGAAAAGGTATGTAGCTTGTTTTTTCATGAGGTGCTCCACCTGTCAGCAGGTGAAGGAGGAACAAAAATGACCAGCTATACTTTTATAGTAGCCACCCAAACATGAGTGGAAATAGAATAATGTCATGGTGTATTTCATTACGAGGGTTACCGAGGACTCCTTAGGTTAATGATACAGTATGGGTTTTTATTGACAAGCTCACGAAGGTTTCACATTTCTTATCGGTCAAGGAAACCTTCAGTGTAGAAGAGCTTGGGAGGTTGTACATTTGTGTGGTTGTACGACTACACGGGGTCCTGCATTCTATTGTTTTAGATAGGGACTCATAGTTTACTTATCATTTCTATAAAGGGATATATAGGGAACTAGGGACATAAGTGATTCTAAGAATAGCTTACCACCCTTAGAAATATGGCCAGTTATAGTGCACAATTTAGGTGATGGAGGACATGCTTTGGGCATGAATCATGGATTTTAGGGGTTCTTGGGAGAAACAGATACCCTTGTTTGAGTTCTCATATAACAATAACTTTCAGGCTACTATTCATATAGAGGTAGATGAAGATTTGTATGGTAGACCATGCCGATCACCCTTGTGTTGGATGGAGGTAGGAGATGTAACTTTGTTTTTACCTTGTCTTTTCTAAGAGACCACTCAATAGGTTCAGTTGATTCTGAAGAGGGTGGATACTATGTAGTCTCTTTATAAATCTTATATCGATCACCATAGACAACCACTGGAGTATGAGGATGGGGATCGAGTTTTCTAACATGTTTCAGCATGTTTGGGACACAAGAGGATCAAGAGATGTGGTAAGATTTCATCAAGATACGTCAGGATGTTTGAGATTCTGGAAAGGGTCAGGTTGATTGCTTATCGGTTGTAGTAACTTCAGAGGTACTAGGATCTGCAAAATTTCTTCTACATTTCTCAGTTGTGATGTAACATTTTAGACCTGTCTCATTCTTTTCAACTCAAGGAGGTTGATTTATAGGTAGATTCATCTTTTGAGGATCATCCTATTTGAATTGGGGATCGTAGAATGAAGGTTCTCTGTGGCTGGTATGTTCCTTTAGTACGAGTTCCATGGTAGCTAAACCAAGTGTAGGACAAGACCTAGGAGAGGGAGGTTGATGTTCAATCGTAGTGTCCAAAGTTGTTCATAGTTATTTCTTTACCACCCATATAAGGTAAATTCAGGGATTAATTACTTTAATGGGGGATTTTTTAAGGACCCAGTTCTTCCTTTTAGGTATTTATCTTTTCTTTTCAATTTGTATTTAAGAAAACTGAATAAAAAGAGGTTTAGAACTGAATGCAAGAATATTGCAAAATATGAACAAGGGTAAAAAGCTGTGTAATCCCAGTACATACCATGTATTGATGTCGGAAGGCCTTTTATGATGTGTAAGTCATGTCATAAGAAGGAAGGAAAAATTTGAATATACACGATGTGTATTCTCAAGTACACAATCTGTATTCTCAAGTAAATGATGTGCCCTTTTCATTTTTTTGTTAAAATAGGCAATAGCCTCATTTCTTCATTTTCTAGATAGAGGGATCAATGGGTTCATGAAACACAGTGCCAAACCTTTTTTCTACTCTCGCTTGATTTTCCGAACAATGATTTCATATCCTTCAGATGCATTGGAACCTAATCGTTAAGCTATTGATTCCTCTTGAGTCATTCTTCATGATTTCTTCTCTTGAACTAGTTTTCGAGCATTGAGAGTTTATAATAATTTTGTAGATCTACTCTATTCTAGATAAAATTAGAGTCCAATGTTAGACAAGGAGAGTCGTACTAGCATGAGGTAGGTGGTCTTGTTCCTTTCCCTAATTATCAAGTTGATTATATGTGCCAGAGTACCAAGCACCCATTTTTGGGGTGCCACCTTGAATGAATTTTTCCAATTTCTATTTCCTATCATTTTTAGGTAATTGATTATGTGATTTGAAGAATTTTAGGGATGTTTAACTTGAATTAGGGTAACCTTGTGGGTTTGTTTTCCCATGGATGACCGTTTATGGATGTTTGGCCTAGGATGGCTATGGGAATGCCTTTGATTTCCCTACCGTGGGTTGTTTGAAATTCAATTAGTTATATAAATGTTTTTCCCACATGAGTTATTTTATGGTTAATCCTTGTGATAGTTTATATTTCATGATAGGCTTGTTATATGAATTTTTCCCATGTGATTTACTATTGTTTAAATCATGTATTAGTGTGATTTATATGTGTTTCTTGTTATATGAATTTCCCATGTGAGTTTATTATTATTAAATACTTGTAATAGTTTAAATTACATGTGTTTATTGTTTTGTGTTTTACCCATGTGAGTAATCAAAAGGTCAGTCCTTATGAGGTTGGTCAGGTTGTTATGTTCAAGATGCGAGCGAGCCACATGTGTAGCAGTCGGGCTCATGGAGGCTTTACTTATTTTTCTGAGTGAAACATGGAACATTGAGGGATTCCATTGATGGAATCTATTGGCTTTGTTTACATGTATTGAGTGATATATAGTGTTCCCTTATAGGACCTCTAGTAATGGGATTAGTTGAAATTGACTTATACAACACCTAGAGTGATAATAGGATTTCCATAGAGGTTTTCCCAGATGGGCTAGTAGGATTTTGGTAGTTTTTCACTTAGAGAGATACCGGGATTCATGAGAGGTTCACCGGGATGTGATTGTAGGTTACAAATATGATTTCACCAGGAGTGATACTTGAATTCCAAATTAGGAATGTCATGGATGGGCTCGAGTTTTAAATTGAATATTTAAATGAAATGACTTGTGAGTAAATTTCCAATCCAAAGAATAATCTTGGATTTGGGCTTCACTTACTTGTTTAGATAGCCTTATTACGTATATTTTGTGCTTTCTTTTACACAGTGGTTTTCGAGATAAGGTTGGATTATGATACTTATATGACTCAATGTAATTGAATTAATTAATGGATGTGAAATGAATGTAAATGAATACCAATGCTTGTAAGACTATTTAGTTTTGAGTACATTGTAGGTGATTGCATTCATTATTGTACTCATTCTATTATATATATTCACTGATAGACTGGAACAGATCTTGGGTGGTTGCCAACTGGGATTTAGTCTCACACCCTCTTTGGGTAATGTTTTTGGGCCCAAACAGATTATATTGTTGCAGGTGTTGAGAAGGTTAAGAACCTTACTATAGGTACATGATTTTGTATTAAGAGTAGGATAGCATGGGACCAAGCCAAGGCTTGTTGTGCTTTTGATTTTTTTTGTTTTTTTACTTTTGGTACTCATATTATGTATTATTATAGGGTGACCTATTTTGGATATTTTTCTAGAACATGTGACATGCATCATCATCCTTTGTATGCTATAAAATCTATTTGTTATATTATTAGTCTTATAGTATTTACATCTATTTCCTGGTATTACTGTTTCCTCTACTGTATTGTTATTGTTTCCGCTGTGTTACACTCTTCCAATGAGGGAATAGTTTCCCCACTATCACACATAGGCCCTCACTGGTAGTCGGTAACCTCTGGTATTTGGGGAAATGTTCTTAAGGTCATGTGGGAAAATAGGTATGAGGAACCTTTTTATGGAATCTATATCCAAGACATTATATGTTTATGGATCAAAATTTACCAAATCGATAATATATTTTTGTTTTATATTTCCTTCCTTGATATGTAAGTTATGTTATGAACATATATTCATTCATTATTTTTATATAGAACCACTCTGAGACATAATATCATTATTTTATTCATAAAAATAGTATTTTATATTCCATTTTATGTTATCCCTTCATTGGTATTAGGATTCAATGTAACCAAAGTGGTGGGAGTTTTACATTATAGCCTCACTATTTATCGGGACTATTTACGGTCAAGTCCCTAATGTTGAAATATCATGATATACCTCACAATAATTATAATGACTCTAATTATAATCTTATTATTTTGTATACCTTCATGTAATGTAATAATCTTTCCAATATTTTTTTATTATGTTAATTAATAATTTTTTTTCAAGGAAATCTGAATTTATTTCTCTCTTCATTCGGAAATCTATGTTCATTCAAAAACAAATGTTTTTTAAAAATGTTTCAAATGTTTTTAAATGATATTTTTAGCTATTTTTCAAGTAAAATGAATTTTAACATGTTTTATATTTTAAAAATATTTTAAAATGTTTTTAAAAGATTCCATTATAAGTTTTGAAGGTTGTTTTCAAATAAAATGGTTTTTAAAATGTTTTCTATTTTTAATAAGGATGTTTCAAAGAGGAAAGGAAATTTTCCCAATGAAATGTTTTAAATTATCTTTAAAAATTATTTTTCATATCAGATCACATCCATTGATGTTAAATATGTATTACTAGGGTTATGATTCACAAATACTATTCATATTTATTCCCTAAATGGTTTAGGTTTTGATGTAATTGTGTTTATGAAAACATGCTTCTCTTCCATGAGTTTTACCAAGAATAAATTCCTAGGAAACCCACTAATTTTTATGGGTTATGATATTAATATTACGAAAACCATATCTTTTCCATATTTTATGATATTATCAAATTTTTGTGATACCCATTTAATTTAATCAGTTATGATATGATTAATTTTTATGATCTTGTGGAACACATAAATATGGTTTTCGTTATACAATGGGTGGGACATATATATTCCTACAATGCATTGGTTAATGATAAATGTTTTATAATATTAGAGGGTACACATGTTGTTAGACTAGGCCTAAACATATGTGGGTACATGAGTTATTATCCCAAACCCAAAAATAAAAGGGTACACAGGTTGTTATCCCAAACCTGAAAACAAGAGGGTGCATAGGTTGTTTTCCCAAGAATGAAAATAAGAGGGTGGTTAGGTTGTTATCCCAAGCCTTAAAACAATAGGGTATTTAGGTTATTAGCCTAATCCTAAAAGTAAGAGGGTACATAGGTTATTATCCCAATACCAAAGTAGGTACATGTATGGTCATTATAATTTTAACATTTCATGAATATATTAGTGGCTATCCTTGATATAAGATTTTCTAGGTTTATGTGTATGATCAAAATTCAGTGTATTATGCCAATTTTGGGATCTCTTAGGTTATTCCCTTTGACTTATTTATAATTCATTTTATATGAGCTTCAAATACTTATCCTATGACTTAAGATTATGATAGTTGATATGTAGGGTATAATATTCAAAATTTATGATCATATTCTCGTACCCTTATACTCAAGTTATGCTTACGTATCTCTTTTATTTACCCTTACTAAACATATAAGCTCACCCATTCTTATGTTTCCATTCCCTTGGTTATGAAGACAAGATTTATATAGGAGTAATAAATAGGAATAACATTGTGGGGAACATTGAAGATCATTAAACAAGTTAGAATATTGTGTTCCAAGATTCAAAATGTACTAAAATATTACAGTCCTTGAGAATGTGTTTATGTAATTTAATGAATATTCATATGAAAATATAAAATATAAATTTATGTTAATCTCTGTTCTCTATAGGTTGTGTGATCATGGTTGATTCTTAATACCACTAAGGATTATCCTTCCCATTTTGATAGGTTAATCTAGAAAATCTATTATTCCTTTTTTGTATGTTTTGTTCATTTTACTGTTAAGTAAACTCACTTTAACCAGTGATAAATTTTGTTAAATAATGGAAAATTTAAAAATAAATCTAAATAATTGATTCACCCCGACCTCTTCTCATTGATTTCACCGATACTATGGGTATAATTTTAGTTTGACAATGCAGAGTATTGTTATGAAAAAATCCAACTATTAGAGAACTATGAATTTTATATTGTGAAGTGTATTTTTTTGTTTTCTAATTGAAGTAATTTTTTTTATAAAAAAATATGAATTTATTGTGTGAAATTATTTTTTAGTCTATTTTAAAAAAATATGATTAAAAAGAAAATAACATTTTCGGTACTATGATTTTTTTGGGTAAATTGGTGTTTGGTGTTTAATGCATTAGGTTTTATGGTATTTTTTTGGATATAATTAATGGACATGTTAGATTATTTCTTCATGATATCTATAACATGAGTCCTTGAATGAAATCAATTAAATGTTGAAATTTTATCTTGAGGGATGATCCTTAGAGTAATTCTACTCATTTTTATGTATGACTCATTAGGTTATTGAATCTACACAAACATTGAATATATTGGTAAAATCCTACCCTTTTATCTTCTTGAACATATTGAAACATATGTTTTTTACTTTATGTAGTGTTGGATGTTCTATTTAATCATCAATGACTTTCAGTAAACTCATTCCTATGGAAACATTATTCATCTGGACTATTTATCATCTTATTGAATATCTTATAATGTTTTTTTAGAATGATTTTGAAATTTTTATTCATTGTAATATTGGATCATAGACATATTTATCTTGTTTTTTGAAGGTAGGTCAATGAGGACAAGTTTTATTTGATTGTTATTGATTCTTGTGAGAGCAATTCTTGGGTGTAATCTATGTTTGGATTCACTTTAAGTCTTATTCTCAATAAATTTAGAGATGGTTAAACTTTGAGGTAATTATTGATTAATATATCCATTTGGAGGTATATCCATTCAAGTATTGGAGAGGTGTTTACTATTCCAATTGTGTATATTCTTTGTTGTTTGGTTAATCCTATTGAGGGTTTAACATGATGATATCCTTGTTTTGAGCCTTATCTTAGGATGAGATTTTTATTGGAATCCTTGGGTACATGATCAGGTGACTGGGATGTGTTCTTGACCAATCTATATTGTGATCTAGATGATATCTAGTATTTTATTATTCAATATTAGGGGTTTTTTGTTAGGTTCACCTTAAGAGGGTTTCCCACAAGCTATGTCCCAACATACTTACCCTTTTTCATCATGAATCAATGTTAAAACCTATATTGTGTAGAGACCCGAAACTTGACGTACATTGACATTACATTACATTTTTGGAATACTTAGTACATAACAAAAACACACACACAAGGATCGTAATAGTTTAGTGTCTTTGGAAACTCGGAACGTAATCTTCTAATCGTGGTGAAAGATCTTCAACATCTCCTATAAAGATCTTCCCTTTTTTTTACCTAAAACCTTTCTTTATATCCTGGGGAAAAGAAAACATAAAAGGGTGAGCTCAAATGCTCATTAATGGTAAACAAAAGAAATATCAATCACATCGTATTCATAAGAACATAACATTTTGGAAATCTTAACCTGAAAATGAGAGCATAATTTCATAACATGGGATAAATCATGGCAGTGAAATGTAATCACAATAATCATAACTTAAAACATGAAACTTTGTGGCATTCACACATAATCATATAGAATCATTTCTTGTTAGTCAAGACTCATTTCCAAGACTATCTTAGTGGACAAAGTCCCTTTCTGAATCGAGCAACCCTCGTTTCAGTCCTGTTTCACTGAACCAGTATAACCTACCGTTCCAGCCCTGTCTATCTCATGAGATATAAAATCTTTACCCAATGCATTGGAGGGGTATATAGGTCCCACCCATCTTATAATGAATCCTTTCTTATGTGTTCCACATAATCATAAACCATACATCATAGCGTAACCCACGTAATAAAAATGGGATTCATAAACAACATGACATCATAAAACAATTCATATAAGATAAAGGAATTCATAAAAATAATTCCATCACAACATAATAAAATCAATGTAATAATAGGGATAAAAACAGAACCCTTTTATTATCTTAGATGGAAAATAATTTTGATAAAACACTTGAACTCCATTCTTGAGGAAAATATCCTTTCTTCTTCAAAAACACTTTTCTTTTCTTAACATGTCATACAATTATAAACTAAAAGAAGTTGATTAAAAATAAACTTGAAAACTTTAAAAGGAATATTTTTGGAAATAAAGTTTTAAAAATCCATTCATGCCGTATAAGTTAAAAAAACATTCTTCTCGTACTTTTGTCGGAAAAGTCAAAAAAAGTACCTCGTACGAAAAACGAAAAAACGATTCCTTTCATATCTTTTACTAAAAACTCACCGAAGGGTAAAATTGGATTTAAACAATTGTAGGTGGATGGAAATAATATTACATATTGAGGAAACATGGATGTGGATGATAAAATACACCCCAGTAAATACTAAAGTATAAACAATCTCGGATAAAAATGAGATTGTGATATTTCCCTTACCTTAGGTCCGATTTGCTTCGTATGTGTTCGAACCTCCTGTATAATGATTTAAATAATGTCATTGACTAATTACAGAGTTATATTCATTGTTATGATATCATATATGGTTCACTTATGACATTATATTACCCGTTCTTTTGTAAATTCCATGTTAAAGAAGCGTTTTGGGTAAAATCGTTTCATTTATCGTAGGTGTTTTGACTTGTTGTTCTTGACATTATTATTACTTATATCATGACTTACTTACTTCCAGAATATAAAATATGATTTATATATCATATATATTCAGTATATATATATATAATAGATAGATAAATGAAATGAAAAACACCGTTCATGGAGACGGTAGTCCGTACGTACGCATGAACACTGTTTTTCTTTCCTTATTGTCTTGAATGGAAGTAAGTAGATGACATAAATATATATATATATATACATAAATCCAGTATAATTATTATGTCATATATTTCATTAGTACTTATTATATATACTTTATAATCATTCATGAATGGTTAATCATTAAGAATGAATCTCATCGCGTCGTGGAGACGGTAGTCCGTACGTACGCACGAGCGATGATATCATTTCCATAATTATTGAATTGAATTGGAGTGGATTATACAATATATCAGAATCAATATGATGTTGTAATAACTATGTATAGTTATTCTTTACACCATTATACCCATCCATGTAATGTGGTGGTGGAAAATAGATTACACCACGGCGTGGAGACGGTATTCCGTACGTACGCACGCGCGGTGATTTCTTTTTCCGTAGGATGGATAGATGGTGAAATAGGGTTGTTTCATACTTAAAATAAAATATCAGTATATGAGTTATACTGATGTTATTACTTCATAATGAAACAACCTAATAAAAATAAGTGGAAGAAGAAATAAAGATGAAAGAATTGGTAACAGTAATTACCTCTTCTTTGAAGCGCCTCTTTGAGACCTCCTCTTAGGGCACTAAAACTGGTCTTTGAGGAAGACCAGAACCTCTAGGATGTTTCTAGGGAAGTGGAGAAGATATTTTGGCAGGGTTTGGCCGAGCTTGAGTGCTCAAATTGGTGTGAGGAGGAGGGGGAGGAGGTGTCCTTTTATAGGGGAGGAGAGGGGCACCTTAGGAATACCTCAAAATATTATTTTATATTAATGTCAAAATTGGTTTATAATGGTTCCAATGGTTCTTATTTCTAAGAAAAAGTGGGGATGGTTCTAAATCCTATCAAACAATAAGATTTAGACAAGTTTAGGGTATTATTTTAACCTTATCAATTAGATTTAACTCTAAGTTAAATAATTTAACTTTTACCGTTTCTTTTTGTTTTCTTTCACTATATGGTTAATACACTTACTATAACATGCCAAACGAACCCCAAATTGTTTATTATTAATATATATATCCTTATCTAAGTCATTTGGCCGAACCTTAGATTTTTAGGAATAAAATAACAATTAATAATATAATATTTGATTTAAAAACTATTTTGTGTCAATTTTGACACTATTTGATATATGATTTTTGTGAAAGTCATAACAGAATTATATGTTAGAACCAAGTTGATTAAATTAACACTAATATATCATAGTAACCTATAAAATTAGTGTAATTCATAAAAAGTCTCAAATTACATTCATTTGAGTATTTATAACATCAATTATGTTAATATTTCCTTAAAAGGGTAATTACTGCATCGTCGTTGTGTCATAAATAAATTAATTTATTTAAAGTCTAAAAATTATAAATAAAATATCATTATGTAGGAAATCGTTTTATATTTCTAATGAATATTTATAGTCGAATCTATCTTATGTATAACCCCATATTAAAAATGTTTTAGTAAATAAACATTGATTTTAACTCTTTTAACTCTTCTTTAAATTAAATAATAATAAATGTCCTAATCTAATCCAAGTGGGCCTAAATGATAATATTTTACACTTAAGGCTGTTTTTGGTCAAGATACACTTGTCCAATAGAATTAGGACATGTGTTAGGGTAATATTAATATCATTCTTACCCTTAATTACCCTATTTACTTTTAACCGTGGTAAATAAAAGTAAAAAGTTATTATTCACCAAAAATTATTTTCATCTCATTGAACCACATTTTACTTACTGACATCAACCGTGTCTCTCGGATTTTTGAAATTCCATTCACAGAAGCGGTAAAATTAAGTTTTATGAAAAATTTAGTTTTTTTTAACTACCACTTAGTAGTTTCACTATTCATCAAAAATTGATGTTTTTCAGAACAATGCCAAAATTTCATCCTAAGCTATATTTCATATTCCGAATTGAAAAATGAAATCTATTTTACCAAATTCATAACATAGAAGTTGCATTAATTAATTTTATAATTAAATCCCGTTGTTAAAACAAATAGCTTGTTTTTAAGAAACAATATCTATCAAAAGATTGACACTTGTTTATGTCTGGTTTAAATGTGAAATTACATCCAATGACCAACATTGTATTAAATTGTAAAAATATATTCTAAATATACTTTAAAACAAATAAAATTAATAATTTATCACTATTAATTATTTTGATTAAAAAAATTTGTTTTCAATTATAATTTAGTAATTTTCACTATTCATCAGAATATGAAAGTTATCCGAAAAGTACCAAAATTTCACCTTAGGATAAATTCGATACTCCGAATCCAAAAATGAAGTCCATTTTGAGAGATAAAATTTCTAAAATTTTAAAAGGTGGTTATTACTATTCATAACGGCTAGTTATAATAATATTTTAATCATATCGTTGTTTAGTGAAACTCGGTATTGCGTACTACACACGCTATCGAGGAAGGTCACGATTGCGTGTAATGCAAGGCAAGTCAAGGATGCATGTTGTGCAAGCTCCTTTTGGTGTAGCGTACAACACAAGACATTAGTGAAATAAAAAAGAATATTTTTCATAAAATCTCGGGCTGTTACATTCTACCCCCCTTAAAATGAATTTCGCCCTCGAAATTCGTCGGGGTTATAAATGGTTTACTATTCGAAAGTTTCTTTAATAGAAACCCACATCGTAAAAAGGAATAACAAAACTTGGCTTTAAAAACTAAAGTATGAAATGTAACGATTACCCAAATAAACTAATCACTGGGTTTCCACATAGGTGAAAATACGGATATGGAAGAGAAATCTAACCATCATGTTCTGATGGAGAGTGGTAGAGAACATGGCTATGGAAAATCCAGTAATCACAAATCCATAAATTTGTGACGATCTAAGGTACCATCTGATTCATCAGGTATAAGATCACTAGGACAACATTTTTGGTTTTCAAGATCATTTCCCTAAAGTTGAAAATTTGAATTAGAATAAATACTTTCTTTATTTTGGTACAATCTCACAGTTGTTCATGCCTTGAACAATTTCCACTTCATATCTTAAATAAATGAAGTTGAATTTGTTATTCGTGAAGTGTTAGAAGATTATGTGATAGAATGACGGGTCATTCCATCTGTCTCAAAAAAAAGGTTAGCAAAAATTATATACATAAGTGGGTTTATAGTGATATTAATCATATATGGTTCCTAAAATGGACTTATACTTCATATATCATACTGCTTAATATAATAAAACTAGTTTCTACTAAACAGGGACTTCCTGTAGGTCAGTGGTAGGCGATAAAGGCCAGTCGCACTTCGGTTGTGGGTTCGATTCCCACAGCCTTGTCCGACGCGATGGGCTGTCGCCCGTCCTGCAGGTTGTCCTTTTTCTAAAACTATATTACTATAACATCCCATCAATAATATCGAAAAACAAACAATACTAACTTATGTCCAACATAATCCATTCCAATCTTTAGGCTTATCCATAATACTTCAGTCTACTCTCAGAGATTAAATACCATCGTTGATCCCATATATCATAAGATATATCTTGTTGGTCACATTCCAAATGTTTAAAGGCCTTAATCTTGTACTCTCTTGAATACCCATCGAACCTTATTGAAAACATGAGTGCTGTTAAAAGTTAACTCTTTCCACATACCAAAATCCTCAAAATTCTATATACTCAAACCATGATATCACTTAGTCCTTATATCAATCATGAGCTCATGAATACTATTAAACATTTCATTTTCTCGTTTTCCCTTCATTATGCGCATATCATCTTATTTCCAAAAAATATCTCAATCACTTTGAATACCACATCAATAAATATTGCAATACTCAATGATAAAACATTATTTTGGAATCCCATTACATAAACACTTAATCATTCCACCACCTCGTTGTCATATTCAACATTGAAAATAGTGATCGCATGTGACTTCCCGTTGTCCTTTGCCTTTAGTGGTTGCTCATGTTGATCATCACTAACCCTTGGATTAGGGCATTTATTAGCATAATGCCCCATTTCCTTGCACTTGAAGCATTGAAGTGTTGGTGGTGAGTTCTCTGCAGTGTTTTCTTTATTCACATCATTAGAAACCCTTTTTCCATTACTTCGACACTTAGCTTCTCGATGACCTTCTTTTCCACACTTAAAACATTTTCTAGTCCCTTTAAGACAATCTCCACCATGCTTCTTTCCACACTTTGTGCATAAGGAAACATTCATCTTCTTTTCACCATTATTCTGAGATTTCTCCTTGAACTCCATCTTTCGTTTCTTGTCAAAACCATGAGATGGATATGTAACACCAACTTCCATTTCTACCTTGATAGCACAACACACAATTTCTTCATAGCTACTGAAGTCTCTTATAGCTAATGCCCTTCGAAGACTTGGTTTTAAGCCACTGAAAAATCGATCAACACTACTTTCAGGTTGGATGATAATGCCAGATGCATACCTTGAAAGTCTTGTAAAATTCGCTTCGTATATACCAACAGATTCATCATCTTTTTGCTTTAGTTCAAGAAACTCTTTCTCCATCTTTGTTCGAAGAATACGAGGGAAGTACTTATTGGAAAATAAGTTCTTGAACTCGTCTCATTCCATGGACTCAATTTCATCTCTTTGCCCTGTATTCTTGATAAGATTCCACCATTGATCAGCTTCACCTTCCAAACGATATACTGCTAAGATGACTTTATCATGTTCAGAACATTGAAGAACTGAAAATATCTTTTCAGTGGTACTGATCCATTGTTCATCAACAAGTGGATCAGAAGACCCACTGAAAGAAGGTGGACGTTGCCTCATGAAGGACTCAATAGAATATTGTTCCCTTCTCTTCTCATTTGGAAGTCCAGAATGATTCATAGCTTGTGTAAGTATAGCAATAAGATTTTTCACTCCATCTCCCATAGAATTTGTTTGTTCAGGAGGACAATCATTGCATTGTCCATTGCATTGATCAACACGGTTCCTTCGGGTTCCAGCCATCGTCTAAAACCCAAAATGAATAGTGTGAGAGGCAAAAATCATGCTAGGGAAAACAACATAATAAAGGGGAATTACCTTCAATATCTAACATCTTAGGTTTAATTCTATGATCGTTAGCGTAGTTCTAGTACTATAACCTATACGTATACTTAACCTTAGGGACATCCCTAGACATACCGTAGAAATATCTCTAGGGATCTCACTAACGTTTTCGCATCCTAGTTTCCAAAGGTTGACTAAACCTTTCCTCTGATACCAACTGTAGCAGTCTGGAATTACTTCCAGTGGACTATAATTGATACCTATCAGGGCACTCCATGGGCAGCTACACCCCCTGGGTGGGACACACCACCATCCCCAGTGGCAGCCATTTCCTGATGAAGCCCTTGGGCGGAGAGCCATGCTTCGTCCAACGCTCACATGTGAGAGTTCCCAAGGATCGGATACATTCCTACCTCCTTTTCCTCTGATACCAACTGTAGAGACCCGAAACTTGACGTACATTGACATTACATTACATTTTCGGAATACTTAGTACATAATAAAAACACACACACAAGGATCGTAATAGTTTAGTGTCTTTGGAAACTCGGAACGTAATCTTCTAATCGTGGTGAAAGATCTTCAACATCTCCTATAAAGATCTTCCCTTTTTTTTTACCTAAAACCTTTCTTTATATCCTGGGGAAAAGAAAACATAAAAGGGTGAGCTCAAATACTCAGTAAGGGTAAACAAAAGAAATATCAATCACATCGTATTCATAAGAACATAACATTTTGGAAATCTTAACCTGAAAAAGAGAGCATAATTTCATAACATGGGATAAATCATGGCAGTGAAATGTAATCACAATAATCATAACTTAAAACATGAAACTTTGTGGCATTCACACATAATCATAGAGAATCATTTCTTGTTTGTCAAGACTCACTGCCAAGACTATCTTAGTGGACAAAGTCCCTTTCTGAATCGAGCAACCCTCGTTTCAGTCCTGTTTCACTGAACCAGTATAACCTACCGTTCCAGCCCTGTCTATCTCATGAGATATAAAATCTTTACCCAATGCATTGGAGGGGGATATATGTCCCACCCATCTTATAATGAATCCTTTCTTATGTGTGCCACATAATCATAAACCATACATCATAGCGTAACCCACGTAATAAAAATGGGATTCATAAACAACATGACATCATAAAACAATTCATATAAGATAAAGGAATTCATAAAAATAATTCCATCACAACATAATCAAATCAATGTAATAATAGGGATAAAAACATAACCCTTTTATTATCTTATATGGAAAATAATTTTGATAAAACACTTGAACTCCATTCTTGAGGAAAATATCCTTTCTTCTTCAAAAAAACTTTTCTTTTCTTAACATGTCATACAATTATAAACTAAAAGAAGTTGATTAAAAATAAACTTGAAAACTTTAAAAGGAAGCTTTTTGGAAATAAAGTTTTAAAAATCCATTCATGCCGTATAAGTTAAAAAAACATTCTTCTCGTACTTTTGTCGGAAAAGTCAAAAAAAGTACCTCGTACGAAAAACGAAAAAACGATTCCTTTCATATCTTTTACTAAAAACTCACCGAAGGGTAAAATTGGATTTAAAAAATTGTAGGTGGATGGAAATAATATTACATATTGAGGAAACATGGATGTGGATGATAAAATACACCCCAGTAAATACTAAAGTATAAACAATCTCGGATAAAAATGAGATTGTGATATTTCCCTTACCTTAGGTCCGATTTGCTTCGTATGTGTTCGAACCTCCTGTATAATGATTTAAATAATGTCATTGACTAATTATAGAATTATATTCATTGTTATGATATCATATATGGTTCACTTATGACATTATATTACCCGTTATTTTGTAAATTCCATGTTAAAGAAGCGTTTTGGGTAAAATCGTTTCATTTATCGTAGGTGTTTTGACTTGTTGTTCTTGACATTATTATTACTTATATCATGATTTACTTACTTCCAGAATATAAAATATGATTTATATATCATATATATTCAGTATATATATATATAATAGATAGATAAATGAAATGAAAAACACCGTTCATGGAGACGGTAGTCCGTACGTACGCATGAACACTGTTTTTCTTTCCTTATTGTCTTGAATGGAAGTAAGTAGATGACATAAATATATATATATACATAAATCCAGTATCATTATTATTTCATATATTTCATTAGTACTTATTATATATACTTTGTAATCATTCATGAATGGTTAATCAATAAGAATGAATCTCATCGCGTCGTGGAGACGGTAGTCCGTACGTACGCACGAGCGATGATATAATTTCCATAATTATTGAATTGAATTGGAGTGGATTATACAATATATCAGAATCAATATGATGTTGTAATAACTATATATAGTTATTCTTTACACCATTATACCCATCCATGTAAGGTGGTGGTGGAAAATAGATTACACCACGGCGTGGAGACGGTATTCCGTACGTACGCAAGCGCGGTGATTTCTTTTTCCGTAGGATGCATAGATGGTGAAATAGGGTTGTTTCATACTTAAAATAACATATCAGTATATGATTTATACTGATGTTATTACTTCATAATGAAACAACCTAATAAAAATAAGTGGAAGAAGAAATAAAGATGAAATAATTGGTAACAGTAATTACCTCTTCTTTGAAGCGCCTCTTTGAGACCTCCTCTTAGGGCACTAAAATTGGTCTTTGAGGAAGAACAGAACCTCTAGGATGTTTCTAGGGAAGTGGAGAAGAGATTTTGGCAGGGTTTGGCCGAGCTTGAGTGCTCAAATTGGTGTGAGGAGGAGGGGGAGGAGGTGTCCTTTTATAAGGGAGGAGAGGGGCACCTTAGGAATACCTCAAAATATTATTTTATATTAATGTCAAAATCGGTTTATAATGGTTCCAAAGGGTCTTATTTCGAAGCTAAAGTGGGTATGGGTCTAAATCCTATCAAAAAATAAGATTTAGACAAGTTTAGGGTATTATTTTAACCTTATCAATTAGATTTAACTCTAAGTTAAATAATTTAACTTTTACCGTGTCTTTTTGTTTTCTTTCACTATATGGTTAATACACTTACTATAACATGCCAAACTAACCCCAAATTGTTTATTATTAATATATATATCTTTATCTAAGTCATTTGGCCGAACCTTAGATTTTTAGGAAATAATAACAATTAATAATATAATATTTTATTTAAAAACTATTTTGTGTCAATTTTGACACTATTTGATATATGATTTTTGTGAAAGTCATAACAGAATTATATGTTCGAACCAAGTTGATTAAATCAACACTAATATATCATAGTATCCTAGAAAATTAGTGTAATTCATAAAAAGTCTCAAATTACATTCATTTGAGTATTTATAACATCAATTATGTTAATATTTCCTTAAAAGGGTAATTACTGCATCATCGTTGTGTCATAAATAAATTAATTTATTTAAAGTCTAAAAATTATAAATAAAATATCATTGTGTAGGAAATCTTTTTATATTTATAATGAATATTTATAGTCGAATTTATCTTATGTATAACCCCATATTAAAAATGTTTTAGTAAATAAACTTTGATTTTAACTCTTTTAACTCTTCTTTGAATTAAATAATAATAAATGTCCTAATCTAATCCAAGTGGGCCTAAATGATAATATTTTACACTTAAGGGTGTTTTTGGTCGAGATACACTTGTCCAATAGAATTAGGACATGTGTTAGGGTAATATTAATATCATTCTTACCCTTAATTACCCTATTTACTTTTAACCGTGGTAAATAAAAGTAAAAAGTTACTATTCACCAAAAATTATTTTCATCTCATTGAACCACATTTTACTTACTGACATCAACCGTGTCTCTCGGATTTTTGAAATTCCATTCACAGAAGCGGTAAAATTAAGTTTTATGAAAAATTTAGGTTTTTTTAACTACCACTTAGTAGTTTCACTATTCATCAAAAATTGATGTTTTTCAGAACAATGCCAAAATTTCATCCTAAGCTATATTTCATATTCCGAATTCAAAAATGAAATCTATTTTACCAAATTCATAACATAGAAGTTGCATTAATTAATTTTATAATTAAATCCCGTTGTTAAAACAAATAGCGTGTTTTTAAGAAACAATATCTATCAAAAGATTGACACTTGTTTATGTCTGGTTTAAATGTAAAATTACATCCAATGACCAACATTGTATTAAATTGTAAAAATATATTCTAAATATACTTTAAAACAAATAAAATTAATAATTTATCACTATTAATTATTTTGATTAAAAAAATTTGTTTTCAATTATAATTTAGTAATTTTCACTATTCATCAGAATATGAAAGTTATCCGAAAAGTACCAAAATTTCACCTTAGGCTAAATTCGATACTCCGAATCCAAAAATGATGTCCATTTTGAGAGATAAAATTTCTAAAATTTTAAAAGGTAGTTATTACTATTCATAACGGCTAGTTATAATAATATTTTAATCATATCGTTGTTTAGTGAAACTCGGTATTGCGTACTACACACGCTATCGAGGAAGGTCGCGATTGCGTGTAATGCAAGGCAAGTCAAGGATGCATGTTGTGCAAGCTCTTTTTGGTGTAGCGTACAACACAAGACATTAGTGAAATAAAAAAGAATATTTTTCATAAAATCTCGGGCTGTTACATATTGTTTCTTTATTAAGGCATGATTCTTATTGGTATTTATTATACATTCCCATATTATGGAATTTTCATTGATTATTAGACCTTATGTTTTAGGGTTATTTGGATATCCCTGTAGATTGTATATCCTTTTAGAGTTTTGAATCATTCCTTGGATGTTTTTTTGATGATGTAGAATTATTATTTCCATTGAGGTATTTTCGGGATATGTTCCTTTTTTATTATATCCTTTTCATAGATATGATTTTATCATATCTCACTTTTTAGATGAATTATAAATAATGAGAATACCTATGATATATCTTTATTCTCCTTAGTCCTTAAATGTCTAAATAGTGGTTTAGATTATGCTTCGAGATAATTCATAATTCTTGGAATTAGTAATATTAACTTTTAGGAGTATTTTTTTCATTTGTATTTCTATTCTCACTAGACCCAATGATGTTTACCCCACCCTCCCACCTCTTGTTCTAAGATATAGTTGTTTTTTATTTCCATTAATTTTTTTCTGATAACTTTATACGGGTAGAAAGTGGAATGGGGGGGGGGAGAATTATGACACCACTAGGCCATTTTTGTAATAAATTATTATATACAAAAGAATTATTTTGAATATTCTTTAGTTATTTGGGAGTTGGGAATATATTAGTTGTTCTTGAATTTAATAAGCTTCTTCTATAGAGAGTCTTGTTTCGGAACATGTGAGTCACACCATAATGAGTGTGTTGGAAAAACTATAGTTCTAGATTTTAGTTGTTCATTCCAGAACAATTTGATGTTAATTTGTGAATTTCATGTGATTTAAGGGGAACATCATGACCCAAACTTGGTAGTGGGGCAAGTTTTCTAGGGATTATCTATGGTTAGGTGTATCACAATGGGAGATTCCCATTGGGATATCATGTCGTGATGAGGGAAGTTCTCGTCATTAGATGACCATGGGTAATGAATACAAGATTATACCAAGAAGGTAGGTCACACATCACTGGATATGTTTCACTATAATGTGTCTATTCCCATTTAAAATTTTGTGAATTTATACATCAAACCCTCTTCTCTTTTATTGGGGTTTTGAAAATCTACCCACATGATTGTTGAAATCACTTATAGGGGAGAATATGTGAAAAATAGTTTATTTTATGTTCTCCAATTTAAACAACCTTCATTACTAGTTATAGTAAAATAGTGTCATTTTTAAAAACACCAATAAGAATACATAGATAAAGAAAATCAACATTTTCAAGCTTTACTACTCTATAAGAGTATCTCTCCCTTAAAATTATCTCGAAACACCCAAGATCACAACGCCCACTAGAAAGAATATTGTGGATTATATTAATTATTGGATAACCATTAACATGGGATACACCATAGTCTCATGATAATGTAAGTGAATCCCACATAATAATGATAGTTTATAGGGTATTTCAACAATAGGGAAGTCTCTTATAGTATTATACTTCTTGTATATTGTTACGGTGCTACTTACTTCTTACCAACTCACACTGGAGAAAGTATTTTTTGTCTTTCTTTAACCTCTTTCACATCAGTGAGTAAGAACAACTTATTATACTTACTTATCTATCTTATTTCTTCTTCAATAAAATAGATGTCTTATTCTTCATCATATCAGTTCTTATCACTGAAATTATCAACAAAAAACCCTTATTTTATTTATTTCATGTATGTATACGCATGTAAAATAATATCACCTAATATTAATTACATTTTATAAACATTTAAACTCTGTGATCTTCAATGGGATAGGTTCCTTCATTTAAATCAAGAAGATATTTCTATACTTATTTCCTCATTCAGACTAATTTGGATTCTAGGTTAAAACAGCCTTTTAATTATCGAAAATAACTGGGATACTTTTTAATATATAATCCCTTGGAAATATGCACTTTTAATTATTTTTAATAACTCTAGTTATTCATGAATATTCATACAATTTATATTTTCTTTCACTGCTCTTATTTTTATGGTTAAAGACTCACCACAGATCTATATTTCTTTCTTCAAAAACTTCCATTTGATAATTGAATATTTTGATCTCAACATTCGGATAAATTGCATATCTTTTATTCTTTTAAAAAATGTCTATATGAATATCCCCATATGAATTATATTGTATCACTTCCATATGGATTTAGTTTTTCTGGAATGATACTCTTACCTATTCATGGAATCACAATTAGTTTGACGTTAAGATTCTTAGAATGAATCAAAATATCATTTTTATTTATGATCAATTAAGAATAAAAATTAAGAATCATATATTTTTATTTCATGATAATATAAAATTTATAGAAAATCAAATTTTCTTCGAGTCTACTTACCCATGAATTTTAGAAGTATGTGAATAAATGTGTGGAATAAAATAATCTATGAAAATCAATCATGAGATAAGAAATCATATCAAGATACTTCATATACAACTTTATCATCATGAAGCGGTTTTCCGGATCGATCATCTCAATACACTACACCATCTAGATCGATCATGTGGATAAACCACATAAAGTAATTGGTATCAACTTCATGTCTCAGTCTAGTTCAACCACCTATCTATATTGATTATATAAATCAATATGGATCAACTACATGGTTTGATTATCTTCATGAATAACCATTTGACCATTAAAATTGATTGTCCACATGTAAAATTAATCAACTATGTTGATATACCACAGTATTGATCAATTGTATGTCTAAACATCATCAGATCCATATCTACCCAACTTTTTATATTTGAGGACTGATTAAATTCAAATCAAGGCCTCTTAAAATCACATATATCCCTCCTCAATCCACTCAACATTTCTTCAATGATTTTATATTTAATTCCCCTATATCAAAAAATACTTGTACTTGATTTCATTAAATATCAGCACATCAATCCTCAAATTTTATTTCAGGATAAATTATGGATTAACAATAAAAGCTAAAAAAATAGTCCATATCAACTCCAACCATCCTCAAAACATATTCTCCTCAACCATGGGCTCAATAATCTTCCCCTATGGATATTTTTGGAATCCAATGAACACAAATAAACTTTATACCTTACCAAATTATAAATTAACCATATTCCAATAGTTTTAATCCTACTTGAGTAATCATTACATTGGAAACAAGTTTATTTATTAATAATGTCATGTTTTCCAAAAAATAATGATTTTCATAAAATCTCTCTAATATTTTATTCATTGTATTCAACCTCTATAAGCCCAATAAAAAATTCATTTTATATACTTAAACAAGATTATTTAAGTGGTTCACACATGCACAATCTAAATTCAAAGCATACCCATTTTACTCTACCTAAATATATGCACCCCCTAAATAAGTGAGACTCATATATTTGGAATTAAACCAAAGTGTTTTTCTACATTATGTTAATTACATTTGATATATTCCTAAGGAAACAAACTCAATAAGATACATGTTTTCATTTATACCAGTTTAATAATAAATCAAAAATCACAAAGTGATATAGGGGATAAAACAGTATACCTTATCCGTGTGAGAGGGGAAATTTCCATTTTTTGAATACATCAACTATTTACTCTAAAGTAGGAAACAATTATAGCTTTAGATTATTTCTCTCAACAAGATCCTTTCTGAAGTGATATTTGATATCAATGATATTTACATAGGAATGTTGAATAGAATTATTTGATAAGTATCTAAAACATTTATTATCATAGCCTAAAAAAATCAGAAACTACACATTCACCTTAATGTATTCCAAATGATTTTTCATCTACATCAATTGATTATTGTAGAGACTTACAACTATATACTATTCCTCATTAGAGATCAAGGTCATAGAATTATATTTATTTTTATAATAAAAAAACACTTATCACTAATAATTATCAATCTATTAAATATTAATTTTATACCATCAATACATTGTACCTAATATGAATCTGAAATCCAATTCAGATTCAACTCCCCTTTTCTAAAAAATTTCAACCTGATTTTTTTCTTTTTTAATAACTATGGATCTTTCACCTAGCTATATAATATAACTACCATGCTCTTTATTACACACATAAAAATGAATTATTACATAAAATATTCACTTCGTTCAACATAGAATATCGAGAGGTATATTTTCTTTGGGGATTACGAACATTATATAATGACTTAAAACATGAAACACAACATCTTTGTTGAAAACTTCCTTTACATGACCACTACATTCCCTCGTACTTAACATTACATGGGATAACCTGAGGAAATGCATAAGAAAGGGGTGAGATATAAAGCCCAGTAAAGGATTAAAAAAGGAATAAAATTAATAATACTATACATGTTAGCCAGTAGTCATATCAATGTAGCATAAAAGAAACATGAACGTGAAGGCAAGATATATCATGATTATCATAACATAGAAATGTGGCAAAAACACTTAACATGGTATTAGGATGATCCAAGGATCATTGCACATGAAGAATGTATAAACCCTCATTTTACTTGAATTATAATGAGTAAAACCTCATTTCACTTGATTTATCATAATACCAATCTTTACTCAATGCATTGGAGTGCTATCAGGGTGCACCCTTCTTAATCATTTCATTTCATGCATAAGTGTGCCACCTGGATCATATAACATGGAATCATTCAACATCGTCATTTATTCAATGATAAAGGAAAGTGGAATATATATATTAAACTCTATAATGAATAATTAAATGTGAATAAAGGCGAATACCATTGATATAAAAATGGGCTTGGTATTCACTACACAATGACTTTGGCTTGGAAAGTCACGGTGCAATTTCAACAGCATAACAGCATGATATAATAATTCATAAAAATGGTTGATGAGAGGGAAAGGGATGTATCATAATATTTACATGAAATGGAAAGTAATGGGTTCATATAGATACATGTCCCAACAAATTTAATGGAATTTAGATTCATAATACAATAGAATTGCTTGAATGTAAATGAGGAGAGAAATTCCTTACAGAATTTCATCATGGTAATAGGTGTACATGAGAGGAATTAATGATATATAAAGGGGAATATCATAATTAAAACATAAATAGGAAAATATGGTGGAGTTTATAAACCATAAACCGACATTAAAAATTGAAAATAAAAGGGCATAACAATATTAAGAAACTAGGATAAAATGAGAAAGAAAGGAATTCCTTACTTTGAAGTGTGATCCCAAAGTTCTGGGAGACACGTGAGAGAGGCTTATTTGAAGCTTGATGAACATTTAGAGGATTATAGAGAGAGTAGGGAAGAGTTTATTCAAGATCCAAAGGCTTTGAGTGAATAGGAAGTGGGAGCTTGGGTGGATTTATATAGGAAAAGAGAGGGAATTCTTTAATATTTAGGTTTTTTACACCGTACATTAAACTAACAAAACCACAAACCAGACCATGTTTTTTTCCCATGGTTTTTGCCAAAGGGAATTGGAAAACATTATTTTATAAGGCTAATGTCCTAAATTATTGAAATATTAGGCTTTGTTATGTGGAGGTGAGTCATACTCTTAAGGAAATCAATTAAAAAAGTTAACATGTTTTATAAGTCTTGGAGGGTCCAGTAAATCTTTGTAAAATAAATAAAACAAACCTAAAATCATATTATTTTAATTTTAAAACATATATTTCCCGAACATAATGTTTATTGTTTTTTATTACAACATTATTGGGTCATTATGATGTCATAAAACACATTATATATTTAAACAATATTTAATTTTTACCCAAAAATCCAACTGTCACATAAAATTATAAAAAATTCACCATTGGATAATTTCGACATCCTGATTACAAAAATAATATTTATTTTTCATAAATAATTTTCTAAATATTTAATTTTTTACTTTTAAAATAAAAACTTATATTTATCAAAAATTCATGGGTTTTGACAAAAAAATCATTCAAACCTTAATAACAATTTCAATTGTATTCATAAAAATTATACGATAATTTATATTTAATAAAAATTAATTTAGTAATAATATTTCATTAAAATATTATTTAATTCAAAAATCCCTTAGTTCATCAAAATAGATTTATTAATTGAATATTAACTAAAAAAATGTTTTTTTTTTGTTTTAAAAACTATTTACAAAAAAACACTAATAAAATGAATGTATATTATCTATACAAAAATAATGTAAATAATCTTAGTGTTAGGGTCTTGTTACATAACCCGTTATAACACCAAAATAATACCGAAGGGTAAGGTGTGTGATGGTGAGAGACTCTTGGGGTGGCTCGGATAACATCGCTCAGGTGGTAATCTCTATCAACTTCCACTTCTCACGTAGGTGGTTCCATTTGAGCTTAACGTGTTGAAGCTTGGGTTGGGATTGGTCAAGAGAAAATCCCAATGATGCCACCTCCTTTACAAACTCCTAAAAATGGACTTCATACAGAGAAATTCTACTGGATGAGGTCATTGCATCCTTTTTCTGAGTAAATTAGATTTGTTAAATCCATATATTTATACTAATCATGTGATTACTATTAAATGGATTTATTAGCAATAGTAAAAAATATTAACCGTATTTTGAAATCTAGAAAAATAAAACCAAATAAGTTCATATTTTATATAACTATTTTATATAATAATACATTTAATTAGATCAATAGTATTTTCCATTAATAAAGGTTTGGGTCGTTACAATCTTCCCCCTTAAGAAATTTCTCCTTTGAAATTTCATTTTCCCACACTAAAACAGACGTGGGTAACAATGCTTCATCACTTCCTCCAATTCCAACATTGCTTCTTCAAACTTTTGGTTTCTCCACAAAACCTTGACAAGTGGCATTATCTTATTTCATAGAACTTTTTCTCTAAGATCTAATATATTCACCAGCTTCTCTTCATAAGAGAGGCTATTCAATAATGGCACCACATATGGATTGAGTATATGTGATGGGCCAGGTATTTACTTCATAAAGAGTGGTACATGGAATACGTAATGCACTTGAGATAGGATCGATGTGAGTTCTAGTCGATATTCCATAACTTCAATGCGATCAAGGATCTCAAAAGGACTGATGTACCTTGGACTAAGCTTTCCCTTATTCCATTATCTTATAACCCTCTTACATGGTGATATGCGAAGAAATAACATATCTCCAACATAAAACTCTAGGTCTTGTCGCTGATTATCACAATAGAACTTTTGTCAACTCTGAGCAGCTTTAATGTGCTGTTGGATGGTCTTTGTAACAGCCCAAGATTTTATAAAAAATATTCTTTTTAATTTTATTAATGTCTTGTGTTGTACGCTACACCAAAAGGAGATTGCACAACATGCATCCTTGACTTGCCTTGCATTACACGCAATCGCGACCTTCCTCGATAGCGTGTGTAATACGCAATACCGAGTTTCACTAAACAACGATATGCTATTAAAATATTATTAAAACTAGCCGTTATGAATAGTAATAACCACTTTTTAAAATTCTGTCAATCTTATTTTTCAAAATGAACTTCATTTTTGGATTCGGAGTATCGAATTTAGCCTAAGTTGAAATTTTGGTACATTTCGGACAACTTTCATATTCTGATGAAAAGTGAAAATTACTAAATTATAATTAAAAAACAACTTTTTTAATCGAAATAATTAATAGTGATAAATTATTAATTTGAGTATTTTTAAAGTATATTTAGAATATATTTTTACAATTTAATACAATGTTGGTCATTGGATGTAATTTCACATTTAAACTAGACATAAACAAGTGTCAATCTTTTGATAGATATTGTTTCTTAAAAACACGCTATTTGTTTTAACAGCGGGATTTAATTATAAAATTAATTAATGCAACTTTTATGTTATGAATTTGGTAAAATAGACTTCATTTTTGAATTCGGAATATAAAATATAGCTTGGGATGAAATTTTGGCATTGTTCTGAAAAACATCAATTTTTGATGAATAGTGAAACTACTAAGTGGTAGTTAAAAAAACTGAATTTTTCATAAAACATAATTTTACCGCTTCTATGAATGGAATTTCAAAAATCCGAGAGACACGGTTGATGTCAGTAAGTAAAATGTGGTTCAATGAGATGAAAATAAATTTTGGTGAATAGTAACTTTTTACTTTTATTTACCACGGTTAAAAGTAAATAGGGTAATTAAGGGTAAGAATGATATTAATATTACCCTAACACATGTCCTAATTCTATTGGACAAGTGTATCTCGACCAAAAACAACCTTAAGTGTAAAATATTATCATTTAGGCCCACTTGAATTAGATTAGGACATTTATTATTATTTAATTCAAAGAAGAGTTAAAAGAGTTAAAATCAAAGTTTATTCACTAAAACATTTTTAATATGGAGTTATACATAAGATAAATTCGACTATAAATATTCATTAGAAAGCTAAAAAGATTTACTACATAATGATATTTTATTTATAATTTTTAGACTTTAAATAAATTAATTTATTTATGACACAACGATGATGCAGTAATTACCCTTTTAAGGAAATATTAACATAATTGATGTTATAAATACTAAAATGAATGTAATTTGAGACTTTTTATGAATTCCACTAATTTTATAGGTTACTATGATATATTATTGTTGATTTAATCAACTTGGTTAGAACATATAATTCTGTTATGACTTTCAAAAAAATCATATATCAAATAGTGTCAAAATTGACACAAAATAGTTTTTAAATCAAATATTATATTATTAATTGTTATTTTATTTCTAAAAATCTAAGGTTCGGCCAAATGACTTAGATAAGGATATATATATTAATAATAAACAATTTGGGGTTATTTTGGCATGTTATAGTAAGTGTATTAACCATATAGTGAAAGAAAACAAAAAGACACGGTAAAAGTTAAATTATTTAACTTAGAGTTAAATCTAATTGATAAGGTTAAAATAATACCCTAAACTTGTCTAAATCTTATTGGTTGATAGGATTTCGACCCATCCCCACTTTAGCTTCGAAATAAGACCCTTTGGAACCATTATAAACCGATTTTGACTTTAATATAAAATAATATTTTGAGATATTCCTAAGGTGCCCCTCTCCTCCCCTATAAAAGGACACCTCCTCCCCCTCCTCCTCACACCAATTTGAGCACTCAAGCTCGGCCAACCCCTGAAAATTTCTCCTCTCCACTTCCCTAGAAACATCCTAGAGGTTCTGGTCTTCCTCAAAGACCAATTTTAGTGCCCTAATAGGAGGTCTCAAAGAGGCACTTCAAAGAAGAGGTAATTACCGTTACCAATTTTTTCATCTTTATTTCTTCTTCCACTTCTTCTTCTTAGGTTGTTTCATTATGAAGTAATAACATCAGTATCACTCATATACTGATATGTTATTATAAGTATGAAACAACCCTATTTCACCATCTATCCATCCTACGGAAAAAGAAATCACCGCGCGTGCGTACGTACGGAATACCGTCTCCACGCCGTGGTGTAATCTATTTTCCACCACCACCTTACATGGATGGGTATAATGGTGTAAAGAATAACTATACATAGTTATTACAACATCATATTGATTCTGATATATTGTATAATCCACTCCAATTCAATTCAATATTTATAGAAATGATATCATCGCTCGTGCGTACGTACGAAATACCGTCTCCACGACGCGATGAGATTCATTCTCCATGTTAACCATTTAAGAATGATTATAATGTATATATAAGAAATAATAATGAAATATATGAAATTATAAAGCTACTGGATTTATGTATATATATACATATGTATTTCATCTACTTACTTCCATTTCAAGACAATAAGGAAAGGAAAACAGCGTTCATGCGTACGTACGGACTACCGTCTCCATGAACGGTGTTTTTCATTTTATTTATCTACCTATTATATATATATATATACTGAATATATATGATATATAAATCATATTTTATATTCTGGAAGTAAGTAAATCATGATATAAGTAATAATGATGTCAAGAACAACAAGTCAAAACACATACGATAAATGAAACGATTTTACCCAAAACGCTTCTTTAACATGGAATTTACAAAAGAACGGGTAATATAATGTCATAAGTGAACCATATATGATATCATAACAATGAATATGATTCTTTAATAAGTCAATAACATGATTTAAATCATTATACAGGAGGTTCGGACACTTACAAAGCAAGTCGGACCTAAGGTAAGGGAAATATCACAATCTCATTTCTATCCGAGATTGTTTATACTTTGTAATTTACTGGGGTGTATTTTATCATCCACATCCATGTTTCATCAATATGTAATATTATTTTCATCCACCTAATATTTTTTAAATCCAATTTTACCCTTTGGTGAGTTTTTAGTAAAAGATATGAAAGGAATCTTTTGTCGTTTTTCGTACGAGGTACTTTTTGACTTTTCCGACGAAAGTACGAAGAATGTTTTTTTTTAACTTATACGGCACGAACGGATTTCTACTGTTTTATAAAGACTTATTTTCATGAAGCTTCCTCTAAAAGATTTCATGACTATTTTCAATAAAATCTCTTTCTTTTAAAATTTCATGATGTTTTGTGAAAAGAAATTGATTTTGAAGAAGAAAGGATATTTTCCTCAAGAATTCAATTCAAGTGTTTTATCAAAATTATTTTCCATATAAGATAATAAAGGGTTCTGTTTCTATCCATATTTTTACATTGATTTGACTATGTTGTGATGGAATTATGTTTATGAATTCCTTTATCTTATATGAATTGATTTATGATGTCATGATGTTTCAAGAATCCCATTTTTGTTACATGTGTTATGCGATGATGTATGTTTTATGATTATGTGGCACACATAAGAAAGGATTCATTATGAGATTGGTGGGACCTATATCTCCCTCCAATGCATTGGGTAAAGATTTTATATCTCATGAGATAGACAGGGCTGGAACGGTAGGTTATACCGGTTCAGTGAAACAGGACTGAAACGAGGGTTACTCGATTCAGAAAGGGACTTTGTCCACTAAGATAGTCTTGGCAATGAGTCATGACTAACAAGAAATGATTTTCCATGATTATGTGTGCATGACACAAAGTTTCAAGTTTCATGTTATGATTATGGTGATCTCATTTTCACTTCTAAGATTTATCCCATGTTATGATATTATGAGCTCTTTTGCAGGTTAAGATTTCCAAAAAGCTATGTTATTATGTATATGATGTGATTGATATTTCTTTTGTTTACCCTTACTGAGCATTTGAGCTCACCCTTTTATGTTTTCTTTTCCCCAGGATATAAAGAAAGGTTTATAGGTAAAAAAAGGGAAGATCTTTATGGGAGATATTGAAGATCTTTCACCACGATTAGAAGATTACGTTCCGAGTTTCCAAAGACAATAAACTATTACGATCCTTGTGTGTGTGTTTTTGTTATGTACTAAGTATTCCGCAAAAGTAATGTAATGTCCATGTACGATAAGCTTCGGGTCTCTACAGTCTTAACCTTCTCCACCATTTCTTCGACCATTTCTGGACCTAGGAGTTTTCCCTCCCCAACTTCATCCCAACATGCTGATGTTTTGCACCTCTTCCCATACATGGATTCATAAGGAGCCATTTGGATACTTAAGTGGAAATTTTATTATAATATAACTCAACTAGAGGAATATGTCGATCACATCCTCCTTTAAAGTACATAGAGAATGCTCTAAGCATATCCTCAAGTGTTTAGATACTCCACTCAAATTGGCCATAAGTTTGAGGATGATAAGTCATACTAAAGTTTATCATAGTATTCGGAGAATGTTAATAACCCTTCCCAAACTTGGAGGTAGATCTTGGATCTTGATCAGATACAATCAATAGTGGTACTCCATGCATCCCTACAACATCTCTTATGTATATCTGTTCCAGTTTATCTAGTGAAAAATCCTCTTGAATTGTAATGAAGTGTGCAGTCATTTTAAGACGATCCACAACAACCTAGATAGAATTTTTTTATTTGGATGTCTTTAGAAGTTTGGTGACAAAGTCTATGGTGATGTTCTCTCATTTACATGCTGGTATGGTTAATGGTTACATCATCCCCTTAGACTTCTGCCTCTCAGCATTCACTTGTTGAAATACCAGGCACTTTTATGTATACTCAGTGATCTTCTTCTTCATGTTATCCCACCAATAATGATATGAGAGATCTCGATACATATCTGTGATCCCTTGGTGAATGGTAAAATTCGAACTATGTGCATCATCCAAAAGTTTTTTCTTTAACTCCAGATTTGGTGGGACACATAGTCTTGTCCCAAATCTCATAACTCATTCTTCATTAACATTGAACTCCGAGGATTTCCATTTTCTGATAGTTTCCACTTTCTTCTGAATTCCCACATCATCCTTTTGAACATCCTTTAACCTTTCCAAATAGACAGTTAAGAAATCATTTGTGAAACGATTGATGATGTACCCTTCTTTATGATTCCCATGTCTATATTCATCAAATATAAAAATATTAGATCCTTTTCAATTCTCATCAATGATAAAATTGTTGGACCCTTTCTACTTAGATAATCTACCACCTTTTTAACTTTCCCAAGGTGGTAATAGATTTAGTATTCATAGTATTTGATCAGCTCTAACCATCTTCATTGGATCATATTCAACTCTTTCTGGTTGAATATATACTTGAGGTTTTTGTGGTTCGTATATATTTCACATTTCTCCCCAAAAAGGTAATGTCACCAAAATTTTAAAGTGAAGATCACTGCATCCAACTCCAAGTCATTCGTTGGATGATTTTTTCATGAACTTTCAATTAACTTGAAGCATAGGCAATGAATTTGTCATTTTTCATCAACACACATACCATTCTATTATTCAAAGAATCACTGAATACCACAAAAAGTTATCCACTTGTGGGTAGTTTGAGCACGGGTATAGTGATAATCCTCCTTTTAAACTCCTTGAAGCTCTCTTTGCATTCATCACTCCATGAAAACTTTACTCTCGTATATGTTAGCTTGGTAAGAGGGTTGAAAAATCATGAGAAATTTCTCACAAATCGGCAATAATATCCAGCTAACCCCATGAAGCTACAGATATTCGTTACCGATGTTGGCCTCGACCATCCCTCAATTACAGATATCTTGGAGGGATCCATAGATATCCCACTGCTTATGATGATATGATCCAAGTATGATACCTCCTTCAACTAGAAATCACACTTGTTGTACTTTTCATAGAGGTTTTCCTTTTTCAAGGTCTCTAGTAATGTTCTTAGATTCTCCTAATGATCCTCTTTGGTTTGAGAGTATATTATAATATCATCTCTAAATACTACCACAAGTTTGTTGAGGAAATCTCTAACGACTTTGTTCATCAATTCCATGATGATTTATAGAGAACTAGCATGTCTGTAAGTCATTACTATGAATTCATAGTGCCCGTATCTTGTACAAAAAGTAGTCTTGGGGATATCCTCCTTCTTCACCCTTACTTGGTAATATCCCGATCGCAAATCCACCTTAGAGAAGTATTGTTCTACACGTAGCTGATTAAACAAGTCATTAATTCAAGGTATAGGATACTTATTCTTTATCGTGATTTTATTGAGCTCACGATAATAAATGAAAAGGTGCATTGAACCATCCTTCTAGACGAAGAGGACTGGTGCACCCCATGGTGAATCACATGGGAATATAAACCCTTTATCCAAATTCTCCTATAGTTGTTTCTTTAGATCCTAAAGCTCCACAAAAAGCATTCTATAGGGAGTCTTGGATATTGAAAATGGCCTAGGTATAAGATCAATTGAAAATTCAACATCTCTTCTAGGAGGAAGACTAGAAAATTCTTCGGGAAACACTTCAGCGAATTCCCTCACAATAGGAATGTTTTAAAGAATTGGTTGCTTCCTTGGACCCAATCATCGGAGCTTGATATGTGTGCTCAGAGGGTAGTGATATCCATGTTTGAGATGATGGTGCTAATGAATATTCATCTTCCTCCTTGCACTTTTATAGAATCGGGGGTCGATTCTCCATATAGAGAGTGATTTCTCTCTCATGGAAATTTATGTTGTCTCTATATAAGGAAAGCAAATTCATGCCGATAATTGAATCAAATTACACGAGAGGGAGTATGATGAGGTTCATCAGAAAGTTAAATCCACAGATTGTGACCGAGGAGGAGTTATATTCATGGGATGTAATGATTTCCCCATTTTCTGTTCTCACTGACTTCTTTACATCCATGATTTATAGTGGTGTTGGGATTGTTCTACAAAACTTTTAGGATATAAATGAATGTGTAGAACTAGAATAAAAAATTATGTGTTCTATTCTTGAATTAATAACTACAGTACCTATCACCAATTCGTTTTCAGGGTTCACTTCGGTGGTAGTGATGGAAAAAGCTCACCCTTGCTACCTTGGAGGTTGTTGGTTGCCTCCTAAAGCCCTTGGCTTAGGGAAATGATTTGAAAGGTTCCCTGGTTCTTTTCAATTGATGAAATTAACAACACATTGATGGTCTAATAGAGTG
Organism: Viscum album; assembly: GCA_963277665.1. Lineage (NCBI taxonomy): Eukaryota > Viridiplantae > Streptophyta > Magnoliopsida > Santalales > Viscaceae > Viscum > Viscum album. Next base: position 1,279,141,484 of record OY728146.1, on the reverse strand, counting down.
TTCCTCTCCTCTGTCATAGCTGTGGGTTTCTGTTTTTGGTAGTTAATACCAAGGTTCCCTTCTCTTCTACACCTAAATCATTTCCTTGTCCCCTTTAAGAAATTTATTGGGTTCTTCTTTCCGCACCATTGGAAAGTGGGGTGCTGGATTTTCTTAACACCATTGTATTTCTCCATCAGACTTCAAGAATGGAATTCTACCTTACGCTTCTTATCCCTATGATACCCTTGAGATTCTCCATTATCCATTTTGATTTTAAGGGAACATCAGACAATTTCTTCACAGCTATCGAAGTCACGGATCGCCAGGTATTTCCATAGGCTAGGTTTCAACCCATAAAAGAAGCGGTCAACCTTGCATTTTGGGGTAACGACAAAGCCAGAGGTGTATTGTGAAAGCCTTTTGAAGTTTTCCTCATATGCTTCAACAGATCCATCATCTTTTTTTCTTGAGGGCTAGGAAGTCCATTTCCATCTAATATTGGAGGGTGCGAGGAAAATATTTGTTGAAAAACATTTTCCAAAAATCCTTCCATTACAACGCCTCAATCTCCTCCTCAGGCTTTTTATTTTTAATCAATGTCCATAATTGACCAGCTTCACCCTCCATAAGATAAGAATCAAGAAGTACATTCTCTTGTTCAGAACATTGAAGGATGGAGAAGATCTTCTTAATGGATTTAATCCATTGTTCGGCGATTGAGGGATTAGATGATCCATTAAAATTAAGAGGTCTTTGTCTCATGAAACTCTAAATTTTGAATTATTATCTCTTGGGGGGGTGGGGGGTTGAACGTTCCTGTTGACCCATGTTTCTATTTGAATATTGAGTTAAATGAGAGAGTATCATGACAATGTTTGTGATTCCCACTCCCATTGGATTGAGCATCTCATTAGAATAATCATCACATTGATCTTCACATCGGTTGTTATCCTAAGTCCTCATATTACCGACCATTGGCTGGAATAAAAGGAATATTAGGGGAAACATATAAAGGGTAATCCAAATACAAAAAAAATGGCTTATAAATTACTTTTATTTCCTTAACTTATGAATTTATAGGTTTCAACCTATGTTATCCATGATCTACTTCCCAACATTTATTCTTTAGGGATTTTTTATTCCCTTAACAATAGTTCATACTAAGCTTGTGATTTCACCAAAGCATATCCCCCAGGAGTGTCATAATCAAGAGTGCAGAAAGGACCATTGTTGTGTACCAGGATACCCCGGTTCAAGCCAGAAACTCCTTGTCGGAGTTTTCACTCCAAGGTACATCTATGCCAGAGCGGCCTCTACCTACTCGTATCTAGAGAGGGATTAATTTTTTTGATAAACCACTTACTCAATAATAACCAAAACATAGGGATGTTTTTATTATACTCAGTCTTATCCCTAAGTCTTTCACTGGGGTATTCTAATCCTAATCCCAAAAATAACCAAACCAATCAGCTGATACCAACTATAATAACCCTGCTTTTTATTACACACATAAACATGACTTATTACATAAAATCTTCACTAGATATAACATAGAATATTGATAGTTTTTGTGTATCTAGGGCTTAAGAACATTACATAAAGACTTAAACATGAAACAAAACATCTTTGTTGAAAAATTCCATTTAATGACCACTACATTCTCTTATACTTAGCCATGCATAGGATAACCTGAGGACATGCATAAGAAAAGGGTGATCTATAAAGCCCAGTAAGGGAGTAAAAAATGAATGACATGAATAATTCAATAAATATTATTAAATAGGCATATCAATGTAGCATAAAAGAAACATGAACATAAAGGAAAAATATAGCATGATTATCATAACTTGGAAATGTGGAAACAACACATAACATTGTATTAGCATGAGACAAGGCTCATTGCACATGAAGAATGAGTAAAACCTCTTTGAACTTGAATTAGAATGATTAAAACCTAATTTAACTTGAAGTATCATGATACTAATCTTTACCCAATGCATCGGAGCTCTATCATGGTGCACCCTTCTTAATCATTTCATTTCAAGCATAAGTGTGACACATGGATCATATAACATAGAATAATTCAACATCATCATTTATTCAATGATAAAGTAATTTTTAATACATACATGAAACTATATAATCAATAAGTAAATCTACATAAAGGTTAATACCCTTGATAGAGAAATGTGTATGGTATTCACTACACAATGACTTTGGCTTGGAAAGTCACGGTGAAATTTTGATGGCATAACAACATTATATAAGAATTAATAAAAATGTTTGATGAGAGATAAAGGGATGTATCCTCATACATACATGAAATATACAGTAAGGGGTTCATATAGATACATGGCCCAACAAATTTAATGGAATTTAGATTCATAATACAATAGAATTTCTTGAATGTAAATGAGAAGAGAGAAATTCCTTATGGAATTTAGGCATGGTAATGGGTGTACATGGAAGGAATTAATGAGAGAGAAAGGGGTCCAGCATCATTAAAACATTAATAGGTTAGTATTGGGGAGGTGAAAAACCATACCCCAACATTTACAATTGAAAATAAAATGGAATAACAATATTAAGAAACTTGGTTAAAATGAGAAAGGAAGGAATCCCTTACATGGATGTGTGATCCCAAAGGCTTGGGAGAGGCTTGAAAGAGGATTATTAGGATCTTGGGGAACCTTGGTAGGATTATAGAGAGTGTATAGATGAGTTTGTTCTATCTACAAAGGCTTTGAGTGAAGAGGAATTTGGATCTTGGGTGAGTTTTTTTTTTGAAAAGAAGGATAGATAACATCAATGACGAAGATTAGTTGATGTACATATGAAATTCCATGAAGGGAAATTTCCCAACCAGAGCTGGTTGTCATCGAAGGGGTCTGAGGCCACCAGCTAATTGGCCGCATTGTTTCCTTCCCTTTTGGTAAAGGAGAAGGTGCAGCAAGAGAAGCATTGGTAAAGCGAGCGAATTCTCCTGATGATGAAGCCAAATGACTGGAGTCCTCCGTCATTGGGGTTAATAGCATCGATTATGGTGAGTCAGTTAGACTCAATGATGATATAAACCCATCAACGTTCCACAACATGCATCATACCTGCAAGGATGGCAGAGGCCTCATCTACTGCAGGTTCCCAGAAGGCATGATGTGATTCATATTTTCCAGCAATGATTTTCCCCAGATGATTTCGGGCCAGGAGACCAAGAGCAACAAGCCCATCCTTGGGGAGAGACATGTCTAAGTTTAGCTTAAGAATTTATTCTGGTGGGGGAGTCTAATGAGGGGGACAGGACGGGGTCACACCTATAATATAGTGTCCTTTGTGGTCCTTCTAGCTCTCAATCCATGAAATGGACCGTTCAATCCAGAATTCGGGAGGTTTATAAACGTGGTGAAAAATAGCATCATTACGCCAAAACCAAATGATCCAGGTCATGGTGCAAAGTGAACCTGCATTAATCGATGAGAGAGGGGAGTACCAATGCATCAGAAGATCGGGGAGGTCAGAGGAAATGTCCAGTGAAGCATCTGAAGCCAGGCCCCATTTATTTCAAATTTCTTTAGCTCCCGTGCAGTGAATGATGGCGTGCAAAGGAGTTTCTGGAATATTCAGGCAGAAATGGTAGGACTCCGCACTGGCCATATGTTGGTAAACGATATGGATCATGGTAGGGAGGGTTCCTGTACACACCTACCACCAAAATTGGCATATTTTTTGGGGGGGACGTTGAGCTTTTAAAGCAATTTTCATGGTCCCTCTTCCAGGTCGACAGAGTGGTTTCCAAGAGAATGTCTGTAAACGGATATCACCATGTAGTCACCCGATTTGTCATTGGTCTAGAAAATATGGTCAGGGCCTGCATCTAGGACCCAAGAGATTATCAGGATAATTCTTTGGTCTCTTTCGTTAAACCATTCATGGATCTTTTCCACACACCACCTTAGTCCCTGGTCTGAAAGGAGGCACCTGACAGTGGCGTCTTCAAGACCTGGTTGGGCGGAAGATGTATCCCACATACCATCCTTATCGATTAGCCAGGGATTAGTCCAGATGTTGACAGAGGATCCATTCCCAATCCTCCAGCCCAACCCTTTTTCTAGGAGATTTTGGGCCCCCAAATGCTTCTCCAGAGGAAGGTTGGATGGGGGCCAATAGAGGAAACGTGGAAGTCCATGTGGGGAAAGTACATAGCTTGGAGTACCCTCACACAGAGAGATGATGGATGGTTAATAAGGCACCATCCTTTCTTGGCCAGTAGTGTGTCTTTGAAGAGAAGATGATTCTGGAATCCCATCCCTCCCTCCAACGTGGGTTTGCAGAGTTTCTCCCAAGCAATCCAGTGGGGTATGTTCCTTCCATCATTTTCCCCCACTAGAAGTTGGCAGTACGTGTATGGATCTGATTGAAGATGGCTACTAGGATCATAAATAGGGACATAAAATATCTGGGGATATACTTGCTGACAGCTTTAATGAGGGTTTCTTTGCCTGCTTTGGAGATTTTTTTTGGGGTCCAGCCTTGAATTTTTTTCTCAATCATGTCCACCGAATATGCAAAGATTTTGATTTTGGACCAGAAAATTACTGTGGGTAGCATGAGATACTTCTAGAATTTATTTACCATATGGATGCTTTATGATGCATAAAGTTCATCTCTCTTGGAAAGAGTCACCCCTGCACTGAAGGAGATTTCTGATTTTCCATGATTGATAGACTGTCCAGATGCCCTCTCATACTGCTGGATCGCATGGCTGGTCACCCGGAATTCATTTTTAGTTGCTCTGGAGAAAAGGAGGCAGTCCTCGGTGAAGAAGAGATGCGACAATGATGCGACACTGGGTGAGTTTATATAGGAAAAGACAGGGAATTCTTTATTATTTAGGTTTTGGACATCACACATTAAACTAATCATAACCAAAAAACATCCCATGGTTTTTTTCCATGGTTTTTGACAAAGGGGAGTGTAAAACATTATTTTATAAGTCCAATGTCTGAACATATTAAAATATTAGGTTTTCTTATGTGGAGGCAAGTCATACTCTTAAGGAAATCGATTAAAAAAGATGAAATGTTTTATAAGTCTTAGAGGGTCCACTAAAGATTTGTAAAATATATCAAACAAAACTAAAATCACATTATTTTAATTTTAAAACATATATTGGCCGAAAATAATGTTTATAGTATTTTATTACATTACTATTGGGTCATTATGATGTCATAAAATACATTATATATTTAAACGGTATTTAATTTTTACCCAAATATTCGATTGTCTCAGAAAGTAATGAAAAAATAACCATTGGATAATTTCGACATTCTGATTCCAAAAATAACAATAATTTTATATTAAAAAATGTCTAAATATGTGAATTTTTACTTTTAAAATAAAAACTGACATTTATCAAAAATTCATGGGTTTTGATAAAAACAGCTTTCAAACCTTAATAAAAATTTCAATTGTATTCATAAAAATTATACGATCATTTATATTTAATAAAAATTAATATAGTAATAATATTTCATGAAAATATTATTTAATTAAGAAATCCATTAATTCATCAAAATGGATTTCTTAATTGAATATTAACTAAATAATTCTATTTTTTCTATAAAACTATTTACAAAGTAACACTAATAAAATGAATTTATATTCTCTATAAAAAAAATAATGTACATAAAATTAGTTCAAGGATCTTGTTACATAACCCCTTATAACACCTGCATTAGACCTAAGGGTATGGTGTGCGATGGGGACCGACTCTTGGGGTGGATCAGATAACATCACTCAGGTGGTAATCTCTATTAACTTCCACTTCTCACATAGGTGGTTCTGTTCGAGCTTAACGTGTTGAAGCTTGGGTTGGGATTGGTCAAAAGAAAATCCTAATCGTACCACCTCCTTTAAAAACTCTGAAAAATGGGATTATTATGAATAAAGTCTACTATATTAGGTCATCACTTCCTTTTTATGAGTAAATTGGATTTGTTAAAGCCCAATATTTATACTAATCATGTGATCACTTCTCAATGGCTATATTAGCAACAATAACAATTCTTAACAGTATTTTGAAATCCAAAAACATAAAACCAAATAATTGAATAAGTTATATAACCATTTTACATAACAATACATTTAATTAGATCAATATTAATTTCCATTAATAATGGTTTGGGTCGTTACATATAATGTGATATTTTTTAATCACTTTTCAATCTAGAATAAAGGATGATAGAAAATACTATATCATTCCTTGAAATTTTTAAGTATAATATAATTTTAATCAGACATTAAAATTTGTATCTAATCCACTTTCTTTCATTTTCCATATTTATAAAATATGGTTCCTAATGAGATAAGTGTATATTCAAATATTAATTCCCTTAGCCCAAAATTTTTAATAAGTTTTCTAGAAAACTTTTCTTGTGAAGAAAAGATATAATATCTATCTTGATATATTTTTATGCCATGAAAATATCTCATCTCACTAAGAATGCCCATTTTAAATAGATCCTTAATCATTTTGGATTAATCTTCACAAATTTGATCATAATTTCAAGTATAAATTATATCATCAATACAAACAAAACAAGGATAGATACCCTGTTGTTATATTTTATATATAAATTCTTGTCTACTCTCCCTTTTTTTAATAACATCTTATTGAAGAATGTTTCGAACTTATAATACCAAAATATTAGAGCTTGTTTCAACCCATATAAGGCCTTCATTAACTAGGAAATATGATTCAAATATTTTCCCATCAAGAAACCATAAGGTTTATTAATAAAAATGTCCTCTTATAGCTCAAAAATGAGGAAGAAAAACAAAAAATCCATTTGAAAAATCTTATATTTAATTTATGTTTCAAAAAAGGGTATATTATAATTGATTCTATTATATAAATGATTGTAAAATTACAATCAAAATCCACTAATACAACTTGATAATAGACCTTACATACAATAAATTCTTTATTTCTTTTCACTACTCCTTTTTTCATTCAACTTTCTCTTAAAACCCATTTTGTTCCAATGATGATATTGTCTTTAGGCTTGGGTACCAAATTCCATGTGTCACTCTTCTCTATCTGGTCTAATTCATTATTCATGGAAAGAACACATTCTTTATGCTCTATAGATTATCCATCATATCTTTCTCCAGCCTATGAAAATCATGATGTATGTAATGTTATCCTAAAAGTTTTCATGTATTTCACTATTTGGAACCAATTTGAGATTCACCAAATTCTAAATATACAGTGAAGTGAGAATTTAGAATAAGTTTATATAATATTATCAAAGTTGTAAATTAATTATTTATAAATAAAAATGATATAAGGAAAGTGATTTTTTAGTAGTTTGGATATAAATCATCCTATATATACTCTACAAGCCGTTGAAAGATAGAGAAAAAACCCACTATTATTGAATCTATGAAATTTTACGGGGATTCATATCCCTTTAAAACTACATTTTTAAACCCTGTGTACACAACAAAGAACATAAATTTTCTCACATGGAGTCATAACCTATCTAGTTTTCTTTTTAGGTAGTGGGAGAGACTAAACCTTAACTGAACAAGGAAAAGGAATAATTGATCCACTAAATTTTAACAGTTAGGCACAACACAAACAAACCTTTTGATTTAGGTGATATAACATGAAAATAATACCTTTTATGGGTAGTATATACCATTACAATAATGGGAACAAAATAGATAGAATGAATTTGAAATCATGAAACCCATTTAACAATTAGAGAAAGAGTATTGAGGAAATTGTTTTATCCCCGCACATAAAAGGACCAAAAGTATGTAGATTCAATTGAGAGAGTTTAAGTTAATAATATAAAATTTATGTTAGAAATTATAGTTTGAAATATACTCAACATACACAAAATTTTCACTAGTTATATTGAAATTGTTATATGGAGTTTCCACATGCACAGATGATTTAAAAATTAAATTCAATTCACTTTATCTTATCCAAAGAATCATGTGTGTGTAACATTAATGATCAACTTTAGAGTTGTTCGGTGTTGGATTCCCATAAAATTCATTACACGAATTCTTTATTTAATGTTCATGAAATAAATACCCACATTATTTCACTTTAATAGCCTATATAAAAATTATGTTTTATAGAAAAAACATTTAAAACAATTTATTTAAAATTAAAACATCCCACTTAAATCAATATTAATGTTCTTAGAATACTCCCATAAAAAATTCTAGACAAACATCTCATATTTCAAATATTTCAAACCTGAAACTTTTATCTTTCAAGTAATATAGTGCAGAAATTTAAACTACATTATAACCATTTAAATTTTCATAAAATATTCCCGAATAATTTTTCCTATGATAGAAATTATTTGTATGTAATAATAAAATAATTTAATCAATGAAAAAAAAATCCCTACTAACTTTTAGTAAATAAAAATATATAAATATATAAATAATAAGAAAAACATAGCATCATTGAAAAAACATTCCTTTTAGGTATAATTGATTTATTACATTAGGTTAGTCCTTATGGTAAGTTCAACCTCATGGTATGTTCATCTCCATGGTAAGACACACCGTATTTTATGTATTAATCAACATGTGGTAGATTGAAGTGAATGTGTAGTTGATCGATATTCAGCATGTGGTAGATAAGTGAAATTGTAAAATTTGATTCATGGTTGGTTGGTCAGTAGAAACTTAATTTATAGTTGAATGGAATATTATAATTTTTTTTATTTTATAAATTGAATGATATAGTTACGGTCGGTCCATTTACTATAAGAGGCTTGATTTTAAAATGAATAACATATTCCAAAAGTGTTATTATAGATTATAATCTTTCAATTGAAGGAAATTATTCTTTAAAATCAATTCCCCTTTCTTTGTTGTAACCTTCAGCTACCAATAAATCCTTGTTTCTAATTATTTGAAAAAATTCAACTAACTTATTTATAAATATTCATTTGTTTCAAAAAATAATTATATAATTATGAGGTTGAAATAAGGAACATACTTCATTTCTATCAAACTGATTTAACTCATCATGAATTTCCATAATCTAGTTAGAATCAAATAAATATTCATTAATAATATAAGGAAAAAAATTGGTAATCATAAACATTTCTTATGGATTCCTGGTTTTCACAGTCCCAATTATATCACCAATTATATTATCAATAGGATAATACTTATAGAATTTTAAAGTATGTTCATGAGATATATTATAACTCTCAATTAGTGCATCCAAATATGATTTTTTTAGGATCTCTAAAATTAAAATCATATTTATATCATTTAAATTATTTTCATTAAATTTAACTTTTATATATTATTTAACAACTAGTTTTTTATTGAATTTTTTCTCTAATTATTATTAGAATATCATACAAATATACCTTGATTTTATTTTTAATTGAATATTTCCAATGAATATTTGGTATTAAGAATGAAAACTTTATAACCAAGTATAGTAAAGTAACCAACATTTGGATTCCTTCTATTTTATATTTCATAAGTTTTTTTATTTATGAGTGGTATAAGAAAAATTTCTTAAGAAAAATGCGAATAAGTATTATGATATTTTTCTTAATAAAATTTAATTAAAATATATGAGAACAACTATTAAGAGACACTATCTATAATAATTTTATAAAATTGTACTCATATATCATTGTAATTATTCTTTTTGATTAGGTCTGATTTTTCCTCTCAATAAAACCATTTTTAGGGTGTACTATGAGATAAAAATTTATATTTATATCCACTATCTTCATAGAATTTATTAAATTAAAAATTTCAAAACTCACCATAACAATAACTTCAAATTAATTTAATTAGATGTACCTTTTCATTTTTAACAAAATTACTATAAATGCTAAATTTTGATAATGTATTTGATTTATGTGTATGAAAATAACTCTATTTAAATCTTCATTTGTCATGAAAAAAAACAAATTCATTTCGTTCCCTCCCAAATAAGAAGTTTTCATATGGCCAAATAGATCTAAATGTTAAAGTTCGATAGGTATAGAATTTTTTACCTCATGAACTATGTTACATTACTGCTTATTCTTCTTAACTATTTATAATCAAACATATACATAGGTGTTGTATATATTTAACTTTCAAGATCCAAAAATTTTTATTGTATACCTTGTATAGTAACCTGAAATTGACATGACCTAATCTTATATTCCAAAAACCATTGTCATATTTTACATCATTTAAACATTTTGTATTTTTCTCAGTTAATTCAGAGAAATTAATTCAATAAGTTATTTATTTGTTATTCATATTAAATTAGGTAGATTGATCTTTAAAAAAATAAATTTATTAATTCTATATTTCATATTCATATTATTATCATAAAGTTATGATATATTGAAAAAATTATTTTTTTAATCTTTAAATAAATATTTTTTTTGAAATAATAATTGAATTTTAATTTCCAAATTCAGTAAAACCTATTAAATTTTACTTTAAGTAATTATCTAAGGTAATTTTACCACTTTCAGACTTATTAAAAGATAGATACATATAGATATCATCACTCATATATCAAGAGCATCCACTATCCATATACCATGTGTCCTTTTTGAAACTTCTAAAGTATACTTTCTAAAAATAATATATTCAATATCATTTTGGAACCCATGAAAACATCATTTCAAATGGGTTAGAAAAGTAGATCATGGGAAACCAAACTAACTTCAAACATGTATTAGTAAGAAATATATAAGACAATTATTTAGAGATAAAATCCATTGTGTGACTAAGAGACTATAAAAATATAATGGAACATTCATTTGTGTAATGGACTATTATTGGACATATAAATCATGTAAAAATTTATATATTTCCACTTAGAAATTAAATACAAAGGTCATATACATTTTGGGTAAATCATTATCATACCCAATAGAAATTTTATTTTTATTCATTTCACTCATACTTACTATGTTATCATAGTTTTCCTTTCCTTAAAAAGCCTTGATAAATCAGTTTCAAACCATCAATTTCAATTTAATGATTATCATTTTCATTAAAAACAACAACTGGAATAAAATATTGATATTCATTACATTTTCTAAAAAAAATTATAAATGATATCTTCACGTTGAATAGTTTCCAAGTAAGCATATAATTTATTATTGGATCTCAAAGGAGTATTTTTCAATTTTTTATTTTCTTTAACAAATTCTTTTTGTTTATTATTAATATTTGTGAATAATCAGATAATTTTGTTAAACATAAGATTAAGTCTATAAGATTCTTCATATAATATATCTTTCAAGGGATTAGAATCATAAGGGACAAAATAATATGGTTCACTTACCAGTTTTAATTATGATATTAATTATGGTTTTTATAATTCTTTTTTTTTTGCGCAATATTCATCACTAGAATATGATTCTAATATATAAATACAACCAAATCAGATTTATTTCCTCCCCATTTCATATTTTCTCCTCTTATTCTTGGCCTTTTTATCCATGGAAAATTAGTTTTTATATGGCCTCTTTTTCTAAACTCATAAAAAATAAATTTTAAGTCCTTAGTAGAAATATCAACACCTTTTTTATTATCCTTGAAAAAAAAATTAGGATAATCTGTTCTAAATATTCAATATTGTCATTTATTCTTTCTATATCCTCGTTTACCTATATAAGAAGCACCATCACTTTTACTAGGATTTATCCTATAGTTAGAAGAGTAATCTGGAACATTTTATTATAAAGTAATTTCATTCTCTTATGAAATATCTTCTTAAGAAATATTATTGAATTTTAACTCATTTTAATAGATATCCAATAAGATCATCTAAATAATATTCTTTGAAATTTTTTCTTTTATAATTTCATACTTTCATATGATTCAATTTATTTTGTAAATCTATTAAAACTCATTCAAACAAAATTAAATTTTATAATGCTTATCCTAAATCACTCTTGACCTTTACAAAAATTTAAATCTATAAAACATTTTATTAAATATTTTTTATTCACTAAGTTTAAATACTTTATATTATACTATACATATTCCAAACATATTTCTTACTAATTTATCCAAATAATGGTGAGTAATGTGAATTATTTTATAATTATCATGTCTTGTTTTACATGAAGATATATGTATGTACACATTTAAACTTATTTGAAAATATAAAAGATTATTACTCTATAATTTAACACATACTTTACCATGTTTAAGATCCCACATCTAGATATATTGAAAATTTTGGAAGGAATTTGAATTTTTTTTACTATATGGGTCGAATCTCGAATCAAGACTCTTAATTTGATTCAATGAGATAAAATGTCTGAAAAGGGTTTTTTACGATAAGGAATGATGATTAGAAAGTAGCTATGAATTTTGGTAGAACATTGAATGCTTCGGGTTAACTATCTTGAGTTTTGGATTTTTATAGAATGGATTCATAGTTTAGTGTCCATGGTTTAGTATTAATCACATGACACTGTGATGATAAGTAGGTTTTTAGATCATTTTAAACTAAGAATAGTTTATTTTCATTGTTATAAAATGGTTTTAGAGAAACTGTGTGAGGAAAAAAAGAAACTCTGTGAGGTTGGTAAGGGCTAGAGGCATGGAACATGGGTTATTCCTGATTCTAGACAAATTGTGTGCCCTACTGTAGAAGGGAGGCAGTATTGAAATAATTACTGATGTAAAATTTCTGAAACCATATTTCCTAAACTTGTTATGCTCTGGTGTTGGATAGAAGGGTGCACACAATTTTCATATGGTTTGTAAAGTTGTGCAACCAGACCATTCCACTGCCCATAATATTATTAAAAATGAATTTTAACCATTTCTACCTCTAGTATTTTTAGTCACACTCTCATTTCTCTCCCTCTTGTGTATGTGAACTATAGTAGGATTTTCTCCCTTCCTCACTTCTTCAAGACTCACCAAGTCGGTACTTTTTGGTGATTTTACTGAGTTTTATGGTAAGATACCACATCTAGTGGCTTCCTTGCTTTTCTAACTTCCTATTCAATACTTTTGGAGTTCTCTTGATTAGGTTTTATTGATGATCCACCATATCATGGTGGAATCATTTGTTTCTCATGGGGATTTTTTTCGTCTTGTGTAGATGAGGTCTTGAGAGGGATTTTTCATGTCGTTGCATGGCGTTTCATCCTGGTATGTAACAATGGTGAATATAATTAATTTTTTATAGTTAAATTAAATTAATTAAGTGTTGAATTGGAATCACCTATTAGGGATTTGGCCCAGATAATGGTTGATGTTATTTCATCTATCTTCGGTGAGTGGTTGTCTCCAGTTTTGGTGTGTCATGATGAATTGGTTTGTTTTTTGGAATTATACCATATTGTGTTTTGGTTAATTAATTTATTATAAATGTTATAATTAATTAACAGTTTTTTTTCTTTGTATGAATAGAGTTCGGGTTATCATGCTGAGCTCATTTGGGTGTTGGGGTTTTGGATGATTCTTGGGTAGGCCTTGGCAAGGACTCTCTACTTTGGAAATGTTTTGGGAACCTTTTATGTTGAGTTATGTGGTTTAAAAGATTTACCCATAGTTGTGTTAATAGATTTCCATGTGTATGTAATATGATATTTAAGCCATGTGTTGTGTGATTTTATTCTTACCATATGAAATTTGGTTTTTGGGATAAGAAAAAAACCTTAGACCTTCCATGGATCCTATGGATCCATGGGATTTTGTAAGACCAAACCTATGATCTCTAATGGGGTTATTTATTTCATGATGACGGTAATGTGGGGTTGTAAAGGGTTAGTTTGGAATGATTTTTATTTGGTCCCTTGGTATGGAAGAGGTGAATAGAGGGGGGTGACTAGTCATTTTTGATTTATTATTTCAAAATCTAATTTATTAGAGATATAAAACAATGTTAAATGTTTTAATGTAAATACAATAGATAACACATGTGATTTTTATAGAGTTTTGGTTCAATAAGATCCTAGTCATCTCTTCAGTCTCTTATATTCCACAAGGATATCAATGTGCACTATATTATCACTTTTCATAGGGAGTGAAAACCCAATTACATACGATTAAAAATATTCCTTTTTCACACTTGCTGGTATAACTCGACCTACCTTTTTCACACCTGGTGGTATAACCCCTAACTTTTAATGGATTCACAACTAACATTACTTTTTTTTAGGATTAATAAGCTAACCTTCATTTTAGATTGTAGGAATAACCCAATGACATATTTTGAAAAGGAAAATATTAACTGAGAGTCTAGAGAATAAACAGGTGATTGGAATAATTACAGTAGAGGAATAACATAAAAATATATATGAAAGAACAGTTGATAACATGGTGAATAAATTAAGCATATATTTTATTCTTTTATCAAATTAGGGGTTGAAGTTTAATAAAATGATGATCCTTAGTGATCACAGTAGAAAATATGATGTTAAAAAGGTTTCTTGATCAATTCGAGAGTAGTAGGAAAATGTGTTGTCATATCCTTCTCAAATATAAATCAACTTTACATTAAAATTTGTTTTTTATCCTTGAATCAATCTCTTGAGACATTAAAATAGAAATATATAGTATCATTTTCATGTTCAATCTAATCACAAAACTTTCTAGTGATTAATAATAGGATAATATAACTATTACCTTAGATTTTATTGAAGCCTCACTAAAAACAAAACAAATTTAGACTAATATTTATTCATGAAATATTAAAAGGAATATTTATTATATTAAGAGTAATATTTATTAAAAAAATATTGAAAATAAATTGAAATAATAATATATTTATATGAATTTATACAAGAAAAAGAATGATAGAAAAATCGATTATCGTAAGAAAACAATATGTATGTGTATATGTCATTGAAAAATGATACAATTAATTATAAAAAAATGTTTCAATTATAATGTGACATGAAAATAATAAAAATTAATCAATGTATTTCATTTTAACAAAATTAACTCAAATTAAAAAAATTAAACCAAATTTTTAACTAATGGTGAGACATTTCTCACCATTGAGAATAGAGATCGGTGAGGCATTTCTCACCATTGGAAACATAGAGTGGTGAGACATTACTCATTTTTGGAACTATTTGGTGGGGATATTTTACTCACCATTGGAAAAGTATGGCAATGAGACATTACTCACCATTGGAAAAGTTTGGTAATGTAAAGACAAAGTATTACCTACCATTTCATCTTTTGCATAATGAAAATGATTTTATCAAAAATTAAAATATATCCATGAATATTTTCACCAACTGTTTCAATGAGAAAAATAAAATATTACTCATATTTGGGTTTCCAATGGATAATCATGTCTCATCGCTGAGTTACAATAGAAAGTTATTAAAACGATAGTCAAACAACATATTAAAGATATAGATGACTAAAATAAAACTTTTGTAGTTTAAGAATCATAAAATAATAGATTCAAAGAAATTAAATGTCATACCTAAAAGAATATATAAAAAATATAATAAAGAAAAATATAATTAAAACAGATTAAAACTGAAGACAATTTTTCTAATAAAAAATATAAAACAGATTAAAACATTAAATACTTAAGAATAAAAACATTGTGTTTAAATACAAGAAGAAATAATTCCATTATGAAATTAAAGCTACAAAATTCACTTTAAAGAGAAACAAATAGATAAAAAACTGTAAAAACATAATATAATAAGTTTCACAAGAAATTAATTGAAGAAATTTAATATCAATGATAAATAAAAAAAATGAACAAAATAAGTAAGATAACTCCATGGTGGTGAAAATTATCATAGTTAGTAAATATACCATTGGCTTTAAAAGAGACGCCATTAATTTAAATACCAATAGTTTCTAAATGTCTCAATTTTGGTTAAAAAACCAAAGATGTTTAAATACCTAACCATTGGTTAAAAACCAATGGCATCTAAATATATAACCGTTGGGTTCTTCTAATGGTGAGTGAAAGATCAGCCAAAAAATAGTGAAACCAAAAACCTAGTAAAGAATGAAAACCTGATAAGGAAGAAGAATATTTCAAAAATAAATCTAGAAGAAAACAAACCACTATTATTTGTAGTAAAAAAACAAAATAGAAAATATGAAATAAAAATTAATAATTTTACAAACATGAACCAACCAGATTTTAAAAATAAGAGGTGTTAAAAATAATTCCATGGAGGAAGGGATGTTTGTCAGTCATATATGTCGAAAGATGAATGAAGGAAGAACTACTCATGTGAGAGAGGAAATGAAATTGAGGGAGTTCAAAAATGAAGCATGTGGGATTTAAGGATGAAATAAAAGTATATGAGAATATATTTGTTAGATGGAGGGAAGTGAGGAGGAGATCAACATCCCAGATATAATTTTAAGTGAAAATCTGTGTCCCACATCGAATCCATGATGAGGGGGTTGTGCGGTATATAATCCATGAGGAATTAATCCTTAGGAAGAATAAAAACATCACGCATACTCCATGGGAGAACAAATCCAAAACTATATGGGTGAAACATTGGACATTAGACACAGGACCGCATGCACTTGGCATGTACTATGCTAATTTAAACTATCTCTGAGCAAGCCTTAATGGATTTACCTCCCATTACTAGACATCAGAGTCCCCTTAAATGTTTGGTTGATATTTGTCTTTAAGATACTTTCACATAAATATTTTATTTTTATATTTCAAAAGAAATATAAAGTATATAACAGTAAGAGCTCTATAAAAAATAAGAATATTTGTTAAAAATATTTTTTTCCCACAAATATATAGGAAGAACATAATGACAACCAAGAAATATAAGAAATATTTAAACAAAGTTATTATCAAATAATATTATCAAATAAAATAATATTTAATTAAATGTTATTAAATTTAAATTTATCAATACAATAAGAGATTTAAAATAATTAATACCCAATTGAAAACAATCTCCTCTGTTTTCCATGTTACAAAACAAAAAATTTCTTAAATTTTTAAACAACTAAATGGAAAATTATTAAATCTTCAATAAAATTCTCCCCCCTTCTTAAATTTATCAACAAGTAAATTAATAAAAAAATTGAAAGAAACAAGTTTAAATATTTCATTTAGATACATTATTGTTAAAATTATATTATTATTATTATTTAAATATATAATTTTAAATAATATGATCTAATTATCATTTAAGAAAATTATAAAATATTAGTGAGATATAGAAAATGATAGATAGTTTCAGTGTTTAATTATACGTTACTATTTGATAAAAAGTAGATAGAGTAATAAAACATTCAATTATATAATACATACATAAAACATTGAATTGATTTATCAAAATAGAAAATATACTTAAGTAGAATTTAATATTTCAGAATGCCCAATTCAAAAAATAAATTAGTTTTTAATATAGATACTCCCTTTTAAACAAACCCCCGCTGACCCACACAGTATCAGACCCACACAGGACCAGCATGCGCTGAACCACACATGATCGCTGAGCACCAACCCACACAGGATCTGACCCGCACAAGTTCGGTATGCGTTGACCCACATAGTATTGATGAGCGCTGACCCACACAGGATCTGAACCACACAAGATTGGTGCTGACCCATACAGGATAAGTGCTGACCTACACAGGATCGCTCGGTACTAACCTCTGTATGATATGTCCCCAACCTCCGCATCCCTACTAGCCACTAGATTCCTCATACCCGATGCACTTGAATTCCATAGAATCTGCCCCTCTAGATATAGATCATACCTAAACTTCCACTAAGATCCAAAAAAGAGTAACCCAAAGGACCGTCATGTCGTAAGGGCTCCAACGTGTCAGACGATGCGTCAATCGGATGCCTGGTCTTGGAGTTATAAGGGTTTTAGCTCCGGGGGCCCAGTTGGATTCAGGTTCGATCCAACCCAGCCATACTCCAACTATCTCTAAAACTCAAGTGGAGTATACCCAAAAGGTCCATCATGATCCAAGGATCCAAATTCCACAGATGGTTCATCAAATGGATGTTCGGTTCTCAAGATATGACTCGTTAAGTGTTTCTGGGCCTGATTTGGCTAGTGTCTGATCAGACATAGTCGGACTGACCTGGCCAGACCCGTAAGGTGGGCAGCCTCCAAAGGGTGGCCCACAAGGGGGTGTCCCGGCCTGAAAGTGGACATCCCGCATAGGTGTCCCGCAAGGGGGCGACCCACAAGGGGGGACCCGACACGAATAGGGCGACTCAACCCGAATAGGGTGGCCCAAAAAGGGGAGACCCATAAGGGGGAGGCCCTGGTCATGTTGGGCAGGACATGTAGGGGGCGGACTGACCACGAATAGGGAATTACCCGCAAGGGGGAGGCCTGACCCACGTAGGGATAGCCCGCAAGGGGGAGTCTCGGTCGTTGTCTGCCCGAGTTGGCTAGGGGGGTGTGACCCCCGGTCTCCCGAACGGCCCAGAGGCTATTCGGTTTGTGAATTGGAAACACCTAGGTCATCGCGGAACCTGATAGAGGCACGAGTTTTTCCTCTGATGCAGTTATGGCCATGAATTCTTCTCACTGGCAGTGCACTGGTCATGCCTCCTCCCTATTCACCAGCAGCACGCTGGTCGCGCCACCTCCCCATTTACCGATGGCGCACTGGTCTCTCCACCTCTTCATTTATCAGTAGCGCACTGGTGGAACCGCCTCTCCCTTCGCGTCTGACCAAAGTGTCAGCCTCCTCCTCTAATCGTTGTGTCTGATGAGCTGCAGCCCCTTGCTCACCAGCAGCACGCGATGGCACGCCGCACCTCCCCCACAGATGGTCAGTTCCGGCCATTTCAATGACTATTGTGGCTTTGTGTCGTAGCCTCCTCTTACAGCGTGTATCAGCATATGCCTTCTTCATAGCTAGTCGGTTTCGCCATGCTAGAGGTATTCCACAGAGAACGGAAGAGTGTAGAAAAGTGGAGGATGGTCCGAGAAGGGTTTGTTAGGCTCGTCCCCTCTTCATTACCACATAACATGAGGGAGGATAAAGGATTTAATAAATTCACTTGAAATAAACGAGAATAAAAACCTTTATCTCATAAACCCATTGGATAACGTCTGCATTTAAAGATGGATCGGTGATCTTCGTTCCCGTCACAGGATTCCAATGACGCCGCATGCATGTCATCCTTCGGTTTGGGGTTTCAGTGTCACTTGTCACTGCTCACCAGAACTGGCTCCGTCCTCCAAGGGTTTGGCGTCTCGGTACACCTTCAGCACTTCGTTTCTTAGCGAATCTGCGCCGGCACGTCTCCCCAAGATACATTTAAATTGGAGAGGGGGAGGGCACATAATGAAATGGGGAATTAATGGGGGATCATTGATTAGGAACCTTCTTAATTCCCCAACGACGTCATTACTTAAGATAGATAGGTCAAGCCATTTATTGGCTTGACACATCACGGGTCCCATAATCCGCTAGTCCATTTGTGGAGAAGAAAGAAAAAAATAAACAGTTTATTTTTATTATTCTTTTTAAAAGTCCCAAAACTTAACATTTTCTCTAGACATAATGTGGCCATAGTAAAGTCTCCCTTAATTGAATCTCAGCACTGCAGATTCAACGGGGCCCTCATATTTTTTATCCAGGAACCGGTTCAAAAGTTAGAAAACGCCACTCACACGTTTACTAAACGTACCAAAAGAGGTTCAATAATTTACTCCAGGCACCCCAAGCCTTGGAATCATGCACCATCAATTTTTTTAAAAATCATAATAATTCCATATAATTAAAAAAATTACATGGAAATCTGGATCTTTACATTCTCCTCACCTTAGGGATTTTTATCCCTGAAAGCCACAACATAGACTAAGGAAACAAATGGGGGTACTGAGCAAAAATCTGAGCCTCCCACTCCCATATTCTCTCCCTGAGGTTCCCATACTACCAGTGAATGTGGACCAAAGTTATCGATCACCCACAAAGGATTCACTCTTATCGATCCTCAACCTCTAGTAGAACCTTTTCAAACGTCACCCCATCATCAAAGTCCAGCTCTCCGTGGTCGATGATGTGAGATGGGTCATGCGTGTATCTTCTCAGGTGGGATATGTTAAAGAATTTATGTACCCTATCTAATTGTGGTTTAAGTTCCAAGAGGTAATCCACCTTTCTTATCCTCCTAATTATCATAAATGGTCTGATAAACCTCAATGATAACTTGCCGCATCGGCCAAATATTTGTAGTCCCCGTCGAGGAGAGACTCATTAGAAAACATGGTCTCCCTCATAGAACTCCAAAGGTCTCCATCTCCTGAAATCATAATACTTATATCTTCTATGTGCAGTCTTCATTCTCTTTTAGATGATCTTCACCTTCTCAGTGGTAGCCCGTACCAACTCTGGACCCATAAGTGCTAACTTCTCTAGGTCTATTCAACATAGACGTGATCTTCAAGGTTGACCGTACAAGTCCTCAAATTGGGCCATACCGATGGTGGAGTGATAACTATTGTTGTATACGAAATCCGCCAAGGGAAAGTGATCCTACCAACTGTGGCCAAAATCTAGGATGCAAGCATGAAACATGTCCTCCAGCATATGAATGGTCCACTCCGTCTGACCATCCATCTGAGGATGAAAGTCGGTTCTTAAACGTAGTTGAGCCCCGAACAACTCCTATAATCCCTTACACAACTGAGATGTAAAACGTGTTTCACAGTCAGAAATTATCATCGATGGAACCCCATGAAGTCATATAATCTCCTGTACATAGAGGCATCCCAAGCCCTCTACTAATCCCTGCTCTCAAATGGGTAAGAAGTAGGCTGACAAGGTGAGTCGGTCAACGATCACCCAGATGGAATCATGTCCCCTGGACGTATGTGGAAGCCCTGTCACAAAGTCCATGGAGATACCATCCCACTTCCACTCCGGAATCTCTAGTGGTTGTGCTAAGCCTGCTGGAACGTGGTGCTAGGCCTTCACTTGCTGACAAGTGAGGCATCGTGAAACAAACTCTATCACTGCTTTAGTCATCCCTAGAAATTAGTGCTAATGTCAGAGGTCATGGTACATCTTCATCACACCAGGATGTACTGCCAGAGGGGACGTATGGAACTCCCTCAACACCTCCTCCCATAGCACTACTGGTACCATGGTATGTCATCTGAAGAGGTTAAATGCTCCCCAATTTCAGAAAACCCGTCAGGTGCCTATCTTGAGGATATATGAGCACGTCGAGCCTCACAGTCAATGTCTTGAACTGAGCCTCCCTAACATGTTGAAGGAGTGGGGGAGTGACTATCATATACTAGAGGTAAGCTGCTCCATATCTATCCATGAAGGATATTTTCATCGCAGCTAGATGCTATGTCGCCTCACTCAGTAACTACAAACCAGACCTCCTGCTGAGTGCATCTTCTACCACGTTCCCCTTCCCAGGAGTATAGACTATCTCAAAGTCATAGTCCTGTAGGAACTCTATCCATCGTCGTTGTATCAGGTTCAGTTCCTTCTAAGAGAAGATATACCTGAGAATCTTATGATCATAGTAGACTGTAAAACGTTCTCCCATCAACTAATGTCGCCGCATCTTCAAGGCGAAGACCATTGCTGCCAACTCTATGTCATGGGTAGCATAGTTATACTCATTTTTCCTCATCTATCGCAAGATGTTGGCGATCACTACTCTCTCCTGCATTAGGACACACCCAATCCTGGTCCCTAATGCATCGCAGTAGACTACGTACCCAAGGACCTCTTCTGGTAGCCTCAATATGGGGTCTCTCGTCATTCTTTGCCTCAACTCTTGAAAACTCTGTTGGAATATCTCTATCCATATGAAGGGTTGTACCTTATTTTTCAATGTTGAAAAGGGTTCCACGACTCTATAAAAGTCAGTCACAAATCTCTGATAGTATCCACCCAACCCTAGGAAACTCTGAACCTCGGTCACACTCCTGGGTGGCTCTTATGAAAGTAAAACCTCTATCTTCACAGGATCTACCGCAACTCCAGCCTCCGAGATAATGTGTCCCATAAAGTCGACCTATCGTATCTAGAACTGGAACTTTGAGAGCTTACCATAAATATGGTTCTCTCAGAGTGTATCCAGAACTATCTACAGATGATAGTCATTCTCTTCCTCCATTGCTGAGTTTTTCAAGATGTCATCGATGAAGACTACCACAAAGCGATCAAGGTACGACTGGAAGATCCTATTCATGAGTCCCATGAATACAAATGGGGAATTGGTCATGATGAATGGCATAACCAAGAACTCATAGTGACCATACCAACATCTGAAGGTTTTCTTTTGTACCTCTTTATCTCATACCCTGAGTTGATGATAGCCTTATCTGAGGTCTATCTTCGAAAACCAATGAGCTCCCTTCAGCTGATTGAAGAGATCATAAATCCTAAGAAGTGGATACTTTTTATTCAAGTTCAGTTGGTTCAGGCACCAGTAGTCTACACAGAGACTCAAACTCTCATCTTCCTTCTTGGAAAATAAAATTGGGGCTACCCATGGAGAAACATTGGGCCTTATGAACCCCTTCCTCTTCAAGTCCTCCAAATGTACCCGTAACTCATGAACCTCCATGGGATACATACGATATGATTGTGTATATATCGATGTCATACCGGGGTACATGTCGATGTAAAATTATACCTCTCTTCGTAGAGGTAGTCCTGGAACATCATCAAGAAAGACATCGACATACTGGTCCACCACTACAGGATAGTTCAGACTCCCAACATCTACTACTCTGAGGGTACGGCTAGTTAACTGATGTGTGATCAGCTGAACCCTCCTTTAAGAAAGTCCATCTTATGCTGTAAAGGTTCCCTTCCCATTGGTGAAGGAAAACCTGGTCCCATCTGTGCGAACACATCGTACTTTGCGCCTAATACAGTCAATCTGAGTATGGTCTGTGGATAACCAGTCCATAACCAAGATGAGGTCGTAAGGCCTTGATTCCACTACTTGGAGATCTCAGCCGAAGCTCTAACCTCCTAGAGTAATCTCACACTAGCCACACCAGTGTGTAATCTTCGAATCTTCTCCCGTAGAAGTCTCAAGCCACAAGGATCGAGCCAACAGCTCCACCAGGATCTCTGAGCTATGAACGAGAGTCGTGGAAATAAAAGAGTGATTGGAACCTATGTTTATAAGTACTACAGCTAAGGTGGAGTATTCACAGATCATACATTTAATCATCTCTGAAGTGCCGTAATTGTATGTCTCATCTACCTAGAGATGAGCTCGTCCTTTTCCACCTGCTCCCTGTGGTCGGGGTGGACCACCTGGTGGTGGTGGAAGTAGAACCTCGTATCACCGCCCACCGCCTGTTGCACGACCAACTTCTCTTCTATGTCCTCCAGCCACCTGCGGACCTCCTCGATCAAATCTATACCTCTGCCTCGGTGGTCCCTCAATCGTCTGCTGGTCGTCCGTACGACGGTTTGGGCAGTCGGGATCCATGTGACCATGCCCGCCGTATGTGTAGCACTTCCTATCCCTCACCTGACGTCTTCTGTATCGCGATCCCCTCACCTCCAAACCTGCATCTCGGGGCCATCCACCAGAAGGTCTGGTCCTCTTGGACCTCAATGTCATCTACCTACTACCAGCTGTAGATGATTTTTCTACGTGTCTCCCAGTGGTGGTTCACACTATCGGTGTCTGCTTAGCTAGAAAGAAATTCACCAAAAGTGCTCTCTCTTATACCCCAGCCTACGTCGATATGCTGAGTGATATCATCTATGCTCTTATCTCCCTTAGGAGACCCTGCTAAAAGGTCTGGGCCCTGAATAAAGGGTCTTGCACCATGTCGGTGGAGTAGCGAAGAGGTCAGTGAACCATATTTAGTTCTGGGCCACAGTCATGATTCCCTTCTGTAAGTGTAGAAGCTCCTGTATATGCACAGAGTGTAAGGTCGCAGGGACAAACTCTACCCTAAAAAGGATCTCGAAGATTTCCCAGATGAGGGTCACCTCATCGTGTATTTTCAGCCTAAAGCTCCACCATCTCTCTACCGCTGCCTAAAAAATACTGGCTGCTATGATGACCATAAGTTCATCTGGCATCCCAACCAAGTGGAAAACTCTGACTACAGCATCCAGCCAGTCCTCAGCCACATGTGGGTTCATCTCACCTCAGAACCTCGGAGGCCTCTGCCACTATAACTTGTGCAATGTGCTAAATTGACGTACATGCTCTACTAGTGGGGCTGGTGGCAATGACTGCCCAATGGGTAGTGGTGCTGCATGTACACCACCCGAAGGTGCTCTCACCATAAGAGGGATCTACACCGAGGCCTCATCGCTCAGTGGTCCATCATCGCATACTCTTTCAGGAATCCTGGTTGGCTATCTATGTGGTGGAATCCTGAAAGAAGACAATTGTTCCATGATCAATAAGTTATGCCTGGTGAGCTGACTCAAAAGATCACATAAAAAACCCTTCAAAAAAACATGCAATCAATGTTTTCGTATACTAAGTCAGAAATCATAATTCAGGGTCCTAGTGTATAGATACGTCGGCAGCCACACAAACACTGGATTCCCAAACTGAAAACCACACTCATAACACTTAAAACTATTACCACAGAGAAAATATCAGAGTCGTAGTTATTTGGTAGAACTGACTCCTTTGATACCACTTGTCACGACCTGTCCCCAGGGGTCAGAGCCGTGACAACCCCAATCCTACCTTCCATAGTCCAGGGGATGGCGAATAGCACCGGAAAGGCCTATCCCTATAACGGTAAGGCATTTCCTTTAAACTTGTACAAACACACAGACTAGAAGGAAATAAGATGCAACCACGAAGTAAACTGCTATAGTAAAAGAGTACTGAAAGTAAAGGGGTCGGAATACAAGCCCAACGTAAAGGTACATGTACAACTGAAAGGTACAATACAACTGAAAAGGGAAAAAAGATCTTGGGTTGTCCTTCGAGGATCATACCTGAAGGGTAGGTACAGATCACCTCATCAGCACTCCACATCCCCCCATCTCCTCTTCTTACCACCTAGTCCTAGCTCCCTCAAACCTCAGCCCAGCCGCTCGTTGTATGGACAAGACATAACAAGGTGTGGGTGAAGCCCGTGTAGGGGTGAGAATAACAATACCCACTAGGGACCCCAAGACCTCCAAAGGTCTCTCAGAATTTCACAAAGGAAAACCACAAAGCACGATTTCAATCACAAAGAACAAATAAATAGACACATCTCAAATAGAGTCTTAGCTCAAACCAGGTTTTCAGTGAAGTATAGAAGTACAGATGATTAGTCGCAAAGATAGATCATCTTATTCTGTCAAGAGGCACTACTTCTGACCATATAGATCCTGAACCACATAGGATCGATAGGTACTAACCCCCTTAATGACTCACACAGGATCTGATCTTCCCAAGATCGACAGGTAACTAACCCCCGCTGACTTACACAGGATTTGACCCACACAGGATCAGTATGCACTAGCCCACATTGGATCATTGCGCACTTCCCCATGCAGGATTTGACCCAAAATAGATTGTTATGTGCTGACCCATGCAGGTTCACTGAGCGTTGAACCACACAGGATATGACACACACAAGATCGGTGCTGACCCACATAGGATTGCTCAGTACTAACCTCAGTATAATCTGTCTCCAACCTCCACCTCACTGCCAGCCACTGGATTCCTCGCACTCGGTGCTCTAGAGTTTCATAGAATCTTCCCCTCAAGATATTGTTCATACCTAAACCACCAATATTCTCTAAAAAGGAGTAACCCAAAGGGCCGCCATGCCCTAAGGGTTCCAATGCGACAGATGATGCATCCATCGGCTGCCCGATCTGTGAGTTATAAGCATTTTAGCTCCGGGGGTCCTGTTAGATTAGGGTCCTATCCAACCCAGTCATACACTAACCATCTATAAAACTCAAGTGGAGTGTACATAAAAGGGCCATCACAATCCCAGGATCCCAATTCCATAGACGGTTTGTCAAACAGATTTCCGGTTTTCAAGATATGGTCCATTAAGTGTTTCTGGCCCAGGTTGGGCCCTGGTTCGATCTGACCCGGTTGGACCGACCCGGCTCGACCTGGTATGGGATGGGCCGTGGTGGGATCGACATGTGGGGCTGAGGTTCGGCCTGATCTGAAAATGGGGAGGCCCACAAGGGGTGGCCCAGCTCGAAAGGCGGCGGCCCGGCCCGAATAGGGCGGCTCGCAAGGGGGCGACCAGGCCTGGAAGGGGCAGACTGCAAGGTGGAAACCCAGCCCGGATAGGGAGGCCCACAAAGGGCAGCCCTCAAGGGGTCATCCTGACTTGGATAGGGTGGCCCGAAAATGGGCGGCCCGCAAGGGGAAGGCTCGGCCGCGTAGGACGTGACCTGCAGGGGGCGGCCCAACCGCGAATAAGGAGCGGCATGTAAGAGGGTTGCCCGACCCGCATAGGGCGTGGCATGCAAGGGGGCGGCCCAACCACTATTCCCTCTAAGATGGCGAGAGGGGGGGTGTGGCCCCCAGATATCCTGAACTCCCGAACAGCCTAGAGGCTGTTCAGTTTTTGAAGTGTCGATGCCACGTGGGTGCCACCCGGCCGCCGTGGAACTCGCTAGAGGCGCAGGTTTTTCCTCCGTTGTGGCTTCTTATCATCAGCGGCGCACTAGTCGTGCCACCTCCCCACTTTCCGGAAGTGCGCTGGTCGTTCCACCTCTCCCTCCACGGCCATTTGAAGTGTCGACTACCTCCTTCGATTACCGCAGCTGACGAGCCACGGTCCATTGCCCACCTGCGTCACACGACGGTGTGCCGCACCTCCTCTGTGGCTCGTGGGTGCCAGTTGTTCCGATGACCCCCACAGCTTTGTTTCATGGCTTCCTCTTGCGGCGTGTGTCAGCACAAACCTTCTTCATAGCCGGTCGGTGTCTCTATGCTAGCGTTATTTCACAGAGAATGCAAGGGTGTTGCAAATTGGAGGAGGGTCCGGGCCGGGTTCGTTTGGCCCATGCCCTCCGTGTTTGCTCGCAACATGAGGGAGGATAATGGGTTTAGTAAATTCACTTAAAATAAATTAAAATTAAAACTCCTACCTCATAAACCCATTAGATAACGTCTGCACCTGAAGGTGGATTGGTGATCTTTGTTCCCGTCATAGGCTTCCAACGACGCTGCTTGTACATTATCCTTCAGTTCTGGGTTTTGATGTCTCTTTTCACCGCTCGCCAGAACCAGCTCTGTCCTCCAAGGGTTTGGTATCTCGACACTCCTTCAGCACTTCATTGCTTGGAGAAGCTGTGCCGACACCTCTCCCCAAGCTCCATATAAATATGTGAGAGGGAGGGTAAGTAATGACGTGGGGAATTAATGGGGTCTCATTAATTAGGAATCTTCCTAATTCCCCAACAACGTCATTACTTAAGATAGACAGGTCAACCCATTTATGGGATTGACACATCGCGGGTCCCATACTCCACTTTTCCATTGGTGGAGAAGAAAGAAAATAAAAATAAACAGTTTATTTTTATTATTCTTTTTAAAAGTCCAAAAACAAAACTTTTTCTCCAAACCTATTGTGGTCAAAGTAAAGTCTCCCTTAAGTGAATCCCAGCACTATTGATTCAATGGTTCCTTCAGATTATTAATCCAAGCATCGGTTCAAAATTTAGAAAACACCTCTCACACGTTAACTGAATGTACCTAAAAAATGTTTTACAAATTCATGTCGGGCGTCGGAATCACGCACCATCAATTTTCACAAACAAGTAATAATTCCACATAATTAAAAAAATACATGTAAATTATGGTCTTTACAAATATTTTTAGAAAATTATATATAAAAATAATCATTTAATAAATATATTTATAATATATGTTTTAACTGCGTAAACTAAAGCAATTTTACATGCTAAGGAGAAACATATAGAAATTAAATAACTTGATTTGAATCATAAATCAAATGATTTTATTAAAATATATCATATATATTGCTTACTAGTATATCCAATTATATTATAGTAAATAATTTTCCTGAGGGTTAAAAATAAAATTATCTTGACATGATGACTTGCTTAGGTTTAATGGATTTTATAAATACTTCTTGAGCCCATGCAGTCTATATAATAAGTGACTTGGGAACTCTTCAAGTAGGAATCCTTCCCTAGATATTTTTTTGATACCCAGACTAGTTTGGGTCCAACTATATTAGTAGAAAAATATTTAGGTACCCATACATATGTGAGACACGTATTATAGGATATTCTTCAAGATATATTTTCTAAAATGAATGTATTAGTATGGCCTATAGGCTGAGTAAAATTCAATGAAAATTCATTTACACAATTCCCTTTCATGTTATTATTAAACAAGGTATCATTTGATATATTCCCATTAGTGACTTCAATGAAAATATTTCTATACATCTTAGGAAACTGAGTATTTTACCCACGAATATTTTTATCATATTTGTGTTTGTTTATAGACGTTGTTTTATCAAATTCCTCTTGACCTAAAACAAATATAGATAAAGCTTCCTTCAATAAAGTAATTTCCGTTCTATGTTTTTCATTCTCATTTGGAATAACTTCCAGGTCATCATGTACTTTCCATTTGAACCTAATCAAGAATTTTTCATTTTCTTATTTTCATGCTTAAGATTTTTACATTCCATTTCAGTATTATCTAAATCATCAGAAACCAATTTAAAAATTCTATGATGATCTTTATAATTTTTAGAGAGGATTTTTTTATATTCTCATCTTTAACTTCGATCAGTTCAGAATCTACAACCTTTTTCTATTCTAAGTAAGTTAAAACAAAATTATATAGTTTTCTATCTTCTTATTTAATATTATTATTTTATCATTGAAGTTACCTATATAGTTCATCCATTATTAATATATCACTTTGAAAATTTTAATTTTGAGTAATTAATTCATTAACATCATATTCCATATCGGTTTTAAAACTAGAACTGTAATTATATTTGTATTATACCTCATTTAAAGTAGAATCCCTCAAACAAAGATTTTCATATTATTTTTCACTTTTAGAGCCAACATCACTTGAGTCTGAATCTTTGGAACAACTCCAACCAGCATGAAAAGACTTTCTTTTTTCCTTATTATATTTCTTATCCTTTCCTTCATGTTTGAATTTGGGATAGTTTGATTTTATATTCCTCCTTTTTCCTGTACTCATAACAAAATAATTCTGAAATATTATATTTACTAGTATTAACTATTTTACTACCCATTCTGTTATTATTGTGATAATATCTTCTGGGGATCTTCTTAAATCCTCCCTTACCCTTCACATAATTTTAAAAAAAATTGTTTAGATTTTCAATTTCACCCATCTCACTTTTTTTAAACTCATAATCATAAGAACTAGTAATAAATTATTTATTTTATTTAAACACCCCACCTTTCCTTTTATCATGATCCTCTATATTTACAATCTTTATTTTACATATCATAGTGATGAATTTATCCTATCAACTCATCCATAGAATATTTCGTAAAATCCATTCTTTCTCTAATATAAACCTATTTTGAATCCCATATTTTGGGTAATGCTCAAAGTAGTCTTTCAACAAGATATTTATTTTTCATGGTCTCTCTACGAGAAACCATATTGTTGAAAATTTTGGGGAATCTATTGTACATCTCAATTATGATTTCTTGATTATAAATCCTAAACTCTTGAAACTCAACTTGATGTATACTACGATTTCCTCTCTATAATATTCCAGTTCCTCGATGAGTAACTTTTAAAGTCATCCAAATGTCATAAGTAGTTTTATCGGTTGAAATATGACTATACATATTTATAATAAACAAATAGTATAATAAATTAAAAAAATTTAATTTAAAACACATTTTGAAGCATCATTACCAGTAAGAGTTTGTAAATCAATTTCTAGACATTTATATATTTTTACATTATAGACCAATAATCAAGACCAATGTTTTTAAGAAATAACTTCATTATGAATTTATAGTAGACATAATCACTTCTATTGAACTGAGGTGGTATGATAGGATTCAACATCTTTAAATCCGGATTATCCATAACAAAGTAGTGGATATTTTTCCTTAGACTTTTAAATCTAGGATAAGGGTTAGTTCAAAATAGATAATGAAATAATTAAAAATAAGTCCTTAAAAATGAACCACACTCAGATACCAATTGTTAGGTCCCTTGGTATGGAAGAGGTGACTATAGGGGGGATAATCATTTTTGATTTAATATTACGAAATATAATTTAACTACGTTATAAAACAATATAAATGTTACTGCAAAAATAAAATAGATAACACAAGATATTATTATAGTGGTTTAGATCAAAATGATCCCAATCCTCTCTTTAATATCCTATATTCCTCGAGGATATTGGTATGCTCTATATCCTCACTTTTTAAAGGGAGTGAAAACCTAATTATATATAGTTACATATGAACCTTTTTTCACATATGGTGGTATAACCTGACCTTTCTTTTTCACACCTAGTGGTATAACACTATAATTTTGATGGAGTCACAACCAACCTTCCTTTTTTCTAGGATGAATAACCCAACCTTCCATTTAAATGGGAGGAATAACCTAATGATAGATTTTTAAATGGAAAACCATAAACCTAGACTCTAGAGAATAAATAGGTGATTTAATGATTTATAATGGAGAAATAATTTAAAAACAAATGAAATAAAAATTGATGAGATGATGAATAAATTTGGTACCTCTCATGCTCTTTGATCATATTAGTGCAGGAAGATATAGATGGTGAATGTCCTCTATGATCACAGCAAAATAGAATATATCGAAGAAGTTTCTTGTTCAATTTTAGAGTGTAGGAAAATGTGTTATTGTATCCTTGTCGAATATGAATCAACTATAGTTGCAATTTTTTTATCCCTGAATACATATCCCAATATACTAAAATAGAAATATACAAGATTTTGTTTGTTTCGAATCTAATCATGACACTTATTTGTCACTAATAATAAAATAATATGAATATTACCTTAAATATTTTCGAAGTCACTCTTAAATTAAATCACATTCAGACAAATATTTTTTCATGAAATATTAAAAGAAATATTTAATACATGAATAGTAATATTTATCAAAAAAATTGTGTTTGAAAATCATTAGAAATAATAATATTTTCTAATAATTTATACTTTCTGTAGAATGTTAAAAAAAAATAGAGCATTGTATGAAAATAGTTTGCATGTGAATATGTCATTGAAAAAAATGATATAATTAATTTTTTAAAAATGATAAAATGGTAATTAAACCTACAAAAATAAACATTAATCAATGTAATTAATTTAAAAAACATTAACACAAATAAATTAAATAAAATTATTGTATCCAAATTTTTTACTAAGAGTGAGACACTTATCACCATTGAGAATAGAGAGTGGTGAGACATTTCTCACTATTGAAAGCTTATAGTGGTGAGACATTAATCACCATTAGAAATTTCTAGTAGTGATACATTACTCACCATTGTAAAAGTATGTCGATGATACATTAATTATTAAAACTAAAAATATATCCACACCTCTTAACACCAAATGGTTCAATGATCAAAATAAAAAATTACTCAGCATTTGGTTTCCAATGGTGACTCATGTCTCACCATTGCGTTCTAATAGTGACTTATTAAAAATACATCCAAAAAATAGATTGAAGATGAAGAAGAAAAAAATAATAATTTGATTATTGAAGAATCGTAAATTAATAAATTCAAACCAAAATATAATATCATACTTCAATGATTCTGTAAAAAAATTAATATCATGAAGAACGCTTCATTTAAAACATGTTAAAATAGATGAAATTTTTTTGGAAAAAATATAAAATAGATTAAAACATAAAATACATAAGAAGAAATGAACAATATTTAAACAAAGTATTACATAATTATTTTAGGAACCTGAATCTAGAAAGTTCATATAAAAGAGCATCAAATAGATAAACAAAGAGTAAAAACATAATATACGAAGTTTTGCATGTAATGACTTGAAGAAGTTTAATTTCAAAGACAAAAAATAGAAAATAAAAACACACAAAAATTAAGATAACTCCATGGTGGTGACATATCTCAATATTGGTAAATGTAAAAATGGTATCAAAATACTCACAGATGGTTTAACAACCAATGGTGTCTACATGTCTCACTTTTGGTTAAAAAACCAATGATATCTAAATATCTAACCATTGGATAAAAATCAATGGTGTCTAAATGTATCACCATTGGGTTCTACCAATGGTGAGTACAAGATCAATCAAAAATAGAGAAACCATAACACCAATAGTGATTGAAAACCTGATGAAGATGAAGTGGAAACCCAGAAAAAATCAGGAATAAAACGAACCACTTTTATCTATAGGAAAAAAATTAAAAAATAAAAAAAGAAACAAAAGAATGATAATTTTACAAACATGAAGCAACTAGATTATGAAACGATGATGTGCTAAGAATGATGTTAGAGAAGAAGTGACACTGGTTGGTTATCTATGCATAAATATTAATGAAGGTTGAACCAATTTCATGGGATAGGAAATGAAATTTAGTGAGTTCAAAAATGAATTTCACTGGATAAAAGGATGATTTGAAAGTAGAGGAGAATAGATCTGATGGATGGAGAGAATCAAAAAATAGATAAACAACCCAAATATAATTTTAAGGAAAAAATTGTGTTCCATATAAAATCCATGATGTGTGGGATGCACTGTATGTAATCTATGAGGCACTGATCCTATGCCAGAATAAAAACAACACACATAATCCGTGGGTGACCAAATACCAAACTGTGTGGGAAAAACCTTGGGCCATAAACATAGGCCCGCACACACTAGGAATGCACTATACTAATTTAGACTTGGTCTGAGTGAGCCTCATTGGCTGGACCCCCACTAGGTAGACCTACGGGTCCCATTAAATGTGTGGTAAATATTTTAATTGAAGAGTATTTCACATAAAGCCTTTTATTTTTAAATGAAAAAAATATTAAGTAAAAAAAATAGGATATATTAAAAAAATAAGAATATATGTTTAAAATATATATGAAAAATAAAATATTTACAAAATAACTAACAAAAAACCTAGAAATGATTTAAACTAAGTTATTAATAAATAATATTTTCAAATAAAATAAGATTTAAATAAATTTTACGCAATTGAAATTTATCAAAATAATAATAGATTTAAAATAATTAATACTGAATTTTAAAGAATTTTTTGTCTCATGCTTTTAATAAAATGCCTATGAGTCTTTGAAATTGTTTTAAAGGTGTGCAATGGTTTGAGTCTTAGTTTTTGGTGTCAAAGGGGGAAATATATATTTTGAAATTTTCATTGTTTTGAAAAGTGTGGTTGACCTCTAATTGGTTTATAAAAAGGTGTTTTAAATTTATTTCAAATGTTGATTTGAAATGGGTGTCTAGTGATATCTCAGGTGAAATTTCTTGACGACCCTTGAGATGGCCTCTTGGGAAATTTAGGCCTAGGGAATTTTTTGGTTTTCAAATAGAAGGGCCCATATTTTAAAAGGGATATTTTTAAATTTTTGAAAAGGGTGTTAGGTTTAGTTTCTCTGGAATCTGAAAAGGGATAAGGCTTTATTAAGGCATGTTTTGGTTTTGAAGGATTATAGGAACCTAGTAAGTGTAAATGATTTTTTAAATGGTTGTTGTGTTTTATTTGAACTTTTTTTATATACAATATTTTGAACCTGGAATATAAGAAATTATGGTATATAGTTTGAGTGCTAGAATGATGCTTCGGGAGTAGTAATTATACTACAGTTATGGTGTCAGACTGAGGATCTTGACACTGATAGTATACTTCATGGTAAGAGTTCCATACTAATGATTTGGGTGATGATGTTATACCATATGGAAATGAAAATTTGATTTATGTTCCTCCTCCTTGGTCTAATCCGGACTGATGCCCTAGGAACCGCCAATTTTATGTATAGATAGATATTAGACTGAGGTTCCATGCACTACTATTATATTTTGTAATGGGTTTGATAGACCTAATGTTCCATTTCATTATTGATAGTTTAGTTTATGTTTAGGTGTTTTAAGTAGGTTCTATAAACATTTTAATATTTATATGGATATTTTATGTAGTTTTTAAAATGAAAATCGAGGAATTGTTGACTTGGTTACATTTATTACGTAGTGTGGAAGTGTGTTATATGCCTTATGGATTTGAAAAAAATTGAACACCCTTACGTGATTTTTATAGTTTGTACCCTATGTTACGCTTTAGTGGATTTCTATATGTCGTTGAATATTTGGTTGGCTTGGGTGCCTCCTTATAACCATTGGTCCTGTGGAGAAGGGATGAGCTATCATGTTCCTTAGCTTGTATCTATTTTCTATACTATTTATATATTCCACTACATATCTGCACACATAGTTTCTGAGAATGGAATTTTATTTTGACACTATTGGTAGTGGCCTATTATGTTTTACTCACACCCTTATCAGACTACAATTTCACTTGGGTACCCAAGCAGTTCTCATAGGTTTATTGCACATAGGTTTGTGTTGAGACCCACATTGAGTACTATTTTATTGAAAAGGATATCTCTAGTTGAATCAGGTGACTAAAGGGATTTGGATCAATGATGACGTGGATTTATTTTTTAGCTTAATTGATTTTTGGTGTTTTATGAATCTATTCTAGTGGGTTGTTGGTTTTATAGATAACATGGTCATTCAGTCCTTTAATTCATTTCATTTCAATATAGCATGTTTTAGTCAATTTATTCCTTTCACTTACTCTTATGTGTATGATATTTGGTAATTTACTTCTAGTTTTGAACTCTGATATAGGGGAATAGTCTCCCCAATGTTCCATTATACCTCGATTACTAGTCTACATCTTTTGACATATGGGGAGTTATTCTTGAGAAAATGTGGTGGTCCATCTCACAACATCGGTTTAGTGGAACAATGGATGGGGCATTATAATGTGGTATTAATGGGGGTTTAATTTTATATTATTTTACAATTGGGGTTTGGTAGACTGGAGATACAGGAATTTTTTCGAGCATGAGATGGATACTAGGTTGATTCAACATGTACACTTCTTTTGGAAGGAATTCTAGGCTACTGGGGGATGGGTTTAATTTTCAACATTTGAGATGTTGTAGTTGTATATGATTTTCACTTCGATTAATGCACATGTTGATTGTATTTGATGACTTATGATGATTTCTCACTCTTGGACCATTGGTGAGGGGCCTAAAATTTTGTTTTGACTCGTGGATTTCTGAGGCAAGAGGCATCACATACATCATGCTCAGAACATATGATCCACGTGTTATAGGCCTGATAGTGCAAGATTTTAAAATTATCCTTGTGATGGTGGGTTATGTGCACCTACAATGATATTCTCGATGATCAGGATTTTTTATGTGAGTATGAGACTATTGTTCCCCTTGTGGATATATTTTTTCTCGGTCAGTTTCATGTTCAGGTCCTCTAGGGAGCGGTCTAATGTGTAGATGCTCAAAGAGGATGGGAACCATAACTATTGGTATTTGGTCAGCATATAACATCTTTATGACAAGATACCCAACTGAATGGTTTTTCTACTTGTGGATGTTGTGTGATGATGATGTGTGTTCATATTGATCCCCCATGAGTTGAGGCCTTCTGTGAGAAGGCATAGACCTTGGGTGATTGAACATAGTGACCTTCTTGACGTGACTCCAGTTTAAGGAATTAATATCATGTGGATTTTTTTGATGATACATTATAGGGGTTGGCCATTTTTTAAGTGCCTTCGGGTGCGTGATTCATGAGTAGATGTTTTGATACTTTTGAAAGTGGTGCATGAGGGTACAACCTAGAATGATGTTTAGGTGATTAGGATTCCTCTAGTTTTGTTTAATAGAACTTGATGCTAGTGTTTTGGACTTATGGTTTATTTTTATATGGGAGTGTTCCTTACACAGGTGATGTTAGTACATTTAGGTTATGCTTGGTGTTTTTGATCTAGATATAAAATGAAGTTTTTTTGGTGATTATTGTTTAGGTGAGATTGAACTAGCATGTTTGTAGCATGATACACAAAAATTTTCATGGTTTCACTAGAGTAGAAAGCATAGAATTTTTTCATGCTTTGGGGGTTCTTGTGGTTACTAAGGGAAGTGATGATTTGGTTCCTGGAGTGGTTAGCTTTGGATGAATCTTCTAGAACATTGTGCGATCTGAAATGGTCTTCAAGGGATTCTCAGGAAAATTCATAGGTGTTTAGTGATTGAGAAAGTGGTATTGTTTTAGTGGGTTCCTTGTGGTTTTTGAAAGCACTTTGGGTTCCCTATAACGGGTGATATGGGTTTGTGGTATAGTCAAGGCTTGTGTATATGGATTGTGAGATGATGTTTCAAAAATAATAACCTATTAGAGTCAGAATTAGGTTTTGTGGTGGAATCACACTAGAGTGGGTGTGATGGTTTGGTGTTAAGGGGATTTTGGAATTTTGAGTAGGTGGTGGAATGTTGTTCAATTTGGTTTGTTGACTTTTTTTGACATAATACACCTAGGGAGCGTGAGTAGATCAGGTTCACATGGGTAGGATGAGAACTGATTTAGTTATGATGAGATGATTATGAGTAGGGTAGATCGGGACATTTATATGGGTTTGAAATGTCCCTATAGATAGAGGTGACATCAAAAATGGATGGGTTATAGTGGTTTTTGTCAAAAACATCTTATAATACTCTGATTATAGAGACGGTCATTCCAAATAACTTAAAATTGTCTAGAGTGTGTTGGGATGGAAATGGATATACGCCTAGCTACGAACATGTCTTTGGTTAGATATGGGACCTCTCAGAGGTTATGTTCCTGGAGTAGTGCATTTGGATCTGTATAGGGGGAATTGAACCATTTAATATTTATGGGTGAGGTCCTTGGGATTTATTAGATGTCGATAAACACAATTGGTGCCATTATCTGATGTTGAAAAAAATTGATAGTTCATGTTACATTTGGTCTATTGGGTGAGGGAGAGATGGCCACATCCGATTACTGGGTTTGGGGTGTGGTGCAAAGTATTTGACTTTTCTTTTTTGAGTTAGTTATGAAATAACTATTATGGTGGTGAGTGATGTATTAGTTATAGAGGTGGGAACCTCATGTTGGAAGGGTTTTAGGTGTGTGGAACTTGTAATGGATCTATCATGGTGGCATTGTGATTATAGTGAAGAATCATGAGGTTTGTTCTTAAATTCCATAAGTAATTCCAATGGGAGATCAATAGTGAGGGATGATAACATCAAAATTATATTCAGGATCAAGTTGGATCTAAATTTTTTTTGGGTATGCACGCTAGTGGGTGAGTAGGGTGGTTGTAAAATCCCTCTAAGTATAAGGGTGATGTGGTCATATTATATGGAGACTGAGCGGAAGTTGGGGTCGAGAATTTTGCGATAAGTTGTCCTAGGATTGTTTGACTAGTGTTATCCCACAATGTAGGTGAACAAGATTTCAATTTATATCTATTGTGTAATTTGGTAATGACATGTGTACATCTAGTTTGAGTGGAATTTTTGTGGGAAATATTGTATTTTATAAGTTTGAGCATGGTTGGATGTAATGTGTTCACATTAGCTGTATTTTGATGATGGGGATGGGTAATAATGATGATTGAAGTTCTTATGGGTGTTAGGGAATAGTATTTTGAGAACCATACAGAGAACTTTTTCGCAGCATGAGTTTGGGTTCGATTGGGTTTTACCAGTGGTAAGGGTGTTAAGTATCAAAAGTGGGTCATTGTAAGATACAGCTTATGGTGGGGATCATCATATCTTGATGATGTATTGGGTGATGTTATAACCAATTATTTAATTATATGGGATCATTTATGCACCATCATGGGGTTTTGGATCTACAAATTTGTGTTAGCTTCGAGTTTTAGATGGTTGGTGCCTTGAGTGGGAGGTTGTTCCTAGGTGGGTTTTCAGGCTATTAGAAGATAAATGATATTTTTGGAAAAAATATAGTGACTGATGTAGATCTATTTGTTAAAATGGATGACCACCAGGGATTATTGAGGATGATAACTGTCATGGTGGGAATGTTGTAATATCCCACATCTAGATGGATAAATTTTTTTGGAATAAATTTGAATTTAATTACCTAAAAATTCAACTTTTTAATCAAGACTCAGAATGAGATTCCCATAGTTGGAATGTCTAAAAATGCTGTTTTGATATAAGGAATAGATATCTTGAATTTTTTATATATTTAGTTGTGACATGGAGGCTTTAAGTTATGTTTTGGGAGTTTTCTGAAAATGGTGCTCTATTTTGGGTTAATGGTTTAGGAGAAACTGTGCAACTTCTTGATGCCCCTGAGGTTTTTAGTTCCTTCTGAACTAAACATGGTTGATTTTTATAGTAATATAATAGTTTAGTTTAAACCATACAAGGGAAAAACAAGAAGCTTTTCGAGTATGGGAAGGGACTAAGGCATGACACATGGGCTATGCATGGTTTTAGATAAACTATGTGCATTGCTGCAGAAGGCTGGTAGTGCAGACAACACCAGTTGGTGCACAGTTTGTCAAACTGTGTGAACTAACCTTATGAGGCTCAGGTGTTATATAGTAGGATGTGAACAATTATAACATTTTTTGGAAAACTGTGTGTCCAAACCATGCAACTAGCCAGAATTTCATTAAAATTATATTTTTACCATTTTACCCACTGTGATTTTTAGTCAACCTCCCCTTTCTCCCCCTCTTGTGTGCATGAACCAGAGGAGGGTTTTCCTCCCTTCCTCCCTTCCTCCCTTACTCAATTCTCACCATTGAGGTATTTCGGTGGCAATTATTTATCATTTCAAGGTATGATCATACATTTAGTTACTTTATTTCTTCACCCTCTTCCTCCTCTCAAATTTTTGAGTTCTTTAGTTTATGTTTTGTTGATGATTCCAGATGAGCATGGTGGAATCATCTATTTCTTGTGGGGATTTTCTTTATCTTTAAAAAATTATATCTTGAGATATATTCCACACATCATTGTATGCTCTTTCATCAATTTATGCATAATTGGTAAATTTTTCTATGTTTTTATGGTTAAATTACTTTATTTAAGTTTTTAATTGACATCACCTATAAGGGGTTTGGCCCAGATTATGTTTGGGGTTTGGTCAAATGTTTTCCATGTGTGGTTGAATTTGGTTTTAGTGTGAAAAAATAACCCCGTGAGTATTCATGCATTATTCAACATTAGTTTTTGGTTAATTAATTAATTATAAATGTTATAATTAATTAATTGTATATGTTTGATGTATGACTAGAGTTTTGGTGATCGTGACAATATCAATTGGGTGTAGAGGGGTTTGTAAAATTATGTCGAGGGACTTTACAAGGCCTCTATGCTATTTTGGAAAGATTCATTGATGATGGAGGTGGTTTAATATATTTACCCATAGTCTTGTTAATTGATTTTCATGTGTATGTAGTTTTTTCTTTAATTCTTGGGTCATGTGCTTTCTTTCTTGGAATAATAAATTTTGTTCTGGGCCCTAGATTAACACCTTTTACCATCCATGGATCTCTTTGGATACATGGGTAACTAAAACCATAGTTCCCCATGGGGTGATTCATTCCATGAATATGATAAAGTGAGGTTGTAAGTGGTTTGTTTGAAATGATTTTACGTGTTATGATTTTACAAAATTACCTATGATTCTTTGATTTTTTTTTTAAAGTGCATAAAGTTTTGGGTC
Organism: Viscum album; assembly: GCA_963277665.1. NCBI lineage: Eukaryota > Viridiplantae > Streptophyta > Magnoliopsida > Santalales > Viscaceae > Viscum > Viscum album. The sequence continues at coordinate 1,279,101,772 of OY728146.1, read as the reverse complement.
TTGGTTTTGGATGTCAAAGGGGGAAAACAATGTTTTTAAATGATCCTTATTTTTAAAATAGGTGCTGAACTTATAGTGGTTTATAAAAAGGGGTTTAAAATGTCTTTTAGATGTTGAATTGAAATGGGTGAATAGTGATATATTGGTGGAAATTTCTTAATGACCCTTGAGATGGTTTCATGGAAAATTAGGCCTTTGGCCTTATTTAGTTTTCAAAGAGAAGTAAAATTGATTCAAAATGATGATTTTGAAATGTTTGACAAGGGTGTTCAATTTAGTTTCATTGGCATTTGAAAAGGGGTTGGGATTCATTGAGGAATGTTTTGGTTGGAAAGGACCATAGGGACCTTAGTTGGTGTAAATGGATTAAAAAGGGTTTTTTATTTGAAAAGGTTGTATAAAAATGATTTTGAGATTATAATTTAAGAAATGATGCTATATGGTTTGGGTGATGGACTTATCCTTAGGGCACAAAATGTATACTACGGATATAGTGTCAGACTGAGGATCTAGACACTGATAGTATACTTCATGTTTAGAGTTCTAAATGGATGCTCTGGGTGATGATGGTGAACCATATGGAAATGGACATTTGACTGATTTTATTCTTCCTTAGGTAGGGAAAGACTAATTCTATAGGGACCATTGATGTCATGTATAAATGGATGTTTCACTGAAGATCTGGGAACTACTATTATTTTTTATAAGGGGTTTGAAAGACCCGATTTTTAGTTTTGGTATTGATTGTTTGGTATATGGTTAGGTGTTGGATGGAAGTTCCATCCTTATTTTTTATTAATTTGGATATTTTATCAAGTTCTTAGACTGACTATCTAGACACTTTTTGAATGGTTACATTCGTTAGGTACCACAGATATAGGTTATATACCTACCTGAGTTGACTTAAAAGTAAACACCCTTCATTTATGTTTATATTTTACACCCTATGTTATAATTTGGATTACTCGAGTAGGTTGTTGCATGTTTGGTTGGCCTAGGTATCACCTTAGAAACCTTGTGGAAGGGGATTCTAGATTATCTGTCATGTTTGTTGTCATGTATCTCTTTTATATAGTATTTATTTATTCCACTTCTTATCTACATACACTTTTTCTCAAATTGGTATTTTCTTTAGACAATATTGGTGGTGGCCAAATGAGTTTTACTCACACCATGATAATACCTCCATTGCACTTGGGTACCCAAGGAACACTCACATGTTTATTGTAGGCATGTTTGGGATGAAACCCGCATTGAGTAATGTTTGGTCAAGTGGGATTTCTAGAGTGGTATCAGGTGATAGAGGGATTTGGCTCTATGATTTTGATGATCCCTTTTTTAGTTTCCTTTATTTTTATTATGTTATATAGCTTTAACAGTGAGTGTTTTGTTATATATATGACATATAAGTTTGTGCCTTCATTCCATTTCGTTTTATTACATCATGTTTCACTCTATTTAATATTTCTTCTAATTCTGATGTGTATTACATTTGGTTATTTAATTTTGGTTTTTCACTTTGATATGGGGTTATAGTCTCCTCAAAGTTCCTTCAAACACTCACTGGTAGTGGTCATCCTCTAGCATATGAGGAGGAGTGCTTGATGTATTATGACACTTCATCTTGGGGAACTAGTTTAGTGGCTCCTGGGCTGGGGTGTTACACTATGTTATTGACAACAAATTATATAGGATAAAATTAAGGTAGTTTATATATTTTTACCATGATAGTCCAACTATCATGTATTAGGTTCTTAAGAAAATCATCCATGTGAGACTATCAATATCCATAATCAGTTCCATCAAATAATGGAGGTCTTTGAGACATCCATCCACCATTTGTACTTATTCTTTCCATCTCAAATAAATATTTTCCTCTTGAACATTAATTTAAGATATGCTTATAAAAAATTAATATAAGTATTCCAATGTTAGTGGTCAAGATATGATACCAATTATAAAATCCTAAATCGAGATTGGATAAATGGTCAAGTGGGGGTGAATTGACTATTCAGAATAATTTTATGAAATATTATCAAAGTTAAAAATCAATAAAGTTTAAATAAAAAATATAAACAAATTTTTTTATCATAGTGTGGATAGAAATGATCTTAAACCTACTGTTAATTCCTCTTAAACATAGATATAAACGGTTCCCACTAAAATGGAATCTCTATCTTTTGATAGATAATTGAAACACTTTACAACTACCTTTTGAACCCTAAAAACACAACCTAAAACAAACCATTTTCATTGGGATTTATAACTTAGTTATGTAATGCCCTAACCCCAGTTACCCAGATTCGGTGCATTATTACATAACATTATCATGATCACAAAATATCAAGTCTCAAAAGACCAATTAGTTTATTATACTTGGAATCACTAGATACATTCATAAATTTTACATTACATCATAAAGTGAAAACTACAACAACATCTTATCTCCATAGTCATATCCCCCTTTACTATCCCTGAAGTTAATTCATAAAATACTTCTTCACATCCTGGGAAAAATAAAACATTTAAAGGTGTGAGCTCAGATTCTTAGTAAGGATAACAATATAGCAGAAACTTTCATAAATAATCATAAACATTTAAGGCAATGTATAACTAAAACAAAATGCCTTTTAAACGTGAACTTTATCATAATATAGAAAAGATAAAATGAAATAATTCCATTTACTTATTCAAATGGATATTCTACTAGTAGAATAATCACATGCAATATCAATAACCACATTCATGATGATGGAATGCATAATTCCAGACAATCATAACCACGTAGCAAAGGCCTCATGCCAAGACTACAAATAATATTTTGTCAAGGCCTTGTTCCAAGACACTATTTTGTCTCGTGAGACCTACCAATGCATCAAGGAGCTATAGCGGGCTCCACCCATCACTTATTAAGTCCAATTCATTTTTCATATGAACAGGTTTAAACATAACATAAACATTCGTATTAAAACTAGCATACAAATTGTCAATACTTTCTCCATAAACTATGAATGGTATAGAAATAACACATCTACAATCAAACATATCACAAAAAACATCAATACAATATGGAAGTTTTTTATCATAATAAATCAACTTCAAATAAGATTAAAATCCATCAAAGTATGTTTACATAGGTGAAATCAAAACTATTTGAGAGAAATATCTCTTTTTTTAAATCATTTAAAAGTCACACATTTATAAAGGAAGTAATTTAAAAGATATTTCTGAATCAAAATGTCCCATACCACTTTGAAACTTTTGAAAAGAAATATCATTTCAAAAAATTCATGTCCATATAAATAAATCCTTAAAATCATTTTGAAAACATGGACATTAATTAAAAAGTTTTAGAAAGATAAATCTTTAAAACATTTAAAATTTTGATCTTGATAAAGACTACCTTTCTCAAATTCTTAAAATATTCATTTTGAAATCATTTAAAGATCACATAATTATAAAATTAAACATTTAATTTCAAAATATTATTATAATCTTGTAAGGTAAGCTTCGATTATTTTATAACGGTGTAAAATAGTCGCACTCGCCGTATAAGTTAAAAAGAACATTCTTACCTTAATTCTGTCAAAAAGGTCAAAAAGGACCTTGTTTGGAAGATGACGGAAATATTCCTTTATAAATTTCTTATAAAAAATTCAAACAAGGGTATAAATGAATTTAACCCATATTCTTTAAAATAGTAAGAATGTTTTGGAAATTTTTTTTATGAAACATGGATGTGGACGATAAATAGGTCCCAGTAGATAATTACGTATAACCAACCTCCGATAATGAACAGATTGTAAAATAAACCCTTACCTTGTACTTTTTATTGGTTGAGGGTAGGTTAACATATTGTATAATGGTGAAATAATTGTTATTAAATTATAAAAGAATCATATACATTAATATGATATCATATATGATCTTTTAACATTGCTTTGTTAATAATGTCTTAGTATTATCGTCGTTTCGGGTGTTAACTTACTGGTTTTATTTTATATGTTTTGTTACATAAGTCATGTTTGTTATGGATAGGTTGTATCTTATTCATATCCAAAATGATATCAAGTCCTTAAACATTATTTTTAATCATCAAATGAGAATTATACTTGAATGGATACGATGGGGAATGAATCTCATCGCGTTCGTGGAGACGGTAGTCCGTACGTACGCACGAGCGACAATATCATTATTTTGATATTAAAATAATATATAATTGGATATTATATTATATATACAGAATCATTATCATGTTATATTTATTATTTAAATGAATCACACATCATTATTATACCCATCCAAATAATAATGTTTTGAATAACAATTACACCACGACGTGGAGACAGTAAGCCGTACGTACGCACGTTTGGTGACATGTCATTCAGAGGATGGATATAATATTGAATATGGTTGTACCATATTTATAATAACATCACAGTATATAGAAGATATTGGAGTTATTATTTTAGAATGGGAATAACAAAAAAATAAGAAGTTGAAGAAGAAAGGAACTTGAAAGAAGGTGGTGAAAACATTACCTCTTCTTCGGGTTCTTCCTTTTGATTTAATCAAAAGGGCTCATTAGGTTGACTTTCTGATCAAAATAAGGCCTATAGATTTAAGTGAGGTAAGTTGAGAGAATATTTGGGTAGGTTTTGTCCGATCCAAAAGGCTTTGAAGGTGCGAATTAGAGAAAATATGGAGTGCCCTTTTATAAGAGGGGTGAGGGGTACCTTTGAAAAGGCTAGAAATATTATTTTATAATAAATTCATATTCGGTTTATAATAGATCCAAAGTGGATTATTTAAAGGTTAAGGTGGGGATGGATCTAAATCCTTTCAACTAATATATTTTATATAGGTTTGTGTCACTATATTAACCTTATCATTTATATTTAACTCTTAGTTAAATAGTTTGACATTTACCAAGTCTTTTTGTATTTTTATATTATATACTTAAGAAACATACTATATACCTCCAAGAGACCCCCAAGTGGTCCATTAAGGATATCCCTATCATTATATAAGTCCTTTGGATGAACCTTAGATTTTTAGGAATATAATATCAACTAATAATATAATATTTGTTTTAAAGACACTTTTACGACATTTTTGACACTATTGGGTATTTTGTTTTTGATAAATTCATAACAGCATTATTACATCGAAAAAAATTTATATAAAAAATAATAATATGTCATATAATCCTAGAAAATTATTTTAATTTATAAAAAGTCTCAAATTACATTTATTTGGGTATTTATAATATCAATTATCTTAATCATTCATTAATACAGTAATTACTGCATTATCATTGTGTCATAAATAAATTAAATTATTTAATGTCTAAAAATTATACATAAAATACCATTTTGTATGTAATATTTTTCTCTTTCTAACGAATATTTACAATCGAATTTATCTTATGTATAACCCTATTTTAAAAATGTTTAAGTTATTAAACTTTGATTTTAACTCTTTTAACTCTTCTTTGAATTAAATAATAATAAATGTCCTCATCTAATCCAAGTGGACCTAAATGATAAAATTTTATTTCTAAGGTTGTTTCTGGTCGAGATACACTTTTCCAATAGAATTAAGATATGTGTTAGGTTAATATTAATATAATTTTTCCCCTTAATTACCCTATTTACTTTTAACTGTGGTCAATAAAAGTAAAAAGTTACTATTCACCAAAAATTATTTTTATCTTATTGAACCACGTTTTACTCCATGATATTAACCATGTCTCTTGGATTTTTGAAATTCTACTCACCGAAGCCGTAAAATTAAGTTTTATTTGAATTTCCAAATTCTCCTAAGAGGTGGGTAAAAGATGGTGAAAAGTTCAATAAAATTTTTATATATCTAAAATTATTCTAAACTAACTCCAATGAATTGCATTGAACTTATATAGGTATTATGTATCTATTTTGACCTTAATTATATTTAAATAGAATAAATGATTATTTAAATAAAAATTTGGTTTTAAACTATAACTTAGTGTTTTTTTCACTATTCATCAAACATTGAATGTTTTCAGAAAAATAACAAAAATTCACCCTAAGCTAATTTCGATATTCCCAATCCAAAAATGAAGTCCATTTTGAAAGATAAAATTTATAAATTTTCAAAAAGTGGGTATTAATATTCATAACGGCTTGTTTGATTGGTTGTGGTGTGTGTTAGAACTCGAAGTTGCGTACAACACACGCTACTGTATTATTCAAAGAGAAGCGTACCGTGGAAGCTTGGGGTCTTACAAGTTAGATTTATTTTGAGGTACTAAAAGAAACCAAACATACATTTAACTATAATAAGGTATAATATACCTCATTACCTCTACCAGTTAATAAAACCTAAAAATACCATTTTTTAACAAAATAATCTTGTTTTTATGGGTTATATATCCCAATAAAATAACATACATAGAAATAATTTGAAATAATTGATTCAATTGAGTAATTTGAGAAGGATTTCCAAAGTATCAAATTTATCTCTATGACCTAAAGGATAAAAATGATATATATTTAGCTGATATAGTTCTAGGTAATGATCCTAAAGGTTTGTCTCACAGTTGAGCTTAAAATATACTCAGTCCCCACACCCTTCAAACTAAATACATCAAACTCTTTATATCAAGTTCCCACATGTACATAATATTCATTATATAAAACCATTTGAAGTTTTTCTTTTTCAAAGTATCACATGCATGCAACTTCAACGAATACCTTGAAAATTGTTCAATGTTGGTTTCCTATGAATTCAAGCACATAAATTCTTCATTTAATATTCATGAAAAAATACCCATGAAGGTTCACTTTAATGGTCTATAAAAAATAGGTTATACAATAAAAACTATTAAAACAATTAATAATATAGTATAATATTCCATATAAATTAATATTAATGTTCTTGTAATATTTTCATAAAATATTGGAGGCAAACATCTCATATCCCAAATATTTAAGACCTCCAACTCGTATTTTTCAAATAAAGTATATTGGAAACTTAAACTAAATAACAACAATTTAAATCTATAATAAGTATTTTAAATTGATTTTTTCCAGCATCAAAATAATTAATATGTAATTATAAAATAATTAATACAATGAAAAATATCACTAAATATTTATGGTAAATAAAAATATATAAAGGTGTGTAAGATAAGAAAAATATAGCATTATTGAAACAACTTCTCTTTTAGGTATAGTTGATTGATTTTTTTAGGTTAGAACTCCAATATTTTCAACCTCACAGTAGTTCTATCTTCATGATAATTCACTCCATATGGTAAATCAGAATCATCATGCAGTCGATCTAAGTGAACATATAAATGATCAATATTTAATGCATAATTGATCCATCACATTGAAGAAATTTTAATCATGATCAACTGGTAGTTATAAACATAATGTGTGGTCTATTAAAAATATATATAATTTTCTATTGTTTGATATGGTTGATATTATTGAGGTTGATCCATTTATAATTGTGGTCTATTGGGGACATAGAAACATTTTTATTGATGATAAGTGCCTCCTCCATGTTATTGATGCAATTCATATGTGATTAATACAGTTACAACTACAAGTTCAATCAGTATGCATGCCTCATAGTCACTTGAAATCCATTGTCGATTGAACAATTAGACAAATTTTACATAATAGTCTAACAAAAAACATACATAATATGATATACCAACCTATATGGTGAAGTATTTTTCTTCAAAATAAATTAATAAAAACATAAAAACATAATAAAAAATAATTTCAATATTAATAATAGAACAATAAGTGAGATCATGAAACACTATTCTTAACATGTGTTAGAGAGAATGGGGGATTAAATTTTTAATTGTCAAACATAATAAAAAGTTGTTCAACAAGCCCCTTCAACATAAACTTTCTTCCCATGATCTCCAATAATGTTTCAGATATCCACCTATATTTTTATTGTTTGATGAGATGGGTGGATTTTATCCTGATTACTTTTGTTGGTTGAATAATCATTTTCAAAAAAACTTCTTCAAAACCTCAATAATATTATATAACATAATCCTGTTTTTTAACCAAACCAATTTAACTTCATCACTTATGATACTTTTTGTTTCATGTTTTACTTCTTTATTTTCATTTCTGAAAACATTAACATTATTAGTGTATATAATCTTCATTGTATCCTTGTTGTATTATCATTATCCTCGTCTATTTAGAGGATAACCTAGGAAGATTCCATCAACACCTCTTTCATCAAACTACCTAAGATTACCACTTTTTACTTTGATAATGTAGGTTATACTAAATATCCTTAAATACTAAAATCATAGGGTCATCTTGAAATATATATGATATAGTGAAATTTTAGAATTTGTTCTATATAATAAATGATTATGAATATGAACTTATACTCCAACATTCTATCACTTAAAATACTGAGAAGTATCAGTATCTATCAATATTATTTCTCCCATCTATACTAAGATTATATAAATCCATTTTTATTCACCTTTTTTATGGTGTATATAGTTCTATAAGCTCATTCTAGATACCATTCTGCTCATGGTAAGCTTAAAATCTATATTTTTTGTAATGTTTACCATTTCTTGTTTGATTTTTTCTCATCGGGTGATAATACTCCTTTTCGACACTTCCCCTGAGATACTTGAACATTTTAAAAGATTTTTATTTATGTTTCTTAAATATGATGCATGTAATGAAAGTAAATTAATTTATAAAGTAAATAAAATCCTTATCTAAAACCATTGATTACATTCTCATGGGCGTATAGATATCAGAAATAATTAGCTCCAAGGGAAGAGATGCATGAATCTCAACTTTCTTATATAGAAAACTAGTAATATTCCCCATATATAATGTAGAGAATATATAATACCTTCATATAGTCATATTAGGTACATTAGAAACACATTATAGTTGGGTAATATTTCTCAAATTCCTTTTTGGAATACGTACATACCATATATTCCATATTTCATTTTATTCTTTTATACTCAGATAACATGAATTTGGAGCTTATCCCACATGGAATAAGTTACCCTTAGTTCATCTCCCTCTTATAAAAATCATACCATCATCAATATTTTACACCAGGAAACCATATTTTTGTAAAAGAAACTTAATCTATTTATCACTGAGCTGAGAAAAAGTTAGAATATTATGTTTATATCAATCAATGAAAGAAGGTATTCTTTGAATCATTTTTTATTTACCAATAATAGCTAAAATAATATCATTTATCTTAAGTGATCCATCATTCTCAAATTCCACTGAGGTTTTTTTGTGATCTTAAATATTCTAAAATAGTTTTAAGTCTCTTATCTTTCGTTAAGAACATTAAAAATCCAATATACATGGGTCTTCCACTTTTAAACCCTTCAGAGAAACTTCATTAATAAGATTCTTTTCTTTATCATCATGTTTTTCTCTTTGATCCCTTTGAGAGTTGTAATTAATAACATTTTTTCTAGTATAATGAAGAAATAATTATTTTCATGATGAATGGTATGGTCACATATACCATAGAATTACACAATCACTTGAAACATATTTTCTATCTTCTATCGTGAATTATCTACATTCCTATGAACATGTCCCCTTTGAGTGTGTTTATTCCTCATCAATATTTTCCTAATAATACATCTATAATCATAGGAATATTAATGGTTAATATAACACATTATTTTTGTATATTGGAAGCCTATTTAGTAATAATAGTATCCATAGAAGGCATACTCTATTCTATAAGTCATTTGTTGTCCATAATCTAGCATATTCAATTCTTTATTTTTTTTATAAAATTATTTGGATACTTTTTAGGGAAAAAATTATTTTGATCATATGAAATTTTATGATCTAGTGTTGTAATTTTTACATCCACTTCAATAGCACTAGTTTTATTAGTTTTTGAATTTGAGTTCGGGTTTCTATAATTACTATATTTCTATGATTTAACATATTTATCCATAAAATTTTTCTTACAAAAAAAATTCTTATTCTTTAAACATACCATAAAAAATTTCAAAAATATTTTCTCCCATTAAGGGTGTTTTTACTTGTTAGGATGGGTATAGTGATACCAACTCTAGTAGCCTGGAGTAGGTGCTTACTTTGTTAAATTTACATAAGGTATAAGGAATCACACCATGAAGGACCAAATATTTGAGTAGTCTTGGTAAACTAAATACATACATGATTCCCATAAAACATTTGAAAAAAAATTAGAAAATAATTTTTTTCAATGAAAAAATTATTACATCTAGAATATTTATTTATATTAATCATAGTAAACTTTATGTATTCATGTGAAAATGAATCAAAATAATGGTTATCTCAAATGTTTGGTATGTGTTAAGTATAGGAGAAGCTATCATGAATAAATAAAAAGAACCAACATGATAATAGTAATAACTAAGTAAACAAGCCATTTATGTAACTCGATAAGGTGTAATCAATATGGTAAGGTAAATAACTATGAAAAAAGTCCATTTAAATAACTAATAAGGTAACATAAATATGGAAATTTAAATAATTGATAACATATTCCATTTAAATATCTCGGTAAGGTATAATCAATATGGAAAGTTAAATAACTGAGAACAAATTCCATTCAAATAATTGGATAAGTTATAATCAATATAAAATGGAAAATAATAGATCACACATTCTATTTAAATAACTAGATAAGGAATAATCAATATGGAAATGTAAATAAATGAAAACATATTCTGTTTAATAAATAAATTGACAATTAAATGTATCTAGAGATAATGTCATTGTGACAATATCCTGGATAATAATAACTGAAATTTTAATGCAAGAAATGATCAATTATTGGAATCCATGAACTTAGGCATCATGATTATTCAAATATTAATACATTTCTTATGATTGTTTAATTAATAGGTAAAAACTTGTTTAATGCTAGATTAACTTGTTTGTATCATCCTTGTTTCATCATGAAGGATCTGGTTAATGCACATATTATATTGTACTTTCATTTCTAGAATAATAATAAAGAAATAATTATCATATAAAAAAATTATAAATTCTGAAAAAAAATCATGAATAATGGTAATGAAAAATGAAGTATATCATGATCATGGAGACAGTAGGTCATAAACACACATGAGTAACATTTCCATTTTTCACCGATCATTATGGAAAGGAGGTAAGTAATATTTTACCATTACATAATTATAATAATATCATTAATACCATATTATATACTTATATATATGATAAATTTTTTGTGGTGATTAAAATATAGTCACATCACTTCGTGAAGGTGGTAGTCCACATGTACACGAATGGTGTTTTCATATTTATATAAGTTAAAAGGAAAGAAAGAATATAGAATATATTATATTTATATAATGATAAAATTTTCATTAATATCATAATTATTTAATTTATACCACATATAATCAATAAATTTATATTCCTCACCTACCATGTGAAGCGTTAATGAAATAAGAGTCACATCACTTAGAGAGGCAGTAGTCCTTCATACACATGAGAAACGTTATCATATATCCTACATAATAGAAGGTAAATATATATAAATTATATAGTGACTCTAAAATTATATATATTTTATTAATATCATATATTTACTTTATATCCATCATCATACCAAACCATAGATGTGGAAATGGGAAAATGAATGACATGAGTTCACAAGTCAGTATTTTTTCGTACGCACGAACGATGATTTTATAAACCATTTGATAGAAGTGGTGATGTTTTTAGGTCATTAAATTTTTATAACAAAATACCGATATATGTAATATATTTAGCTTCTTGTAACTGCATATTTTAATAAAAATTTAAGGATACATATAATGAAGTAAAATAAAGACGCATGTTTAAGAACATTACCTCTTCTTCTGGAATCCTCTTTGGTTTTTTCTAAAGCCTTAAGAGGTCAGATTTATATAAAAAATATTTATTCTAGGATTATGGGTTGTAATTTGGGAGGCAATTTTGCCTTGGTTTGGATGATTTGAATGCCTTCAGTGGTGTGAAAAAGGGAGAGAGCTAGTGCCCTATTATATTTGAGGAGAAGTGGTATTTTTGTAAATACTCAAAACTATTCAATATTGGAAAGTCAATATTTACTAAAGTTGATCAAAAATTGATAATTAATGGTTTCATGTGATGATATGATAAAAAAACCACACAAATAAATGAATTTTTTAAACATTTTTTTGCTTAACTTCGATGTTTCCATATTTTTACCATTTGGTGTTTTCACTATGGTAACTTGATTTATAAACTAGGTAATTTATCATTTAGGAGTAAATTAATGTGATAATTATTATAAAATTTATACCTACTATTTATAAATATTAAATCAAATTTACCAAATTAAGATATTTTGTGTATTGAAAAGTATCTTTAATACTAGTTCATGTAACGTACAAAACCCCCACTTTAACCATAACTACACAAAATGAGGTTTTACTAATTAGGGTTAAATATAGTCATTATAAATTAAAAAATGATCAATTAATGAAATATAGTTGATATTTTTTTTCATTTCAAAATAATTTGGCTGAATATAGTTTTTTTAGTAAACATAAATCATTTAATAAAATATAATTTATCCTAAAATAGCATTAATACATATTTTGACATTATTCATTTAAATTTAATTTAAAAATATAAATACAATATCCTAATTTTGATATATTATGTTCACACATGTATAACGTGATATATTAATATAAAAAATAATGTGACACAAAAATTCATTCAATTTAATTCATTATTATTATTTTTAGTATGTGTTATCATATTTTTTGTTAAGTAAATAATTACTTCATTTGAATTTCTTAAAAATTTAAGTATCTAATTCATCTATAAGAACAAGAGATAAATTATTATGATAAAAAATAACTCATTTATATTTAAAAATAATTTGTATAACCTAAATGAAGTTTTCATTGTCTCCATCCTAATGCATTATAGATATTAAAAACAATAATGATTTTTTTATCTTTTTTGTTAATTTACTTATTATATTGGTCATATTCAAATTAATGTGGAAACTAAAGGACATATATTAGATAATTTTATGTCTAGGGTCGATGTAAAAATAATCAATCAAATTTAGATAATTGTTTAGGTCATTTTGACTCTTATAAATCTTGTTTAACCCCTAATAATTCCATTTTTACCTTAACCGTGGTAATTAATTTTTTTGCATCTACTATTAACTACGGTAAATAGATAAGTTGAAATTATTATAAACTATAAATTATTGTGATTAAAAATATTTAATCCATATTTCAAAATTCAATTCACATGAGTTTCAAATTTTAATTAAAATTAATCTTACAGAAGGGATGAGAAAGAATATTTTTAAATGGAAAATGTTCAAATGTTTAATATGTTTATATATATAAATTAAAAATTAAAATTATTATCATGATTTAAATTTTATTAATAGTTATATACTTGAAATATTTTTACTTTAAAAAAATTCAATGTATAATTTAACATTATAACTTATTTATATGAAAAGGAATCTATCATTTAAATTCCAGTATTTTCACGATTCATCAAAAAATGAAACACTTAGTAAAATCCAACAACATAACCCTTAGATAATTTCGATATTTTTATTTTAAAAATGAATTTATTTTTTTCATATAAATTTTATAAATTAGAAAAAAATTATTTTAAATTTTTGTGTGCAAATCATAACTAAACCATCTTTTAGAAAATATACTATTTTTTAGAAAACATTTCTTTTTCTTTGAAATGACTCTTCTTTCATTTATAATCAATAAATAATTAATAAAAATTTGTAAAGTATATATTTTCATAATTTATTTAATCATATTCATAACATTAATTCAAACTGAAAGATGATAACTATAATATTAAATAATAATATTAATAGTTTATCATTATTCAATAAAACCTGGTCCTGTGTGTAGAGAAATATATCGAAGAAACTAGTTGTTTCATGTATTGTAAGCTATCAAATAAATTAAAAACATTCTAATAAAAATATATTTTAAATTATTGGGGTGTTATATTATCTTATAAGATAGAATTTATATGTCACGTACACTATTGAATAAAATGTTATTCATTTAACATTTCGGGGTGTTACATTCTTCCCACCTCAAAATAAATTATCTCCTCACAATTTAAAATTCATCTTGGAAACCAAGGGATTGATATTAGAAATTTATTTTATTTAAAAACCACATCATAAAAATAATTAATTAAATATCCTCTTAATTAGTTGGGAAATGGAGTGAAAATATCATATTGAATGACATATATCTTTGTTTCCATGTAGGAGAACATTAGTGGAATGTAATGATATTTACATAGATGAAAAGAATAATTATTTATAGATAGTGATAGTGATCATTTATCATAGAAAGGTGAATGATCAATTTAAAGTTAAGGGCCTCAAAATCTTAAATTCTTGATGATTTTAAAGACCATCTAATTCATCATATATGAATGTGATAAGATAACATTTTTAATTTCTAGATCATTTTACTAATGTATAGAAAGTATTTTACTTATATGAATATAAGGATATATACTTAAATGATATTTTTCTATTTCACAAACACAATTTAGTCCTTTGGTTGTCCTTTAATTTCTTACACTAATAAATTAATATCCAAAAAATGATTTTTTTTCCTGAAGTACTAAAATTCAATTTTAATGGATTGTAAGATCCATAAAGAGTGATATGTACTTATGTATATCTCTAAATATTTTCCAAAGCAATAAGGTTAATATATTAATCTCTAAACCTCAAAATTAATACCACTGGTTCATTATTAAATTTTATGTTCCTAATTATTTTACTAAAAACAATGAAGTATTAACCAAGATATCATTTGGGCTAGTGGTAGGCACTAAACCCATATCATCCATTGGTCTTGGGATTAAACCCAACTACCTTTTCGGACATCATGGGTTGTATCATATAATTATGATAGTCTTTTTTCTAAATCTATAATAATATAATACCTATAATGTTAAAATAAAAAATATACGATATCCTTGATCTAAAATCAATCATTAAATAACCTTTTTACTAGGGTTTTCAATAAGGTTTTTTACAAATTCTAATAGTATTATTTGACTATTATGAAACTGTCATTAATGATCATGTTAAACTTAAAGGTTATCAATAACTTAAAATTTTTTCCACAAAATTTAAAAGAATTATTCCTCAAATGAATTTTCCATGAAAACATATACTTTCAATAAATTTCCCTAAAATGGCCTTAATTTTGGTACACTCTAATATCATAAAACCTAAAATGATGTGTTTATGTATTTAAACAAACAATTAATATTAACCTCATAAACCCATGATGGTATCCATAACTCTCATGTTAATGACGACACATATGATTCTAAAATTTAAATTTTCATTAAATGTTTCATGATTATTTTAGTAAAATACCATTGGAAAAAATAATTCTATAATAAAATTATATAATCAAAATAAATGATTAAACCATTTTTCTTTAACATATATCATTAAGTTTTCCAGTTTTTAACCTAGTATATTCATGTTCATTAACAATTCAATAGAATCACAATGGTTTGTAAAGAAAATGTGAATTATTTGAAGCATATCCACTAGGAGTGTCAAACCAGGTTCATGGAAAGGTCTATTGTTGTGTACCGGGTAATTCTTGAGTCAATCCCAACACTCCCTTTTCAGATTTATTACCCCTAGGTACATATATTCTAGAACAATGTTCACTTTTAATATCTAGACAGGATGCATTGCAAGGAAAAACCACATAATATCTATCTCAACAAAACATTAGGAATTTTTTCTATACTTATCCTCAAATTATATCATAGGGTTATGTTACACAATCAATGTTATCCTAAATCTAGTTCCCAAGGTTTCAACTAAAATTATTATGATACCACATATAGTGACCCCATCCTCGGTAGCCTGATGCATGTTCTTGCATTAATACATTGTAATATGTTACAATGAATTGCATCCTAAAGTAACAAATATTTTAGTATTCTTGGTAAACCAGATACATACATGATTCCAATAAAACATTTGAAAATAAAAATACAACATAATTGTTTTCCCGTGGAAAACATTATTCCGTCTATTATCCATTAATATCAATCATAGAAGACTTCATGGATTCCAGGACAAATGAAAAAAAATAAGGGTGTGATTGAATAATTAGTAAGGCTTATGTACAACAAAATATATCCAGAATCAATAAGAATAATCAACATTGAAAAGTTAATATCTAAGAATACATTCAATTTAAATAACTATATAATAAATAATTAATATGGAAAGATAACTAACTAAGAACAAATTCATTTTAAATTATTGGATAAAGCATAATCAAAATGGTAAGGTAAATAACTGATCCCACATTACATTTATGTAATTGGATAAGATATAATCAATATGGAATGGTAAAAGAATGACCACATGTTCCATTTAAATAAATGTATAAGGTATAATTAATAATTAATGGTTAATAATGCATCATACATGCTATTTAAATAACTGGATATGGAATAATCAATATGGAAAGGTAAATAAATTAAGACACATGTTATTTAGTCAATAAACTAAGAATGAAATTCATCCATAAATAATAACATTGTTTCAATACACTAGATAATAATAAATGAAATTTTATTGCATGAAATGATTAATTATTAGACTCCATGATCTAATGCATCATGATACCTCCCTCATCAAAACCATTTATAAGACAATTTAGTCTATGGGTAAAAATCCATTTTAGGTGAGCTTAATTTATTTTATCATGTGTGTTTCATCATCGATAATATGGTTCCTACACATATTATATTTTTATATCATATACAGAACAATAATCATGACATAATTATCATATTCTTAAATTAGTTTTGCTTTTCAAACTGGCCATGAATGATCCTTATGAAAAATAAAGTACGTTATGATCATGGAGATGGTATGTCATACATACGCATGAGTAACATCTCCATTTTTCAATGATCATTATGGAATTAAGGTGAGTAATATTTTACATTTTCATAATTATAATAATAGAATTAATACCATTTTATATACATATATATATAATTCATGGTGTATATTGATGAAAATAGAGTCACATCACTTCGTGAAGGAGGTAGTCTTCATGTACATGAACTATGTTATAATCTTTACATGAGTAAAAAGGAAAGAAATAAAATGATATAAAATATCTTTACATAATGAAAAATATGTCATTTATATCATAATTATTTCATTTATACAACATGGAATCATTAAATTTTTCTATATCACCGTCCATGTGAAGCATGAGAGAAAACGAATCGCATAACTTCATGAAGGGGTAGTCCTTCGTACACGCAAGTGACATTATCATATCTCTTATGGACTGGAACGTAAAAATATATACATGATATAGTGAATATATAAGTATAAATATGTTATAAATTCCATAAATTTACATTGAAAACATCATCATACCCAACCTTCATAGTTGGAAATAAAAAAATGAATGAAATCAGTTCACGATGTTGTAGTCTACTGTACACATGAGTGGTGATTTCATAACCCATTTGATAGAAGTGAAAATGGTATGAGGTCATGAATTTTTGATAACAACATCCTATAATATGGAATATAATAATGTAATTATATCATAAAATTTTAAAAAAAAATATTAGGTGGAGGATGAATTAAAATAAAGAGACTCTTTCAGAAACATTAACTCATCTTTTGGTATCCCTCATATGTTTTCACTAAAGAATTAAAATGTTGAATTTTGGCATAAAATAAGGCTTCTAAAATGAGATGACATAATTTGAGTGGATTTTGGTAGGTTTTTTAATAACCTAATGGCATGAGAGGTGTGAATTATGGGGTAGAGTGAGTTCCCTTTTATAATTGAATATGAGTGACATTCTTGTAAATAATCAAAATTATTCTCTAATGGGAGGTCAATATTACAAAAATGGCTCCAAATTTCAACATTAAAGGTTTTAGTGAATATATGGTCTACAAAAACCTCCAAAAAAATTGAAACAGGTTTTTAAACATTTGATCCATTTACTTATAAGTTTTTTTAATTTTACCAATTTTGTTTTTCACTATGGAAAATTTTTTTCTCACCCAATTACTCTATCCTTTAAGAATAAATTAAATTGATAATTATTATAAAGTTTAGTGTAAATAATTATAACCAAGAAATAAAATTTATCAAATGAAAATCTTATGTGTGTTGATAATTATTTTTTAACAAAAGTGTACATAACATGAAAAAACACCACTTTAACAATAACTACACTAATAGAGTTTTTACTAGTTAGGGTTCAGTATATTAATTATAAAAGAAAAATTGTTCCAAGAATTAAACGTATATTATATTTATTTTTAATTAAAAATTACTTATAATAATATATTATTTTTATTAATTTTAAATAATTTAATAAAATATAATTTATCATCGAATAACATCAATGTCAATTTTGAAATTATTCATTTAAATTTAATTTAAAAAAACAATACAATGATAAAAATTGAATATATTATGTTAAAACCTTTTTAACAGGGTATATTCATCTAAAAAATAATTTAACATAAAAATTGAATCATTTTACTTCACTTTTATTATTTTTAGGGTCAATTGTTTTATTTTTTATTAACAAAATAATTATTGTGTTTCGTTTTTTAAGCATTATAAGTAACTAATTAATCTCTAAAAATTTATTATAAATTATTATGATTATAATAACTCATTTATATTTCAAAATAATATGTATAACCCAATTTTTTTCCCAATACCAAATTATTATAAATATTAAATGAAAGAAAGGTATATTTTTGTCTTTTTATTTATTTAAATATTATATGGGTCATATTTAGGGGAAACTATAAAGGAGTTTCCATATATCATATTATTCTATGGATAAGGTTTAATTAAACTCATTAAATAATAGTTAGATAATATTTTAGTTCATTTTATCTCATATCATTCTAGTTTAACCCCTTATTAAATCTATTTTTACCTTAACTGTGGTAATCAATTTTTACTACATTCAATATTAATTTTTGGTAAACAAATTAAGTTGATGTTATTAGATATTATAAATTAATATAACTCCAAATATTATATCCATTTTTTCAAAATCAATTCACATAATTAGAAAATTTTAATTTCAAATTATTCATGTACACATGATGAGAAATCAAGTTTTGAAAGTGAAAATGTCCAACAGTTTACAAAATTTTTATATATAAATTCAATATGAAAATGATTCCAATGGCCTAAATTGGATTAATAGATGTATAATTGAACTATTTTTACATTAAAAACAATTTAAATTATAATTTATCATTATAAATTATATATATGAAAAAGAAATTTTGAATTAAAATTTAGTATTTTTTACAATTAATCAATAAAAGAAACTTTTCAAAAACAAAATACAAAAAAATCACCCTAATATAATTTTGTTATATCCATGTTTTATTTAAATTTTGAAAAATTTGAAAAATTTAATTTTAAATTATGTTCTTAATACATGATAAGACCATATTTTATAGAAAATACCATTTTTTAAAAAACATTTATTTTTCATTCAAATGATTCTTATTTTAATTATAATCAAAAGATAATTAATAATAATTTAAAAACTACATATTTTCATAAGTTATTTACTCATATTCATTCTCATCATTCTAATTTCTATATGATAACTATTATATTAAATAATATTATTAATAGTATATTATTGTTCAGTAAAACATGGTCTTGGATGTAACATAAGATATCGAAGAATCTCATTATTGTGTGTATTGTAATATATCAAAAAATTAAATTTATTATAAATAAATTTATTTTAGTGTCTTGGGGTGTTATATTCTCTTTTAATATAGGTGTTTCATGTCACATATACCAATGAATACAATATTATTCTTTTAAAATTTTAGGGTGTTACAACGAGCCTCTTCCTTCTTAGAGAATTCCCCTACTTGTTTAATAGAACCTTTCAAATTGGATCTATAATTTATCAGTTCTTCTTTAGATTCGAGGAGTATTTATTGAACAATATCCAAGTCCTTCAAATTCTATTTCATTATCTCTTACTTCCTGATGTTCAAAATAATTTCTACATTAATAAATTTATTAAATATTCAATTTCCTTCAACACCATGTATATTTCATCAATATGATCATATTCATGACTTACAAAAAGTTTATCATACGTTATTGGCGTCCTATTTTCCTTTTCAATGTTAATGATTTTTTAAATATATCTTATGATCTCTCCTTTTATAATAAGCTCCATCCGATATTCTTTTTCATCATTTCTAGAACCACTAATTTCATTACTAGTGAAATTTGCATCATTTAATAAGGAAATAAATTGCTTTACATAACCATCATCGAAAGTATCAAGTTCCCCTTCATTTTCAATTTCATCAAATACATTATGATTTTATAATATATTTCTATTTTTATATTAAGAGTAATTTTTACATGTTCCTTTAAGTCTATGATTTTATTTATTAGTCTTCTTCATAAGTGATCTTCTTAGTCACTCATATTCATAATTTTTTTCTTCTCTTACTTAAATGTGGGGAATCGTTTTTCAAAGTGTCTAATAGTTCAACACATGAATTTTTTTTTAAATAATATTCCTTTTTTAATTTCCTGTAAAACTAAAAACTCTTATATAAAAAGTTGATATAAGGTCATCAAATCTTTTTTTAACCCTTTTACAAAGTTAGAATAGTAAAACCCATTATCTTTTCCATTATTAATTCCTTCCTTCTTCTTTTAATTTTTAAAAGAAACCACTTTCTCGTTTTTTTCATTTTTCTTAGTAGTATTAACCTTATATATTTCATAATCTATGAGAATACTATATACGTAATTAATATTAATAGAAAAATAAAGTACTTAAAATATCATTTAACATATGAATATTTTATCAATGGATTCATTATTCCCCATTTTTGTAACACCCCAAGATTTCATAGTGTGTTATTTCATCAAAATAATTCAATAACTTTTACTACACGCAAAACCAAGTTCAATCGCACCATGACTTACCAAACAAGCCGTTCAAAAGAGGATATTAATAGTGTTAACTAAATTTTAAACTTTATATAATCCTTATAATTTTAGAATCCATATTATAAGTTTCTTAGATATAATGCAAGAACAAATTCAGTTTCAGTATCGCACTTTTATCAACTTTTAATAGTGAACCCTTTTTAAATACAATATTTTAAACTTTTTGACTAAATGGGGAAATCAAAAATTTAAAATGAAACATCCCAAGATTCCACAGTACGCTTTCCTTTGAATAATACAGTAGCGTGTGTTGTACGCAACTTCGAGTTTTAACACACACCACAACCGATCAAAATAGATGTTATGAATAGTAATACCTGATTTTTGAAATTATATATATTTTATATATCAAAATGGACTTTATTTTTGGATTCGGAATATCGAATTTATCCTAAGGTGAAATTTTGGTACTTTTCAGATAACTTTAATATTTTGATGAATAGTGAAAATTACTAAATTTTAATTAAAAACAACTTTTTTAATCAAAATAATTAATAGTGATAAATTATGAATTTGAGTGGTTTTAAAGTATATTTAGAATATATTTTTACCATTTAATATAATTTTGGTCATTGTACATAATTTTACAATTAAACTGGACATAAACAAGTGTCAATCTTTTGATAGTTATTATCTCTTAAAAACACGCTTTTTGTTTTAACAACAGGAATTAATTTTAAATTAATTTCTTCCACTTCTATGTTTTGAATTTGGAAAAATGGATTCCATATTTGGAATCAGGATATTCAAATTGTGAAAATAGGTAACTTTTATTTTTAGACATTTTGAATAATTACTACAGCAAATATTTTATTTACCTTGTTTAAGGGTAAATCCGGTAAATAAGGGTTAAAAAATAATATTATAATAATACTAAATTATCCTAAAACGTGTCCTAACCTTATTGGTTGATACATGTTCGACCATAGGCATCTTTGGGTCGATTTGGGGACCCCATGGAGCCACTTGTAGGTGATAGGGACACTTTATTTTAATTAAGTTAAAATAAGTACAAAAATGACATAAGCATATATCTTTTAGAAAAATAATTTTTATATAGGGTTATATATCTTGGATTTTCGACTATAAATATTCATTATAAAGATAAAAAGATTTAATACATAATTATATTTTATTTATAATTTTTAGACATTAAATAATTTAATTTATTTATGACACAATGATGATGCAGTAATTACCATAATAGTGAAAAATTAAAATAATTGATATTATAAATACACAAATAAATAGAATTTGAGACTTCTTATGAATTAAACTAATTTTATAAGTTAATATTACATGTTAGGAATGATTAAATTAAATGTTTTTTAAGTAATCATTCTGTTATGAGTTTCACAAAAATCAACTATTGAATAGTGTCAAAATTGACATAAAAAAGTTTGTAAAACAAATATTATATTATTCATTGATATTAAATTCCTAAAAATCTAAGGTTCGGCCAAGAGACTTATATCATTATATTTGTATCATTAATGGAAAAATTGGGTGTCTCTTGGATGTATATAGTAAGTTCATTAACCATATTATATAAAAATACAAAGAGACATTGTAAAAGTGAAACTAATTAACTAGGAGTTAATACTTAAAGATAAGGTTAATATAAGTACCCAAACCTGTCTAAATTCTATTGGTTGAGTGGTTTTCGACCCATACCTACCTTAAAATTTAAAGAATCAACTTTGGAGCCATTATAAACCGAATATGAATTTATTATAAATTAATATTTCTAGCTTTTCCAAAGGTTCCCCTCACCCCTCTTATAAAAGAGCACTCCTCCTTCTCATTTCTTCACACCTTCAAAGCCTTTTGTTTCAACAAAACTCTGCCAAAATACTCTCCCAACATCCCTCACTACAACCTAGAGGCATTAGTTTGTTCAGAAAGCCAACCTAAGGATCCCTTTTGATCAAATCAAAAGGAAGAACCCGAAGAAGAGGTAATGATTTAACCACCCTTTTCCAAGTTCCTTTCTTCTTCCACTTCTTCTTCCTTTGTTGTTACCATTGTAAAATAATAACTCCAGTATCATATATATAATATGATTTTATTATAAATATGGTACAACCATAATCAGTATTCTATCCACCCTTTGAATAACATGTCACCATACGTGCGTACGTACGGCTTACCGTCTCCACGTCGTGGTGTAATTGTTATTCAATATATTATTATTTGGATGGGTATAATAATGATGTGTAACTCATGTAAATAATAAATATAACATGTTAATGATTCTGTATATATGATATAACATCCATTTATATATTATTTTAATATCAAAAGAATGATATTGTCGCTCGTGCGTACGTACGGACTACCGTCTCCACGAACACGATGAGATTCATTATCCATCGTATCCATTCAAGTATAAGTCTCATTTGATGGTTAATAATAGTATCTAAGGACTTGATATCATTCTATATATGATTAATATACAACCTATCCATTACAAACATGGCTTACATAACAAAACATATAAAAGAAAATAAGTAAGTTAACACCCGAAACAACGATAATACTAAGATATTATTAACAAAGCAATGTTAAAAGATTATATATGATATCATATGACTGTATATGATTCTTGTATAATTTAATAACAATTATTTCACTATTATACAGGAGTTTAACCTACCCCAACCAAGGAAAATTACAAAGGTAAGGGTTATTTCACAATCTCTTCATTATCCGAGGTTGTTTATACGTAATAATCTACTGGGATCTCTTTATCAACCACATCCATGTTTCTTAAAAATGAATTCCAAAACATTTTTACTATTTACTAAGATATGGGTTAAAGTCATTTATACCCTTGTTTGACTTTTTATAAGAGGTTTATAAAGGAATATTTCTGTCGTTTTCCAAACAAGGTGCTTTTTAACCTTTTCGACAAAATTAAGGTAAGAATGTTTTTTTAACTTATATGGCGGGTGTGGCTATTTACTGCTGTTATAAAATTTTAAATGATTCCCTTACAAGATTACAAGTATATTTTCAAAGTAAATGTTTTATTTTATAATTATGTGACTTTTAAATGATTTCAAAATTGATATTTTAAGAATTTGGGAAAGGTACTCTTTATCAAGATCATAATTTTAAATGTTTTAATGATTGATCTTTCTAAATATTTTTAATTAATATCCATGTTTTCATAAATGATTTTAAGGATTTATTTATATGGACAAGAAGGTTTTGAAATGATATTTCTTTTCAAAAGTTTCAAAGTGGTATGGGACACTTTGATTCAAAAATCTCTTTTAATTACTTCCTTTATAAATGTGTGACTTTTAAATGATTTCAAAAAAAAGGAGATATTTCTCTCAAATAGTTTTGATTTCATCTATTTCAACATCCTTTGATGGATTTTATGATTATATGAAGTTGATTTATTATGATACAAAATTTCCATAATGTATTGAATGTTTTGGGATATGTTTGACTGTGGATGTGTTATTTTTATACCATTCATGGTTTATGGAGAAAGTATTGACATTTCTTATGCTAGTTTTAATACGAATGTTTATGGTCTGTTTATACCTTTTCATATGGGAATTAATTGGACTTAATATGTGACGGGTGGAGCCCGCTATAGCTCCTCGATGCATCGGTAGGTATCATGGGACAAACTAGTGTCTTTGTATAAGGCCTTGGCAAAATCTTATTTGTAATCTTGGCACGAGGCCTTGGCTATGTGGTTATGATAGTTTGGCATTATGCATTCCATCATTATGAAAGTGGTTATTGATATTGAATGTGATTATTCGATTAGTAGAATATCCATGTGAATAATTAAATGGCATTATTTCATTTTTCTTTTGCCATACTATGTTGAAGTTCAAGTCTAAAAGGCTTTTATTTTAATAATGCATTTCCTTAAATGTTTATGCTTATTTTTAAAAGTTTCCGCTATATTGTTATCCTTACTGGGCATTTGAGCTCACCCCTTTTCTATGCTTTATTTTTTCCAGGATGTGAAGAAGTAAGTTATGAATGACCTGCAGGGATTTTATGTGGGGATATGAGTGTGGAATATGGGGACTATATTGTTTTAGTAGTTTTTCACTTTATGATGTAATGTAAAACTTTATGAATATATTTAGTATTTCCAAGTCTACTAAACCAATCTGTCTTTCAATATTTTATCTTTCTTGTGATCATGCCAATGTTATGTAATAATGCACCGACTCTAGGTAACTAGGGTCGGGGCGTTACAGTTGGTATCAGAGGAAGTTTAGTACAAACCTTGGAAGCTGGATTTAGATAAACTCTGATTAGAGCACGTAGACCTAAGATGAACTTTGAGGATTAGTATAGAAGAACTTCCTAGAATTTTGGTATTGTAGAGATTTTGTGAGTTTTCCGAGCAATACATCCCTGTCTGGATATGATCAGGTAGAGGCGGCTCTGGCACAGATGTACCTAGGGGTAAAACCCGAAAACACCGCTTTGAGCTAGACTCGAACGGGAACTGGTGCACGACAATGGGCCTTGCTGCACTCTTGGTTACGACACTCTCGGGGGATATGTTTTGGATAATTCTCATTTTCTTTAAAAACCATTATAAAGGGTTTATGAGTATATACTTCCTCAAAGGAGACATTTTTATGATTATGGATTATATCCATAAACTATTTAATTTATGTTATGTGCTTTAGAAGTTTGGGATTAGGTATTGTTATTCATAAACTAATCTAGTATATGCCATTGTTTAGAAATTGCGCCCAGTAGAAGGAATGAGAACTCCAGCAATGCACATGATCCAAAGAGAAGGAAGGATCATATCTTTCATGGTCTTAAGTGAGAATTTATAAGAGAAATAGTATCCCATGTATTATCATCTTATGAAGAAATAATATCATGTGTTTATAAGATAAGTAAAGAGTTTATTGAGTCCTATGGCTTTTAAGGGAAGCAAGAGAAGAAAAGGATGGAAGAGGGAAAGATGGACAAAGGGAAGAGGGAAAAGAAGAATTTCCCCATATGTGATAACTGTGGGAAGAAACACCTTGGAACTTGCCTGAAAGGAATGAGAGTTTGTTATAAGTGTGGAGGAAAAGGGCACAAAGTACGTGACTACAAGGGTAAGAAAATGGTTTCAAATGTATAATGCTTCATTTGAAAGGAGTTTGGACACTACGCGAACCTATGTCCCAGTCATCAGACTATGCCGCAAATGATGCTATTGGATAATAATCAAGTTATGATACTACCACAGATGAAGAGGAATGATTAGAGTTCTTATGTTGATTATGTCATTTGAGTGTTGTATCAACAATGTACTTGTTATAACAATTATGGAGTATATGAGGATTGTACTGCAGTACTATTTCATTAAGGACTTGATATTGTGTAGAACAAAGAAAAGTGACTCAATAGCAGGTTAAATTTTTGGAAAATATATGGTTGAGAGAAAGATAAACCATAATATGGTTCTGATACTGAGGTAGTGATTTTAGAATATTACATGATTGATTTGGATAAATTATATTGTATATTCTTGACTACCTTGAAGTTGATTAATGATTTGTATATTCCATCATCATTGGGGTTTAAAACATTTTTGGATTGAGGAAGTATATCCAGCATTCTATATGGAATAAGGGAGAATGAATGTAATCAATAAGGATTATGGTAATTCAGGATGTTTCAGTGTTTTAAAAGAATACATGATGAAGGTATTAATATGATATTACGGGGTAAAAAGGATCTACATTATGTTTACCTTCCTTATAAATTTTGGAATGAAGTATTTTGGATAGTTCTAGTTTGGATTATTTTGGATTTCCATAAAAGGACAACCCAGAGGTCAGGCGGCAACCCGTCGCGACGGGCAAGGCCGCGAGACTTGAACCCGCAAGCGAAGGACGAAAAGGGTGTATCACCTACCACTGGCCCACGAGATGTCCAGAATTAAATAATGTAGTTTTTATTAAAAGATTTGGTAGATAAATTATAAATTTGTTTATTTTGGAACCCTGTACGAATAGTATAAATAGAATTTTTTTACGTTCTATTATCTTTTTGAGTGAAAGATGAGTTTGTGGTAGAAATTTATTAATGGATAAAACTCTAATTATAAAGTAAGTATATATCCTTATGGTCTTAGCCAATATCATAAATAAATTCCTCAACACTAAGAAAAGAAACTTAGAACAAAAATGTTGTCCTAGAGGGTACCTTAAATCATTACTAATTTATGGCTTTGGGATTGTTGGTCTTTTCATATCCATGTTCTCTACCACTCTCCATCAGATAATTGATGGCTAGATTTCTCTTCCATATCCATATTTTCTTACATAGAACCCTAGTATGTGTTATTTTCGGTAATTTTCATACTTTCCACTCTTTATTTTAAATAGAGTCCTCATTAATTCATTTTTCGATGTGAGATTTCAACTAAGATATTTTGAAATGTCAAAAATGTGTTATCCTAATACCCTATGTTTTGTTGAACCGATGGTATTTCAAATCATCATAGATTCATGAATTTAAGGACCTCAATTTTATACTTGTTTGTGATTGATGACCTCAATCAATACCTATAAATATTTACGTTTTTTCTCCAATTATATGTCTCTAATTGCCACCAATGTTCTCCTAATAGAGATCATAATTTGGTGGTGACCCTTTCATTCCTCTTTTCCTCATATTAAGACTAAATTTTAGTAACCTAATTTCTAATGTGGGTTTTCCCACAAAGATATTTTCTACTTTTATTTTCGAAGAACAATTTCAAATTGCGAGGACGCAATTTATTGAAGGAGGGGAGAATGTAACACCCCAAGATTTCATAGTGTGTTATTTCTTCAAAATAATTCAATAACTTTTACTACACGCAAAACCAAGTTCAATCACACCATGACTTACCAAACAAGCCGTTCAAAAGAGGTTATGAATAGTGTTAACTAAATTTTAAACTTTATATAATTCTTATAATTTTAGAATCCATATTATGAGTTTCTTAGATATAATGCAAGAACAAATTCATTTTCAATATTGCACTTTTATCAACTTTTAATAGTGAACCCCTTTTAAATACAATATTTTAAACTTTTTGACTAAATGGGGACATCAAAAATTTAAAATGAAACATCCCAAGCTTCCATGGTACGCTTTCCTTTGAATAATACAGTAGCATGTGTTGTATGCAACTTCGAGTTTTAACACACACCACAACCGATCAAACTAGCCGTTATGAATAGTAATACATAATTTTTGAAATTATATATATTTTATATTTCAAAATGGACTTCATTTTTGGATTCGGAATATCGAATTTAGCCTAAGGTGAAATTTTGGTACTTTTCAGATAACTTTAATATTTTGATGAATAGTGAAAATTACTAAATTTTAATTAAAAACAACTTTTTTAATCAAAATAATTAATAGTGATAAATTATGAATTTGAGTGGTTTTAAATTATATTTAGAATATTTTTTTACCATTTAATACAATTTTGGTAATTGGACATAATTTTACAATTAAACCAGACATAAACAAGTGTCAATCTTTTGATAGTTATTATCTCTTAAAAACATGCTTTTTGTTTTAACAACGGGAATTAATTTTAAATTAAGTTCTGCCACTTTTGTGTTTTGAATTTGGAAAAATGGATTCCATATTTGGAATCAGGATGTTCAAATTGTGTAAATAGGTAACTTTTATTTTTAGACATTTTGAATAATTACTGCAGTAAATATTTTATTTACCATGGTTAAGGATAAATTCGGTAAATAAGGGTTAAAAATAATATTATAATAATACTAAATTACCCTAAAACGTGTCCTAACCTTATTGGTTGATACATTTTCAACCATATTCATATTTGGGTCGATTTGGGGACCCCATGGAGCCACTTGTAGGTGATAGGGACACTTTATTTTAATTAAGTTAAAATGAGTACAAAAATGACATAAGCATATATCTTTTAGAAAACCAATTTTTAAATAGGGTTATATATGTTGGATTTTAGACTATAAATATTACTTAGAAATATAGAAAGATTTAATACATAATGTTATTTTATTTATAATTTTTAGACATTAAATAATTTAATTTATTTATGACACAATGATGATGCAGTAATTACCATAATAGTGAAAAATTAAAATAATTGATATTATAAATACACAAATAAATAGAATTTGAGACTTTTTATGAATTACACTAATTTTATAAGTTAATATGACATGTTAGGAATGATTTAATTAAATTTCTTTGAACTAATAATTCTGTTATAAGTTTCACAAAAATCAACTATTGAATAGTGTCAAAATTGACATAAAAGAGTTTTTAAAACAAATATTATATTATTAATTGATATTAAATTTATAAAATTCTAAGAATCAGCCAAGAGACTTATATCATGATATTTGTATCATTAATGGACCACTTGGGGGGTCGGTTGGATGTATATAGTATGTTTATTAACCATATTATATAAAAATAGAAAGATACATTGTAAAAGTGAAACTAATTAACTAAGAGTTAATACTTAAAGATAAGGTTAATATAAGTACCCAAACCTGTCTAAATTCTACTGGTTTAGTGGTTTTCGACCCATTCCCACCTTAACATTTAAATAATCAACTTTGGAGCCATTAGAAACCGAATATGAATTTATTACAAATTAATATTTCTAGCTTTTCCAAAGGTTCCCCTCACCCCTCTTATAAAAGGGCACTCCTCCTTCTCATTTCTTCACACCTTCAAATCCTTTTGGCTCGGCCAAACTCTTCCCAAATACTCTCCCAACTTCCCTCACTACAACCTAGTGGCTTTAGTTTGATCATAAATTCAACCTAAGGAGCCATTTTGATCAAATCAAAAGGAAGAACCCGAAGAAGAGGTAATGATTTCACCACCCTTTTCCAAGTTCCTTTCTTCTTCCACTTCTTCATCCTTTTTTGTTACCATTGTAAAATAATAACTCCAGTATCATATATATACTGTGATATTATTATAAATATGGTACAACCATAATCAGTATTCTATCCACCCTTTGAATAACATGTCACCATACATGCGTACGTATGGCTTACCGTCTCCACGTCGTGGTGTAATTGTTATTCAATATATTATTATTTGGATGGGTATAATAATGATGTGTAACTCATATAAATAATAAATATAAGATGTTAATGATTCTGTATATATGATATAACATCCATTTATATATTATTTTAATATCAAAAGAATGATATTGTCGCTTGTGCGTACGTACGGACTAC
Organism: Viscum album; assembly: GCA_963277665.1. Classification (NCBI taxonomy): domain Eukaryota; kingdom Viridiplantae; phylum Streptophyta; class Magnoliopsida; order Santalales; family Viscaceae; genus Viscum; species Viscum album. The sequence continues at coordinate 1,279,071,379 of OY728146.1, read as the reverse complement.
CGTCTCCACGAACGCGATGAGATTCATTCTCCATCGTATCCATTAAAGTATAAGTCTCATTTGATGGTTAATAATATTATATAAGTACTTGATATCATTCTATATATGATTAAGATACAACCTATCCATTACAAACATGTCTTACGTAACAAAACGTATAAAAGAAAACAAGTAAGTTAACACCCGAAACAACGATAATACTAAGATATTATTAACAAAGCAATGTTAAAAGATCATATATGATATCATATGAATGTATATGATTCTTGTATAATTTAATAAAAATTATTTCACTATTATACAGGAGGTTAACCTACCCCAACCAAGTAAATGTACAAAGGTAAGGGTTATTTCACAATCTCTTCATTATCCGAGGTTGTTTATACATAATAATCTTCTGGGATCTCTTTATCATCCACATCCATGTTTCCTAAAAATGAATTCAAAAAAAATTTTACTATTTACTAAGATATGGGTTAAAGTAATTTATACCCTTGTTTGACTTTTTATAAGAGTTTTATAAAGGAATCTTTCCGTCGTTTTCCAAACAAGGTGCTTTTTATCCTTTTCGACAAAATTAAGGTAAGAATGTTTTTTTAACTTATACGGCGGGTGCGGCTATTTACTGCCATTATAAAATTTTCAAAGCTTTCCTTAAAAGATTACAAAAATATTTTCAAAGTAAATGTTTCATTTTATAATTATGTGACTTTTAAATGATTTCAAAATGGATATTTTAAGAATTTGTTAAAGGTACTCTTTATCAAGATCATAATTTTACATGTTTTAATGATTTATCTTTCTAATATTTTTAATTAATCTCCATGTTTTCAAAAATGATTTTAAGGATTTATTTATATAGACATGAAGGTTTTTAAATGATATTTCTTTTCAAAAGTTTCAAAGTGGTATGGGACACTTTGATTCAAAAATCTCTTTTAATTACTTCCTTTATAAATGTGTGACTTTTAAATGATTTCAAAAAAAAGGAGATATTTCTCTCAAATAGTTTTGATTTCATCTATTTCTACATCCTTTGATGGATTTTATGATTATATGAAGTTGATTTATTATGATACAAAAGTTCTATAATGTATTGAAGGTTTTGTGATATGTTTGACTGTGGATGTGTTATTTTTATACCATTCATGGTTTATGGACAAAGTATTGACATTTCGTATGCTAGTTTTAATACGAATCTTTATGTTCTGTTTATACCTTTTCATATGGGAATGCATTGGACTTAATATATGACAGTTGGAGCCCACTATAGCTCCTCGATGCATCGGTAGGTCTCATGGGACAAACTGGTGTCTTGGCACAAGGCCTTGGCAAAATCTTATTTGTAGTCTTGGTACGAGGCCTTGGATATGTGGTTATGATAGTCTGGCATTATGCATTCCATCATTATGAAAGTGGTTATTGATATTGCGTGTGATTATTTTATTAGTATAATATCCATGTGAATAAGTAAATGGAATTATTTCATTTTACTTTTTCCATACTATGTTGAAGTTCAAGTTTAAAAGGCTTTTGTTTTAGTAATGCATTGTCTTAAATGTTTATGCTTATTTTTCAAAGTTTCCACTATATTGTTATCCTTACTGGGCATTTGAGCTCACCCCTTTTCTATGTTTTATTTTTCCCAGGATGTGAAGAAGTAAGTTATGAATGACCTGCAGGGATTTTATGTGGGGATATGAGTGTGGAATATGGAGACTATATTTTTTTAGTAGTTTTTCACTTTATGATGTAATGTAAAACTTTATGAATATATCTAGTGTTTCCAAGGCTACTAAACCAATCGGTCTTTCGAGATTTGATCTTTCTTGTGATCATGCCAATGTTATGTAATAATGCACCGACTCTAGGTAACTGGGGTTGGGGTGTTACAATTTTTGTATCTTAACATTTTAATTTGAAGATGTATATATTTTTTATGTTATTATGGTGTTCCATTTATACATTTGTTTCTTATTATCTCAAATACCTTCAGTCATGGTGATATTTTTCACCTTAAATTTTTATTTTCTAAAAATAAGACAATATATCAATTTTACAACATCCAACAATTTTGAGATTCATATTATTTGTTTTTTTCAAAGAATAAACTTCAAAAAAATGAGTAAAACTATTAGTAGTATCTTTGATGAAATAATAAGTAATAGAAAATATATACGATAAAATAATGTCCTTCTAAACATTCTAATTATCCCATTTAAATTTTGGAATCCTCTGGTTTTTTAATAAGTTTATATTTTCCACTCTGGATAATAGAAATTGGTAATTTAAATACTTGTTCCTTGAACCTAAAACAAACTTGACTTATTAAAGTGATATTAGATTTGATACCAATTTAAAATACAATAAAAATATTTATATAATCACTATGATGGGGGTGAATCAGTGATAAAAAATTTATTTTATGTTTCACCTTTTAAACAAGACTCATTATCAATTATAGTAAAATAAAATCACTATTAAACACACCCAAAACCACACACAAACAAGTAATTGTGTATTTATTAAGGTCCACTACTAAATAAGAGTAGTTATCCCTTAACATGATCTGAAAACATACATGGTTAAATTTTTTATTAGAAATAATCCTAGGGATTACAAAAACTAAGGGATAACCTTGAACTTGTGATACACCATAGTATCCTGATCACACAAGTGAATCTTATAAAGTAATGATGATTTATAGACTTTTGAAAAAATAGGAATGTCTCTCACAACATCAGACATCAAGTGTTTTTTTACTGTGTTTCTTGATTCATCCCAAGTTACACTAGAAAAAGTCTTCTTTTTCTCTTGATTCAAACTCTTTCATAATATTGAGAAAGAATGGCTTCTTATTCTTCTACCTCTATCCTCTTTATTCTTTGATACAATTGATGTATTATTCTTCTGTGTACCAGTTCTTCTCACCCAGATTTTCAATAACAATAACTTATTCACTTTCTTACACACACACATACATATATATATATATATATATATATTCACATAGACTAATATCATAAGATTTTTATTATACATATTTGAAATATATAAATTCTATGATCCTCATTAAGTATGCCGACCTCATTTAAATCTAAAAAATATTTATATATTTATTTCCTCATTCATACCCATTTGAATTCATATTTAAAAAATCCTTTTAAATAACTAAAATAAATTATCTTCTTTCCATCATCTAATATCTATGAAATCCACACATTTAATTCTTTTTAAAAACTCCACACATGCAATAATATTCATGAGATTCAAATTCATGGTCAAAAAGCATATCATTGTAGATAAAGACTCTATGAATATCCTTATTTAAATTATCAAAATCTCTCATGTGATATTTTAATATCGAAAACACAAATACTCCAAAAATATCATAGCTTATATTCTTTTAAAACATGATTTCATGCATATATCCACTTGCATGAGATTGAAACACTACCACTTGGATCGTGTTCTTATAGTTTGAAACTCCTTCCTCTTCACAACATGACATTTAGTTAGATGTTAGGCTTATCAGCATGAATCATAATCTATTAGTTTTGTAAGATCAATGAATAATAGTACATTAATAATTTTTAGGTTTTATTCCATAAAAATATAAAATTTATAGAAACTCATTTCCACTTAGCTGAATCTCCCAATAATTCTCTAAGTGCATGAAAAGTCATGTGGAAAACAACCATATATGATAATTGATTATGATTCAAGTGACAATAGAAATTTATTACATATAAAACCTTTTAACCATGTAGTGACTATCATGATTGACCAACTCAATAAAACAAACCATCTAGATAGATCATTTGGATCAACCATATGAAGTAGTCAGTATTGAATGCATGTCTTAGTCATTATTGACTACATGTATGGATTAACAATGTGGATTGACCACATGAATATGTATTGTTTGACAGTATGTCTCGATAAATCATATTAACAACCAAAATACTATAGATATGTACTGAAAAATGAACAACTAATCAATTTTTCATTCAACTATAGTGTAAATCAATTACATGTATAACCTTCATGTCGCCTATATCTCCTTACATATAGAAATTCTAGGTTTTATTTACTTTGAAACAAGGATTATTTAAAAAATCTCCAACCCTTATCTAGAACCTCAGGACCACATTAGAAAAGTTTTAGATAGATATTATATATCCATGAACACATTTCCTTATTTCCATTGGGGATTAGAATATTAATCAACACATTTTATTTGAATATGATTTATGAATTAACAATAAGAGACACCAAAACAAACCATACACAATTAAACATTCATGAAAACAAACACTAATTTACCATGGGTTTTGAAACCAATGAATGTGTTTCAATCTCTTTTCCACAAAAGTCGTGGTAGGATTTTCATTTTCCATGAGTCTGCTTCACAATGAGGGATAAGTGGATAGACCCCCCTCCAAGAGTAGTCCATGGATTTCCAATATCGATGAAAAAAATGTGTTTATGCATAAAAATTCAATTTACAAGTATATTATGAGAATAATTTGTGTATTAACCATATATAGAATCATATATCTCTTCGAGAGCATTGATTTAACTGGTCACAAATCCCAAACGGACATACGGATCAAATGTTATGGATCTTAGAAGTTAGACAAATTTTTTAAAGGAAAGTGAATCACCGTTAAAGTCCATCTATAAAATTCCATTCATGAAAGTACCTTAATGCATGTCCATTCATGAAGATCCACCTGCGGGTCTACAAATAGACCCATCCACCACAAATTTTAAGACAGATGACCAAACTCCCAGACCGTGAATCCCAGAGAGGGCTCCGGCTGCATAGGTCCTCTACCCAAGTAGTCGCTTACTACTTAGGCAGCCTTCCATGGCCTACCTTCAATAAGAAAATTCCCCCATCCAAGCACTTGGGCGACCCAAACATGGGTGACCTACACTTGGGCGACCCCTACTTAGGTGAGGTAGTCTGATCCTCCCTAGTACTACTTGGGTGAGGTACCACCTGGGTGACCCCAAAACTAAGCGACCCATCTAGGGTGAGCCACCTAGGGTGACCCCTACTAGGGTGACCTACCTAGGCAACCCATACTAGGGTTTTCCACTCGAGTTAACCCACTTGTCAATACCGCAGGGGTTGTGCCCCCGCACCCATTCTCGGTATCACTATCATGCTATGGTGTCACCCATTAAAGCCACTCCCTTTTCTTATATCACTAACCCCCTTGAAAATGGAGATTCAAAACATCAAATTTTTGGGTCAGGTTGATGAAATTCTCCATTTTACCCTTTATATGGCCCAAATTTCACCCCTTGGGATACCATGATTTTGGATAATCCTCCATACTCCCATAAATTCCTTGAGTTGACATACTCCTCTTTGTTACTTTCCCATGTTTAGAGTTTAGTTTTTCCTCTTAGATTCCTAGAGTACCTTGAGTTGATACACTCTTCAAGATACTCCTTAAACCTTATCACCTAACTCCTATTCTAGGTTGAAATAATACAAATGGGAATCCTCCTTAGGAGTAATCCCCAATTAATCCTAAAATGGGAATGATTCTTATGAGTAATCCCCAACCATACCTCAAATGGGAATCTTTCTTAACAGTAATCCCCAAAAAATCTCAAATGGTTATCCTACTTAAGACTAATCCCCAATAAAACCTAAAATGGTCATCCCCATAAGGATAATCCCCAAAAAAACCTAAATTGGTCATCATTTTTTAGAGTAACCACCAATAAAACCTAAAATGGGCATCCTTTTTAGGACTAATCCCCCACACAAACATAATTAGGACAATGATCCTAGTGTAAGACCTGTGCCTTTCATATAAGGGGCCATAGTCTTGATCCTCTGTACTTATGACACCTTCAATCCATTCATACATTGGATCCACGTCTAGTGTATACTGAAAATAGGGAAGGTTCATTGCTTCGACCTCTTCCATTGTAGCCCAAGCCTATTCCTTAGTTTCCCTAGCCTCTTCCACCATAGGCTTGTCCTCTTCCATCAGCAGATGATAAGGAATGTGTGGTTTTTTGATTCATTAACATACTCTTATTTCTCAGACTGATCATGAATCACATGGGATTAGAGGTTTGTAATGATTACAACACTGATACAATTCACCTGACTTAATGAACTATGAGAAATATCATTCCTGCCTTATCCAGGATACGTAGAAAGCCTTCTCAAGGCTCGAGCTCCATGTCATATCATCCATGAAATGAGAAATCATGCCCCCTCATTGGATATCCTCCTCACGAGTCCAGTCCTAATTCCCTTAATCTAGGAATCCAATTTAGGAGTAAGCCTCGAATTAATCCCTACTAAACCTCCATGTATTAATACATCTATCATGGTCTCTGTTACAAGGGAATCTTCCATAGGAGTAATCCCTAGACTAGGTCTATCAAAGGGACATATTCCCCTGTAAGACTCAAAGAACTAAAAAGGTTTTGATTACAATAAAAATTTGATACATAGGAAGCCCCCCCAAGGTTCAAATCCAACATCCAAAATCAACACTGTTTTCTTTAGTTCATATCCCCATCAGTGCCTAATTCAACATGGGATCTAATATTACTTCTAAGTTCCTAGGGATTATTAGGAATAATTATATACCCAAGCTTTGACTAGGAACCTTCTAACTAGATATCCTTGCCACATGATGTTAAATTGTACAATTGGGTCCTTATCACATGACATTAAAAGGTATGATGTTTCCTAATAAGCAGCACCAAACTACATTGTTTATTATTCCTTTCACAAGGATATGTAGGTAGCCCATATATGTGTTCGATCCCAAAATCCTAACAACTTATGTCTCACTATATGATGATAAATTCCAAAGTGAAATTCTTTTACCTAGATGACCATTAACTCCATAGTGTCCCACTATGTCGATTAGAAACCATCATCGTTATAATAAAAACCAAATAATCTCTAAGTAGAATATGAGTAGATACTATTGATGAAGAACGTGGAATACAAACAAATATCCCCATCAATAAAGAACCTAAAATACATATATATGATTTTAAATTATACACATGATTATAATTTATTTAAAATATTTTGATAACTCACATCGTTCTTGAGAATTAATGAAGGATTCATGAACATATCTTAAATCTAAAAGAGAGTCCCAAAGTAGGAAATAATTCCCCTTAAAAGTGTTTGATGAGGCTTACCTCCCATCCCATTGACCAATGTGAGTTCTTAAATATCGTAGGTAAAAAAAGCTAATGAATTCATTCCTTTGGAAAGTAGGTCCCTTTGGATAGAGAACCATTGGGTTTCTCCAGTTCCATAAACAAATCCGTTGGAAACCGTTTAGAAATAGTGATTCCTAACCAGAACACACATTCTGAGGGAGACAATGGGCTTAATAGGTTTGGTCTCAATTTCATCATTTCACATTTTAATGACCTAAGGAAATGTTTGATAGATCTATCACCTCCTATTCCTTGCTTCCATGGAACTCACTCCTTAATTTTATGTTGATTTGTATGGTCAACCTCTAATTTTTTTTCTTATCATCCACCATCCATACTTCCTTTTCATTCAGAATTATTTTTATCCCATGAACCCTAATATTTACATTGATAAAATCTAGGATTAATGATATGATTAATATTTGGGTTTTTTTTGTTTAGGGATTGTAGATGTTTTTTCCTTGTGAGTTTGGTATTTTGCAGTTGAAGGAAAATGATTATGATTGTAATAGGTAAGTGTTTCTATGTAATTCTTTTATTTAACATTTCATAATGTTATTTAAGTAATATAAAGTAAATTTCAATTAATTTATTATTATATTTCATATACATAGTGGTTTTATAAAATGTTTCAAATTTTTCCTTGACTTCTCTTTGATGTTTTTAATGAGTTTCTTATATTGATTTTTGAACTAAAATGCTTGTGCATGCCAAGTATTTCTGAAAATTACTTTGAGGCTATTTTTAAATGGATTCGATGATAAGTAAAGGTATTTATACTTTTTTCTATTTTTAAATAATGAAACCCATGTTTTAATGGTTTATTTTATTAAATGAATTCTTTAGTATTCATCGGACACATAAAGGAGGAATGTTTTGTTTTTAATGTGATGAAACGTTGTGTGTTTTCAAAGTATGGTTCGAAAATTGGTTTTACATGATGAATATAAAGTCCTATTTGGATTTTTTACAAAATTATATCATGGTGTATTCATGTGTGTGTATTTTTGTGTGTGTGTTCTATGGGTGTTTCAAGGCTTGGCCTTCCAATATTTCATTAATGGCCTAGTTGAAATTTTATAAAATTATTCATTTATGATCCTGTACCCAAATTGTGAAACCCCTTTTATATATGTATTGTAAATAATTTTAACCAACTTATGGGATATAAATTGATCATTATTATTTTTATTGTTTGATTATTGATTGATGAAAAGGGGATGTTTCATAAAATGGTTTTGGAGTTGAGATGTATTTTATTTTTTCTTGCATTGTTGACATATGTATTGATCATTTGGTTTGTTGACATCTCACCTCCGCTTGAAATGAAATTGGAACCCAAGTTGCTAAGTGAGGGAATCAGTCTATACTATACTAAATTTTTTGTCTAAATTTGGAAATAAGATATTATCAATATGATCTAATCATACAGTGACTGCTGATCAACATGAACCAATAATACTATGAGAGATTACTGATAAAATAATTATTCGGAATATTTTTAGGACCATATCAATTTAAAACCCCGTGATTTTACCCTGAAACTTACTATTTAACAGATGGTATTTATTCAGGTATACACATGGAGAAATTTTTTTATATCCCCTTGTTCTTGTTTGGTTTTTCTATCACTGATTTCATTTTTTTTTGTTTTTATGATACCTCCAGATATGATTGTTCTCATTGTTTATTTTTTTTACTTTATTTATTATTAAATTTTATTGTATTAATATGGATATTTATAAAAAATTAGCATGAAAGTGGATTTAATGAAAATTTTGATTTATTCACATGGGTATAGAATCTTTTTTCAAAGAAAATGATGTTTTGTTTTCTAAAAAGGTTTTCCTTTTGGTTTTAGAATAAGGTAAAATTTTCCTCACATATTATCCTTAAGCCTAAAAATTTATAAAATCTTTTTTTTCTAATGATATCCGAAATAACATAAATATAATGTTTATGAGAGGAATTGAAAATATTATTTGGGGAAATCCTACTGGGATTGTTTATCTCACACACTGCGTATATGCTCATTTGTGTGTGTGTGTGTGAATATCTTTTATTTTAATACAAGTTAAAAGGTTTTGATCACACATTTCATATTATTCAAGTAGTCCATTAATAGATCTAGTGGACATGGTGAGTGACTTTGGGACATAGGGAATTTTTTGTTTCCAATTGAGATTATTTTATTCTATTTTTAGATGTTATAGAACATCTAATTTGGCCATGTGTTTTTTATTTTCATTTTCTCACTTATATTTTCTTTTATTCTACTTATATAAAATAATGTCATTTATTTATTATTGTTATATTCTAACATGGGAATACTCACCCCTAAAAATTATATCTCACCAGTATGTTTAATGGTTTATGCCATGTTTTCTATGGATGATTATTTGTATCTATTTATTTCACATGCATTAGATTTCAATATATGGATTCCACATGTTAGATTAATAGTGATTTTTCTACTTCTTTTTTATTTACTATCAAAGGGTGAAGTTGTTCACACTAGTTATGTTTTGGATTTGTTGGTTCTTAATTCCATCCCATAGAGATTATGAACGTTCTTTGACCCTAGTTATGGATCGATTCGGGTACTAGTTATGTGGTAACCAAGGATAGTTTATTACACCAATATATTTGTTTTAATTATTCAATCCATAACTCAAGGTGAGAAATATTTAATTTTATTTTTTGAAAACTACATCAGGATGAGATGTGAAATGTTTTTTTTAACTAAGAGATAAGTATACTAATGAATCAAAAGATTCTGAATATTGTTATATAATGAAAGTTTAATAATAATAAATATTCTATAGTTGGATAAAAATATTTAAAAACATCCATTTAAATTGAATTTTTTTTCAATAAACAGGGAATAAAGCATAATGTTTTAACAGTAAGGACTCCACAACATGATAGTGTTTTAGAAAGGGGGAATTGTATATTAACTTATATGGCCAATAATTTATTGATTCAAATATTAATACCACACTACAATTAGAAATAAGTTTTGTAAGTTCCCATATTAACTCATAATCAAGTATTTCTTAGTCATAAAAATAGATGTTTCCATATGAAATGTGGGATGGTAGGAATCCCTCATTGAAACATTTCAAACAATTTGGAAAAATGTTTCCATTCATAATAAATAAATGATTGAGGGGAAGCATAATTGTGAAATAAATGTAAGATTATTTTTAATCTACCCATGAAAGAGTAAAGAATATAATTTTTTCAAAAAAAAATATTTAGAAAAATAATTAAAAGAAATAATGTGAATATTTTAGAATGTGAAGATAAAGAAAATTATAGAATCATATCCCTAATGAATTTAGTGAATAAAAAGATGATAAAAATATTGAATTAGGATAATCATAAAATCCTATAATTGATTGCTATTTTATTTATGATTCAAAGGAAGAGAATGGTGTTTAAGGAAGTCAAAAGACGACTCAAGTAAAACAAATTAGAGTGAATGTTGATTCTAGAAATGTTGTTATAGATAAATATACTACAACATATTCCAAAATAATGGAAAGAATATATCATACTACTATATTATTAATTGTGAAACCTATTCATTTGAAAAAACAACAGATGATGAATCAAAAGTGAAATAAATTAATAAAGATATGTATAAAATGAAAAATAATCAAACATCAGATCTTATAGACATACCTAGATATCACAATGTGATTGGTACAAAGTGGGTCATTGAAAATAAATATGATGAACATGGAAGAGTGTTCTATGACAAGGAAATATTGTTATAAAAAGAGTATTAAAAAATTTATGGAGTATAAATTATTAATTTTTTTTCTTGTTTAAATAATGGAATCAATAATAATTTTCCTAGTTGTATTTATATAAATAAATTTAAATATCTATTAAATGGATATAAAATTAAAATTTCTTAATAGATTTATTTAGGATGATGTTTACGCCAAATAATCGATGGGGTTTCTTTTTAGTGATGAAGATTTAAAGGTTTTTAGATTTAAAAAATTACATCAAATAGCCTAAATCTAGAACCCCATACTTGGTATCCCTGACTGGAAATGTATACGAAAAATTTAGAGTTCAAGAGATGAGGGGTTAATCACAATATCTATGTGAAATTCTGCAATGAAGAGTAGTTCATGCTGATTTTGTATATATATGCTATCTTATTTGGGGAGAAAAATAATAATTCCACATAATTTTTTTCACAATTTTTGTGTTTGAAAATTTAGATTCAAATAATTTGAGAGTTGTTTACTTTCTTTGATTGCAAGTACATCAAAAGGAACGAAATTCATTATATTTGTAACAACCCTAGATTTTAAAATAGGGACATCATGTTTAATTGAGTGTATGAAATGAAAAACCATGATTAAAATAGAATATAACACCTAGTTACTTTAAAATATATATTTTTTAAATAAATTCAATATATTATATATCTTGAAATGCACGCTACATGAGCTAAAAAAGACAATACTATATTAATATTTTATTACATAAACATGGCCATTATAATATATCCATTAAATTTGTCAATATGAATAGGAATAAATTAATTAATGAAAATTATATTCTTTACACATATATTGAATAAATTAAATGGTAATAAATTGATTATAATTAAAATAATAATCATTTGTACGAAAATTAAATGTGTTCTAAATGACTATATATTTAAAAAGGCAGTTTAGTCGTGCTTTGCATGAATAATTTAAATTTAGTTTTTACTAAATTTAGAAAATTTATTTGAAAAAATAAACATAATTTATTTAATCTATGTTTCAAAATTTTCTTTAGGTAAATTTTGGATCATTTTATAGAAAGATTAATTTTTTGATAAGTAATGAAAAATACTGAGTTTTTATTCAAAACTGCCTTTTTGTTTGAATTTTTTATAATGTTAAATTATATTTAAAATATGTTTTAATGTAAAATTATTTCTATTATATTATAATAAATTCAACATTGGTTATTAGAATCAATTTCATATTGAATTTTGATATTAAAACCTTTAATATACTTATGAGAATTTCCTCCTTGGAAACTAGCTTTTTCATCGTGTCTTCAGGTATAATTTTAATTTTCATTTTTCTACTTCTATGAATTGAATTTGAAAAAATTTATTAAATATTTAGAATAACCTTTTTCATATTATCTAATAGGTAAAAAATATTTTTTTACTATAATGAATAATGAAAAAACTAGAAGTTAATTATTGTGGCTATGGTAAAATTAAATTTATCAAATGTTAAACTAAGAAGAGAAGGGTTTAAAATGAACTACCAAATTGTAAAAAAACTAATATTATTGAAATATTTCAATATAATCACCAATAAGGTTCTATAATGTCCCATTTTTTAGGCTTCTTTAATGAGAAAAATGTGGTTATCACTTTTTCTTTCCATAAATACAAAGTATGTCCTCTCCCTCACTTATAAAGGGCCACCCCCTAATCTCCTATTGAATATTCTATAATCATTTGGTTCATACATTATATAAAAAAATACATTAATTACTCCTCCAAAAACATACCAAATTCCATGATATGATAATAAATCCAATCTTGTAAGGATTTTGGCGTAAACCTAAAAGAATTCACTAAAGAAGTGAAAACATCCATAATGTTCATATTTTTTTATTTCTTATTCCACATCCTTAAAATATTAATTAATCATGATAATATAATAAAAAATTTATCTACCAAATACTGAAATGTTATTATGTTAATGGGATAACCTATATCCTTCTCTACTTCAATCAAATTGAAAAATAAATCATCGATCCTGTATACAATGAACTACCATGTAGCGAACTAATGTAGTTTGTATTTCATCACCGCCTTTAAATATTGGATATAATTATGGGTTTTAAAATGTATATTATATTTATGAAGTTATTTTACTTATGTAATTATAATATCACATATAACTTAAAACCGTCCATTCTATTGGTTATAGGATAATGTCTCTTGTGTGTACAACGAACTATCACCTCGTGAAGCGATGTGATTTTTTTCACATAAAATTTACATAGAAGGTAATAAGAATAAATTTAATTAATTTATGTGATATATAAAACCTATAAATAATTTTTAAATATAATATCACATCATACTTTCTACTTTCCCATCCGTTGGAAAACAATAACATCGCTTGTGCATACGTGTTGTCTACCGTCTCCATGAAGCGATCTGATTCATTTTCTATGTCCAATTTACAAGGATGGTAATAAGGATGTATTTGATTGATATAAATTATATATATTAAATAATAATTATTAGATAATTTTTCATTAATATATTTTTCCATTTCATTCAATTCATTGAAAAAAATTGAAACAACTTTCATCCATACATACGGTCTACGGTATCCATAAACAATGTAATCCATTATCTATCTCTAACATTTATAGATTAATATAAATGAAAATATAATGGATATATATGATATTAATATAATGGTTAACATTATATATATTATTGAACCATGATCAAAGTAAAAGGACTGAAATTACCAAACCAAAAAATATAAGAAAAATGAAACAATGATCAGCAAAAACAACTATTTTAACAAATAATTACTAATAAAATAGTGCTTAGAGACCATAAATAAATAATACATGGTATGAGATATAGGATTATGGTTATGTAATAGATTAATAATAAAAATATATTTATTATACAGAATTTTCTAACACATATGAAGAAATTCGAACCTAAGGTAAGGGTTTCTTGTCTCACTTTTACTACTATGGGACACATTAAATATTCAAAACTTATTCCTTTGTGAGGTATGTATGATTACCCTTTTAATATGTTATATCATGAATATATTTATATTCATGTTATCTAAAGTTTCATGTAAATTCATTTCTTTTATTAGTTTTATGATTTCAAAGTTACTAAAGTGATGGGGGTTTATTTCCCAATCTTGTCATTATTCGAGATTTTTTATGTTTAAGTATCCCTTGGGAGAATTATTTGATATTTATAAATTAAAAATGAAGTATTATATTATTCTATGGTTAATAATGAACATTTCATGATATAGTATAATTTTTCTACTTGTTGGTACTTGAAATGATTAACAAAAAATTTTGACGAAAATCTAACATTATTTCTCTTTTAGGTTGAAAGTTTTGTTATTATAAATACATGTTTTTATAAATATTTTTTCAAAAATTTTTTCAAAATCATCAAAATTATTTACTAAATTTATTATTACGCATTTTTGACTTTTTACAGAAGGTTTTGTAAAAATTATTTATATTGTTTGGAAAAATATGGAATGTTTGGTTTTTATTGAAAATATTAAATGAAATTTTTTTAAAGTGTACAAAAAAACCATAATTTCCCACCTTCATTACCACTCAATGTTTTAAACATTATTTTATAACTTTCTAATGTTTTTTACAAATAAAATTATTTTCAAACTTTTTTGTAAACTATTTGTTTTAAAATGTGATTTTTTAGTGTGCAAAGGTTATATCCCTAAAAATGTTTTTATGAAAATTTTATATGATTTATATTAAACAAAGACATCAACCTTTTATTATACCTATTCTTTTAATGTCCCAGAACTGTATGCCACTCAACAGTGCCCCAATCCTAGTTGGCTACATGGCCTCAAGTGCATCTTCTCAAATTCCAGAGGCTACTGACTATTAGTGAGGTCCTGGGTGAGTCAACAAGGAGACTATACCCTCATTACCAGAGTATAACATAGTGGAAGTCAAAACATTCAATAGTGGAAGTGAATAAATAAGTAGACAACTAAAAAGTAAGACTAGTTGGGAATATATCTAAACAAGCCAGGAGTGTCTCATATACAATTATGGAGATGGTACATGTATCTAGAAAACATCCAAAATAGGTAAATGAGAACATAGTACAAAACAAGTGTCCAAAAAAACAAAAATACCAAAATTCCCAATAGAATCGCAAGCCTCAGATTGGTCCCATGCTCTCTTTATCCAATGCAACTAAAAAAACCTGTACTTAGGAACATACTCCTGCCACCACCTACAATCACATAATCTCTTTGGGTCCCCAAGGAGGCCCAAACAAGGTGTGAGATAAACATACAAGTAAGTAACTACCCAAATATCTATACAGTTCTAAACAACAATATGAAATATTCTAACAAGTGTAAGTAAAGTAGTAATGTAAGTGTGAATTCCCATGGCATATTTCTACTATAATAGATAATACTAAATATCATATCAAGGCTCCCTGCAACAAGTGTTATCTCTTAACAAGAAAGAAATAGGAAATGTAAAAAAGTAACACAACCTCTCCATTCATCTATCCATATTAAAAAAACACCACCATGTTGTATAGATATATGTATCACAAAACCACGACTTTGCTTTAATAATAAGTCAGGTATCCCAAAACCTGGCTTTATAAAGAAGTCCCAAAATAAACCCACAACCTTACCGTATAATGAAGTGTAAACCATGAAGGGTCGGATCTATGGTGTTGAATACCAAGTCATCCAAGTCAAGTCTCATGGGAAACCCAGTGAAAACTTTGTCTAGGAACTGGTTTGAGACCAATGAGTATTTGTTCCAACATGTCCTATGCGTGTCCAAGAAATTCGGATCCATGAGGTAGCAAGGACTGATATATCCCACGGAGTCAAGACCCAAGGGTAATAATCAACCCAAGACATCTACTACTATATTCCAGGTCTATGTAGAGTGGTCAATGTCATATATCAAACCATTCATTCATTTCATACAATTTAAACATTTCCATTCTATGTGAGTATACACACTCACATCACCAATTACATCACATGAGTATACCCAATCATGTATTCCATTTCACATTTAACATGTCATGTGGGTATTCCAAACCATTTATCACCATTATCACAAAAAACCGTTCAAAAAATTTAAAAACAACTAATGAGTATACCCACTCATTTAACCAAATCCATTTAATCCATTTAATCAATACATGCATGGAATAACCTGATAACACAAGGAAATGAGGAATTAAATCTCTTAAATAATCTATTCCATTCTATTCAAATATAAACATGCTTCCTCTAACCAAGAAAGCACAAGAACACACCCCTTGTGTGGTTTAACAAGGCATAACTGAGGCATTTCTAAAAGGTTTACCCCATGGGAAAAATTTACTTGGGTCAAAATTGGAAAAACACTGCAACGATGCCTATTGAAATCCTTAGTAGGTCATATTACAACTACTGCAACTAACCCTCTAAAAAATGGGTTCACACTAAATTTTTTGACAAGAAACATAATGAGTTATCTCTCTAAAAACCACCAAAATATGAGAGAAAAGTATAGAAAAACTAACTTAGATTTATAGTAGAGTGATCATATATTATCAAGTCTTGATTCACCTTAGTTTATGGGAAATTTGAAGAATTGAAAAAGAATGAGAAATTAGGGTATATGGGACTAAATCCAAATAGCACAACCATTGTTCCGAAGAATCAATAATGGATCAAATTGAATTGAGTACTTACCAATGTGGTTCCAAAATGGAAAATGATGGAAGAATTAGAGTATGGATATACATTCGAGAGTAAATCACACATTTAGGCCTTCTTGGTTTCTCTTATATGTAAAATAGAGGGGTGAAGGTTTTTGTTTAAATAAAAATAGGAGGACACTACCTCGTTTTAAAAAGAAATAGTTGGGTGATTACACAATCTATAATTGCATTATATGGAATATAATTCTTGGTTTTCCATTTATTTGGAAAACCCATTTCATGCTATGATGAGTCTTAGACAAAACATTACACATCATTTAATTGGAATTCAGTTTGTATATAGACTTTCTACCTCTTCTTTCTAAAGAAAAACCTACTGACCCATGACCTTTTTAGGGTATAATACAAAAAGAATTTTTAATAATAATTTAACCCAAAAATAAACGATCTATACCTCAAAGAAAACCTAGGATCATAAAATCTTCCACCCTTATAGAAATTCATCCCTGAATTACCATCTCAATGGTGGTCAAGATTCATATGAAAACAACTCCGACCACCGAGCAGGTACATCAGCCTCCATGTACTAAGTCTCATCTTGTAAACGGTCTTGCTTCCATAGCACCCATTCTAGAAGAATTGATTAGCCTCAAAGAACCCTCGTGATCCTATCAACGATACAAATCAAATACTCCTCAAAGGATACATCGACCAATAACTCAACCACCTTAGTCTGGAAATCATGAGATGGGTCTAAATTATAGTATTGCAACTAAGATATGTGGAAGATGTTATTCATGGCTCGGTACATATAAGGTAACTATAAGATATAAGCTACCAACCTGACTCTCTCCAGAATCTAAAATAGTCTGAATTATCGTGGCGAAAGCTCACCATGTCTCCTGATCCATCTGTGTCCTAGCCTTGGTGAAACACACAATAAAACCTGATCCCTGACCTTGCACTCAAGCGGTTTTCAGCAGAGATTGGTGTAAGATTTTTGTTGAAACTTTACAGTGGTCATCTACTTCAGAATCAACTGGACCTGCTCAGAAGCATCCTTTATGAGACATGGTCCCAGTAAAGCTACCTCACATGCCTCTAACTAGCACATGGGTGATCGGTATGTAAAACCGTATAAACCTCATAAGGATCCATCTGTATAGTCACCTGATAACTATTATTTTAGGAGAACTAACCCAGGGGAATGTGCCTCTCCCAAGAGCCTCCAAAACCCAGAATGCAAGCTCCTAGCACTATCTCTACCACCTGTATCATACGCTCGAATTGGCCATTAGTATGAGGGTGGTATGCTATGATCAGAATCACATGTTTACCCAATGACCTATAAATATTTTTCTATAAATGTGACATAAAGTGGGAGTCCCTATTTAAAATGAATGTTCTAGGGACCCCATAAATTCATACTATCTCAAGGATGTAAAACCTTCCAAGATCATCAACACTACAGGTCTCTTTGATCAGAAAGAAATGAGAAACCTTAATGAGTCTATCAACAACAACCCATACAACATCATTACCTCGAGGTGACCTCAGTAAACCAATCACGAAATCCATCACGACATCATCCCATTTCCACTTTGGAGTAGGTAACTCCAATAAAATCTTGTATGGAAATTGATGTCCCACCTTCACTTGCTAACATGTGGAACACCTCATAACAAAACCATCTACCTCTTTCTTGATACCCGACCACCAGTACTAACGTCCCAAGTCACAGTACATCTTGGTGACTCTAGGGTGCACTGCCCAAGATAAAGCATGAAACTCTTAAATTAGCTCCTCATGTATATACACTAGTACCCAAACACATCCATAGATACAGAAGATCTCATTATCACCTACTATCCAATCAGAAGGAGGTTCCTCCACAACCACACTCTCCCATAGAATTAGGCCTTCGGTATCAGATAGTTGTTGCATCCTAAATCTTTCTAGTCAGGTAGAGGTCACAACTAAGGATGATATTTAAATAATTACCTGAATATCATGCACCTCAATATGCATCTCAGAGAATAACACCATAAGCTTCCACTCACTACTATCCTATTGCAATGTATGTGTGTGTGTGCTGCTCAGTGCATCCCCAACTACATTGTATTCAACAAGCATATAGTCAAGGTCAAATTCAATGGATTGTAGGTACTCCACCCACCTTCGTTGCCTCATATTCATATCACGCTTTGTAAATATATACTTATGTCTTTTTTGGTCCACTTACACCATAAAACTCTCTCCTAGTAAATAATGTCTCCAACAACACAACACATGAACAACTGTAGGTAGTTCATGACCGGGTGTTGGGTAATTCCTCTCGTTAGGTCCCAGTTATCAAGACCCATTCACTACAACTCTATCCCCCTATATCAACAATTCTTCCAGCCCAATACTTGATGTGTCACAATACACAATGTTTCTCTTACCCTGATCTGACAATATTAGGATGGGTGATAATGTTAACCTTCCATTCAGCTCCTAAAAGTTTGTATTGCAAGAATCTGACCATACAAAATTCACACCCTTCTTAGTCAATCCCATCAAAGATTCATCTAATAATGAGAAGTCCTATATGAAATTACTATAGTAACTAGCTATCCATAAGGAACTAAGTATATAAAAAATGTTCTTGGGTAGTTCCCAGGAAACTATAGCTCTCGCCTTCTCTAGGTCCACTGATACTCATGTCTCCTAGATGATGTGAACCAGGAAGTGAATCTGATCCATACAAAAGTATACCTATGTGATCTTAACATATAATTTATTCTCTCTTAGTTTATTCATAATTATATTATGATGGTTGGCATGGTATTATTGACTGTGAGAATACACCAAGATATCGTCAATGAAAACCACCATAAAAGAATCCATGTAAGGATATAACACTTGGTTAATTAGCTTAAAGAAAACTGTTGGTGCATTTGTGAGACTGAATGACATAAAAAGATATTAATATATGCCATAAATACAACAAAATGATTTATGATGTATGTTTGTAGGTCGAAAACATACCTGGTGATATCCGAACCACAAGTTGGTTTTTTAGAACACTCGAGCTCATCGAAGCTGATAAAATTGGTCACCTATATGTGGAAAGGGATATTAGTTTTTAACCATAATCTGGTTCATTTTTGGATAATACACACATAAGATAAGAGTTATATCCACCTATTTTGCAAAAAGGACCAGCGAACCCCATTAAGAAGTACTAGGAAAAATAACCCCCTTCACCTCTGAATCCTATAGTATCCTATTGAGATCCTATAACTCTATTATAGCCATCCTACAAGGTGGAATGGATACCAGTGCTTCTCATAGCACTAGTTTGATGGAGAAATTAACCTCTCTCTTAAGAGGTAAACTAGAAAATTCTACGGTAAATACATCCAAGAAGCTCTCAATGACTGGAGGAAAGTCCTCCTGAATCACTCCCTGATCATCCAAGTATAAACTAGCAATCTCGGTTTTCATCCTAACCATCCCACAATGTTATGGTCATGCTCGGATCACCTACACATCCCATTCACCCTTATGAGTAAACACTACACCATCTGGTGATGTGAAAGTCACCCTCTAGTGATATTAGTCAATATACGATTGATAAGCTTCAAGATAGTCCATCCCAATAATGGTGTCAAAACCTATCATCTCGAGGAAATAAAAACTCTAGAAGATGTGACACCCACCAACCTCAAGGGGACATTCCTTATATTGGTGAACATCACCCATTCTGATTCCCAATGGTGCATCTAACATCAAAATGACCTCAAAAGACCATAAAACCACCCCAAGGATTTTTATCATAGGTGCGGATAAGAAAATATGAGATTCACCTATATCAAAAAGAGAAGATTAAATAGTAGAGGCTAATAAGATTTTACCTCTCACCGTAGATAGTTTGTCACTAGGATCCTCAGGGGTAGGCTACATAGGATAGAACTAGCATGCACTACAACCTTGTGACACAACCTCACTACCCGAAGTAGGCCCACTCTGATGTGTAGGTGTAAATGGTTTCTAGATGCCTCTTCCATGTCTACCAATGCCTCATCCTAACCATCTAGAACTAATAAAGATCCCTTCCTAACATGGAGCTATGGAACCTACTCTTGAACCTAATGTTGGAGCTAAACCTACACCATTTATAACTAGAGGGAACTCCAAAACTGTTGCATGGGCCCCATCATGTTGTAAGTTTGGCACTCAACTGGGAGAGGTCGCACTGATTCTTCATGTGGCCTCATCTACCACACTAATTATTAAACACTGAGCTACTGGCACTCATAGAATAACATTCTCTCATCTCGCAGGAAGCCTTAAAATGGTTGTTCTTGCTTGAAGATATAGATCCATTGGGTCAAGAAGCATTACTTACCTGGTTGGAACTCAAATATTCCCTTAGGTTTCACTCTATAATGAGATCATGATTCACAGTCTTGTTGATAAAATTAAATTTGAACATGTTGACTTGAGATTTGATAGCATGTCAGAGACCTTCATTGAACTGTCTCTCTCTATAAAGCTCATTAGAAAGTTACATCGACACAAAATTATGAAACTCTATAAAGTGTGTCAAGTACTCCATAACCATCATCGTTCCCTACTCCGGATGTATGAACTCACTATCCCCCTCTATACGTAGAGTCTTGAGGTAAATGTAGTCATTGAATCGGGTCTGGAAATCAGTCCAACCCCTATCTTTCATCTCATCACCCTGGTCCAAAACATCCTCCCAGCGGTCTACTGATCCACATATCATGTAAGTCATGATCTTGAACCTCCTCTTAGGAGGTATCTCTAGAAGCTCAAAATTTTATAATATGGTCTAAAGTTACAGATATATAGCCTATGGACCCCCATACCCTGAAAACATTGGAGGAGGATGCAGTTGGAACACCAGCATCAGCTCATCCCTAGAAAAGGAAGACGGTGGTGCTCCCTAAAAAGAATTCATATAGAGAAAAAATTCCTCACGAAACCGTGCCTCATCAACTATGTCTGTAACAGCCTATGGTGCCACAAATGGCACTAAAAGAGGATCTATCGGTATCCCATTGCTCATTGCCTCTAGATCATGGTCGTCACCTCCCTCAAGGCCTACCCCTAAAGGTCACCATAGTGGCATGTCTCTACAATTCCAAACACCCACCTCTAAAAATAATGACAACAAAGTGTCATAGCTCAAAACTGTAGGACAGGTTAAAACCCTCCTACAACCAAGTCGTAACCCATAGCCCAATCCTAAAACTAGGACTGTATAATGAATAGTCATCAAAACCACTAGAAACTCTACCTATTTCCCACTCAAAAGTTGGGTCTAGATCAAGACTATATTTTCCATTTCATTCATTTACATTTTCAGGTTTCAATTATTCACAAAATTAAACTAAGTGTTTACCAATCCCAAATCCATGAGGCCCCATGACACCTCATGAAACCAAAACATGACTCCCATTCAATTTACACATTTCAGATTCACTTTAGCATTTTCATTTTATTGGTGCATTATTTCCATATCCATAAGGTACCATATGCAGGGTTATGCTTGGGTTTCCTTTCATAATAAATTTAGACGGCTTAAGCATAAGCTTCATGCCTGGGTGAAAATTTTTCCTTCTGTGGATCAGGATTTGGTTTCTCTAAAATAGGAGGTTGAAAATTTTGAAAAATACTTGGAAGACAGCTGGAGTGATAGGGTTTATGAAAACCTTATGGGTAATAAAAATTTCTTGAAAGAGTTTATTCTGAAATAGGAGATTATTTCCCGCGAGAGAGTTAGAGTTATATGGCTTCGTGAAGGTGATAAAAACACTGCCTATTTCCATGCTTGAATTAAGGAAAAAAAGAGGTGGGTTAATCCAAATATTCTTTTGGAGGATGGGTCCTTTTCAGGTGATAGGAATGTGATTGGTTCCTTGGCAGTTTACTTCTTTAATAATCTTCTTGCTAAACCTAATCTGTCTATGGTTAATGGTTATCCTGGTGGGATTGCAGAACTATTTGATGTGATTCTGAACATGATCTATGTCCTGGATAATGATATCCTTGAAGTTATTCCTGATGAGAATGAGGTTTAAAAGGCTATTATGAATCTTAACCCAGAGATTGCTCCGGGTCCTGATGGTTTTCCAGGGGAATTCTATAGAGGGGCATGGGTGGTGATCAAAGATGATTTGATTTTAACCATTTAGGACTTCTTTCGAGGTGGTCCTATTCAAAGGGTGGCTGGTGCTACTTCCCTGGTTATGATCCCCAAAGATAGAAACCCTGCTTCTATTAGTTAATATAGGCCAGTGAGTATGTGTAATTTTCCATACAAAGTCCTATCTAGCATCATTAACTTACATCTATCCAGACATTTTTCTCATTGTATTTCTCTGGAGCAGCATGGTTTTGTTCGAGGTCGTTCAATTCAGGGTGTAGTTGTGTTGACTCATGAGAAGATTCGTGACATTAATCTTAAATGTAATGGGTCAAATATGGCTTTGAAGCTGGATATGAATAAATATTATAACAGGATGGAGTGGGGGTTTATAATCAGAATTCTTAGAGGTATGGGTTTATCTTCAGGGGTTGTTGACATTCTGTTTTGTTGTATTAGTTCTTCCTGAATGTCTGTTTCATTTATGGGAAAAACTCATGGTTTCTTCAAGACAACTCATGGTTTAAGACAAGGGGACCCTATTTCTCTGACTCTTTTTATTCTCATGAAGGATTATATGAGTTGTCTTATCAAGAAGAAGATTTATATAGGTAATATTTTACTGTTTCGAAGAAGAATGGGACAAGCATAGATATCTCATTTGATGTTTGCGAATGATTCTTTTTTTTAAATAATGATAATGTTATATTAGTTGGTGGTTTGATTAAATTGATGGATGAGTACTTCTTATGGAGTGGAAAATTGATTAATAGGGAGAAGAGCAGTTTTTACATTTCCAGTAAATGTGGTTACAATCAAGCTCTTTCTATATCTAGACTGTTGAATATGCAGAAAGGTTCTTTCCCTATGAATTATCTTGGTTCTCCTTTGTCTCCTAGACGTATTTATATTAGTTATTTTGATAGTATTTTTAATATAATCTTGATACATGTTCTTGACTGGAAGAACCGATTTTTATCTTTTGGTGGAAGGATTTCGTTAATCAACAGCATGTTAACAGCTATTCTGATTCATGTTCTTTCGGCGTGCAATGTGCCAAAGGGGGTTATTTTGTCTATTGATGAGATCCTAGCTGATTTTATTTGGGACGATCATTTTGAGGGGAAATTACATTGGGAATCTTGGGAGAAAGTGGATAGACCTTATCAGGAAGGTGGTGCTAACATCATAAGTCTTGGGGATACAATTCATTTTCTTCATACGAAGCTGGCCTGGGAAGTTGTTGACGGTTGCACTCTTTGGGGTAGAATTATGGCCTTGCAAGATAATATCTATAGGGAGGATAGTAGAAATGTTTCTCCTTTCTGGGCTGTGATTCAGAATTTTTTTCCTATTATTCACCAAAACTCACACTGCATTATAGGAAGGGGAGATTTATCTTTTTGGAAGTGCAATTGGGCTGGGTCGGTTATTGGTTTTCCAGGTTGTCCTGATCCAATTATTTCTTTTAGGGAATCTTGTAGTTATCCCAATATTATTAATTTTGTTCTTGATAAGGAACAGAGGAATACTTTTGATCTTATTGAGATGAACATGGAACCAGATAGATGTGTTTTTACTACTTCAATGTCTGGTGTGTTTTCTTCTAAAGAGTTTCAGAAGATTTCTATTTATCAGGCTTAGCATGATTCTGGGAATGATATGGTATGGTGTAACAGCATTCCTACTAAATTCAATTTCCTTGTATGGAGAATTAGAAATCAGTCTGTTTCAATAGATGAGAATGTGAGAAGGAGGGGCATTTACCTGGCGTCTAAATGTCATTGCTGCAGTACTCATAGGGAGGAAGATTCCAATCATCTATTTTTTGAGAGTGATTGGGGTTTGGTTGTATGAATTATTTTTGGTGTTTTTACTAAATTTTTAGAATCTTTCCCTACTGGAACCTCTTTTCTTGATAGGTGGTTTCATAATCTGAATATTGGATGTCCTGAAAAAAATAGCTAGATCTGTGATATTGAGTGCAGGGTGTTGGTGAATTTGGAAAGAAATGAATAAAGCTCGTTTTGAGGATATTCATTATTCAAAAAGATTGGTTGTAATCAGAACTAGAATTCTTCTGCTTGACTTAGTTCGGTATTCTAGAATTTTAGGTGATGCTCCTTCCTTGAGGTATATCTTTCTAGTTATGCATCATCCAGATCTTATGAGGAAAGGAAACTAGGTGAGTTGGTATCCTCTTAGCATGGTTCTTAGGCTGAACTTTGATGGTTCTTGTGTTGACGGATGTATTCGTGGAGGTGGTGTTGTACGTGATGGGAGTGGAATCATATTGGTAGCGTTTTCTGCTTTTTATGGGAGTGGGAATAACATTCAAGCTGAGGATGAGGCTATGAATATGTGTATTATATTATGTGATCAAAGAAACATTGTTATTTCTCAAATTGAAACTGATTCAATGATTATTCTCAATTCGATGGAGGGTAATATTTCTACTCCCTGGTCGATTTCTTATCTTATCGGAAAATTCAGGCTATGGATGGACAGCAATAAGACTCATCTTTCTCATACATGGCGTGAAGGTAATAAAGTTGCGGACTATTTTGCATCCTTGATGGTAGCGGATCAAGGTAAAAATCTTGTTTGTTTTCATAGTATTCTTCAGATTGAACCGGAAGGAGTGGGGCTGATTAGGGGAGATCAACTTGGTCTCCACTATTTTAGACCACCTTAAATGGTTGTGTACCTTGCCTAAATCCTTGTTTGCTTTGGGTGTTTTTCTTCTTTAATAAAAAAAATTCATAAGGACCCATACTCCTTATGAATTGAAAGATGACATCACTCCTCTATCCTCTACACAAAGCCTATGACAACAGTATGCACAACTATCAAAGAATCTATCACAACATTATGCAATAAGTAATGCATCCTAAATGGCATGTAATAATGCATGACTTGTGATTTATAACATGTTCTTATATGATGAATGATATGGAATACCCTCATCTCTTTAGGTTGCAATAGAAATAGAACCCAAATCATATCAACAGTAATAGGATAAATCATGTGTGTCACCAAATGGTGAAATCAAATCAACAGTAATAGTCAAAATCCAGAAAATCAAAATTCCATTCGAGGTAATTTGGATTTTCCCTATATGTGGGGTAGCTACTCTCAGGCACAACTTATTAAAAAATCTCATTTACTTCCTATCCATGTCTATAGGCACCAAAAACAAGTCATATAAGAAAATTAAAACTTCCTTGGATAAAAATTTGTAACTTCTTAGACCTAGATGCCACTCAATAGTGCCTTAAACCTAGTTGGATAAATGGACTAATGTCTATCTTCCCAAATTCAAAAGGATTTTTAGTAGAAGTGAGGGCATGGGTGAGTCAATAGGGAGAATATTCTCTCATTACTAGAGTATAACACATCAAAAGTCAACACATTCAATAATGGAAGAGAAAAAATAAGTAGATAACTGAAAAGTACGACAAGATAGGAATACATATAAACAAGCCAGGAGTGTCTCATATAAAATTATGTAGATGGTACATGTATATAGAATACATCCAAAATAGGTACATGGAAATAAATTACAATACAAGTGTCCCAAAAGAACAAAAAGGCCAAAAATTCCCAATAGCATCACAAGCCTCAGCTTAGTCCAATGCTCACCAACTATAAAGTAACTATCAACAACTAGTGCTAGGGTGCTTTCCCCAACAATCACCTACAACAACATTATTTTTTTGGGTCCCCTAGGATGCCCAAATAGGGTGTGAGATAAACATCCCAATATGTAACCACCAAAATATCTATATTGTTCTAAATAGAAATATGCAACATGATAAAAAGTGTAAGTATTGTAGTAACATAAGTGTGACTACCCATGGAATATTTTTAATTTAGTAAGTAATACTAAACATCCTCTCAAGGCTCCCTGTGATAAGTTTTAGCTCCTAACAAGGAAGCTATAAGTAAAGTAAAAAATTAACATGGCCTCACCGTTCATCTATCTATATTAGAAAAATCCACGACCACGCCATATGGAGAATTTTATCACAAATCCATGACCTTGCCGTAATAAGAAGTCAGGTATCCCATGGCCTCATCATATAAAGAAGTCCCAAAATAAATCCACGACCTTGTTGTATAATTAAGTGTATACCATAAAGGGCTGGATCCAAGTTGTAGAAGACCAAGGCATCCTTGTCGAGTCCCATGGGTATCCCTGTGGAAACTTGGTATAGACACTAGCTAGAGTCCTAAGAGCATGTGTGATGACATTTCCTATGAAATTACAAGAAATCCGTATCCACGGGGTACCAAAGCCTGAGGAATCCTACAGAATAAATACCCAAGGGTCATAATCAACACAAGGCATCCACTACCACGTTCCACATACATGGATAGCCATCCATGGCATCTATCAAACCATTCATTCATTTCATAAAATTTAAAAATTTTCATTCCATGTGAGTATACCCACTCACATCACCAATTACATTACATGAGTATACCCACTCATGTATTCCATTTCAAATTTAATATGTCCCATGGGTATACAAACCCATTCATCACAATTTGGACAAAAAATCATTCAATAAATTTTTAAAAAAACCAACGAGTATACCCACTCGTTTAACCAAATCCATTTAATCCATTTAATCAATATAATCATTGTATGACATGATTACAAAAGAAATGGAGGTAGAAAATCTCCTCAGTAATATATTCCATTCCATTCAAGTATAAATGGGCTTCCTCTAACAAAGAAAGCATAATAACCAACCACTTTGGTGGTTTAACAAGGCATAAATAAGGAATTTCCAAAATGTGCACCCCATGGGTGGACTTGATTCGGTTTATAGGTTCCAACACACCATGATAGAAACTATGGGCATCTTTACTAGGTATGATTAGCATCTATTTTAAGTAACCCGTTCAAAAATGGGGTTGTTCCAGAAAGTTTGTCGGGCGTTATAACGACCGATCACTCTAAAAAGTACCAAAATCTAAAATAAAAATATAAAACACCTACCTTATCTTAGTGGAAGAGTACTCATCCAGTTTCAAGTATAGATTCACCTTGGTTTAGGAAAAATATAAATAATAGATGAAGATTGAGAAATTAGGGCATATCAGCCTAAATCAAAATACCATAATAGTTTTTCTGAAGAATTAAGAATTATTAAAAATTTATCGAGTACTTACCGATGTGGTTCCAACATGATAGGTGGAAGAAGAATCAGAGTTCAAATATACAACCGGTAAAAAACCCTATCATTAGGCCATCTTAGTTTCTCTTGTTAATAAAAGAGAGGGGTGAGGGTTCTATTTTAAAACAATAGGAGTCCACTACCTCATTTTAAAAAAAAATTAGTCAGGCAATTACATGATATTTAATGCTTTGTTTTCTGTTCTTGGGTAAAAACCATTTAATATTGTGATGAGTCCCGGCTAGACCATTAAATGCCGTGTAATAAGATTACATGACATGTAATTGTCCTACAGGAAGTACCCAACCTTCCTACCTCTTCTTTCCCAACCACAACCAACCATCCCATGACCGGTCTTAGGGTCTAATTCATAAAGAATTTTTAACAAGAATTAGACCTAAAAAATAAAAGATTTGTTCCTTAAGAAAAACCTAGGATATTAAAATCATCCCCTAGGTATATGTGGTATTTATATTATATTATTCTTTATTTAGATGGTTTGTGATCATTTTTACTGATAATGTATAATTTTTTTTACCGTTCACTGTATTATTCAGGATGTTTTATGATTTTTCATATTTGATTAGGGTCAGTATTAACATTTCTTATCATATATTTTCACTAAGAACATTTCTTATTACACTTCACCTATTTAATATGAAAAATTAATTGGAATTATTAAGTGACGTGTGGATGCAGTTTTAGATAGCCCCTCGATGCACAGACATGTCTCGTGAGACAAATCTATTGTCCAAAATATAAGGGTTTCTAACAATAAGTTTAAATTGTATTCTAAAAGGTATTTATTGTATGTTTAAGATTTATAACATTATGATATTAGTTATTGATTTCTAAGTGATTATTTGATTATTTATAATATACATGGATAAGTTTCAAGACCGTGTGACTATTTATATGGATTTATTTGATCATTGTTTATTTATACCATATTATTCTCAATTTATTCTTTAAATGGAATGTGTTTTAGTTATTTACCCTAAAATATTGATTATTATTAATTATTCATGATATATTATGTCATACACTTACCCTTACCAAGTATCTTATCTCACCCCTTTCTTATGTATTATTTTCCCTAAGATACCAGGAAGTATTTTATGATTGATCAGTAGGGATATGCTAATTGTAATAACGGAATCCTCAAAAAAAAATTATTGTATTTTATGTCTTCAAATTTTTTTGATACTCAAGTATTTATCTAGTTTACCAATACTATTGAACCATTCGGTCCTTTGGGACATGATACCTTGTGTCTAGTGACAATGTAATAAAGTAACCACTAGCTCTGGGGTACTAGGGTTTGGGTTTCTATAATTAGTATGAGAAAAAGTTTAGTAGAATACTTAGGAACAATATTTAGGAAAATATATATTAGAAAATATAATAGTATAATTTATTTTAAGGATATTTCTAAGTACATGACAACATCTTAACTTTCTGGTAAGGTAGAGATTATGTGGTTTCCATTAAATATATCAAGGTATGGATACTAAAAGTCGAATGGGTTCTGGAATAGATGTATTTTGGTATAATAACTCCAAAAATGGTGTTTCATGATATACTTTAGTGATATCTTTTACATGAAAATGGGACATACTACATACCTAGTTTGACATTCTCAGGGGATATGCATGGGTTAATTTATATTTTTATTATAAAACAAAAAAATTTATTTGAATAGATGATGACTGTTAATTACCTAAGTTAAACATAAGGCGTCATATATTTAAAAGAAAATTTTAAATATATTTTATCATATTTCAAGATATTTGGATCAAAATTGTTCATTAAATCGAAACACTAAAGATGAAGAAGAATTAGAAAACATTGAATGTAATAATTTAAAGGTACCCTTCTTGGGAAAGTATTTCCCTCATGAGAAATGAGTGGATATGGATAGACAATTCCTGAGTCTATAATAAATGGAAGATGAAAATGTTTATATGTATTAATACTAAATTACAAGGGTATGTAGACGTGTTACAAACTACATATGTAATCCAAGTAGGAATATTGATTATTCCTTTAATGGTATTAAGGAAATTATATAAAGGTAACTAGTCTCCCAAACTTTCTCATCATATGAAATCATAGTATCATGTGATACCAAGTCAGAAGAATAATTATCTAGGTATTATGGATCTGATGGTAAGAAATAGAAGAAGACAATGACAATGAAAAATATAGATAATTGGAATAATGGAAAGATTGATTTTTTATGATGAGATAATTATGGAAATAAACACTTTTGTACTTTCTTGATAGGAATTGTAGTTTTTTACAAGTTTGGAGATAAAGGATGTCATTCTCATGATTTCATTGTCATGAAATAAGTTTCCAATATTCAATTATTAAATTTTATTAACAATGAGAACTATGTAGACAAATCCCAAATAATCAAGTAAATATACCTCAAAAGAATCAAAGGGAACAAGACCTTTCTTTTGATATTACTACATATGAAGTGTAATGATCAATGTGCATGTGTTTGGATTTGATAATTATGTTATAGGAGTATGTTATTAATCATATTCTAGTAATAATAATTATGAAATATATAAAAAATGCACTTCATTACTTTTTATTTAAATATTTGAGATCAAATTTTGAATGGTAATAATTATAAAGAAAAGTGATTTAGTGGCATGTTGAAATTATTGTAAAACAAATGATTAAGGTAATTTAACCTTTAATATATTCTCTATGATGAGATAATAATAACAAATATATTTTTATGGTATAGTATTGGTGACCTTGAAATTGGTTAGTGATTTGACAGTTTATGGTATCTTTTTTAGAGTATACTACATATTTGGATTTATTGAATATATTTTACAACATAAAGTTTTATTTTTGGACTCAATCATGTTTTCATTAATATTTTATGGTGATCAAGGAATTCACATATTTTTAATTTGACAAAAAAGTTGACTTTCTATGGCCTGGGGAATATAATGTTTATTTATTGACCTCCCTTATAAAATTTTGTATTTTGAATGTGGTCAAACATTTTTTTTGATGAGTCTTATTGTTAAATACATATGGAGTGAATTAATTTTAACTTAGGGTTTCATTTGATTACTTGTTCTAACCATTTTTGTTTTGGAAAATATCTAGAGGTTTTAGGAGCGACTTTCCATTATTTTATTGGTCTAATGATTTCTTAAATTATAAATTTAGGGATTTAGGAATAAAAAACATTCCTACTGGATGTTAATTTCTTATATTAAGAGATGAAATGATAATTTATTGAAGAAAAGACAAAGGATGAAATTGAATGTATATTTTATGGTGTTCTATATCATAATTATAACGTAATTCTTCAACTCTTGGAAATGTATCTTGAGAGAAAAAAATTATCCTAGTGCAATCATTTCTGATGAATCATGTCACACCTGAGATTTATTTTTCACTTATTTCTGGTTCCTGGGTCTTCTCCTTGGGATCCAGATCTGCTACAGTTGAAATTTTGGGGAATTATTTTCTCATTTCCTTGGCCTATATTTCCATCCTACTTTACCCTTTAATCCCCCCTAAGTTCCCCTTGAATTCCCTCTTAGTTCCCCTTCAATATAGAGCAAAATGGAAATTTTTTGGGTGTGTAGAACATGCCGCATAGTTTGGCTCCATGGTTTACCAAACCATGAATCTAAATCATGCAAAATGTCTTTCACATTAAATTATTTTATGTAATTCCAATCTTTCCTTTTTATTCTTAACACTATTTCACCCCTTTATTCCCCCATTTGGCCATTACAGCCATGGGAGGTCTCCAATCTCCCTCGATCTCCCTTGGATCTCACTTTTGAAGGGGGACTTGGTGGGAAAACATCAAGAGGCATCAATTAAGTGAGTTTCTCTATATTTTCATCCCTCTCTTTAGGGATTCTTCCCCCATTTTCTTGTGGTTTCATGTTTCCAACACCCAAGGTTTCATCCCTATAGTTTGACCTTGGATTTTTAGGTGAAATCTGAAGGAACATAGGCACACAACAAAACCCAATGGTCCATGGATTTAAACACTTTCATCAATGATATGATGGAAATTTTCATCTCCAACGATCCAAGCTTCAGTTTGGTCCAAATATCTCATTTAAATTAAAAGAGAATGTAAAATCAAAATGAAAACATACCTATTTAGATCTGAAGTTACACTCAACATAATCATGTTGATGGTGATTGTTGCTTGATTGATCCATAGTATTAACCATCTATATCATCCACACGTGCTTCAAAAATCCATTGGAATGTCGATCATTGAATTCTGGGTGCTAGCACAGATATCCGATGACGTCTTCAACACCATGAAAATCACTTCATTGAGATGCCTTTAATGGTTGAGGAAAGAATTGATCCAAACACTTGGATCAACTACTTCTCTCTCTATGAAGTGGGAGGAGAGAGAGTCTCTGGCCAAAATGACATGAATGGTCATTGGTGAGAGAGCCACTTCCTCTATCTATAGTGTAGTTTCTAAATACCCAGTTAGGTTCCCTAACCTCTATCTATTTTAATATCCACTAAATAAATAATTACGATGAACTAAACTAAGTCAATATTATTTATTATTTTATCACATAATCTTAATATATATATATATATATATATTACATGATAAAACCTATCCATTTAACTCGACTCAACATTCCCACTTAATATTAAACGAACCTTGAATATTAAAATAATATTCATCCGATTAACATTTTTTCTCATATTTAATCCACTTGTAAATAAATTCAATAAATTCAATACCAATTAATCATAACATTAATAATAATGAATTTATGTAATTATTGGTAATCGATACCTTGGAAAAAACTTGAAACCTATGGTGGGGCCTACCATGTCCAATATTCCTATTCAAATGAATAAGGAAGATTCTTAAATACACTATTATGTGTGACCCTCTAGACCCGTATCTTGATAGTAGTGAATAAAATCCACATACTAAGAGCGGAGTCTACCAACCCATCAAGGCCCCTAAAGAGATAAGAATATTCATATCAACGACTACCAACCTACAAAAACTGACTATGTACTATAATCTCTTTGTCTGTAAATATCTCATAAAAAAGGACACACACTTATTTCATTTCCCTTTTCTTGCTTTATTATTTGTTGATCTAACCAGATGGATTTACCATTTAATTGTTTTGGAAAAAGACTTATGAAGGTAGCACCATCCTAATCAACCAAGTCTGAGATATAAAACTTCCATAACCCGGAAGTTAAAAATCCTTTCTTAACCGTTCAACAAATTTCATACCACCAACGATGCACCCAACACAAGATACCTCTCCACGATTTCAATATCATGGTTTTTTCCTTGCATTAAAGTACACAATCAAATTATATACATTGGTAATGGTATCAAGTTAGGAGACCAATACACATTTCCATAGATAGAAACAACCAATGACACCCAAAACATGTAGTGTTCCTATTTTTAGGTCAATCCTCATGATCTCACTAATAGAGATCAGCATGTTTGAACTTCATGCGAAGAATTCTAAATGATTATGAGCCCTTAGCACCTGATAGTCAAACATCTACTGTTTCTAGTTAGTAAGATGTATCTAGACCATATGACCTTAGTTTAATACTAAGGTTATAGTATCTAGAGGTTCTCATTATAGCCTAAGATCTACTATAACCTTTTGATACGACAACTAATCTAGGAAATTACTATTAAATATTAGATGTAGAAAATTCTACACTATAATGGTAAAAATACATCATGTACATCTAACTGTATACAATATATGGTAATCTAAATTACTAAAAATTTGGGTCTAGGGAACCCACTATTTCAACACTCCCACTTCCACTAGAGCCAACTTTATAACCATTCTTGTTAGCTACTCACATGGTGATGATCGTTTTTTTCAGAGTAACGACTTTAGCTTCTGGGTCTACCACGTTTCTGCTACATGGATATTATACTATATGAGACCACATATCTTTGAGTAATTACTCACAAGAGATAGTATCCCTGAGTATACCCCTTTTGTACACTGTCAAAACATGACATTTGGCTATTAATAATATCATAATTTATATTAAAATAAAACTTTTCTTACTAGGTGTAATTCCATGATATGGAACAAATCGTTGCATTTAATAACTGCTTATTAGCTTCCTTAGAAGTTTCAACATACTTAGTATTTGTAGATAGAACTACCACTAGATTATATGAGCTAGTCTCTCTCGTAACCATAGCCTATCTATGAAATTTTATCAATTTGATCTAAGGAATACTAGTTTTTATCCCACCATAACTAGTATCCTTCTTATCCACTTACCATCTATATATCATTTGTACTTTCTAAAGTACAATATGATAGTTTTGACTTCTTAACTTGTAGTGATTCTGTATATAATTGATATATTCATACTATAAAGTAAATCATGACTGTATCAAGTTTTTTTACATATCATGAAATATGTGATTGATTCATCACTTAAGTGTATCGTACTTAACTCATAACTTTAACCTCCTCCCACGTTCCAAACATGTCAACTTAGAGAAATTATGCCATGTGACATTGGTAACAATTTTGTCTTGAATTGTTCCTACCATGTAACTATATGTATGATTTGCTAGGTCCAAGAAACCTTTATATCTAACTCAGTAGATCCTATTCTCTAGAACTTATGTTTCCGTTTTAATTTAATCTTTGGAGAATTATTTTCATCTGGATCTTAACAAACTGTAAGACCAATATCTATTTTCCATATGTTGCCAAATATATTACTATTAGAAAACTATGGCGCTCCCACTAAACTGTGGTATACCCATTCCAAAGATTCGTTCCAAATGAATTTTCTAAGATTATGTTTCTTACTTTAATCTGGAATTGGATTTCAGTAACTTAAAACCCTTATTGGCATCCAATGGTGTCATCGTCCCTTTCTGGTTGCATCGTATAGACACCTTCCATGAAAGATGATCTTGACATTCAATGTACAATTTAATTATCTTATAAGTTAGTTATTACAAGTAAAATTCTTATGGATTTATGCATAGCAACTTGGTATAACTTATCATGACTTATTGGTTCTAAAGTTATACCATCCATGTATCAACTCACTTGAATTCCGACCACAATATTCAATTTATAATCCCCATTTTCACTTTGATACCTGGAATCTATTATTGAATTTTATTTTTTATTTTCAATATTAGATAATTTCCATATACTAATTACTTGTGGGTGTTATTAATTTCAATGAATAATATTTCACTAACTGTGGTGAACTAAAAACCATCACCATGTTTTTAAACCTTCCTGCCATGTATGTGTCACTGGAACATTCCTCTTCCACATGTACCTGTGAAACTTTTTCCTATGCCAAGTACTTGTGCATCACGACCATTGACTAGACCCAAGTCAATATTTCTCCCACTCTCTCAAGTATATATTTTCACCATCTTTATAGAAATGTAGTCTATCATTTGTCTACCACTTTTCTATATTTGGGATTTAGGTAACATCGTAAACAACCCTTAGGATAATTACCTTAGTTGGAAAATGTATTTATCTTGATGAATTTTTGTTTAAATTCTAACAAAATCTTTTCATCTAAAAACCTATCCAATGACCTAATGTATTTCCATCATACTTTGACTCTTATAATATCTATTTTTTATTTTTAGATGGCATAATGGTTATGGGGTTTTTCTATTATTTTCAAAACATTTCTTGAAATATGATGGAAGTTTCTATAAGTTATAACCTTGATATTACATACATCATAACTCGGATGTATAAAATGTGCATTTAGGAATTGATCTATGATACATTTTTTTTATCATTGTTAACATGTAATAATAGTAATTTATCCTCCTTATGAACATCAATGTGGTGATGTAGATAAGGTAATGTGAGTTTATGAATTACTCCATGCTACATTATCATCATCAATGAATGCTTAGTCAAGATATTCTTTGGCATGGCAATCTGAAGCAACTCCTATCTTCTAACCATTTTAATACTCCACTATTACATTCCTTATTAACTTTAAATAATATCATGAATTATCTTTATCTCTAGCTTTCCCTTGAAATATTTCATGCTCACTTGTTGAACTAAAAAAGATTTATGACATACCTTTATTTCTAAAGGTTTCTTTGTCGAAACTAAATATGTTAATTATACAAAAGTTTTTTAGTTGTACTAATCCTAGATACCATAGTGGGTATATCCTTGACATCCTTTAGTTTTTCTTGATAAATAATTATCTAGCCACATATTGGTAAAAGTATTAAATTGTTATATTCATCACTTATTGCATATGATTCTAATATCATTGAACTATATGATGAGTATGAGACACCAAAAAAACATTCATTCCAAAACCTAGAATAATATCTCATTTTGTCCAACGTGCACATGAGATAAATATTTTGGTTATACTCAACACCTTTTTCAACTTGAAACAATCACTTTGCAATTAGAAGTTATGTGTTTCTCACCGCTGACTTAGGAATCTCCCTTTCTCATATGCATGGAGAAGACACCTAAATTTTAGTAATTTATCTATAAAAACATGGTTACTATATTTCAATACACATATGCGAATGAAATATTGTATTTAATACCCATAAAGTATGTGACAAACAATACTTTTAATTAATTAATATACACTAAAGAAGAAGTGGGTTCTTACTTCTTTGATTCAGTTCAATGCATTGTAAACTTCCATAAATTTATTCCAAGATATGTGATGGAAATAACTCTTGTTTAATAAAAACCCTCTATTAATTGAAAAACATTGTGAATGCTCTTTTGGAATGAATTGACATTGTAATTTTTGTGTCGCCTTTTAAATTTGTTCTCCATAAGAATTAAAGACGGTGATATCTTTAATATTCTAATTTCTTGGAAAAACATACCTAAAAGGTAACAAAGCAATTACTCCATTCTGTTCATTTTTATCCTTAAAAAAAACTAGAGTAATGGGGTAGAAAAGTATAAGAATGGGAAGTCATGAAAGATCATAATATACCTTTCATTTTTACACAAATCTAGTGTAATCATCATATTCAAATCTTGCTTCAATTTATCCTCACAAGCTTTTTGGAGATGAGACTACATGTGATAAAATCCATGATCCGATGCTATATCCACAACAAACATCAGTCATTGATGATAACATTATGATAGAACTATCATATGCTAACTATATGAGTCCCCTATAAACAATTTATCACCCATGCTTCTTGAGGTGGCTTAATAGGTATAGGGACACCAACACCTTGAATTTTGTATATTTTAGTAATGTGCCGAAGCACGTGTACTACACTTGGAAATTCATGCTAGTTTTGAAATTAACTTCATCCATAATTTATCATAGTTTTTTACTTGTGGTATTTCTTTCCATTCTTAAAAAAAATTAACTTTGTAAGATTGGTACTTTTATGTGATTTTAGAATTAGACATAACAGATTAAATTAATCATCAAATATATCCCACTATTCTATCAAATTCTAGGAACCCTCTATACTAGAAACGAAATACTCTATCACTTGTGTATTCAAGTGGGAAGGATCTTTGAACCTCCCCTCATAGTCTACAGGCTATGTCTATGCCAATACTCTGAGGGGTCAAGGTAGACGTTTGGGTGGCCAACTGCATTAAATCATGGTTCCTTGATCTTTTGAGTGATGTCCCATCTTCTAAAAATCAAAACATTATTTCTTCATTGATTTACTCTAAAATTAAAACAAAATGGTTTTGGCTATTTCCTTGTGGCAATTTTAGTTAAGTCAAACCACTACTCTTATAATAACTCCCTGGTAGTAAGAGGCACCCTCATCTTTGGCTTGACCGGCACCCCAAACAACCTGTTTTTTCAAACATGAATGATGGAAGGCAATAAATGCTTAATATTTCTATGAGGGTTTTGTGTTTTTATCTCAAAAAATTTAATCCATTTCTATTAATATTTTTCGTCTATGTTGTTTCACTCACAACTAAACATTAATAGAAAAAACATATGTTGCTTCTTCATACATTTTATTATATATTGTTTTATATATTTCTCCTGATATTATAAAATTCATAAATAATGAGTAAATGTATAAAGGTAAACTAATACCTGACTGGTCTTGAGGAACTAAATAACCTAAGGGAATAATACCTTAGTCGAAGCTTGAATTTAGTTGTAGCTCACCCCCATCCAGTATGTATGTTTCTTGACTAGAGAATCACCTCATATTGGTGGGTTCCATATCACATCTTGGAGTACCGCCACATCTTGGTAGGGTCCACATCATGCAACATCTTTTTTCAATGTAAAAAATAATCACGTGTAAGAAAGGAGGACTAGGGGTGTAATGTACATCAAAAGAAATTGAGTGCACATGCACTTATACATTTTAACTGAAAACAAAGATGATGTGAAGATCATCATTTAATTAATTACAAACATCAAACATATTTAAATAAATAAATTATTAATTAATCAATTATAGACATACATGGGTCAGTGACCAAGACCAGTAGATGGGTAAAATAATTCTTGATTAAAATTAAATTTCATTAAAGAATTATGAGGGTTGGTTAATTAAATTAAATGAATTAAATAATTCAAATAATTCAATTATTTATCATTCCACTAATTAATTTAATTTTATACCAAAATAAAATTAATTAATCAATTTAATTTATCTACCAAAATTGAATTTAGTTGACTTGGGTTTTAGAAAGTTATATTTAAATGAAAATTAATATATTAATTAATTTAATTTTAATGCTAAAATTAAATTCATTAAATTAATTAATTTTTATTAATGTAAAACTAATTGGCCCTGAAACACTGCATTGGCCCATTGCGGGTCATGCCGATCTTGCGCATACCCATAACGGGCCAGGAAAATCCCATGTTGTGCTTATCTAGGCTACGTAGGTCTGACCAAACCTATTTCGGGTTGTAAAAACCCTTCTGATCCTTGATTGGACCAAACAAAGTGGTTCATCTCTCTAGTGGATCGGTCTCTTCGTGAAGGGTTATTGCATAGTTCATTGTAGATCCGGCCAAGAAAGAATTAGCCGGTGGATGGTACTAAAGGCGATGACCTTGTACCGATGGTGGTATGAGAATTGAGCGTATGGGGCTCAGGGATATGTGGAGAAACCGCATACTGAATGGGGACACCGGTCGGTGGAGAAGGGCAGCGCAACCCCGGACGAAGGAATCAACCCCAACATTTTGGATTCAGAGCCACTACCAGATCTAGGTTGCAAGAGAAAACCGTGATGAGTGGTAGTCATAGGCCATCGGGCATGATGGGGCACCGCCACAGTGAAGGTGCAGCGGTCTGGCGTGGTTCTCCAGAGCGGCTGGTCGGAGGTGAGAGGGGCACCGATATACTAGCGGTTTTCCGGTGCTAGTTGATCAGGAGGTGACCAAGAAGAAGGAGGCACCTTGGCGGCCTGAGTTTGGGGTGGCAATCTCGAATGGGGAGGCCAACGTGGACCAAACCTAGCCAGAGAGGAGGGGTACGGCCGGCTTGGTGCTGGCAAGGAGGGTGGCCACCTGGGTGGTGTCTCTGCTTTGTGGGGGCGATGAAGATCTGGTGCACCACGGGGTAGGGAAAGGAGACAGGGGAAATGCCCTCCCTTTTCCAGTAACCATTTTTATTCCTTATTTACTCAGATTCCCCACACCCTTTTCTTATTTTACTTTTTTATTTCCTCCTTTTGGATTTCCACAACCATCTTTCTCTAATTTGTTTTTTTTTTTCAAAAAAATTATAAGACTAATATCATGGCCTTTTAATTATAATATTATAATAATTAATGAATTATTATAATAATTTCTATCATTATTATAATATATATTATTATAATTATATTATTATAATAATAATATAAATCATAATAATTATAATTTTTAAACAAAACCAGTATTAATTCCGGTGAACGGAAACCGACCTAAACTTGGCCTGATCATGATCAAAATAAACTATTGAAAATTATTAATACCTAAGTCCAAAAATGAACACACAATCTGTATCCAAAAATTTGAATGGCCATAACTTGGTTTTTCAGAATCGGATCAACACGTGGTCTGAATCGTTCGGATT
This sequence comes from Viscum album, assembly GCA_963277665.1. Lineage (NCBI taxonomy): Eukaryota > Viridiplantae > Streptophyta > Magnoliopsida > Santalales > Viscaceae > Viscum > Viscum album. Next base: position 1,279,031,216 of record OY728146.1, on the reverse strand, counting down.
GATTTCGTACCCTCAACTTAATTTTTAATGAAAATTAATTTTTCATGGCTCTGAAAAGATACGTGATTCCTATGATACCAAATGAAGGAAATGGGTCCCACAGCAGAAGTTGATGGAAGGGGATATAAAAAATTTCATCGATGGGATGACATAACTTCTCGTCACTGGTGATCTGACCCTCGATTTGGTCTGAAGATATCATGTAAATTAAAAGATCATGTAAAGTAAAACTGAAAACATGCCTATTCATATATGAATCTTTGTTTGACTGCAACTTGTCGATGGCAATCATTTATGAAGGATCCATAGTAGTAACCTTCCATATCATCCACACATGCCGTAAAAATCCACTAGAACATCAATCATCGAATTCCGAGTGCTAGAGCAGAGATCTGACGATGTTGTCAACACCCTGATGATCACTACATCGAGATGCCTTTGATGCTTTAGTAAGAACCCAATCCAAAAACTTGGATCAACTACTTCTCTCTCTAGGAATCAGGAGGAGAGAGAGGCTCTGGCCAAAATGCAATGAATATTCATTGGTGAGAGAGCTTTCTCATCAATTTATAGTGGAGTTTCTAAATACCCTGTTGGGTTACCTGACCTCTGATAATTTCAACGTTCACAAAATAAATAATTATGATAAACTAAACCACGTCAATATTATTTATTATTTTATCACATAAATTTAATTAATATTAAATATATTTCATGATAAAATCGATCCATTTAAATCGACTCACCATTCCTGCTTAATATTAAATAAACCTTGAATATTAAAATAATATTTCTTCGATTAATATTTTTTTTCTTTTTTTACTTAACTTGTAAATACATTTAATAAATTCAATCCCAATTATTCATAACTTTAATAATAATTAATTTATTTAATTATCGGTGACAGATACCTTGGACAACAGTAGAACACCGTGGTGGGTCCCACCATGTATAATATACCTATTCAACTGAATAAATCGGATTCTTGAATACGCTATTGTGTGTGAACCTCTAGACCCTTTTCTCGATAGCAGTGAATAAAATACAAAGACCAAGAGAAGATTCTAGCAACCTATCAAGACCCTTAAAGAGATATGGATAATCAAAGTAATTATTACCAACCTACAAACACTGACTGTGTACTATAATCTCTTTTTCTTTAAATATCTCATAAATAAGGACACACACTTGTGTCATCTCACTTTTCTTGATTTATTATATATTGATATAACCAGATGGATTTACCTTTATACTACTTTGTGACTAAAGTCTTATGAAGGTAGCACCACCCTAATCAACTAGGTCTGAGATATAGTACTTCTATAACACGGAAGTGACAAATCCTTTCTTGAGCATTCAACAAATTTCATACCACCAACGATGCACCCAACACAAGCTACCTCTCCATGATTTCAATATCATGGTTTTTTCCTAGCATCAAAGTACATAATCAAATTATATACATTGGTAATGGTATCAATTCAAGAGACCAATACACATTTTTGTAGATAGGAACAACCAATGACACCCAAAACATTTGGTGTTCCTATTAGAGGGTCATTCTTTATGATCTCACTAATGGAGATCAGCATGTTCGAACTTCATGAGAAGAATTATCAATGATTATGAGCCCCTAGCACCTAAAAGTCAAACATCTACTGTGTCCAGTTAGTAAAATGTATCTATACCATAGGATCTTAGTTTAAGAATAATTTCATAGTATCCAGAGTTTTACATTATAGCTTAGGATTAGTTATAAACTTTTGATATGACAACTAATCTACGAAATTACCATTAAATATTGGATGAAAAAAAGTATACACTATAATTGTAAGAATACATCATATACATCTAACTATATACATGATATGGTAATCTAATGTATTACAAAGTTGGGTCTAGGGAACCCACTATTTCAACACTCTCACTTACACTAGAGACTACTTTCTAACCATTCTTGTTTTCTACTCACATGGTGAAGATCATTTTTTTGCAGAGTAATAGCTTTAGCTGCTGGGTCTGCCACATTCCCACTACATGGCTATTCTGCTATATGAGACCACATCTCCTTGAGTAATTTCTCTAAAGAGATGGTATCCTCGAGTATATCCCTTTTCTACACTATCAAAACTTGATATTTGGCTAGTAAGAATATCATAATTTACAATAAAATATTAATTTTATTACTAGGTGAAATTCCATGATATGGAATAAATAGTTGCATTTAATAACTTTTTTTTAGCTTCCTTGGAAGCAACAACGTACACGGTTTTTGTTGATATGACTACCATTAGCTTATATGAGATTTTCTCTCCCATCAAATGAGCCTAAATGTGAAATTTGATCAATCTGATCTAAGGAAGAATAGTTTGTGTCCCACCATAACTAGTATCCTTCTTATCCACTTACCAGGTACATATCATTTGTACTTTACAATGTACAATATGATAGTTTTGACTGCTTAACTTGTAGTGCTTCTGTATATAATTGATATATTCCTACTATAAAGTATATCCTGACAATATCAATTCTTGTACATATCATGGAATACGCGATTGATTCAATACTTAAGCGTATGGTACTTAACTCACATCTTTAATATTCTCCCATGTTCCAAACATGTCAACTTGGACATATTATGTCATGTGACATTGGTAACAATTTTTTCTTGAATTATTCCTACCATGTCATTATATGTATGATTTACTAGGTCTAAGAAACAATTAGATATACCTCAGTAGATCCTGTTCCCTAGAACTTAGGTTGATACTTTAATTCAATCTTTGGAGAATTATTTTCATTCTGATCTTAACTAACTGTAAGACCAATATCTATTTTCCATATGTTTCCAAACATATTCCTATTAGAAAACTATGTTGCTCCCACTAACCTTTGGTAGAAACATTCCAAAGATTCGTTCCAAATAAATTTTCTAAGATCATGTTTCTTACTTTAATCTGGAACTGGATTTTAGTAACTTGAAACCCTTATTGGCATCCAATGGTGTCATAATCCCTTTCTAGTTGCATCGTATAACACCTTCCAGGAAAGATGATATTGACATAAAATGTCCAATTTAATTATCTTTGAAGTTAGCTACGATATGTAAAATTATAATGGATTTAGGTGTACCAACATGGTATTACTAATAAATACTTATTGGTACTAAAAGTGTACCATCCATGTATCAACTCACTTTAACACCGACTTCAACATTCAATTTATAAGCCCCATTTTCACTTTGATAGATGGAATCCATTATTAAATTTTATTTTGTCTTATCAATCTTCGATAATTTTCTTATAATACTTACTTGTAGGTGTTATTAATTTCAATGAATAATATATCACTAACCATGGTAAACTAAAAACCATAAACATGTTTTTAAACCTTCCTTCCATGTATGTGTCACTAGAATGTTCCTCTTCCACATGTACTTGTGGAACTTCTTCCTATGCCAAGTAATTATACATCCTGATCATTGACTAGACCCTGGTCAATCTTGCTCCCACTATCTCTAGTAGATATTTTCACCCTATTTATAGAATTTTAGTCTATCATTTGACTACCACTTTTCTATATTATGGACTTAGTTAATATCCTAATCAACTATTAGAATAATTACCTTATATGGAAAATGTGTTTATCTTGGTGAATGTTTGTTTAAATTATAACAAAATCTTCTCATCTAAACATCTATCCTATGACATAATTGATTTCATTCATACTTTGACTCATGTAATATTCATTTTTCATTATTATATAGAATAATGGTTATGGTTTTTCTCCATTATTTTCAAAACATTTCTTGAAATATGATAGAAGTTTCGGCAAGTTATAACATTGATATTACTTACATCATAACTCTGATGTATAAAATATGCGTTTAGGAATTTCTCCATGTTACATTTTTTTATCATTGTTAACATGTAATACTAGTCATTGATCCTCCTTTTGAACATAAATGTGGTTATGTAGAAAAGGTAATGTGCATTTATGAATTACTCTATGCTACATTATCCTGATTAATGAATGCTTGGTAAAGATATTCTTCATCATGCTGATCTGAAGAAAATCCTATCTTCTAACATTCTTAATACTCCACTATCACATTCCTTATTAACTTAAAAGAATATCATGAAGTATCTTTACCACTAGATTCCCATTGAAATAGTTCATTCTCACTTGTTAAACTAAAAAAGCTTTATGACATACCTTTATTTCTAAAAGTTTCTTTGTCAAAACTAAATATGTTAATTATACCAAAGGTGTTTAGATGTGCTGATCCTAAATACCATAGTGGGTATATACTTGATGTCCTTTACTTTTTCTTTATAAATAATTATCTAGCCACATCTTGGTAAAAGTATTAAATTTTTATATTTATCACTTATTGCCTATAATTCTAATATCACTAAACTATAGGATGAGTATGAGACACCACAAAAAAAATTCATTCCCAAACCTAGAATAATATCTCATTATGTCCAAAGTGCACTTGAGATAAATGTTTTGGTTATACTAAACAACTTGTTCAACTTGAAATAATCACTTGGCAATTAGAAGTTATGTGTTTCTCAATGCTGACTTAGGACTCACCCTTTCTCAGCTACTTGGAGAATACACCTTAATTTTAGTAATTTTTCTATACATACATGGTTACTTTATTTCAATACACATATGTGAATGAAATATTTTATTTAATACCTAAGAAGTCTGTGAGAAACAATACTTTTAATTAATGAATATACACTGAAGAAGAAGTGGGTTATTGCTTTGTTGATTCAGTTCAATGCGTTGTAAACTTCCATAAAATTATTATAAGATATGTGATGCAAATAACTATTGTTTAATAAAAAACCTCTATTAATTGAAAAACATTGTGAATGTGCTTTTGGAATGAATTTAAATTGGCCTTTTCATGTCACCTTTTCAATTCTTTCACCATAATAATTAAATATGGTTCTATCTTTAATATTCTAATTTCTTGGAAAACCTTTCCTAAAAGGTAACAAAGAACTTAATCCATTATGTTCATTTGTATCCTTATAAAAAACTAGAGTAATGGGGTGGAAAATTATAATAATGTTATGTCATTAAATATCATAGTATGCCTCTCATTTTTACACAAATCTAGTGTAATCATCATATTCAAATCTTGCTTCAATTTCTCCTCACAAGATTCTTGGAGATGAGACTACATGTGATACAATCCAAGATCCGATGTTGTATCTGCAACAAACATCAGTCATTGATGATAAAATTATGACAGAACCATCATATAATGACTACATGAGTCTCCTGTAAACAATTTCTCACCCATGCTTCTTGAGGTGGCTTAATAGGTATAGGGAAACCAACACCTTGAATTATGTAAATTTTAGTAATGTGTCGAAGCACATGTACTACACTTGGAAATTTATGCTAGTTTGGACATTAAATTTTTCCACAATTTATCATAGTTTTTTACTTCTAGTATTAGTTTCCATTTTTATACAAAAATGAACTTTGGCAGATTAGTACTTCTATGTGATTTTTGAATTAGACATAACAGATTAAATTAATCATTTAACGTCTCCTGCTATTTTATCAAATTCTAGGAACCCTATATATTCTAAATAGAATACTCTATCACTTTAGTATTCAAGTGGAAATCATACCTAATCCTCCCCTCATAGTCTACAGAATATGGCTACGCCAATACTCTGAGGGATTAAGGTAGACGTTTGGGTGGCCAACCGCATTAACTCATGGTTCCTTGATCTGTTGAGTGATGTCCCGTTTTATAAAACCAAAACTTCATTTATTCAACGATTTCCTCTAAAATTATAAAAAACTATCTTTGGCTATTTATTTTCTACAATTTTATTTAATTCAACCCACCACTCTTATAAGAACTATCTAATAGCAAGATGCGCCCTCACTTTGGCATGACCAGCACCCTGAACAACCTATTTTGTTCAAATATTAATGATGGAAGGCAATAAATACTTAATATATCTATGAGGGTTTTGTGTTTTTAACAGGAAAATGTAATCCATTTCAATTAATCTTGTTCATCTATGGCGTTCACTCATAACTAAACATTAATATAAAAAACATATGTCGCTTCTTTATGCATTTTATTATATATTGTTTTATGTATTTCTCATGCTATTATAAAATTCATAAATAGTAAATAAATGCATAAAGGTAAACTAATACTCAACCAGTCTTGAGGAACTAAATAACCCAAGGGAATCATACCTAAGTCAAAGCTTGAATTTAGATGCAGCTTTCCCTGATACAGTATGTATGATTCTTGACTAGAGAATCACGTCATCTTGGTGGGGTCTACATCACATCTTGGAGTACGGACACATTTTGGCAGAGCCACATCATGCATCATCTTTTTATTTCTTTTTTGACTTACCCGGGAAGATGGAAGAAACCCCGATAGTTCGGTGTGAGAGCCACCGCCAGATCTGGGAAGCATGAGCAGACCGTGATGAGTGGTAGTCATAGGCCATCCGACATGACGGGGCGCTGCCGCAGTGAAGGCGTGGCGGTCCGACCTGTTTTTCCAGAGTGGTCGGTCTGAGGTGAGAGGGGCACCGACGTACTGGTGGTTTGCCGATGCTGGTTGATTCGGAGGTGACTGGGAAGAAGGAGGCCCCTTGGTTGCCTGAGTTTGGGGTGGTGAGCTCGAATGGGGAGGCCAACGTGGGCCAAACATATCCCGAGAGGAGGGGTGCGGCTGGCTCGGTGCTGGCAAAGTGGGTGGCCACCTGCGTGGTGTCGCTGTTGTGCGAGGGCGATGAAGAGATGGTGCACTGCGGGCTAGGGAAAGGAGACAAGGGGGAATTCCCTCCCTTTTCTAGTAAACCTTTTTATTTCTTTTTTGACTTACCCTTTTCTTATTTTATTTTTATTATTTCCTCCTTTTGGATTTCCACAACCATCTTTCTCTAATTCGATTTTTTTACTTCTACGACTAATCTCATAGCCTTTTAATTATAATATCATAATAATAATTGAATTATTATAATAATTTCTATCCTTATTATAATATATTTATTAATATAATTATATTATTATTTTTATAATATAAATCATAATAATTATAATGTTTAAACAAAACCAGTATTAATTCTAGTGAATGGAAACCGGCCTTAACTTGGCTAGATCATAATCAAAATAAACTATTAATTTTTTTTAATAATTGAGTCCAAAAATAAACACACAATCTGTATCCAAAAAATTAGATGGCCATGACTTGGTTGTTCAGAATCGAATCAGCACGCAGTCTGAATGGTTCATATTGATTTCCAACCCTCAAATTAATTTTTAATGAAAATTAATTTTCTGTGGCTCTAAAAATATATGTGATTCATATGATACAAAATGAAGGAACCGGGTCCCGTAGCAGAAGTCGATGGGCAGGAGATATACAAATTTTAATCAATGGGATGATGGAACATGCCTTCATCGATGACTCGACCCTCAATTTGGTCTGAAGATATCATGTAATTTAAAATAGCATGTAAAATAAACCTGAAAACATACCTATTCATATCTGAAGATGCGTTCGAATACAACTCGTCAATAGAAATAATCTCTTGACGAATCCATAGTAATAACCCTCCAGATCATCCACTCGTGCTTCAAAAATACATTGGAACATCAATCATCAAATTCTGGGTGCTAGCGTGGAGATACAACAATGTCTTTGATTCCCCAACGATCACCACATTGAGATGCCTTCAATGCTTGAGTAAAAACTCAATCCAAAAACATGGATTTACTACTTCTCTCTCTAAGAAGCAGGTGGAGAGAGAGGATCTGACCAAAATTCCATGAATATTAATTGGTGAGAGAGCCTCTTCCTCAATTTATAGTGGAGTTTCTAAATACCCAGTTGGGTTCCCTGACCCCTGATATTTTCAACATCCAAAAAATAAATAATTATGATGAACTAAATTATGCCAATATTATTTATTATTTTATCACATAATTATAATTTATATTAAATATATTACATGATAAAACCAAGCCATTTAAATTGACTCACCATTCTTTCTTAATATTATATAAACCTTGAATATTAAAATAATATTTGTTCGATTAATATTTTTTTCTTGTATTTACTTAACTTGTAATACATTGAATAAATTGAACCCCAATTATTCATAACTTTAATAATAATGAATTTATTTAATTATTAGTGATTGATATCTTAGACAAAAGTCAAACCCCATTTCGGTTCCCACCATGTATAATATACCTATTCAACTGAATAAATCGGATTCTTGAATGCGCTATTTTGTATAACCATCAAGGCCCTTTTCTCGATAGCATTGAATAAAGTACACAGACCCAGAAAAGAGTCTAGAAACCCATCAAGACCCCTAAAGAGATAAGGATAATCAAATAAATTATTACCAACCTACAAACACTGATTTTTTACTATAATATCTTTATCTTTAAATATCTCATAAAGAAGGACGCACACTTGTGTGATCTCACTTTTCTTGATTTATTATTTGTTGATATAATCGGATGGACTTACCTTTAGACTACTTTAACTGAAGTCTTATGAAGGTAGAACCATCCTGATCAACTAGGCCTGAGATATAAAACTTCTATAACATGGTAATGAAAAATCCTTTCTTGACCATTCAAACAATTTCATACCACTAACGATGCACCCAACACAATATACCTCACCAAAATTTCAATATCATGGTTTTTTCCTTGCATCAAAGTACGCAATCAAATGACATATATTGGTAATGGTATAAAGTCAGGAGACCAATACACATGTCTAGAGATAGGAACAACCAATGAAACCAATAACATGTGGTGTTCCTATTAACAAGTTTGTCCTCATGATCTCACTACTAGATATCACCAAGTGCGAACATCATGAGAATAAGTGTCAATGCTTATGAGCCCCCATCACCTAATAGTCAAACATATACTATGTCCATTCAGTAAAATGTATCTAGACCATAAGACCCTAGTTTAAGAGTAATTTCATAGTATCTCTAGGTTCTCATTATAGATTAGGATATTCTATATCCTTTTGATATGACAATTTATCTAGGACATTACTATTAAATAGTGGATGTAGAAAAGTCAACACAATAATGGTAAGAATTCATCATGTATACCTAACTACATACATGATATGGTAATCTAAAGTACAGAAAATTTGGGTCTAGGGAACCCACTATTTCAACACAATCATCTTGGTTAGGGTTTGTTTCTACTTTATTATGGTGCGTTTGAGGTTCGGTTGAATTTCCCACCAGTTTTTAGTGGTTTTTGACATAAAAGGAAAGTGGTTTCATATATAAACATTATTAAATGAATGATTTTTCTAACCTAAATATTTAGTATGTTCTTTGATTAATATATGTGGTGTGAAAGTGGATTTTGATAGAGATTAATATTTTTTTATTTTTTCAATGGAACATTTGATTTGAAATGGGGTGTGTTTTTGGTGTAACCCCATTTTTTATCACTTGGTAGTGTTTTATAATTTTTGAATTTTTTTATTAAATGTAGAAAGGGATGAAAATTATTTTGTGTTATGGTATTAGTGTCTGTTTGATTCTAAAAGGGGTATTTTTGGAATGATTTTGGTGTAAGGACATGTTGTGTTTATTATGTTGTTTTATAAGTTTTGAAAATTGTTTATTGAATGATAGAAGAGGCGAAATCTTGTGGGAAACTATTTTGGTTGTTTTATGTTTTTAAAATGGTTTTTTAATTGAGAAGGCTATTTTTTATGTGTACCATTTTGGAAATGTCTTATAAAATTGTTAAAACCATTTTTGGTAGCATTGATAATGTTTTTAATTTTAAAGTTGCATTTAGACATGTAATTGGGTGTTTTTCATGTGTATTACTTGTTAAATCATTTTGGGTTATTTTATGATTCATGAAATTGATATATAAAATGGTGTTGGGGATTCCAATTCTGGTTTGGTATGTTGTTGTGAAGCATTTGGCCTAAAAAGAGGACTTTTTAATGAATTTTGTGCACAAATCCATGTAGCACCTCTTAAAGTTTCTTTATAAAATTGTTATTGGGTTTAATGAACTACATTGAAGTTGAGGAACATGTTTGGGGTATTTTTTGGTTTCTGTGTGATTTATAAATGATGTATTGATGTGAAAATGGTTATTTAGAACATGTGTAACTTATTTGAGCACAAATAGAGAAGCTTGAGTATCTAGGTGGGTGGACTATGACTAATATGACACTGATTTGGTAGTGGATTTGTCCCTATTTCACTTAGAAATATTGACGATGAAAACACTAACTAAACTAGAGACCACTAGGCCATTATGTTTTCCCCTCCTAATGGACTATGCATGAGAAGGTTATTGGTTATGGTTACTTTTACACTGAGATATGATGTACCCAGGGCCCCATAGCTAGCTAGTGACTAGGGGTATTCTTGCGACTAGTTATCATTGATTATATTGTACGTACCATTGTAATACGGTGTGTTTGGATGATAATTTAAGAATCATGTGTGTTTTCTTTAAAATTATTCATTCTTTAAAGTTTCCCTCTTGAAAAATGTATTTATTTAAAGTTGCATCCCTTTAAAATTGTTACTGGCATTTCTTGTTTATGAAATCTTGCAAGTTTTTTGTCTTATAAAGTTTATGGTATGGAACCTTTTCTTGGGTGGAATCCTATTGGGATTAGTCTCACTCTATACTTACACCTTTGGCTATATGTATACTTGGTAATGTTTGAAATAGGTAAGGTAAAGGTCGTTGGAGATGGTGGTTTGGGTTTCTAGCTTCCTTTCTCGATGTCGTGTTGTGGAGATGGCTTGAGGGTGATGCCCCTTTCTATGTGGTGGTTCTTGGGATTGACATGATGCTCCATTTTTTTATGTTTCTATTTGGTTTTCGTTTTAATATATATAACTCAATTATTAATTTTTGTTAAGACTTCTTTGGCGTAAATTTTCAGATTTAGTTTATTGATTATTGTTGGTGGTTTTAAGATTATAAACTTGGAAAAAATCATTCCCAAGCTTCAATTACGATACCTGAAACTTGTGCCAACCCGTTGAGATAGGGAACGCCCTTCGGGACTTGCCACGAACCAGGTCGGGTGCCGGTTTAGATAATGACCAGTTGGGTTCGTGAAAAAATGGTATCAAAGGAGGTTCACTCTTTTTGGGTCATATTCTTTTGGTAAAGAGTCTAGGTAGACCGAATCTAGGATTTTCAGGACTTGACATTTTGATTACGAGTAGGGTTTATGACCAGCGCACCTTGGGACGAGATTCAAGTTGCTTGGGAAAGATGGGTTTTATATGAGTTATTTGGTTCTTATGGTTCGTTGATGATTTCGGGGAATGAAAAGAGTCTTGGGTACATGGTCTTAGTAAGGTCGCAGGGCCTGGAAATCCATGTGGTTCTAGAGATATGGTCTTAGAACACTTCTTGTGATGATGGAGTGACTGGAATATGACTGCCAACTTTATATCTAAGTCACCCACTGAAAATTGTTTCCCTCTTTTGAGAAGCATCTTGCATCTCTTTGGGTTTTGGAAATTTTTTTGAAACCCCCTTACTTTGGAGTCATGGAGGCTTGGTTTTAAGGTAAAAATGGCATGGTTTTGGGAAAGTGGAAAATGAATTTTCATAACTTTCTAAAATGATGTTTGGAAATGTGAATTTTCGTGAAATGATTTTATAGTAAAATGAAAATGGTTTGATTAATCAAAGGGTGGAAAGGAATTTTTATAATTTTTTTTAAGAAAAGGATTAGAAAATAGATTTTTAGGAAGTGGTTTTTGTGTAAAATGAGATTGGGTTTTGATTTTGTTGTTTGCAGTTTTGATAAAGAGAAAGTGTGGGTAAAATGTTTTGATTTCTAAAATAGGAATGGTTCGGTTTTGGTTTTTGTTATCCTCGCATACGACCACATGCATGGGTTTATATGTGAAGATGGATGGTTAGTGTCATGGCCAGATGAGTTTTGGGGTGGATATGAGGAGGGTTCCTAGTGTGGCATGGAAACATGCATGTGTGAGGCCCATGGGATACCATTGGTGAATGATCAAATCAACAAACCCATTTACTTTAAAATAATTGATTTTTAAAGAAAATATGATGTTTTGATAACTGGTGGGTGGGTGGGGTGTCTTATGTGTTTTTGGGAATGTTTTTGTGGGATATTTCGAGTTCGATAACCCCTCTTGTTTGAACAATGTTTTGGTTTTTTTTCATCGGTAAGTTGGGTTAAGGTGTTGGTTAGTGGTATTTTACGAGAAATGTTTTGGGAAGCCTTATAGAAATTCCCCTCTTATGTTAGATTCTGTTTTGGGGTACGTTTTGAACAAAATACTAACTTTTTTGGGTCCTTGAGTTTCCTTGTTGACTAGGATATGCCCACATAAAGAGTTAATGGACAATTAAAGTGTGGCCCAGGGTGATTCTCCACTGAAAGATCCTCTAGTTGATCAACATAAGGGCTCCCTTGTTGAGATTTGGGGATTGATTCTACCCCCTCTTCATTTTGTTTACATAGAACTTCGTTTAGTGGGATAATGTTTATGGAAGGTTGAAATAGACCTTTGTCTCTTAAGTTTTCTAGTTCATAAAAGTTGAAGTTTTCCACCGTTGTGTTTATAGATTCTATCTGGAATTGATGAAGGGGAATTCTAGTGAGGAAATTTAAAGTAGTCCTGAGTTTATGGACTTAACCACATTATTTAAGGGCCTTTGGTTATTTTGTTGGTTTCTCATAAGAAAATAATTCTAGTTAGGCCACCATTGTGGAAAATCTGGTTGTTCGAGGCTATTAGGGCCACTTGCGGTAATCTCATGATTCTTGGGACTTGGTTCAAGGTTCCAATCCTTATAATGTCTATATAGGCTGATTGGGTCATGTTTGATGATTTTTTTCTATGTTTTTTTCTTTTCATGGGTCTCCATGTAAGAATTAGTTCCTTAAACACAAGTACTTCATAAGAACACTAGAGAGGGAACATAGCCAAAGAGATATGGTTTTATTGTTAACAAAGATGGTAAATCGTTATTTATTGAAAATGATGAACCACTATCCAACAAATATGCAGTAGAGAGCTTAAATATGGAAAGAATCCATGAATTTGGAATTGGATTCCATGTATCAAAACAAGGTTCTGATTTTGGTCGATGTGTTTGATGTAAATCCAATAGGGTAAAAATGGGTATTCAAGAGGAAATTAGACATATAAGGTAATTTAAATACCTATAAAGAAAGGTTAGTGGTTGGAAGGTTTAAAAAAATTAAGGAATTGACTATAATGAGACCTTTTCACCAATTTTTATGTTTAAAATCATCAAAAATATAGTTTTTATAGAAGATTACCATGTCTATGAAATTTGGAAGACTGAAATAAAAATAGCTTTCATTAATGTGGTCCTTTAGGAATATGTCTATATGATATAACCATAAGGTATTCTAGCTCCAATTGATGCCTAAATGATTTTCAAGTTCCATAGATACATTTATGGATTTAATAAAGAACCCAGGTTATAGAATTTAATTTGATAAAGTTATAAAAGAATTTGGTTTCATTAATAATGAATGTGATCCATGTTTTTACAAGAGGTTTAATGGGAATGTCGTCATTATCTTAGTATTATATGTTAATGACATTGTACTTATTGAAAATGACATACCAGTATTACAGTCGATTAAAGAATGGTTAAACATGAGTTTCTCCATAAAGGAATTAAGTGAAGTATCCTATATTCTAGGGCTCAAGATCATTAATGATAGATCCAAGAGTCTTCTTGGTATAAGTCAAATTACATAAATTGACCATAAATTGATGTGATTTAGTATGAAACAATCCAAGTTGGTATTAGTTCAAGTGTAACATGATATACATATTTATATGAAAATGTGTCCTCATACAAAACATATAAATGAGATAATGAGTAATATACCATATGCTTCGACAATATGATCAATCATGTAATCCATGATAGATACTATAAATGATGTTCCCTATGAATTTTTAATGGTGTAAAGATATCAAGCTAATCCAATAGACTAGAATTGTTCTTCTATTAAGACTATCCTTATGTATATGAGAATAACTATGGATATTTCCTAGTGTACATAGGATATTAGGAGCTGATCATCAAAGGTTATACTGTTGGAAGATGTAAAATATATTATAAGGATCTAATTTCATAGTTAGTATATTTTCTCTATGTTAAAGGAGGAGTTGTGAGATGGAAGTGTTCAAAACATCCTGTCATCATTGATCCTAGAGTGGATTTAGTGTATATAATGACTTATGATGCATCTAAGGAATCCATTTTGTTCTGAAACATTTTATAATAACTTGATGTGTTACCTATCAGTAAATTCCCTATCACATTGTATTCTGATTAAACTACAATGGTGGATCTTTTAAATATCCAAGGTCATACCAATAGGAAAATAACAAACTCTGAAAGCATCACCTCTTAAAGGATTTTTCTTAGAGGGATGAATTTTAAATAAGAAGAGTCACCATAGAAGAAAATGTGGCATGCCCCTTGACTAAAGTCTTATCTCAATAGAAGCATGAGTATCATCAAAAATCTAGAGGACTAATGGTTGTTAGTAGTTAGCTCTAGTGTAAGTGGGAGTCTGTTGGATTTTTTCTTTAAACCCAACTTATTTGTACATTATGATAACCTGAATTCATTATATTGAATATTAATTATCACATAATGATTTTTATTATGTATAACATAGTATGTGATAATATTTGTAGAGTAGTTGTCATCTTGAAAAGTTGTAGTAGTTCCCCACTATGATGAGAACCCAGTAGTTCCGTGATAGTATTCTTAAATTTATTTTCCATAGCTAGATGACATCATTTGAGGGACACATATGATACAGTCTTTCAGGGTTAGAGGATTGTATGACTTTGAGGAACCTTCTCATGGCATACTCCCTTGGTAATATCCAATGCATAATATTATAATAATGATACCCTCCAATAGGGAATCCGCATTTATATATTTCATTGAATGTTCATATCTAAAGATGTATGTATTGATCCTTAGAGATTAATATTTTTTAATGAGTATTATAATTAAATTAAATTGATGTATTAAATAAAACTAGGATGACATATGTTCATGGAGAGATAGGATACATTGTGTATGTCATGAGTAATATTTAATTAATGAATAATATAAAATAGGATTTTCCCCAATTTTCTTTAACAGAAGTTGATATATTAGGACCCTTGATTGAAATTTTATATCCTAAATAAAACCATGTCCATAGTGTTCTATAGGAATGTTTGTTTTCTAGAAATTCAAAGAAATATACATAAAGAACCTTAGTTGATGGCAATAGTATGAAACCTTCTCAATTATAGATATCATGGTAAAGGGATTATATTACACATTAATCATCCATATGTCATTTTTGTTGGTGTGGTGTTAAATTCATTCTCTATGGGGGCCCTGGTGTATTTCTAGAATATAACCTAGGAATTTGTTCTTATTTTCCTAATACCATTGAGAAAGAGGCCTATATGGTAACACACTTAGTGTTTCTATAATCTCATATAAATAATAAATAACTATTTATTATTTTTCAGGATGAATATATATTATTCCCTCATGTGTTTTAATAATAATTCAGGTTTTCTTGATCACATATATTTCATCACCAATTATTTGAGGGAATATTATTTTAAAAAATTAATAAATATTCATTTTTATTTAGTGAATATAATATTTATTTATTTATTAAATAATAGTTCAATGATATTTATTTATTAAAAAAATAGTCATTATACAATGCCTAATTCAAATTTTGGAGGAATGGTGGACTGACATTAATAGTATGGTGATAAATAATATATAATAAATATTATTTGAACAAATAAAATTTAATTTAATTCATGAGATTAACTCATGATAAGAAATAATAAAAATATTATTATTATTATTATTATTTTAGAGACATGAGGTTCTGTATGGATTACAGAAACAATAAACGCACATATGAAATTTTTATTTTCTATCCCTAGCGGTACATAAAGCCAATTACATTATTTTTCTAGAGAGAGAAATAATTTTTTTATTCCCAAAGAGATCCTAAGATAATCCTATCAAATCCTTTGATATATCCATCTTAAAGAACTCTCTCAAGAATGGAGAGAGATCCTCCTCCACCACAACTCTAAAGTCTAGAGTGATCGAACAGAACCCTTCCTTGAAGAAATTATTGGGGTGATCAAAGGGAAATTATAAAAGAATTAGGATATTTTATTAAACCACCTAGAGAATCCAACAACAATGTTTGAAGTTTTGTAGAACACATGTAGTAACCACTGGAGGGAATATATTATTGATTTCTATAACGCAACTATGGTACGACATAGAGATGTTGTCAAATCCATTAATAAAGAAATAATTATTCACAAGGTAATTATTTACTTGATCAAAATAATTGACTGAAAATTAATTTTTTATTATCAAAACACTTTTAAGGGAAAGTGAGAAACCAGATGTTCCAAGATTACCACAAAAAAAACAACCATAATTGAGAAAAACATAGAAACTGGAGTTTCCCCTCCCAAGAAATTGCACCATGACAATAAGCCTTCACCAAAGCATGACATCAGGTTTGTTGTCTCGTGCATAGGATCATGGGCATGAAACTGATGTCATAGCCATATCCTCTCAATCATCCCAATCCAAATGAAATGCACCAATGAATTCATCCGGCTCTGATCCCCATCTGAAGCAGCTCCAAAAACCACCATAAAAACTAATAGATTCATGGACCAAGGGAAGATAGACCTAACAAGAAAACCTCACAAAACAACCCACCAAAACATCCTCTTAAACAATGTCATTAAAAAAAATTTGAGCTTACCAGAGTCATTTTCCTTAAACAATTTCTAGGAAGAAGAAGAAACCTAGGTACCTGGAACCTCCACCATTCTCTTTTCAAAATTATAAGCCAGCTGATCCCAAGAGTGAATGTATTGCCCAATGTTAATCTTTCCTTTATTGAAACCCCCACCAAAATTAGATCCTATTTGTCGATCCATGAGTATTTCTCCTCATTAAGAGTCACCCTTAGTTACCTCCCCATAATTTTATTAGCTTTCTCTTTTGTTTCATTGAGGAGTAGAGCTTGCTCAACCACTTCTTATTCAGAGTTTAAAGTAACTCAAAAGGATTAATTCCCTGGTCTTCTAGTCTCTGGTTACTCAGAATCTCAGTGGCCATCTTTTTGTTGTTTTTCTTTTTCATAGACCGAGTCTTCATAATAGGTGGTAAGGATGATTAATCCTTCCTCCACTTCCTCCTCTTAAGACTCTACTTACTTTTTGGGCTTAATGTTCCATCTGTCGAGAGCTTGGGTTCACTTTTATTAGTATCCTTCCTGGAGAATGCATCATCATGAACCGGGAAGGATGGATATGAACTCAAACCAACCTCAGAAAGACCTTCAAATTTGTTACTCCAGAGGATAGAGGTTCGGTTTAAATAATCTGAACCCCATGGATTTAGATTTCTGGTCAAATTAACCGCATCATCATCAGCCTCTTGTCTCTCCTTATACACCTCGTCATTGCCTGACCATAACACCTCAGTGCAAGGAGTTATAGATGTAACCTCCTCCCCACTAACCACCTGCACCATAACCACAGTACACCCATTTGATTGGTTGTCCATTTGATCATACTCATGTGGTACCAAACCATCAACCCTCAGCTCACTAATGGAATGTCAAGCCAGGTCCTGGTTCAGCCTGCGGAACACCTCAGAGACCTACGGGTTAACCTAGGAAACTATGGTCTTATTCACCCGATCTATGCCAGAAATCCCCTCAAGATTACATTCCACTGTATAACTATTGAGTTTCTCTTCCTCCATTGTTTGTAACATCTGAGGTCCCCGATCTACCCCCTTTATACCCATTGGCAACTAATATAAGGCATCCTTCTCATGATCCTTTGGAACGTTACCCCTACCACCAACCTTGTTCCTTCCCCTGGACTGGACTCCCCAAGGAAAAACCTTGAATGAGTGTCTCGATCTCTTGGACACCGAGCATACATTGATTCCAATTCCACTACCCCTCTGTATAACAAACCGTCGATGGAAAGCATCCGAGGAGTGCCCCAAACGATTGCAGGAAGAGAAGAAACCAATCCAGTTTTCATATATTACATGCTTCCTAAACCTATATTTCTCACTAATTTAAATCCAGGCATAATCAAATGGAGTTTGGGATGGGTCAACTTCCACACAAAATTTTGGGTTGACAGGGTGAAAAATCGCCTCAGTAAGACTATCAGAGCATAGAAATCTACCGAACAGATTACCGATCATCTTAATAACGGATGGGTTTGTAAATGGAAAAGGAATATTTGGAAAGATTACCCAAACCGCGGCCTAAGGTGGATCCCACTTCAAGTGAAATTCGAAATACCAATGAAAAAAGAATAATCAAAAACCATCAACACTACAGGGGGATCTCGACCATGCTCTCATGAGGTCATCCTTAGAAGAAAATCGGATCACGATATGCTGTTTGTCAAAAAATCCCATTGTTTCCCTTTCATAAAGATTGCAAGAGGTGAAGATGAATCTGTTAAAGGAATAAATTGAAGTTATCCTCTGTCTAAACCAAGCCACCAATGTAAGGTTCATGATCATTGTGGTTTCTGTAAATTCTGAAGATGAAATATGGAGATTTGGAAGATCATCAATGAGATCTGTGACCTTGGGACTTATCGAAACTTTCAAGAAGGGAGGAAGACAGTCAAGTTTAGAGAATGAGTGGAAAGAAGACCCTACTCTCCTGTTTGATTCCAGAGGTCCCTCCTCCATTGGGGGAGGAGGGACCAGTGCTATTGTCACTGTCTTCACTGAGGAGAATCAGAGATAATTAGCCTAGGGTTAGCGCCACCTCTCCACCTAAATAATATGTGATGATCATGGTTTTTGGTTTTGGAATTTTTCTATTTACTGTATTCTTTAATTCAATTTTATTGATCATGACATTTAGCTCCATATAAATCTTAGATTAATCATTGATCACAACAAAAAATTGAGTTGGGAATACCTCATTTGCCACTTCCACAGCACCTGAAACCTTCCAGTTATAAGGATAATGTTAATAAATATAATGAAAATTTATGACCCAACCATAATTATAGAAATATAATATCACATCTAACATCAGACCTTCCAATATATTGAAAAACAATAAGGTCAATCCTACATACATGTGAACTATAGCCTCCACGAATCGATGTGATCCATTTTCTATATCCAATTTTAAAATATTTTAATATGGTTGTATTTGATTAATATAATTTCAATATATGATATAATAATGATTATATAATTTTTAGTTAATATTTATTTTCTTTTCATTCCATCTGTTGATAAAAATGGAAATAGTGTTCAGGTGTACGTATAACATGCCCTCTCCATGAATGGTGTAATCCATTTTCTATATCTATCATTTATAGATTATTATAAATAAATATATAATAAATATATATTATATTTATATAATTTTAAACATTATTTATATAATGGAACCATTATCAATGTAACCGAAAAAAATCATGGATCAAAACATACATGGAAGACGAAATAATTATCACCTAAAGCATTGATTTTAAGAAATAATTGTTAAAAAATAAGGGGAAAATATTATAATTAAATCATATATGGTATAAGATATATTAATATTGTTCTATAACATATTTATTATAAACATACATTTATTATATAGGATATCCAGACACATATGAAGGAAGGCGGGTATGTGGTAAGGGGTTTTCTTCTCACATATACTTTGGTGATACATATAACATATTCATCACTTATTTATTTAATTGGCGTATATTCTTCAACTTTTTATATTTTATTTCATTAATATATTTATCCTCATGTTATTTAATATTTTATATGAATTTATTTATTTCATGGGTCTTACGATTCGAATGTTACCAAAGTGGTAATGGTTTATTTCAAAATCTCATCATTATTCAGGATTGTTTAGGATTAAGTCACCCTTAGGGGAATTATTTTATATTTCAATATTAGACAAAAATATATTATATTATCCTTAGGTTAATCATTAAATTTTAATGTAATAGTACCATTTTCAACTTTTTTGTACATTAGATGATTTAGAAAATGTTTTTATGAAAACTAAAATTTATTTCTCTTTTATATCAGAAATACTATTTCTTCTAATAATTATTTTCTAATTTTTTTTTTAAATATTTTTAAATTATATCAATTATTTACTAAATAAGTTTTTACATATTTTTTACTTATTTAAAAATATTTTGAAAGGGTTCTTCATCTTCTTTTCCAAAATAAGGCATGTTTGGATTTTATCAGAAATTTAAAAGGAATATTTTTTTAATGTGTAAAATATGAATTGAATTTCACAATTTTATGACCAATCAATGTTTTAAATATTATTTACCATGTTTTGAAGTTTCTTTCAATGATTTGTTTTCATAAAAATTGTGAACTTTTTTTTGAAACGTTATTTTCAAAGTGCATAGGATATTTTCCTCTGTAATATTTTTATGAAATTTTTATTGGATTTCTATTCATCATCTCCATCAACCATTTTTGTAATTATTATATATTTGGGATATGTGGTATTTATATCATCCTTATTATTTCTTTCAATTCATTATGATCATTTTGATTGAATCTATACAATTTTATTATAATTCACTATATTATTTTGGATTTTTTATGATTATGGTTATTTATTAGGGTTAGTAGTAAAATTTCATATGATAGTTTTTAATAAAAATGTTTATTTTGATTATGTTTCTCACCTTTAATATGATTAATGCATTGTAATTAGTAAGTAATGGGTGGGGTCTGATTATAGATATCCCCTCGATGTATTAACATGTCTCATTAGACAAATCTATAACAACCCAGGGTTAACATACGTGGATATTACATCATTTTAGATGTATATTTAGTACATTAAAAAATAAATTCCCAATGAACATAATATTTTAGTGTCTTTGGAAACATGGAAACAAAATCTTCTATACTAGTGAAAGATCTTCAACATCTCCCATAAAGATCTACACCATTGTAACTTCTACCTAAAATCTTTTTTCATAACCTAGAGAAAGGAAACATAAGAAAGGGATAACATCAAATTATCAGTAAGGGTAAACAGGGGATACATGTAATCATAAACATGAACATCTTAATATGATAACACAATTGTAACATTAGGAGATCATACCCTACATATCAAAGGTCGTAAACATGAGTTATGGGATAACACATGACAGTTCATAAGACTTGAATCATAAGGAAATAAAAATAATGAGCCATGAAAACATAACTAATGAATACGACATAGGATTTTTTTCATACATATAAGAATAGGAATGTTTATGTTAGGGATACCTACCAAGACCTTTATAACATGTAAGGATTGGGCTAAGACTCATGTACCAACTTGGGGATTGGTCTAGAAACCCGTGTAACCACTTTATTTTAGGATTTGGCTACAACCCATGTACCTTCTTGTTTTTTAGATTGGGATACTATGCATGTACCCTATTTCATTTAGTCTTGGGATACAACCCATACACCCTCTTTCTTTTTGGGCTTGGTCTACAACCCAAACACCCTCTTTCTTTTCGGGCTTGGGCTAGAACCCAAACACCCTCTTTCTTTTCACGCTTGGGCTACATATCATGTCCCTTTGATCTCTTATAAAACATATCATTAACCAATTCATTTGTGGGAGATACAGGTCCCACCCATATCATAGTAAAATCAATCACATATGTGCCACAATATAATAAAACATTCATCATATCGTGACCCATAAAAAGATATAGGTCTTATAAACATCAAATCATGACCCATAAAATGTAATGGGTATCATTGAAATTTCATCACATAATAACCTATATAAAATAGATAGGTTTCATAACCCTTTCATCTAAGCATTACTCATGAAAGGGAAATGGATTTCATAAACATATAACCTGTGAATGAGAAACTGGTTTCATAAAGACAATGACATTAAGCATGACCCATTCATAGAAAGGATATGAATGTAAACATTAGAGAATTTCCAAAAAAGGGATTTATTAAAATCAATTAATTTCATCTTATATGGAAAATATTTTTGAAATATCTTTCAAAAACTTTTCTTGAGGAAAATATCCTTTATTCATTGAAAAATGATTATTAATACATAAAACCAATTAAAAATTAGTTTCTTAGAAAATACATTTAATAAAAATAAGGAATACTTGAAACCATTTTGAAAATATTTTTCCTTTAAAATTAGTTATAAAACAATTTCATAAAGAATAAACTTTTAAAAAAGAAAATAAATCTTCACGGGAATGACAGTGGGTAAATCCGTATATGTTGTATGAAGTAAAAAAAAGAACATTCCCTTTGAACGGTAAAAAGGTTAGAAGGAATTACTTGTCAAGAAATGATAAGAATATTCTCTTTAAGATATTTTTATAATAAAAAAAAGGTTAATAATATCTTTAAAATATTATAGGATAATGGTATAATATTCTTGGAAACCCTTTTAAGAAAACATAGATTTCTGACCGAAGTAAGTGTAATGCTGGGATTTCCTAAAAACACATTCTTAACTATATTATGTAAAAAAGAGTAGAATATGGAACTAATACATGAGGATATCATGAAATAACATAGTATAAGGAAAATAATTAATATTTCTGAGATAGGTATCATAATATTTCAACAATGGAATCAATAACAAAAACAATCTTGGAAAGCGATGAGATTGTCTTAAAAAACTCTTATAACCCGGTTACTTGGGATCATACTCTCCATGTAAAAAATTAAAATTAAATGAACCTTCATATATCATGAAAATAATAAATTCATGTTATAACATGTAAAATTAAATTATATACACATTTAGGAAGATTTTAGGTTCATAACAAAACATGAATCTCAAAGAAGGAAAATTAAGACAAAACTGTTTTACCAATTTGGTAAAATTTGAAAGCTAACACCCATGGAAGAAGGATAATTAATTGGGAATGTGAATAAAAAAAATTAATTATAATATATATATAATAAATTCATGGTCAGTACATATACCAAAAAATGGAAAGAGTTGTGAACATAACTTGTATCTCACAAAAATTAAAAGTGAGATGAAATCCTCTTACCTTGTGTCTCGAATCTCTCTATACTCATACAAGATTCATGTATAATAAATATAATTTTATTAAATATACTTTACATAATAATATGATTATATATATTAGAATATATGGTTTTATTATGACCTTACATTACCCTCTTGTTATCAATTTTATGTTAAGGTTTCACTTTGGGTAATATTAAATTTGTTCTTCGCATGTGTCTTAATTTGTTACATCTTTGGTCCTTATACCTATATCATGATTATAGAATGTATAAAATGATATAAATATAATTTATATCCAGTATATTTATTTTATAACAATCTATAGCATAATTAAGTATTTAATGTAATACACTGTTCAAGGAGACGGTTAGTCGTACGTACGCATGAACATTGTTTTCTGTTTTTTATTATCCTTTTGAAAGAAAGTGTGTAAATGAAATATTGGTATATATGTATATATATATATATATATTATTAAAGTATCATAAATATTTCATATATATCAAATAATTTTATTAAACCCTTTCTTAAAACATTCTTTGTGGTGTGTGAACGAATCACATCGCTTTTAGGGGGCGATAGTCCACACTTCCTCAAATGAGATTATTGTATTAACACCAAATAGAATGTAAAAATATTTGTGTTTTAACAGAAATAAAGAAGATTAAAGACATAATAAATATAATATATTAAATATATAAATATATTTTCTACCATAATGGAGACTATGATTGGTGTTAAAGGAGAAATGAACAATCATCATTTCATGAAGCAGTAGTTCACCGTACATAGAAACTCTATGTTCAACATCCATTAGATGAAATTGTGTGCAATTGTTGGTAAAAAACATTGATTGAAAAAATACTAGTATATTTATGATACTGTTTTTTCACACAATAATGTAATAAATATATTTTAGGGTGTGGATAAGGAAAATAAAGGAAAGGAGATAGAGAGAAGACATTACCTCTAAATCGGGTAACTTCTTTTTGTTTGGTCCAAAAGGATTATGTGAGATGTTTTCTTCCCAAAGTTAGGATTCAATGTAGAATGTAGTATTTTTTTAATGATACTTGGTCAGATATTTAAATAACTTAAATTTTTTTATATGTGTGAGTAATTGGTTGAGGTGGTGGCCTTTTACAGGGTAGGAAAAGGAATCACATGGAATTTTTAGAAACAAATTTGGTGTGCACAAGTTCTTACCTAAAAAAAGTCATACCAAACCAAAAAGATCAATAATTTAAAGTTTATGGACTAAATATGGACATACAATGTGTGTTGGAAATGTTTCATGGTCATTTTGGCCCTTGATTTTAAGGTTTAGTCCTTAATTAAGCTTAATTTGGCTTTAACCGTTGTGATTAATTTTAATCACTTTTATTAACCATTTTGGTAAAAAATTGACATGGTCATATTAGAATATAAATATTAGACTGAATAAAATTTTTTATGTTATATTTTTTAAATTACAATAATATAAGATCC
This sequence comes from Viscum album, assembly GCA_963277665.1. Classification (NCBI taxonomy): domain Eukaryota; kingdom Viridiplantae; phylum Streptophyta; class Magnoliopsida; order Santalales; family Viscaceae; genus Viscum; species Viscum album. The sequence continues at coordinate 1,279,006,522 of OY728146.1, read as the reverse complement.
AAAATTAATATTTGTGCTAATCCCATAGATGAGAAAAAAATAGCAGGGTTTTAATGTCGGAAAAATTTCAAAATTTTGTTAATATTTTTTATACATTTTCAAAGTGAAGTTGATCCCAATGAATTTAATTGTATTAGTATATGTAATATTAATCTAATTTTATCTTAAAAAATATTTATAATATCATTTATCATTAATATTTAGTTAGAAAAAAAGGCAGTTTGTAACAAAAAAGCACTATTTTTCATTATTCATCAAAAAATGAATTTTATCAGAAAAATCCAAAAAATTCATCTTATGATAATTTAGAAGTTCTGAAATAAAAAATGAAGTTTATTTTTTCAATTTAAATTTAAAAATTTGTGTAAAATTACTTTCATTAGAAGGGAATTAAAAGTAGTTTATTTGAGAAAACCGTATTTTTAAACATTAAAGGACTTTACCAATAATTATATCTTTTATTATAAATATGTTTTATTTATATAAAATAATTATCGAAATATTTGAAAATTAGTTATTAGTATTCATATTATCTTATTTAAATATTTAAAAAAATAAAAAGGGATGTTTCGTAGAAATTCAGTGTTGTGTGTATCGTACGCCAACTTAGTGTTGCGTGCATCGTACGCCAAGATAGTGTTACATGTAGCACAAAAACTGTTAGTATGGAATGTAATGCAAGACAAGTTGGTAATTATTGTGAAATGAATGTTTGAATTAGTGTATTAATATATATATATATAAAGAATTATTTCTAATGTCATGTGAAATGAAAAATATTGAAAAGTTAAATTAATTTAAAAAAATTCTCAAAATCTCATGGTGTTACATTATAACCCCTTAAAATGAATTTCTCCCTCGAATTGTTTTTGTGTTATAAAATTTTAAATACTTGAAATTTTTATTTATAGAAACCCACATCATAAAAATGGATACTAAAGCTTCTTAAAAGGGAAATTTGGAACCATAATGTTTACCCAAAGTAACATATAACTAGGTTTCCACATAGGAGAACCTAGGTTGAGAGTGAAGATTAGACAAGGAGGAAAACATAAACATTTATAGGGAGTGATTGAGGTCATCAATAACAAAAAAGTTAGTGATCAAAGGAATATCTAGGGGCCCAAATTTTTAAATCATTAATGATTCCAAAAGCCATTGGTTCAACAGAATTTAAGGTATTAAGACAACGTTTTTTTATCACTTTCATAACATTGAATAATTCTTTATAAATTTCTATAAAATATTTTACTCTTGGTTTTCACTTTGAGAAAATTATAATAAATACATTATCTCAGGGAATGAATGTTTAGAAATTTACTTTTATGATAAAGCACAAAAATATTCCATTATCAAATCTTAAGGCTCATAAAAGAGTAAAAAGTATAACTATTTGTCTCTAAAAAACAACATGTATTAATCTATAAAAAGTAACACTAATATTTCATCATAAATATTTATTCATTAAAAATTAATAAAAATTAACTAGGGCATTGCGTAGGCCGGTGGTAGGCATGAAACCCTTATCGTTCTTTGGTTATGGGTTCAAGACCCACAGCCTTGCTGGATATGATTGGTTTTCACCCGATATACATTATGTCCTTTTTTTAAAACTGCACTAATATAATATATAAGATGGGAATCCTTGAAATAAGTTTAATCACTAATTATCCTTTAACCAAGGTTTTCAACACAAATTCAATGCACAAATACTTCCTCTGAAGTTTAACTTATACTTTTCATGAACAGATCGCCTTTTAACCCTTTAGATGATGAAAATCTAAAAACTTATAAAGAGAGTCATGAAATCATAGTAACATTGATTCCACTATATCACAATGTATCTCCTCTTTTTAACATTCCTAACATGTGAATACACTTATTTTATGTTCCCTTCAAACATGGTAACAACATGAATTACCATAAATCCTTATGGAAAACATTCATGCTTCCTAATTCCAAAGTATATTGGATTTACTCCTTAAATAAAAAAATGTTGTAACCTTCATTAGTGGTAGAATAAACCACCTATAAACACGTAATTTCTTATTTTAAAGGTAATCAGTACTGTATGATTTACTTATTCATATCGCATGTATCTTTATCCATACAACATTATCTTAACATAAAGAACATGTTAAGGATTACCTTCACTTAGTCACAATTTTAACTTTCATGAGATGACCTTTCTAGTCCATCGTGACCATTTAACATATTCTTGTAAATCCTTATAAAAACATAAACTTAAAAATCCATTAATAATTTACCATTCTAAATTCTGGAATCCAATTACATAAATACTTCGATTACTTCATCCTTAATCCATTAATGATAATACCTCTTTCTTTTCACATTTCATATGTAGTCTCATAATCATCCAAAATATAACTATTACTCACACCACCTTGATAAATCTCTTCATGAACATTCTTCTTGTGACATTGGGTTTCATAATGACCATTTTCTCCACATTTAAAACACTTAACCATCGATGATGACTTAGGGTGGCCAACATTCTTATCCATTTTGTTAACGGAACTATTCATTTTTCCCTTGCAATAAATTTATTTGTCTTTTTATTTTCTATAGTCAAAACACCTTCTTGTTCCTTGAATACATTCACATAGGTGATTATTTCAACATTCTTGACACAAAGGAAGCCAAATCTTATTTCATCCATGGTATCTACTACCCAAAATCCTAGAAAACTCCTTCTTTATCTTCCTTGGTGAGTCCAAGAGTTGGTTAATGTAAAAATTATTAAGCATACTTTGTGAAATCTAATTAGGCATGATCATGAGATATTTCACTACAGTGATCATCCCACTTGACTTTTCATCATAAAATCTTCCATTACATTCAACATTAATCTAGTTTCTTTTGGTTCCCTCCATTGACTAAAACCAGAAACGTAGTGTGAGCATTACTTATCACAGAAAAAAATCACATAGTCATGAAAATAATTACTTATAGGATGTCTAAATCATGACACCATCCATAATCTATGATACGTTGGTTTTATCCTTGGTTATTTATAGATAACTTATATCTAAAACCTTTGCGATGGTTCATGAAGAGTTTGTGAATTCCCAAAGCCTATCCCCAGGGAGTTTCAAACCAGGTGTGCTGCAAGGCCCCTTATCGTGAACCAGATTACCTGAGTCAAGCCTGGAAAATCTTGTCAGAGTTATTACCCCTAGGTATATCTATGCCAGAGCCACATCCACTTTTACTATCCATAAAGAGATGTATTTCTAAGAAACCGCTCATGTTATCCTTTACCAAAATTCATGGAAAATTTCTTAAACATTAACTCATCCTTATAGTTATCCTTAGATACATCCTTAGAAATATATTTAGAATTAAACCTATAGATTTCATGAAGGTTTTCTCATACTAGTTTCCAAAGGCTGAATAAACCTTTCCTTAGATACTAAATATAGAGACCTAGGTTTAACATACCTGGAAATTACATTATTTTAGATGAATATTTAGTACATTGAAAAAATACATGCCTAAGAACCATAATATTTTAGTGTATTAGAAACTTGGAAACAAAATATTCTATCCTGGTGAATGATCTTCAACATATCCCATAATGATCTACACCATTATCACTTATATCTAAAACCTTTCTTTATAACCAGGAAAAAGGAAACATAAGAAAGGGGTGAGATCAGATGCTCAGTAAAGGTAAAAAAGGGAAACATGTAATCATAAACATGAACACAGTAGTATTATAATGTGATTGTAACAGTAGGATATCATACCCTACATATCAAAGGTCATAAACATAAGCTATGAGAAAAATATTTGTAGTTCATAATAAATGAATCATAAAGAAATAAACATCATGGTTCATGAAATAATAACTGGGGAATATGATGTAGGATTTGTGGCATACATATAAGAATAGAATCTTTTATGTTAAGGATACCTACTAGGACCATTATGACATATTAAGATTGGGATACAACCCACTTACCTACTTTGGGATTGGGATAGCAACCCTTGTACCCACTTTCTATCAGGATTGTGCTACAACCCATGCACCTTCTTGTTTTTAATCTTGGTCTACTACCTATGTACCCTCTTTCATTTAGAGTTGTTCTACAACCCACACACACTCTTTATTTTTGATATTGGGATAAAACTTATGTAACCTTTGATCTCATATAAAAGATATCATTGTATAATGAAATGTATGGAGATATAGGTTCCACCCATCTCATAGTAAAATCATCCACACATGTGCCACAATATAATAAAACATTCATCATATCATAACCCATAAAATGATATAGGTCTTATAAACATCAAATCATGACCCATAAAATGAGATGGGTATCATAAATAGTTGATCACATCATAACCTATATAAAATATATTGGTTTAACACATATATCATTTATGTATAACCAGTTAAAGGGAAATGGATTACATAAACATATAACCCATGAAATAGAAACAGGTTTCATGAAGGTTGTGGCATTAAGCGTGACCCATTCATAGAAAGTATATAAATGGAACTTTTAGGTAATTTCAACCAAATGGAATAAGTAACATAAATGGATTTCATCTTATATAGAAAATAGTTTTGAAATATCTTTGAAAAACATTTCTTGAGTAAAATATCCTTTCTTCTTTGAAAAAGGATTGTTTATACATAAAACCATTTAAGAATCATTTTCAAAGAAAATAACTTGATAAAATATAAAGAATACTTGAAACCATTATGAAAATATCTTTCCTTGAAAATTACTTTTAATAAAAATTTCTTAAATATTATCCTTTTAAAAATGAAAATGAATATTCAAAGTAATGACTATGCGTAAATTCGTACATGTTGTACGAAGTAAAAAGGAACATTCATTCTTCATGGAAAAAAGTTTAAAAGGAATGCCTTCTTGGGAAAGATATAATAAGATTACCTTGAAGAGATTGGTAAAATAAAAAACGGTAAAAATGTCTTTAAAATATTTAAGGATAATGGTATAATGTTATTGGAAACCCTTCTTAGAAAATATATATTTCTTACCAGAGAAAGGGTAAAGTAGGGCTTTCCTAAAAACAATTTATTAAGTATATTATGTAAAAAATAGTTGAATATGGTACTAATACATGAGAATATCTTGAAATAACAGAGTATAAGTAAAATAATGAATATTATTGAGATAGTTATCATAATATTTCATCAAGTGAAGCAATAACGTAAACAATCTCGGAAAGTGATGAGATTGTCTCAATAAACTCTTTTAACTTGGTAACATCGGATTGTACTCTCCATGTAAACAAAGAAAATTAAATGAATATTAATATATCAAGAAAATAATTATATTCATGTCATAACATTTAAAATGGAATTATATACACCTTGAAGAATAGTTTAGGTTCATAATAAAACAGGAATCTCAAAGAAGGAAAATTGAGACCAAACTATTTTACCAATTTGGTTACTTTTGAAAGCTAAACCCCATGGAAGAAGAATAATAAAATGGGAATGTGAATACCCAAAATTTTAAGTAAAATATACATATAATACAATCATGGGAATTACATACACCACACAAAATGAAAGAGTGGAAAACATAGCTTGTATCTCTTAGAAATTAAAAGTGAGATGAAATCCCCTTAACTTGTGTCTTGACTCTCTCTGTACTCATACAATATTCCTGTATAATAAATATAAGTTTAGTATAAATATTTTACATAATAATATTATTATATATATTAACATATATGGTTTTATTATAACCTTATATTACCCACTTGTTAATAATATTATGTTAAGGTTTCACATTGGGTAATATTCACGTTATTCTTCGCATGTGTCTTAATTTGTTAAATATTTGGTCCTTATAATTATATCATGATTCCACAATGTATAAAATGATATAAATATAACATCTATCCAGTATATGTATATTATAATAATCTATAGCATAATGATGTATGTAATGCAATACATCGTTCATGGAGATGGCAAGCCATACGTATGCATGAACATTGTTTTCTGTTTTTATTGTCGTATTGAAAGAAAATAAGTAAATGACATATGTGTATATACGTATGTATATATATATCACTATTAAAGTATCATGAATATATCATATATATCATATAATTTCATTGAACCCATCCTTAATACATTCTATGTGGTCTTTGAATGAATCATGTTTCTTTGAGGGGCGGTAGTCCACACTTCCTCAAATGAGATTATCGTATTAACACCAAATGGAAGGTAAAAACATGTGTGTTGTAAAAGTAATACATATGATTAAATAAATAATAAATATATTATATTACATATATAAATATATTCTCCATGATAATTTCCACCATGATTGGTGGTAAAGGATAAATGAACAATCATCGTTTCATGAGGCAGTATTTCTCCGTACACAAAAATAGTATGTTCAACATCTATTAGATGGAGGTTTGTGTAGTTGTAGGTCATAAAATTTTAATAAAAACATAATAGTATATTAATTATACTGGTTTTGTCACATAAGAATTTAATAAATAGATTTTAGGGGTGGATAAGGAAAATAAAGTAAAGGAGCTTGAGAGAAGACGTTGCCTCTTAATTGGGTAACTCCTTTTGGTTTGTTCCAAAAGGATTTCTTGAGAGGCTTTTTTCCCAAAGGGAGGATTCAAGGTATAATTGAGGATTTTTGGGAGGATAATTTGGAATATCTTGTCTGAAATTAAAAGGTTTTATAGGTGTCAGGAATGTGGAGATGTGGTGGCCTTTATAAGGAAAGAAAATGACTCACATAGAATTTTGAGAAAACAATTAGGTGTGCAAAAGTTACTACCTAAAAAAGTGATAAAAACAAATTAAACTCAATAATTTAAGATTTATGGATGAAATATAGATATAAAGTCGTATTTTGACAAGTTACTAGGTCGTTTGGCCCCATAATTTTATAGCTTAGTCCCTAATTAAGCTTAATTTTGCCTTAACCGCCCTGATTATTTTTATTCACTTTTACTAATCATTTTGGTAAAACATTAAAATAGTATTATTAGAATTTAAATATTAGACTGAATAAAATGTTTTATGTAATATTTTTTAAATTATAATCACATAAATGGAAAAATTAAGATTAGTGTTAATCCTGCAGACGGGACGAAATAACTGGGTTTTAAAGTAGGAAAAAGGTCAAAAGATTGTTAATATTTTTTATTTAGTTTCAAATTGAAGTTGATCATGATGAATTTAATTGTATTATTAGATGTAATATTCTAATAATGTGACCTTAAAACTTATTTATAATATCATTTATCATTAATAATTAATTATACAAAAAAGGTATTTTTAAACTAAAAAGCAGTTGTAACACCCCAAGCTTCCACGGTACGTTTCCCTTTAAATAATTCAATAGCTTCTATTGTACGCAATTTGGAGATTCTAACACACCGTGACCAATCAAACTAGCCGTTATGAATAGTAATACCCACTTTTTGAAATTTTATAAATTTTATCTCTCAAAATGAACTTCATTTTCGGATTTGGAATATCGAAATTAGACTAGGGTGAAATTTTGGTACTTTTCGGAGAACTTTTATGTTTTGATGAATATTGAAAATTACTAAATATTAATTAAAAACAACTTTTTTAATCAAAATAATTAATATTGATAAATTATGAATTTGATTGGTTTTGAAGTATATTTAGAATATATTTTTCCCATTTAATGCAATTTTGGTCATTTGACATAATTTCACAATTAAACCAGACATAAAAAAGTGTCAATCTTTTGATAGTTATTATTTTTTAAAAACATGCTTTTTGTTTTGGTAGGGGGATTTAATTTTAAATTAATTTCTGCCACTTATATGATTTAAATTTGGAAAAATAGATTTCATATTTATAATCAGGATGTCCAAATTTTTTAAATAGGTAACTTTTATTTTTAGACATTTTGAATAATTACTTCAGTAAATATTTTATTTACCATGGTTAAAGGGTAAATCCGGTAAATAAAGGTAAAACATATAATATTATAATAATAATAAATTACCCTAAAACGTGTCCTAACCTTATTGGTTGATACATTTCCAAAAATGGAAATCTTTGGGTCGATTTTGGGACCCCATGGAGCCACTTGTAGGTGGTAAGGACACTTTATATTAATTAAGTTAAAGTAAATACAAAAAATGACATAAGAGAATATCTTTTAGAAAAACAATTTTTACATAGGGTTATATATGTTATATTTACAACTATAAATATTCATTAAAGAGATAAAAAGATTTAATACATAATGGTATTTTATTTATAATTTTTATACATTGAATAATTTAATTTATTTATGACACAATAATGATGCAGTATTTTCCTTATTAATGAATGAATCAAATAATTAGTATTATAAATGTTAAAATAAATATAATTTGAATGTTTTTATGCCATACACTAATTTTATTGGTTAATATTACATGTTAGTATTACTTAAATGAATTTTTTTCAAATTAATAAAGTTTTTAAGACTTTAACAAAAATCAATTATTAATGTTGTCAAAATTGACATAAATGAGTTTTTAAAACAAGCATTATATTATTAATTGATATTATATTCCTAAAAATCTATGGCTCAGAAAAAGGACTTATATAATGATATTTGTATCATTAATGGACCACTTGGTGGTATCTTGGATGTATATAGTAAGTTTACTAACTATATAACATAAAAATACAAAGTGACATGGTTAATGTCAATCTAATTAACTATGAGTTAAAACTGGAAGATAAGGTTAATATAATGACCCAAAACTGTCTAAAATCTATTGATTGAATGCATTTATACCCATCCCCACCTTATAATTTGGATAATCCACTTTGGAACCATTATAAAACGAATATTAATTTATTATAAATTAATACTTTAAGTTTTTTCTAAAGATCCCCTCCTCCCCCTTATAAAAGGACACAAATTCTAACCAATTCTTCACACCTTCAAAGCATTTTGGTTCACCCAAACCCTGCCCAAATACTCTCTCAACATCCCTCAATTAAAACTATATGCCTTAGTTTGATCAGAAATCCACCCTAAGCTGCCCTTTTGATCAAATTAAAAGGAAGAACCCGAAGAAGAGGAAATGTTTTCACCACACTTTTTCAAGTTCCATTCTTCTTCAACTTCTTCTTTTTTTGTTATTTCCTTTCTAAAATAATAACTCCAGTATATTATATATAATATGATGTTATTATAATTATGGTACAACCATATTCAGTATTCTATCCATCTTTTGAATGACATGTCACCATACGTGCGTACGTACGACTTACCATCTCCATGTCGTGGTGTAATTGTTATTCAAAAACAGTATTATTTGGATGGGTATGATAATGATTTGTAATTGATGTAAATTATAAATATAACATAATATTTATTCTGTACATATGATATAACATCCAATTATATATTATTTTAATATTAAAAGAATGATATTGTTGCTCGTGCATACGTACAGACTACCGTCTCCACGAACGCGATGAGATTCATTCCCCAACTTATCCATTAATGTATAATTCTAATTTGATGATTACAAATAATGTCTAAGGACTTGATATCATTTTGTATATTAATAAGATACAAAATATACATAACAAACACGACTTATGTAACAAAACATATAAAAGAAAATGAGTAAGTTAACACCCGAAACAATGATAATACTAAGATATTATTAACAAATCAATGTTAAAAGATCATATATGATATCATATTAATGTAAATGATTATTTTATAATTTAATAACAATTATTTCACCATTAAACAGGAGGTTAAACTACCCTCAACCAAGGAAAAGTACAAGGTAAGGGTTTATTTTACAATCTCTTCATTATCCGAGGTTGTTTATATGTAATTATCTTCTGGGACCTCTTTATCATCCACATCCATGTTTCTTAAAAATGTATTTCAAAACATTATAACTATTTTATAGAATATGGGTTAAAGTCATTTATACCCTTGTTTGAATTTTTATAAGAAGTTTATAAAGGAATCTTTATGTCATTTTCCAAACAAGGTCATTTTTAACCTTTTCAACAAATTAAGGTAAGAATGTCTTTTTTTAAATTATACGGCGGGTGCGGCTATTTTACACCATTGTAAAATCTTCAAAGATTCCCTTAAAATATAATAAGAATATTTTAAAAGTAAATATTTTATTTTATAATTATGTGACTTTTAAATGATTTCAAAAAAAGAGATATTTCTATCAAATAGTTTTGATTTCATCTATGTCAACATCCTTTGATGGATTTTAAGCTTATTTGAACTTTATTTATTATGATACAAAACTTCCATATTATATTGAAGGTTTTGTGATATGTTTTACTGTGGATGTGTTATTTTTATACCATTCATCGTTTATGGAGAAAGTAATTACATTTCGTATTCTAGTTTTAATATGAATTTTTATGTTATGTATAAACCTGTTCATACGAGGAATGCATTGGACTTAGTAAGTGATAGGTGGAGCCCGCTATAGCTCCTCGATGCATTGGCAGGTCTCATGAGACAAACTTGTTTCTTGGAATGAGGCCTTGACAAAATATTATTTGTAGTCTTGGCACGAGGCCTTGGCTACGTGTTTATGATAGTCTGGAATTATGTATTCCATCATTATGAAAGGGGTTATTGATATTTCATGTGATTATTTGATTAGTAAAATATCCATGCGAATAAGTAAATGGCATTATTTCATTTTATTTCTTCCATATTATGCTGAAGTTCAAGTTTAAAAGGCTTTTGTTTTAGTTATACATTGACTTAAATGTTTATGCTTATTTATAAAAGTTTCTGCTTTATTGTTATCCTTACTGGGCATCTAAGCTCACCCCTTTCTATGTTTTATTTTTTCCAGGATGTGAAGAAGTATTTTATGAATGACCTGTAGGGATAGTATGAGGGTATATGAGTGTGGACTATGGATACTATGTTTTTATACTTTTCATTTTTAATGTAATGTAAACTTTATGAATGTATCTTGTGTTTCCAAGGCTACTAAACTAATCGGTCTTTTGAGACATGATATTTTGTGATCATGTCAATGATACCTAATAATGCACTGAATCTAGGTAACTGGGGTCAGGGCGTTACAGTTGGTATCAGTGGAAGTTTAGTACAAACCTTGGAAGCTAGATTTAGATAAACTCTAATTATAGCACATAGCCCTAAGATAGACTTTGGGAATTAGTATAGAAGAATTTCCTAAATTTTTGTATTGTAGAGATTTTGTGGGTTTTCCGAGCAATAAATCCTTGTCTAGATATGAGCAGGTAGAGGTGGCTTTGGAACAGATGTACCTAGGGGTAAAACCTGAAAACACTTCTTTGAGCTAGACTCGAACGAGAACTGGTGCACGACAACGGGCATTGTTTCACTCTTAGTTACGACACTCCCAGGGGATTTGCTTAGGATAATCCTCATTTTCTTTACAAATCATTATGAAGGGTTTATGAGTATATAATTTGTCAATGAAAACATCCTTATAATTATATATTATATCCATAAACCATTCAATTTACGTTAGGTATTTTACAAGTTTGGAATTATTCATTTTAATTCATAAACTGACCTAATTTATTCTATTGTATAGAAATGGCGCCCAGTAGAAGGAATGTGAACTCTAGCAATACGTATGATCCAAAGAGTAAGAAGGATCATATCTTTCATAGTATTAAGCCAACATTTAGAAGGGAAGTAGTCTCCCATGTATTCTCAACATATGAAGAAATAGTATCATGTGTTAATAAGATAAGTAAAGAATTCTCTAAGTCATATGGATTTGAAGGGAAGCAAGAGAAGAAAATGATGGAAGAGAGAAAGATGGATAGAGGGAAGAGGGAAAAGAATAATTTTACCATATGTGATAACTGTGGGAAGAAACACCCTGGAACTTTCCTGAAGGGAGTGAGAGTTTGTTATAAGTGTGGAGAAAAAGGACACCAAGTACGTAACTGCAAGGGTAAAAAAAGGTTTCAAATAAACAATACTTCATCTGTAAGGAGTTGGGACACTACGCAAACTGATATCCAAATCATCAGACTATTCCCCAAATGTTTCTATTGGATAATAATCAAGTTATGATACTACCACAGATGAGGAGGAATGATTAGAGTTCTTATTTTGTTACTAGAGAATTATGTCATTTGAGTGTTGTATCAACAATGTACTTGTTATAATAATTATGGAGTATATAAGGATTGTAATATAGTAATATTTCATTAAGGACTTGAGATTTTGTGGAACCAAGAAAAGTGACTCAATAGCAGGTTAAAGTTTTGGAAAATATAAGGTTGAGAGAAAGATAAACCATAATATGGTTCTAATACCGAGGTAGTTATTTTGGAATAATACATGATTGATTTGGATAAATTATTTGGATATTATTGATTATCTTGAAAATGATTAATTATTTGTATATTCCGTCATTGTTGGAGTTTACAACATTTTTGGATAGAAGGATTATATCCAGTATTCTATAAGAATAAGGGATCATGAATGTAATCAATAAGGTTTTATGGTAATTTAGGATGTAGCACTCTTTTAAAAGAATACATGATGAAGGTGTTCACATGTTATTACACGGAAAAAAGGATCTCCATTGTGTTTACCTTCCTTATAAATTTTGGACTGTGAGTTTGTACAGAAGTATTTTGGATAATTCTAGTTTGAGATTATTTTTGGATTGCCATAAAAGTACAACCCGGAGTTCAGGCGGAAACCCGTCGCGTTCGGCAAGGCCGCAAGACTTGAACCCTCAACCGAAGGGCGACAAGGGTGTGTCACCTACCAATGTCCCACGTGATGTCCTGGATTTAATAATGTAGTCTTTTTAAAAAAAATTCTTGTATATGAATTATAAATTCATTTTTTTGAACCCTATACGAATAGGATAAATAGAATATTATTTTTAAGTTCTATTATCTTTTAGAGTGAAAGATGAGTTTGTGGTAAAAATTAGTTAAAGGATGGGACTATACTTGTCAATTATATATTTTTATTCTTCTCTTATTCTATGAAGAAATTAATCCTTCTACTTTAGTGAAGGGATCTTAAAAAAATGTGTTATCCTAACACCATATGTTTTGTTGAACCAATGGTATTTTAAATCATCATAGATTGAAGAATTTAAGACCCTCAATTTTTCACTTACAGATGACCTCAATCACTACCTATAAATATTTACATTTTTCTTCCAATTATATGTCTTTAATTTCCACCAATGTTCTCCTAATCTAGATCATAATTTGGTGGTGACCCTTTTATTTTCCTTTTCCTCTTATTAAGACTAAATTTTATTAACCTAATTTCTGATGTGGGTTTTCCCAAAGGTATTTTCTATTTTCCACCTTTTATTCTCAAATTTTTTTTTTCAAATTATGAGGATGAAATTTATTGAAGGAGGGAATAATTTAACAACCCAAGCTTCCATGGTACGTTTCCCTTTGAATAATGTAATATCTTTCATTGTACGCAATTTCGAGATTCTAACACACCGTGACCAATCAAACTAGTTGTTATGAATAGTAATACCCATTTTTGAAATTTTATGAATTTTATCTCTCAAAATGGACTTCATTTTTGGATTATGAATATTGAAATTATCCTAGGGTGAAACTTTGGTACTTTTCGGATAACATTTATATTTTGATGAATAGTGAAAATTACTAAATTTTAATTAAAAAAAACTTTTTAAATCAAAATAATTAATAGTGATAAATTATGAATTTAAGTGGTTTTAAAGTATATTTAGAATATGTATTTACCATTTAATACAATTTTGGTCATTGGACATTATTTCACAATTAAATCGGACATAAATAAGTGTCAATCTTTTGATAGTTATTATTTTTTAAAAACACGCTTTTTGTTTTGACAGCGGGAATTAATTTTAAATTAATTTCTGCCACTTCTATGTTTTGAATTTGGAAAAATGGATTCCATATTTGGAATCAGGATTTCCAAATTGTGTAAATAGGTAAATTTTATTTTTAGACATTTTGAATAATTACTTTGGTAAATATTTTATTTACCATGGTTAAAGGGTAAATCCGGTAAATATGGGTAAACAAATAATATTATAATACTAATAAATTACCCTAAAACATATCCTAACCTTATTGGTTGATACATGTCAGACCATGGTCATCATGGGGTCGATTTTGGGACCCCATGGAGCCACTTTTAGGTGATAAGGACAATTTATATTAATTAAGTTATAGTAATACAAAAATGACATAAGCATATATCTTTTAGAAAACCAATTTTTACATAGAGTTATATATGTTATATTTTAGAATATAAAAATTAATTATAAATATAAAAATATTTCATACATAATGGTATTTTATTTATAATTTTTAGACATTTAATAATTAAATTTATTTATGACACAATAATGATGCAATATTTTCCTTATTAATGAAAGAATCAAATAATTACTATTATAAATGTTAAAATAAATATAATTTGAATGTTTTGATTCCATAAACTAATTTTATTGGTTAATATGACATGTTAGTATTGATTAAATAAATTTTCTTCTAATTAATAATGTTTTTAAGACTTTAACAAAAATAAATTATTAAATATTGTCAAAATTGACATAAATGAGTTTTTAAAAAAAGTATTATATTATTAATTGAAATTCTATTCCTAAAAATTTAAGGTTCAGAAAAAGTACTTATATCATGATATGTGTATCATTAATGGACCACTTTGGGGTCTCTTGTATGTATATAGTATGTTTATTAACTATATAATATAAAAATACAAAGTGACATGGTTAATGTCAATATAATTAACTAAGAGTTAAAACCAAAAGATAAGGTTAATATAATGACCCAAACCTGTCTAAAATATATTGGTTGAATGGATTTAGACCCATACCCACCTTATAAATTAAATAATCCACTTTTGAGCCATTATAAACCGAATATAAATTTATTATAAATTAATAATGTAAGTTTTTCCTAAAGAGCCCCTCCTCCCCCTTATAAAAGGACACAACTTCTAACCAATTATTCACACCTTCAAAGCCTTTTGGTTCCGCCAAAACCTACCAAAATACTCTCTCAACTTCCCTAAATTCAACATATAGGCCTTATTTTGATCAAAAATCCTACCTAAGGAGCCCTTTTGATCAAATCAAAAGGAAGAACCCGAAGAAGAGGTAATGTTTTCACCACCCATTTTCAAGTTACTTTCTTCTTCAAATTCTTCTTTCTTTGTTATTTCCTTTCTAAAATAATAACTCCATTATATTATATATACTGTGACTTTATTATAAATATGGTACAACCATATTCATTATTCTATCCATTCTTTGAATGACATGTCACTATACGTGCGTACGTACAGCTTACCGTCTCCACGTCGTGGTGTAATTGTTATTCAAAAACATTATTATTTGGATGGGTATGATAATGATTTGTAATTGATGTAAATAATAAATATAACAAGATAATTATTCTGTATATATGATATACCATCAAATTATATATTATTTTAATATCAAAAGAATGAAATTGTCTCTCGTGCGTACGTACGGACTACCGACTCCACGAACGCGATGAGATTCATTACCCATCTTATCCATTAAATTATAATTCTCATTTGATGATTAAAAATAATGTTTAAGGAATTGATATCACTTTTTATATGAATAAGATACAATATATCCATAACAAACCTGGCTTATGTATCAAAACATATAAAATAAACTGAGTAAGTTAACACCCGAAACAATGATAATAGTAAGATATTATTAACAAATCAATGTTAAAAGATCATATATGATATCATATTAATGTAAATGATTCTTGTATAATTTAATTACAAGTATTTAACCATTATACAAGAGTTTAACCTACCCTCAACCAAGGAAAATTAAAAGGTAAGGGTTTATTTCACAATCTCTTCATTATCCAAGGTTGTTTATACGTAATTATCTACTATGACCTCTTTATCATCCACATCCATGTTTCTTAAAAAGGTATTTCAAAACATTCTTACTATTTTACATAATATGGGTTAAAGTCATTTATACCCTTTTTTACTTTTTATAAGAAGTTTATAAAGTAATCTTTACATCATTTTCCAAACAAGGACCTTTTTACCCTTTTCGACAAATTAAGGTAAGAATGTCTTTTTTTTAACTTATACGGTGGGTGTGGCTATTTTCCACCGTTGTAAAATCTTAGAAGCTTCCCTTAAAATCTTATAATAATATTTTCAAATTAAATGTTTTATTTTATAATTATTTTACTTTTAGATGATTTCAAAAAAAGAGATATTTCTCTCAAATAGTTTTGATTTCATCTATGTCAACAACCTTTGATGGATTTTAAGCTTATTTGAAGTTGATTTATTATGATACAAAAATTCCATATTTTATTGAAGGTTTTGTGATATGTTTTACTATGGATGTGTTACTTTTATATCATTCATGGTTTATGGAGAAAGTAATTACATTTCGTATTCTAGTTTTAATACGAATGTTTATGTTATGTTTAAACCCGTTCATATGAGGAATGCATTGGACTTAGTAAGTGATGGGTGGAGCCCGCTATAGCTCCTCGATGCATCGGTAGGTCTCATGAGACAAACTAGTGTCTTGGAACGAGGCCTTGAAAAAATCTTATTTGTAGTCTTGACATGAGGTCTTGGCTACGTGGTTATGATAGTCTGGCATTATGCATTCCATCATTATGAAAGGGGTTATTGATATTTCATGTGATTATTAAATTAGTAGAATATCCATGTGAATAAGTAAATGGAATTATTTCATTTTAT
Source organism: Viscum album (assembly GCA_963277665.1). Lineage (NCBI taxonomy): Eukaryota > Viridiplantae > Streptophyta > Magnoliopsida > Santalales > Viscaceae > Viscum > Viscum album. The sequence goes on along the minus strand of OY728146.1, from coordinate 1,278,989,708 downwards.
TTCTGACATATTATGCTGAAGTTCAAGTTTAAAAGGCTTTTGTTTTAGTTATATATTTCCTTAAATGTTTATGCTTATTTACGAAAGTTTCTGCTATATTGTTATCCTTACTGGGCATCTGAGCTTACCCCTTTCTATGTTTTATTTTTCCCAGGATGTGAAGAAGTATTTTATGAATGACCTGCAAGGATTGTATGAGGGGATATGAGTGTGGACTATGGAGACTATGTTGTTGTAGTTTTCAATTTTGATGTAATGTAAACTTTAAGAATGTATCTAGAGTTTCCAAGGCTACTAAACTAATCGGTATTTTGAGACTTGATCTTTTTTGATCATTCTAATGATACGTAATAATGCACCGAATCTGGGTAACTGGGGTCGGAGCGTTACAACAGTATTTTTTACTATTCATCAAAAATGATGTTTCCCAGAAATATCCCAAAAATTCACCCTAGTCTAATTTATACATTATGTATTTAACAAATTAAGTTTATTTTATCAAATTAAATTTGTAAATGTTTTAAAATTTCTTTCATTATAAGGGAATTAAAAATAGTTTATTTGAGAAAACAATATTTTTAAATATAGAATGACTTTACCAATAATCATATCTTTTATTATGAATATGTTTTATTTATGTAAAAAAATTTAAAAATATTGTAAAATTAGTTATTAATATTCATATTGTCTTATTTAAAAATTTAACATAATAAAAATAGATGTTTTTCTAGAAACTTAGTGTTGCATGTATTGTCTGCCAACTCAGTGTTGCATGCATCATACGCCAGGTCAGTGTTGCCTGTAGCGCAAGCCAAGTTGGTATTTCATGTAGTGAAATACATGTTACTATTTCTTGTGAAAGGTATGTTTGACTTACTGTCTTAATATATATATATAAAGAACTATTTCCAGTGTCATATGAAATGAAAACTATTTAAAAGTTAAATTAATTCAAAAAAAACTCAAAATCTCAGGGTGTTCTAAAATCAATTGTCCAAATTAAATAGGTTTTTAACCATAGATTTAAACTCTATTTTGAATGGTCTTTCTAGTACGTTTCATAATTCTTACATTATGCATTACCTCTTTATGGGATTATTTATCGATACTGATGTTATTTCTCTATTAGTTATAATATCCATGTATATGTTCCAAGATCATGTGATTTTTTATATAGATTTTTTTGATCATCATTTATGACTACCATTTTATGATCAAGTTATTGTTTAAATAGAATCTGTTTTAGTTATTTAACATTCCATATTGATTATTCTTATTTATTCATGATAACTTTTATTGTAAGCTTACCCTTACTAAGCATCTGACCTCACCCCTTTCATATGTTTTATTTTACCTGGGATACCAGGAAGTGTTTTTTGATTTATATCCAAGGATATAATAAGTTATGTAATGGAATTCTTTGAAAAAGATACTTTATTATATTTTATGTTTTCAAATTTCTATGAAATTCAAGTATGGATCTAGTTTACGAAGACTACAAAACTATTTTGTCCTTTAGAATGTGATACCTTGTATCTAGTTCCAATTTAATAATGTTACCACAAAATTGGGGATAATAGGGTGAGTTTATTGACAATATCATTGGTCAAGTATCATATAGAATTGTTAAAGATGTTTATAATAGAATATTGTAAACTAGTTATAAATATTATAGTAGTTGTAAGGAAATTTGGAAAGAATGGGGATGGAAATGGGGTGAACTAAAAAATATATTGAATAATTATTGTAAGTCTATTATATATCAAAAAATTCTAAATATATTTTTCTATACATATTTGGTAACATTATTTTAGACTTATCCAAAATAATAACATCTCTCATCTATATACAGATTAATGGGTTATATTCAGGGACAATTGAACTCTGGTTTTGTTTTCATATCTTGAAAATATTAATATTTGATAGATTATTTAAATTTGTTCTACACTGTAGATATTATAGATAAAAAATCCCTAGGTGGTGTGTATTTATTCTTTATAATAAATTTTACAGGGTATTTAAGGAAGAATAAGGATTGTGTATCCTTGAGAACACTAGAGGTATAATTTTTTTCAGTTAATATATGGGTGAAGTTGTAATTGAAGATCTTGGAGAAGATGTGTGGTATCCTATGTGTATTTAGCGTGATAATAAGAGTTACATCAATTTAACAAAGAACCCGGTACAACACTCTCACAAAAAACAATAGAGAACTATTACTATATTATAATAGATAAGGTGGACTAATACATTATGAAAATGAGGTTTTTTATAACATAGAATCTAGTGTTATATATATTTAAAACCCCAATAGATATATTATTTTTTAAAATACATCATACAATTATACATAATTATTTAATAGGATATTGTGTGTTCTTAAAGGTGGTTAAATTTATTTGAATGTAAAATGATAGAGGATGCACAAGCCATAGGCAATTAAATGTAGAACGAAGGTTTGATTTGAAATTATGGAAATTATTTTAAAACAAATTTATAATATATTATTTCATAAAATGATCTCTAATAGTGTAGGCTTATAGAAATTTTTAGTGGATCTTGACATGGTAAATAAAAGTGAAAGAATTTCTAGAATTCTCAAATGTGACCATATTTAGAAAAAATGACACCCTTTCTATTTTATTATCAAATGGGGATAATAATTATAGGGTAGTTTCATACTATAAGGGGGGAAAGAATGGTAATAATTGATGGATGGATCAATTTTCATAGAGCATGGTTAACTTTCCATGGATCATGGATTTATCTTTAGTTTGATTTAAAAAAAAATCTATAGAAGGAGATGTGTAATTTGTTGTTAATTAGAGTCAAATGAAGTTTTTTTAAGAGTTGGATAGTGTGAAGTAATAGGAATTCTAAATAAATAAGTGAAGTTAAAGAAAAAAAATCATGGTTCCAACATAAGGATCATTTCATGAATATATGGGTGAGTTATATTAAACATGTATTCTGGGAGTTTTGTGAGATACAATCACAATGGAATGTGTTGTTACTGTTATGTAAGAATCATGTCACATTAAACATGATAAAACGAATGGGATTAATCCAAAATGGATTTAGATGATTTAGATCTAATGGAACATGTCATACTATAAAAGAACCTAATATGGAATTAGATCACATTGAAATACAATGATTATATTTTAATTAAGGAGACTATTTAATAATTATTAGTTTATAGTGAAATAAGTAGGGTCATAAAAGTAATTCTATGATTTTTGTAACAAAAAATAATAATATTAAGCCATAAAACACCATATCACTTTGTAATTAATTTTTTATTTGGGAAAAATAGTATAGAAACCAACATGTTGTGTTGTAATGTACGACTTCATTCCATTATTTCATAAAAATAAATAATTTTAATAGAATTAGTTACTTGGAACTCTCGATAAGGTTTGGTAATTTAAGTAAGACTATCAACCACCCATATATATTAATATGGTGTATATTTTCTTGAAAATAATTTAACACATGGATTCATGGAAGGTGAACTTCAAGGTGGTTGATAAATTTGAATTTGAATTTGAATTTCAAACACATAAGTATTTAAGTAAAGAAGATCTTTTATGTAACGGGATAAATAAATATTTGAAATATATATATTATTAATACTAAAAGGTGAATATATAGAAGCTTCTGAATATCACTAAATAATTGAAATTTAGTTGTTATTTGTGACTAGATTATTTCCCTTGAAGATCATGTTTGGAAGTGAATAGTTAATTCAAATAATAGAAAAGAATATGATGTGGAGATCAAAGAATCATGGAGAACACACATTATTGTTGGTGTTATATATTCAATCATTATTCTAATTATATTGGCATACATAATGACCCTATCATATCTTGTAACCCTCTTATAATGTAGTGAGTAAAAAAGAGAAAAGATGTTCTAGTCATTGGATGAGTAGTGAGGTTGTACAAATATTGTAATAATAAACAAATGTATTAGTGATTTTTAGAAATATCAACACATAATTGTTATGATCTCTTTGAATTTATCCCAATTAATGTTAATCAACTAAAAATAAAATTATTATTTATCTTTAATTTTCTACATTTAGTTTTTTCTTATTATATAAATAAAAATATCCAAAGTACGTTAGAAAATGTGATGACAACATCAATTTGGGTTTCAGATTAGAAGACATTTTAGAACAACCTAATTCAACACCCACACCTTTAGGTTGTATTTTTTTGTTACAATATAATTCTTTTGAAACTCATGTAATTTTTTAAAATCCATAAGATATTTTCTTTCTTAAAATCATTTTCAACCCTACCAATTTATTTTGTTTTATAAAACATAATTAAAATACGTAGTCTCAAACCTTCAACTCTCTTTGAGAGATGAACAAGGGTATTATAGCCCATCAATGTGATCACCTAATAGTTACATTACATGAATAAAATATTATATTTTAGTGAATTTCTATTACCATTTAGTTTTATATTTTTAGATAATTAGAAAAAATAAAAAATTAACAAAACCCTAGTCCATTTCAATTAAGGGACATTTTTACAATATATAAAAAACTATTCATCTCATAATTAGTCTTTATTATTTCCTTTAAATTTTCTACCAAATATAATCTTCAATACATATTATATGTTTTATATTTCTTCAATTCTCAGACAAATCAAAACATATGAAGGGGTGATCTCAAATACTCCGTAAGGATAATCATGAGAAATAACAATCAAAGATCATATGTGAGAAAATGATGATCATATGGTTATGATATTATAATAAAGGAATATGAACACCTCATAAAGGACTCATACACAATGAAACATTGAGTCAAGAGCCTAAAATCATTTAACGGGTATTTTTGTAGGAAATATATATCATTGGATCATGGTATTATAGGTAAAACATGCGGTGTAACATATGAAAATGAAGTTAAAAACACGGGGAATAATATGAAATTGTGGTTTCAACATAAACTTGATACATTTATAAGAATATAAAAAAAATTATCACTAAGTTTTCATAATAATAATATTACCAAAGTTGTTCACCAAGGTATCTTAAGTCATTACTAAGGCATTCTACTAAGGTATCATAAAATATTACCTAGGCATGTTGTAATGGAATCATAAAACATTATTAATGAATGATTAAAAGTTATTATAAAACATGTCACCTCTAGAGATTAATTATTTATCCAATTCATTGGAGAACTATAAGGGAGCACCCCAGATATTTATATAATATACATGCATATGTGTTTAATATAAGGAAATCATACATAATTTGATCAAAGAATAATCAACTTGAGAAGGAAGTGGGTTATGTGATAAAACATGATCATAATACATCCAAATAAATAAGTTTTATAGTGTAATTATATAATATTATGGGAATTAATTTATTATGTTGACAAGTATGGAAAATAACTTTTCGAGATCATTGGGAAAATCACATTGAAAAATAAGTGGAAATACCCCGTTTATTTTAAAATTATTTAAAATTATTATTATTTGTAAAGTAATTTTAAAAAATAGAAAGAAATATTCATTTAAAATAATAGTCATAATAGGGAAATATTTTCCCAAAGTCAAAATCCATAAAACATAGTTTACAAAACATTTTTATTATTATCATAAACTAATAAAGTTTCGAGTCACATTAAAAAATCATTTTCAAAAAGATGATGTGAAAACTCCAGAAACTTTTTACTTTTAAAAAAATTAACTTTCAATAATAGATACTTAAAAATTAATAATGTCTATCTAAAGGAAATATGGTGTGGAAGATAAAACAAACTATTATGAAATGAAAACTATTTGATTATTTTAAAATACCTTTGTTAAAATCACACATCATAAAAAAGTGTAATAAAATATCATTTTTATTAAAGGGTAAGGTAAATATGAATATCAGATGAGATAAAAAATAATTCGGTTTAAAAATATGAAGGGGTATATTGTAAGTAAAGATAATGTGGATGAGGGGAAACATCAATTAAAGAGGATAAGAATTATTCTCAACAATGGTATACTTTTTTAGAAAGAAATTGTGTAAATGTAAAATATTTGAGATAAAAGGTTATTTTCCACCATATAGTAAGATAATGTATCTATAAATAGAATATTAGGCTGGAATAATACTATGTTGGAATAAATATGTTCAAGAAAAAGCGTCATAACTCAATGAATGGTGTTGAGTTGATAAAAAACCCCTTAGAACATTAGTATTTTTTAAATAGAAATATATTTAAAGTGAGAGAATGATATGGCTCTTAAAAAACATGAATTAAATGAATATGGTATATTAAATTAATTAGGTATTAGTCACATTAAATTAAATGTATCATGGTGTATAATAAAAAATAAACCTCAAGAAATTAAATATGAGATAGATAATCCCTAACTTTGTTTTCAAATTCCATGAACAAACATTAACCTCCTATATAATAAACATAAATATTTTAACAACTTATTTTAGAAAATTACTCATATATAACCTTTTACAATATTCATTTATTTTTGTTGTTTATATGTGTATTGGTTAGTTATTATCTACTTTCAACATCAGATGGTAGTAATTTCAATCGTTTGTATCCTACTAAATTCATAATAGTGGTTTTGTTATTTTATCTTATACCAATTTTCATCATTCCCAGATAAAGAAATGTATTTAAATTAATTATTTATAATTATTTATAATGTTACAATTTTATATTATGTTATTTTTAGTTATTGTTCTTATAAATTAGATCGATGATGAGCATGTTTTGCTAATTTTTAACAAATGAATGGTGGTATCATAATTAATTTGATTAATATATTTTAAAAATTATAGAAAACAATTAAATAATTATGAAAACATATATAGAATATATTTTTAGTATTAATGTTTTCATAATCATCCATGACATAATAATCAATTGTTTTTTAAGTAGGTTCTTAGACTGATGTAAACATGGACATACCATAATTAACAGATTGATATATAGTGATTTAGTTGTAATATCTTTATTCCAAACAAATAATGACATTATTTAGTATTTATTATTATTACATATTATAATTTAATAGGAGTAAGTTAACAGGTAATGGATATGAAACTAATATATACCATGAATAAATTATTTTTCTTCTATGTTTACACCTTTTAGATGGTTGAATTTATCATGATCATTTATTAATCAAATTGTTAATAGGTTGTAAAATTTATCTTAAATTAACCTTAATAATTTAATAAATATAATATTTATCCATTAAACCCATTCTCATTAACATCCATGAAAGTCAGTGATAAAAATATAATTCAATATTCCATGGAGACAATAGTACGCACATACACAAGGATAATGATTTCATTTTCAATAGAATTGGAAGAATGTATGATATTATATATTATATCAGAATATAAAATATGATATAAATATCATAATTATTTATTAAATTCCACATTATGACCCTCAATGTAATGTGATGAAGGAAAATGATACATGATGCTTCGTTGTGTCAGTAGTCTGCACATACACACAAATATTGTTATTACTTTCCATAAAAGAGAAACAGGAATGTTGGTTAGTGTTTATTTAAAAAATAGAAAAAATATTAAGTATTCTATAAATAATTAATACATCATATAATATTGTTAAAATATATTTTAAAGAGAAAACATAAAAGAAAAAGTAAGGGAAAATTTAGTACTTACATTCTGAACATTGAGTTTATATAAAACGATTCCATATAATGGGAGGAAATAGGCCAAAAATGTTCATAGATTCTTAAGGATTTGAAATATGATTCTACGATAAGAAAAGATGGTATATTTTCAAGTGGAAATAGAAATTTGGTAGTGGTCTTCAAGGGGAAGAGTGATGACTCTTTTATAAGTGGTGAGAATGACATTTTTGTAATTATTTCATCATAATATAAAGAGGGAACAAGTGTCACATTTCAGGAAGCCTCAAAAATATTAAATAATAGATATGAGAAATTTATTGGTTGATAAAAATCTTAACCACACAATTAAAGACAATTTTTTAACATATTAGGCCTTTTACCCTATTGACTAACCCAATTTATCTTTTTGTCTCTTATAGTGGTAACTAGTTTTTACGTAAGTAATTGAATTTTTATGTCTAAAAATAAAATGATCCTTATTAAAAAAACATGAACCTTATAATTTTAAATTTTAAATTTTTTTTATATTCACTTTAAAAAATTGATAAAATTTTGATTTAAAAATAAAAAATGTATTATGAATTAAACCCTATATTAGATAATTTTGTAACTTAAGTTCTAAAATATCAAATATTGGTTTATAAAATAAAATAAATATTTTTAAATTTAAAATTTCTCTTAAAAAATATGTTTTCTATAAAATAGTTTTATAAATTTCATATTCATAATTATATAATAATTTTTTCATAAACGTCGGGTAAAAATTGTATTTTTCACTATTTAACTAAAATAAATCCTTCTGAAAAAAATCCAAAAAAGATATAATTAGATAATATTTTCTTGATATGTAAAGAAGTTATTTGCATTTTTTAAAATCCATATTAAAAAAAATGAAATTTAAACTTTAAATAAAATATTAAAATAATATTAAATAATATTTTTATTGGAAATTAACTTTTTAAAACACTAGTTATTATTATTCTTAATTTTTATAAAAATATTATAAAACTGTAGTTAATAAATAAATATTAAGTTTTTTTAAAATCATAATTTGATAATAATCTACTTATTTTTATTTAATAACATGTAATTCACATACAAAGAAAACATTTTGTAAAATAGATTTTTAAGCATAAAATTAACTACGTAAATTTGAATAAATTGAAATTTATATATATATATCATAATTTTATTACTTCTATTCATACTCAATAATTTTATGGAAATAATTTAAAGGTATTATTTTTTTCTAAATAAAGTATCTCACGTTTTCGTTTTAGTTCAGTGTTGCGTATAAAACAAGTTATTCAATAGTGTATTTATTTAAGGTGAAGATATAATAAAATACCAGGTCACTATATTAGGATTGTAATATACGGTATATTATCATTTGAAACATAACTAATTTGGCATGCCATTATAGTGAGACCACTAATTCTATAAATTTTGAGTATATTAGACCATTTAATATAGCTATAAAAGCATTTTTAATGTGAAATTTTATCTTAAAGATTGGTGTGGTTCATAACAATATAGACCATTTCATTGTGTAATGTGATACCACTGAAATAGTGGTTCTTCACAAATATACTTGTTCACATCAGTGGATACATCCTATGATCTAGGAATCTCAACTTTTAAGTGGGTTCCCTCAAAGATATTAAGTGGAAGTTAATATAATATCTGTAAATGGTATTGTAGGAGATTAATTTACTAAATACATTACTTAATAGGAGTATTAATGTCTTGTGAGAGCTACCTAGTGTGATATATAGTATTTAGATCCAATAAAAGTGGAAGTATATTATAGTTAATGCCCTAAAACTTACTTCATTATATACTCTAGACATCTATATCATGTATACTATTAATAAATGTATATTTTATACGGAATATATATTATTTTGTATTATACATACTATTTGTGAAAATTTCCACAGAATATTTTTCATATTGATGGTCTATATCGATTCCCACTAAAATTAGAACATGGGTATGAAATGATAATATTCATAAAATATTATATACTAGATAAATATATATAACAAGACATAACTGATATCTAAAAATCAGGTGTTGGGAACTCATAATTATTAAGAGTTCTTGTCCTAAAGTTCACACTATGTGATCTCTAATAGTATGAGATCATGAATACAATCCCATCTATAGGAATTCCAAAATCTTTGTGTCATTGGAATTCTGTTAGTGTTTATAATAGTACATAGACATAATATCATTATTAATATAAATATATAGAATCACATGCCTCGATAAATGATAAAAACAATGACATATATGCTCAATCAAAATTATATTATTTTTATGTGCATCATTTTTTGTATGATATTTATTGAATTATCACTAATGGATTTTCCCTTATCACTTTATAGAAAAATATATATTTTCCACATTTATTGAGATTAAATTACATAACATAAATCATTTACCATGGTGATTGTAGGAGATTTTAAATTGGTAAGTCAAATAAAGATAAATCAAGCATTAATAGATGATGAAAAATATATATATATTTCATAGAGGTATATTGAATAAAAAGGAAATATATTACACAGTTAGTGTTTGAAAGAATGCTTTCATTACTATGAATTTCCAATTTCTCTTTATATGCGAGGATGTGTTGTGAGATAACACTCTTGGCCAATGGATTGGACTCACCATCATGATAAAGTGGGTATCACGCTAATTACATATATAAGCTTGTTAGATTTAATTGAATTTTATTTTTTAGAATATAAGTGATCTTAGTTTTCGTATTGATGTTTATTTTATTTAAGTCTATCATAGTTTAATTAGAATTTATTATTGATTGGTAATAAGTCAGTTGTTTTTTTATTTTTCAAAATATTCAAAAGTTATGATAGAATGGAAGAGTGAATGTACAATTATTCCAAGTGTTCTTAAAATATGTGAATGGTTCATGTCCATGTAATTATTTATTTGGATTAGTTTTTACATGTAATATTTTAAGATACATTGCTTAAATAATTAATTATTTAAGATATGATAATTTTAATATATATTAATTGATGCCAAAAAAATTGACTAATAGTTATAATAATTTAATGATAAATTAAATAATTGTTAATGAAATGGATTTTATTATTGGATAAGTTAAAAGATGATGGTATTACTTATAATTTTGTATATATAATGCCAATATATATTATGTCATTTAACAAGGGTTGATTTGGATTAGTGGTGAAAGTACCTCCTTTTCACTTGAAATTGATTTAAATACCTCTCCCTAAAAATCTCCATATATATAGATAATTAGATAAATTCCTCTTTGATCTACATAGGGGTGATAGAGAGACCTTGGATCATCTCACTAGCTTATGAAAGTTCGGTACTAACATCTTGATATTTAAATATAATTTATGGATATCATTAACGTAAGTTTAGATCTATAAACAAATAATGGTAATGATATTTATTGGGGATCATATTTGTCAAAAATTACTTGAGGTGACTATTATAATTGTATATTTAATTATAAAACATAAATTTCGATTCTGTGTTTATGAATATAGGATAGGTGTGTGTAAATATTTCCATATATTTTATAAATTTGAAAAAATTTAAATTAATAATCATCATGTTTCTTTTAATACATTAGGTTCCTTTAAACATGATATCCCACTTCTAGAACAATATAAAAAAATTTAAATCCCTAAAACATAGATATAAAAAAATAAATCCAAACAATATTAGGATAATTGAAATCGTAAAATCATCATTATAAACACCATTAAGTATATAAAATTACTATATCGAGATAAAAAAACTACAATCTACAAAGAAATAATAATCACAACCACCTATCATTTACACTAAAATCCACATGTCTCTAGGCAGTCTACCTAAATAGTTCATTGTTAAAAATATTGTACAGATACTATATCACCACCTTATAACAACATAACCCCCTCACTCTAAACAATTTATATCAATTTAATTCACTTCACAATTAATTACCTACAACTTTAAACAATAAAATAAGTGTTAATAGTCACATAGCCACAACACATAAGTATTCACAACCAACAATAAAATTTCATCACCCACCCTCATTATATAATTTCCATCTATTCTCTTATAATTCATATCCTTAATTTATGTCAAAATCCACAGCTCAAATTAATGCAATTACCATCATTCAAATGATTAAATTATTTCATATTTTTTTAAAATCCACTTCCTTGAATATCCATATAATTTAGTTTATCTATTAATAATTTCATGTGATTTGTATAAATTTTCCATTACCCCATCAACCAAACTATAAAAATTCATTAAACATTCATAAAAATAGTAGTTAGAATCTCCTATATCATCAAATCATGATCCTTCTAATTAGTGTTTATCAACCTCATTCTTTAAATACATAATAGAAATCTATGATATGAAACCCTGTGATTAATCCATCAATACACCAATTCCCAATATAAAAAATAATTTGATGGGTCCAAAAAAGAACCACATAGATATAAAATATTAATATAACTCATCATCAACCTAAGATACAATTTGATCACTCCCATAAATAAATTCATCAATTAATAACATGAATTTTAAATAATATCCCCCAAGTCACACATGGAAGTGATCTACAATCATAGTATGTTTTCAATAGTGAAAAATGATACTCGAGTATATTTCTCATATGTTTAGTCTTCCATTTGAAAAATCCTAGCATGACACCCTAAATTATGGTATTCTTTTACTCATGATCATTTGATCCAAAAATAATAACAAGTTATAAGTTATCCATTATAGTCTATAACCACATTCTAATTAAAAATCACATATATCTAATATCATACAATATACATTTATATAAATCACAGTGTTTTGAATAAGGTTTTTGAAAATAATAACCAAAAACCTTGACATTTTTACTTCCTCATGTCAAACAGTAAAGTCATCAAAATCACCCGTGACATGTTTTTAAGAAAATTGAAATGTTTTCTCTCACTATAAATCAAATAAATTTAAAAAAAATTCTTTTCAAACCATACACCATATGCATAATCTTCTTACTCAATCATGGTGTAATCTCCAAAACATAAATATGCTCCTTATGTCATATCATGTTAAAGCATCATCAAACCTCAAATATTCTAAAATAAGAGGACTTCACTAAAATCCTTAACCACTAGAAGTGACCACAATGTGTTTTAATTCAAAATGGAATCATTTTTTATGTCATGTATAAACTATCCTAAAATTTATCTATTTATATATCTCTTCGTTCTCCAAATCCCATAAAACTCAAAATGAAAACTAAATAGATAAAATATTCCCCTCAATTTATATTCCCCTAAAATAACTTTTTCCTTGAAAATATTGAATATATATATATATAATGAAATCACTCAACAAAACCAAGTAATTATAAAAGAAACATCTAAAAAAAATATTTTTTTGGAAATCACACCTATATCACATAATTTAGAATGTTTATAAATAACCATATTTATATTCATATTCACATTTTAACATTATGTTATAGGTAACAAGGTTTAGAATAACTACGTATATTGAACAGTCATATAAGATTATAACTCCCATGTTATTTCCTCTAAATCTATATGCCTCTATATAATAAAAATCAAGAGTGTCACGACTCGTCCCCCAGGGCCTGTGTTGTGACTACCCCAATCCTGCCTTCCATAGATAAGGGGTTAGTGACTAGCACTGGAAAGACATATCCCAAAAAAGGGAAGTCATTGACTTTGAACCTGTATAGACACAGACTAGGTACACGTAAAAAGAAAACCACAAAGTAGAAATACTAATAGTAAAAGTGTGAACCGAAAGTAAAAAAGGGCCAGTATACAAACCCAACTGAATAGAAAGTATAACAAAAAGGGAAAAATATACTCTGGAGGTCATCCACCAAGGATCATACCTAATGGGTAGGTAGAACTCGTCATCCGTCATAACTGTCGCTTCTCACATCTATCAATCACCTATAAGCACCATCTAGCTCTGGCTCCCCAAGTCTCAGTCAAGATGTCTATCATCTGAACAAGACACAACAAGGTGCGGGAAATTCCCATGCAGGGGTGAGTATAATAATACCCAGTAGGGACTCCAAGACCCCTGAAGGTCTACTAGAATTTGAAAAAGGAAAAACCACAAAGCATGATCTCAATCACAATGAATAAAGTAAAAGATAGCTCACACTAGGTATAAAAATTAGAGAACAGGAATAAAGATTATTAGTATTGAGCTAGATAATTTTATTTTGTTGAGGGGTTCTGCTACTGATCCCCGAAGGGTCTCTATATTGCTGATCCAAAAAGGGTTTCTCTACTGCTGATCCATAGAGGGTCTCACTACTGCTGATCCACATAGGTTCGCACTTCTATCGATCCAGAGAGGGTTACTCTCATGTCGATCCACGATGTTTCTCTCTTCACTATCGATCCATGGAGGGTCTCATTATTGTCGATCCTTGGAGGGTCACTCTCATGATGATCCACGGAGGGTCACTCTTCATTGTATAGCCAGCCAGAGGATTCCTGCACTGGTGCGCTTGAGTTATATAGGTTTTACTCCCCAGGATATCAGTCATAACTAAACCACTATAAAATCTCATGAAGATGTAACCCCAAGGACCGTCTTTTCGTAAGGGTTCCAATGCGACAGACAAAGCATCAATCAAACAACCGGTCTATAAGTTATAAGCAAAAAGGTAAATAGGGCCTAGCTAGATTTAAATCCAATTAAACCAAAAGATACTCCAAATTAAACCAAAACCCAAGTGAATTATCTTTAAAGGACTACCCTGTCGCAACGGTCCCTAAGCCGTAGATGCCGCATCGATCGGAAGCCCAGTTTGCGAGATACTCAAGTTGAAGTGAAATGAGACCAGTCGAGTCTGGGTCCGGTAGTGGTCTAGACCGGTTCGTGTGTCTGGACTGGTTCACAAGTCCAGACTAACCAATGGGTCCAGCCTGGATAGCAGGTCTGGTCAGGCCAACGGGTCCAACCCCCCTGGAAAACCCGGCCTGCATGGTACAGTCTCGTCAAGCCGAACCAAACGTTGGGAATCTGGTTCTTGCTAGCCGGTGGTGCCATGGGGCACCACCTTTTATTCTGAAATGGATGGCTAGAGTCGGTAATTGGTGTCTAGACGAGAGTCCCGAGTGGTCCACTCTTCTCCCCCCATGCGGCACATCGGTGTCGTGCTATTCCACCCGTCGTGGCGCCTGCGGGCGCCACTTCCCCACACGACCGACTTGGATCGGTCATCGCTGCACTGGTGGTGTCACGCCGGCGGGTGCTACTATGGGCCATCTGTGATGCTATGGTGGTCTGTAATCCTTCTTGTCTATGCCTACAGGCCTCCCAATCGCTGACTTCATTGTGAATCCCATTGAATCACCTTGCCTTCACTTTGCTTGGTCACCCATGAAGAATGCACAATACCCAAGAGCGGTGGAGGGTCCGGGCCTAGTTCGGATTAGCCTGTTCCCTCTACGTTAGCATTTAATCGAAGGGGTGGAATAATAATCACCAAAAGTTTAAAATTATCCGAAAATTAAAACCCTGTAGTAACCACCTGCATGAACAAACGAGACCCGGATCAACCCGTTAGTTGGTTGATCTACATTCGTTGTATTTTCCAAGAACAAGGAAAGTGGAATATTAAACTCATAAATCCCCCTACCTAGATTCGGTGGAATCCACTGCTGACGAAGTAAATAACTATATGTTTGTTGTCATTTGACATTCTGTACCACTTGTCGATCCCCGGTTTGATTCCATCAATGATCTTCGCTAGATCACCTTTCTTCATTGGAGAGGAAAGTCGACAGCGTTAAGATAGTTGTTTGTCCCATGGTTGTCAAATTTCTTTCAAACGGTTTAATTAAATAAAAATAAACCACTCATGTTTCATTCAATAATGTGGTTCGTTAATGAATCATAATTAATGATCCATTAATCCCACGAGCATTGTGGTTACACAATAAGAGGATCAAGTCATTAAATGAAAATCATTTATTGACCATCATTAAACTGCGGTTCTGTCAATAGCCTCTCAATGGTGGAATAAAAAGAATAAAATAACTTATAGTTATTTTTTTTCTTAAAGTACAAAAAATTAAATTTTTCAACCGACCCTTGCCGGTCGAAGTTAAGCTTCACCTAAGCGAATCCCAGCGCTACAAATCCAATGGTTCCCTCATAATTTCGATCCAATCACTGGTTAAAAAGATAGAAATTCCTACCCACACATTTAGTAAACGTACCTTAAAAAAAGTTCAAAATTCAATTACATGCTCTTCGGCCCTCAGAATCACATATTGTTAATTTTTTGAAGTTTCGTAATAATTCCATATAATTTTAAAGAAATTGTATTTAATTTCTGGGTCTTTACAAAGATAATGGATCATTATCGTAACACACTTTCCTAATGATCTTTAATATCCATCCATGGCTCAAAAAATGTCACTTGTTCCTCAACGTCAATATTAATCCAATCAATCCTAAAAAAATTGAAACATGGAATAAATCATGAATTACTGATAACCTAAGTGGATGATCCAACTAATAACTTACCTCAATTACATTCTCTCACATATTTTATGGTCTAAAAAAACTCAAAGAAATATTATAATCTTTAAGAAATATGTTTTTTACATGATAGAGATAATGAAACACCATGATTTTTTATATTTGACCATTGTTCGGGTTCACCACTTGAATCATGGTTTTTCTCTAAATTTCTAGGTGGGGTGGGTTTAAGTTTTTAGGTGATATTTTGTTTATTCGTGTTCTCATGTTTATTCTCTAGTTCCTCTCAGAGTTATTTTTGAAAATTGGGGATTTTGGGATTGAATTTTGTGATAATGTGGTTGATGCACGGTTAGGGGAAATCATGCAGCGCAACCTAGGAAATTGTGCAGCTAAGGTTTGGTGTCTGGGGCATGGAACACAACTTGTGAATGGTTATGAAAAAATTACAACAATCATGTGGTGAGGTTCTAGATTTAGATTGAGTAATTTCTCATAGTCGATATATAGTTTGAGAAACCATGTGGCTAGCACGTGTGAGGTTCCCCACTTATCCAGTGTGGGACGCACGGTTGGTGCACAGTTTGGAAAACCATGAAGCCAAACCATTCGAGTTTCCAAGTTCATTTAAAATGTGAAATTTCATTTCTACCCCCTCAAGGTTTTAGACCAAAATTTCTCATTAGCATCCTTCCCTATTTCATATGACCCAAAGGGGTATCCTCCCCTATTCTCTAAGATTCCCCTCATCTCCTATGGTGTGGATCTAGTGATTTCTTCATGTTTAGGGACAGATTTATCATCGTAATATTCTATTTTCATCTTCATATTTCTTATCCTTATATAATATTCTTTTATTGTATATATTGAATGGATGGGATTTCATCTTTTTTAATCCTCATGATCCATTTATGATTAATGTTGTGACGTCCTCACTGTGGACTCCTTGTGATTCATTTACTTTGATTGGAATAAGAGGTTCTTATTGTGGACTCCTTTGAGACCTATAAGTTTTAAGGAGAGAGATTTATCCATGGGGTGACTTGGGGTGATTCATGTTGTGTGAATTATTTATATATGATATATGTTCATGTGATTGGATTCTCAGTTGGCATCGATTATCTCACCCCATTTTATACTCTTATCATGGGAACCTAGCATAGCTAGCAATTTTTCTGAGAATGATTACTGTAATTTTTAGGATAATTCTCTACCGAGTGTCCCATAGTAGGGGATATGGTATGTTTTGTTTCATTACTATGGGATAGTTTCCCTTGGTTATACCACATAGGGTGTGATTGAGCATGTGGGATAAATTTCATGCCACTAAGTTAGGCATGATTTTAAGGTTGATTCAAGATTTAAATTATGTTCTAGATTATTTCAAGAGATTTTAGGTTCTCCCATGCTGATTGACACTTAGTTCATTGAAGTGGTTGATTGAGATTCATTTTTTGTTAGAAAATTTTGTGTTCTTATTTCTAATTCCTCATATTATGTTATCATTTCTAGTGCTCTCGTGTGTGGTTTATTTCTTTGGAATGTAATGAGTTGGTTTTTAGAGCCCTATAAAAATGGTTTTTTTTAATTTTTTACGTACTTTATCACTTTTCTAAATGAAATTTCATCATTATTATTTAAAATGTTTATATTTACTTCTAAGAAGGGAATTCTATTTTATGTGGTAAAAAGGGAAATGAACTATGTTTTTTCTTTAAGTAAAAATGTGTGGAAAATCTTACTTTTATATATTTTATTTCAAAACTAATGAAAATGTTTATTTATTTAAAGGAGGATAATTTGGAATATATTGTTAGGGCATGCCTACTAAGTTTTAATACTCATGCATATAGTTATTTATTATTTGAAGCTTGTGGTGTAGGTTACATCTTGGGTTCGACCAACCTGAAAATGGTTGGTTTTGGTATTAGAGAGTGACCCTTAGGGTCACATAGAGATGTTGTGGTTTTTAGGTTTAGTTAGTTTTCATGTTCAATTTATTTTAGTTTCATCATTTGAATAAATTTTCTTCAATTTTTTATTTGGGATGCTCTATCTATTTATATTGTTTTAATTATTTATTTATATTGGTTTAAATCATTCGATTTGTTACTATACTGATATATGGAACTAGTTTCCATCCTGAGAGGATCGGTAACGCTTGTCAGGCTATTCCACAGATTGTCTTAGGTGACCCGTTTAGGGTTGAATCAGGTTGGTTCATGAAAAAATAGTATCAAAGGAGAGTGGTTTGTTAGGGTACCTTGCTTTCATATTACCCTTTCTTATTTGGGATTTCAAGGATGATAGAGTATGATTGTTGCAGATTTAGGTGTAGGTATGAGGGAGTTTTTGGCCAATATCTTATTGACCTAACCTTGAGTTTCCATCGAAAGTCAGGCTTGGTTTGGTTTTTTGTTTCTCACAGATTTTTTTGTGCTTGGGAAATGAAAAGAATGTTGGAATAAGGGTCTCAGTGTGATATCATGTCATGGAAAGGCATGTGGATCCTAGTATATGGTTCTAGAATACTCTCTATGGTGGTGACGTGATTAGTATATGGCCTCTAAACATATGGATAAATAACACATCCCTACAAATTTTTCCCTTATGATTTTTTGGGTCTTCTTTGATTATGGATTTTTTTGAAGGATCTTGTTTTGAAATTGTTGATAATAAATTTAAAATGGTAGTGGTTGGGGTTTTTGAATATGGAAAATGAGTTTTTATATTTATTTTGAATATATATTTAGAAAATGTATTTTTATAAGTTAAATTTTCAGGTAAAATGAGGATGAATTTACCAATATGATATTTATATAATTTAAAAATGGGGTTTATCAAAGTATTTAGTTTGTGGAAACAAATTTTTTTTACAGAGGATTTTGTAAAAAAAGTTAAATGAGAAGAAGTGGGTTTTAAAATAAATGATTTTGATGGAATGGGAATTTTTGAGTCGCTGAAATTTTTTTAAATGTGATGAGTTTGATTTATGAATGGAATCCTCGGGATTTTTTTATCAGGATAAAATTTATTGATGTGTGAATTTTGAAAATGGTTTTTGAATTTGTGGATAGAGATATTTCGAGATGTTTTATTAATTTTAAAATGAGAATTTGATTTATAATGATAAAACATGGGTGGAATATTTTTTTTATAGAAAATGATGATGTTTTTTAATCTTTTTTATTTCCAAGGGTTCTCACATGCATGGATATTTGTGATAAAGTGGATGGTTGATGGAATGGGTGGAAGAGTTCTCGAATTAGAATGATTGGATGGGTTCCTGGGTTTGCATGGAAATGTCCATGAGAATGAGTCTCTATGGAATTCCATTGGTGAGGGTGCAACCAACCATGTTTTTTTCTTTCAAATTTATTTTCTAGAGGAAATTGGGATGTTTTGATGGAGAGTGGTTTTGTTTATTGTTTTCTTGTCATTTTGGTATAATTTTTATGTGTTTTTTGAGCTTCATGACTCTTGATGATGATTTTGTTTTCTTGAGCTCTTGGTTTTCTTGTTTCCTAGTGTCTTCCCCCATAAATATTCAATGGATAGTCAAGGATAAACTATGGGTGGTTTATTGTTAGAGTACCCTCCAATTTATCATCTTGTCGACTTCCTTCTTGGATTTTAGAAGTTGAATACACCTCTCTTTTATGGTAAATTATATCTTTTTGAAGAATAATAATGGATATGGAAAATTGAAAGAAATTTCTGTTTCCATGAGTTTCATGAGCCGTTAAAGGTGATGTTTTCTACCTTCATGCTTAAAGGTACAACCTATAAGTGGTGTAAGTTAGTCACTCAACCCAAACCATGGGATGATCTTACCTAGGGTTTCTTAAATTAATCATTCATACAAAATTATTTCTCAAAGATATTGAAGGTGAGGAACGGGATTGAAATGTTCTCTCTTCAGCAATGTGATGGATCAGTGCTGGAGTATTTTTTTTCTTCTTAAAGGATCTAATTATATTCCTTCCACAGTGGGATAAAAATTAATCCTCAAAGGCTCATCATTTTGAGTTTGGACTTCATCCTGATTTGTATTTGAAGGTGTCCAAATTTGATTTAACCTCTTTTTATGATGTGGTGAGGAAAGATGTTCATATTGATGTTGTGCTAGAAAGGGTTTATGAGATAACTGACCTTCCTCTAGTCATTGGAAGTGGTGAAGGTAATTTTGGTAAGAAAATATGAATGTGGCCTAAATTTGATGGTGTGTGTCACAACATTAAAATTCCTTTAGATATTTTTCCAACTTCCTCTAAAGTACATGATCATTATGTGTCACCAATGTGGCAATCCAGATCTTAAGAGGTTATTGTGTCCAAATGTTCTAAAGACCTATTGTGTCTTTGGACACATGGGTAAATTGGAATGGATCTATTGGGGTATTTCTAGGAAGCCTCATGGAGCCATATCCACCCATTTGAAAAACACCCCAACCCAAATTCATGAGTAGTGTGCTATTTGGGCTCAGTTTAAATTCCCTTTCTATGTGGTGCATCTTTTGTTGTAATGGTTGTGTCTGGTGGTGTTTTGTGATGTTTTAGTTTTATTTAAATTGAAAATTTGTATTTTTTTTAATCTTTTGAGATCTTTTGTTTCAATCTAATCATTTTTTTCTTTTGGATGTTCTGAATTCTTACCTTCATGAGTGGAAGTATGTTCTGTTGTGTTTCTTGTTTCTGTGGTTTCCCATTTGAAGTAAAAAAGGGTGAGTGTGTGTACATTATGAACCCCTATTTTGATGTAAAGAAGGATTTATAGATGGGTATTATAAACTCCTGTCTATGATTAAGTAGATGATTCAAGACATTAGGACTCCAACCATAGGCCTCAAAGTGAAGCCCATGCATAGTTAGGAATCAGGGGTGTGAGGGATTTTGGTCTAAATTTTTCCTTCAATACTATAATGTGTAATGTTTATGATTCTATATTGTAGATTCCTTATCTTGAGAGGTACCATTTTGTGTAAATAGGTGTAGATACCTTGTTTCCTTATTGCAATCCTTGTGTTTTGAAACTTCCTCTTTGGTTATAAGGAGGTGCGGTGGGTCTATTTTCATGAAATTCTAGTTTTATGCATTTTTGGATGTGGATATATTTTTTGTTATCATTGTACGGTTATCCTTCCTAAATAAGTTTTGATTTTATCCCATTTCATGGGTTAGTGTTTCTTTTTTGAAGTCTCCCCCCTTGTGGTAGTGGTTTTTTGGCCTATGTGGAGAGTTCCAGGTTATCCCATAGCGGGTTTTATCATGTTGTTTTGTGCCAGTTGGTCTAATATGGTTGGTTTTTAAATTTTGGGGAGACCTACTAAAGTTATAATTGTAGCTCTTTCTAGTCCTGGTCGAATATAGTTATTTTCTATTTGTGGGAACTCCATTCTAACCTCCATTATTGGTAAATTGTTTTATCTTCTAGAATTGGTTTGGTAAGAGGTGGGTTCTTTCTGATTTTATTGAATTTTGAGTTCCTATCATTTTGGTAGGATTTTTTGATTTTGTATAAATGTGGTTTGATCTTTCCATCATGTTTTGGAAAGTGGTGTTGGGTTCATAGGCTCATTTCATGTAATAGTTTGGAGTTTCCTTTGGTGGAGGTTTAAGTGTTCTTAGTTTGGGAGATTGGATCATAAAATTATAGAAATCATTAATAATTGACCAATAAACTAGAAAAGTTTATGGCTTTATGGGGCTATAAACCATTAAAGGTGAGAATAATTGTTTTAAATAGGTATTTATATTCAATTTTGGTTCAGTTTCACCTCTTGGATCTTGGTTTTCCTCTAGACTTTTAGGTGTGATGAGTTTAATTGTTTCTGTGTTCTTTTGTTTATTCTCAGTACCATGTTTATTTCCTAGTTCCTCTTAGAGTATTTCATCAAAATTGTGGATTTTGGATATGAGAGTAGGTGGGAAATAGTTAGAATAAACAATATACCCCATCATAAGAAACTGTGCAGTTTAAGGTTCAGTGTCTAGGGCATGGCGCACAGCTTTCCCACTATTAGGGAAACTGTGCCACAAGAACGTACTGAGATTTTGGTTTTGGATAAAGGAATTTAGCATAGTTGGGGCATATTTTTGGAAACCATTCATCCATACTATGTGAGGTTACCCCATTTTCTAGTAAGGGGTGCACAATTGGTGTATGGTTTGGAAAACTGTTTGTCCAAACCATGCAACTTACCCAAGTAATAAAAAATGTGATATGTCCTTTATACCCACATAGGATTTTAGCTCCAAATCACCCATTATCTTCCTTACCAATTTTTTATGATCTAATTTGGGCACCTCCCCTTTTATCTAATCTTTTCCTCCTCTCCCATGGTGTGTATATAGTGATTTCTTCACGTTTGGGGTAAGATTTATCAAGGTAATCTCCTATTTTATTCTTTTTCTTTTTTATCCTTACATTTTCTCTTGAGTTATTCTTCTTAATTTTTATCTTTGATCTAGTTATATTGTTTACATTGGTTTATGTTGGGTTTTTTCTATGTTTAAGGTTCCTTGAGGGTTTTCTTTCTTTTTTGGGCCTTTGTGAGGTGGTTTCAGGCATGCGTTATTGAAGAGAGTGTGGTTTGAGGTAGGTTTCCCTTTTCAATTTCCCTTTAAATTTAATATTATTTGGCTTCAAGATTTTCTCACCATCTTTATTTGTTAATTTTTTATTCATTATCTTTGTAATTATTTTTTAATGTGAAATGAGGTTTTTTTATAATTTTTTTAAGTATATGGAATTTTTTGTTATGTGATGCACACCAACTGTTTGATAAAATGCTCAGTTGGATTTTGTAAGTGTTTTTTTCTTTTAAATAATGGTATGTATTGGGAAAAAATTGACACCATAAATAGTAGTTTGTATTTACCAAATGGATTTGACATCATTTTTTGGTATGAAATTGGTGTGTATTTTGATCTTGAAAATGGTATGGCATGTAATGATGACGTGTGAACTATTTGTCATTTTAATGAAAGTGTTTTTGGTATTGAACATGTGGTGCATGTACTTAAATTTAATTTTATGAATTATTTTGAAATGTAAAATGGTGTGTTTCCATCCTTTTGGAATGGTGGTTATGATTATTTGGAAAAAGGGTGCTTGAGGCTTGTTTGGAGATTTCGTGAAATAGGTAAAAATATTGATTATGAAAACTATCCTTGGATAATATTCCTGGCTTATTTATTTTGAATAGATGAGGTGTCCTCACTGTGAAATTTTCATGATCAATTTATGTTTAATGGTTGGGATTCCCTCATTGTGGGCTCTTCATGACTCATTTATTTTGAGAAGAATGAGAGGTCCTAAGTGTGGACTCCTTTGAGACGTATAAGTTGTGGGTAAATAGATTAATAATTAATATGACTCAGGGTGGTTAATGTTGGGTTAATTAGATATATATGATATATTTTCATGTAATTAGATGCTTGTTTTGAATTTTTTGGCTCCCCCACTTTTATATTCTTTCATGGGAACCTAGAATAGCTAGTGAATTTTCTGAGAACAATTTGTTTTCTAGTTAGGATTATGGTCTATCTAGTGTCCCATAGTTAGGGATATGGTTTGTTTTTTATTTCAATGAGATAGTAACTCTAGTTCAGACTAGATTGGGTGTGATCGAGTGAGTGGGTGATGTCTTATATCATCGAGTGATGAATGCTTTCTGGTATGAGTCAAGATGTATTGTATGTTCTGGATTTTTTCACGAGCTCCTAGGTTATCCCATGTCTATTGAAACTTAGTTTTCTATAGTGTTTTATTGAGATGCATTGTTGGTTGGATATTTTTGTGTGATTATTTCCATTTCCCTTATTATTTGATCATTGTTGGTGCTCTCATGTGTGGTGTATTTTATTGGAATGTAATGATTTGGATTTCAAAGCTCTATAAAAATGGGTTTTTTGAAATTTTTCACACTCTTAACCACTTTTCTAAATGAAATTCATCATTATTATTTAAAATGATTATGTTTCCTTCTGAACAGATAATTTTTTTTAATTAGTAAAAATGGAAATTGAATATGTTTTTCTTTAAAGAAAAAATGTGTGGAAAATCTTACATTTATATATTGTATTTCAAACCTAAAGTTTATGTTTCTTTATTTAAAGGGGTGAATTAATAATAGATTTCTCGAGCATGCCTACCAAGTTTTAATACTCATGAATATATTTATTTCTTATTTATAGCTTGTTGTGTAGGGTTCATCTTGGTTTCAAACACCATGGGCGATGGTTGGTTTTGGTATCGGAGAGTAACCCTTTGGGTCACATGGAGATGTTGTGGTTGTCATGTTCAGTTGGGTTTTTCTGTTCAGTTTGTTGTATTTTCAGATTTTATATAAATGATGTTCAATCAATAATAATGTATTTATTTGGTATTTTATGTCTATTTATGATTTTTTAATTATGTATTTATACTGGGAAAAAGCATTTCCTAGGTTACTCTATTGATTCCGGGTTCTAGTCTTCATCCCGGGAGGATCGAGAACCCTTCTCATGCCTTTCCAAAGATCGAATCTGATGACCAGATTGGGGTCGACTAGGGTTGGTTCGGGATAGAGAAACCTTCATGGACACACAATATGAAATTAAAATCCAATAGCCTCTACCACCTATCATCATTTTATTTATCATTATCCTAGGTAAACATCATTTGATGTGAAATGATGTTCACCCTCTCTATTATATCATACATTCAGTCTAGTCCAACAACAATCACCTCACCAATGTAAACTAAAAAGAAATGTGATATGAAATATTGCTCATGAAATTCTTATAATTATGCCATTTTGTTATATGGATGATATTTTTATATTATAAAAACACAAAAAATATATATATTATCCATCCATGATTCAATAAATTCCAAAATTCATTCCCTTATCATATCTTCCAACATCTAAATCATCTTATCAGTTTAACCATCTATGTATAAATGAAATTTGAGGTAAAGGATCAACTGGGTACCAAATGCATGTTTCACACACCTCTAAATCCTCAATTTAATCCAATGGTTATGGTTTGAAATATTCATCCTCAAAATTTCATGAATTATTGAAATGTTTTCATTGTTAATTATTTCCAACACATCCAAAAAGATCGATTCTTAGACTCAAAATATATTATATAATTTAATAAACCAATCATAAACAACCCAAATGTAATTGTATCCCTTTAAAACTAAAGTATCATAGTTCTACCATCTTACCTTTCATGCACTAAATTGATGATTGACATTTTGGTATGTAAATGAAGTACCAATCCTTCTTGGTAAAATTTGAAATGGGTTTTGAAATCCAAGAGATATCTAATACAAAACATTGATAATATTTAATTTCAATAATAATGTTAAATACCGAAAAAAATTATTCAATGATTCCAATTAAAATATTTCCTTGAACATATAATGTTCACAACTAAACATTAAGGAGAAACGACATTCCCAAGAAAATAAACTATTCATGACAAAAAATTACACTTCAGTATCCTTTCGTACAACCGATGATGATGAAGGGGCTCAAAAAATCAATAAATTCTCAGTATGCATCTCTTTGTTCCTTGATTAAACCAATATATCATTAATAAATAACAGTGTGAAGTGATCATAATAAAGAATGAAAACTCAATTCACATATCGGATGAACACTACCAGTGTTTTGTTAACTTAAAAGGTAATTAATATGAACTAAAAATTCCCATAAAGGCACTAAAAAACAATCTTCTAAATATCCCCCTCCTTCACCGGCATCTATGAACACAATATTCTCATAATTCTTTCTCCCTGAACCAAATAACCACCTCTAATTGATCAAATAAATGATCCATCCTAGTTAAAGGATATGAATTAATCTCCATCACCAGATTCAATTGTCGATAATCAATACACAACCTCAAGAAATCATCTATATTCGAGGAAAGCAACATTAAGGATCCTCATTGAGATACATTAGGGTGAATGAAAATAATTTAAAACACATCATCAATCTAAACCCTTATCTCCCTAATCCAACTATTAAACATCCAATAATTATTTATAAATTTCATATTTATAATTAGATATAGTTCTATAGAAAACTTGATCTCTAACCTCAGTGGTAAATTGGTAATCACTTTAGGTAAAAAAATTAATAAAATATCATTCTAATCTCAAGAACTCCGTTAATATAATAAAGCATTATCCATAATAAAAATTCAATTCTATATAACATGGAATACTATCAAAAAAAATTATGTGGGCAATCATATGGTTACATGTATGGACGCACTGGATATCACTTCATAAGTTAACTTCATTTCATAAACTCACACATAGAAACCACCTCAATTAGTCTCAAATCATATCCTTCTAGAATAAATAACTTGAGTTATTGAATAAGACCCTCCATGGGGAACACTATTCGTCATAATAATTCATCTAAAATTATTGAATGTGGTGAAAAAACATTAATAAAGTAGAGTAATGATCCAAAAATATATATCATAAATATCACCATCTTTGTCCCTCCTAACTCATCAAATTCTATTGCATGAAGATATTAACGAACAGCTCATACACCACATTTTCCATAAATTTTACCTCTCCCCCATATCTAATCTTTCTCATATCCCTAAGAATAAGGAATATTCGATAGATAGAAACTACCACCACCATCCTACATTAAAGGTATACCGGGTCATTGATACTATTACTTATAAAAAGGTTGGGGTAGATAATGTGGTGTAGGGGTAGCCGATATACCATTATTCTACTCTATGATATATTCTAAAATCCGCAATAAAGACATATAAACATATAATTTCCTCTAAATCCAAAAGAATAAAATACTAGAAATTAGGCTCTACCATTTTCTATCACATAAATAATGGTTCTTCAAAAATTCCACAAAATGATATATTCATTCCCCAATAATTAGTTATAAGTCTTTAGGGTAAAAAACGTATTGTATAGTATATATTTGTCTATATTATTCTCTTAAAGTGATGAGATCTCTCCTCAACAGTTAGAAAAACTAAGTAATTACACAATAGACTCAACAACTTCACTAAATACTCATGAGCATTATAGCTTCCCTAAAAGGTATATAAGGTCTCCTATTATTTATTTTAATAAAGAGTATAAATTAAGAACTCATTACTAAACTATTTTGGAAATTAGAAACAATTAAACATAAAAAAAATCATGATTTAAAAAATATATTTTCCTACATTTTTAGTTTCCCCAAAAAACATAATCTAATATACATAATACATTACTTTTTAACATTGTGGATAAGATAAAATTATATCTCTAATTCTTCAAAATACCACTTTTATTCTTTATTAGAGATAGATTCATCATGGTTATAAGGATTATACAATTATAATTACCATAATGTGACTTTTTATGCCTCTGTTGTTTAAGGAACTACCCTTCAATAAACAACCACATGTGTATCCTCTATCATCCTTTACCTCATGATTTGGATGCACAAGCGGTATAAATAAAAAATTAAACATTTAAATCTAAGGGAAATTTTTATGTATCTAGTTATATTACCTCAATATCAATCACAAAAAATAGTTTAATATAAATAACTTACAATCATCGTAAATTTTTTCTTCATGATGCATCAACCCACACATAGATAACTACCCTGTTGAAAGTAAAACATCAATCTTGTAACAATTAATAAAGAAAAAAAGTTCATATTTAAAATAAATGGGGAACTTTTCATCCTTATTTAATTTCACTAGTCTACTTCATATACAATGTTTAGGTAATATTAAATCCTCAAAAACCAGTCATACTTTCGCTAATTCATACTCTGGGCTTTATCCTAGTACACTCATATTGATATCATTCTTTCATGTCTTGAACCTCCCAAGAACCATATTATGATAATAGTGATAATGAGAGTGACCCCCCAAGACCATAAACAATAGGCCACAGATTGATAACCAGCACCAAGGTTATGAAATCACAACTATGGGAAGAATTATCATTATTTTATATAAAAAAGAATGTATATATACCAAAAAACAATGAATCAAACTCATCATGTAAAATTAACAAATGAATAGGTAATATAAAAATGAGAAAATAAAATTTTCATCAATACTAATAAGAAACCACAAACACATGACTTCTCCTATTCTTAACTAGAGAACCACATGTAATGACCAACCCTTTTATAAATAAAATTCCACTCGTGATTAAAATAAATTACCTATTATGTAAATTGGTTATAGAAAAGACATAAATCTATTTGGTTATATTATATAGGATTTAAAATACTATAAAGCAACATTACCATTGACAATAACATCATAAAACAGTGTTTATAGGATTATTATATATTAAGTGTTATGATAAATCCAATTGACTCATATGAAAGAAGAAATGGATTTGACTAGTAGGATCATACCCTATGAATACCATTTTTCAAAGATTAAAAAGTAGAAATCATCACTAGGATTTTAACTTGACCAAGACTAAGACATGATTCAAAAACTAAAGCATGAGAAAAAATTGTGTGTAGGATATGTTCAAGATCATTAAGATCAGATCCCAAAACATGTTAGTCGAACCACCCTGATAAAATATCACTATCTCACACCTTTCCCTTAAGGAATTAATTGGTATAATAATGGGATATTTATCTTGACCATAATAGTATTAATATGTAGATAATATTTTTAATAAATTAATTATTATATTTGGTTCTTATTTTTTTACTTTATAAATGATTATGTAATGAGATGGATAAAAATTATATTTTAATATGATAAAACTCGAATTGTATTTTTGGGTAATATGAATTTTCAATTAAGATATTCTTTTTGATGAATTAATGAACTAAATTATATTTTATTAAACTTTTATTATTAAATATTAAATATCAAATATAAATGATAATATAATTTTATGAAGTGAAAGTTTAATTTTTATTAGGGTCAGAAATCTGTTACTTCTAAAAACCTGGTATTTTTAAATAAATCGGTATTCTAAATTAAAAGTAAAATTTATAATATTAAGTGAGTAATTTATATAATATAAATATTTATTTTCAACTAATACATAAAAATTATCCAATGGTGTATTTTTCATATTTTTTTGAGATAGCCTAATATTTGGGTAAAAAATAAATACAATATAAATATAAGGTTTGTGTTATGAAATCATAATGACTTAATGTTAATTTAATATATTTTATAAAATTTATCAAAAATATATATATATTTTACCTAAAAAATATTTTTTTGAGGTAATTTTATTGATTTTATAAAACCATTATGAATCCTGTAAAACCTATATTATATTTTATGGTTTTAAAATAAATTATTTATAAACATGACTCACTTCCACATCACCAAGGGTTTTATTTTAATTTTATCAGTTACTAGATTTATAATATAATGAAAAGGCCTTATTTTTTATAAACTATAGGGAAAAATCCATGGTATTGTTTTTTATTTTTACTAAATTATTTTATAGAATCCATAACCTATGTTTGGAAAATAATAAATCGCTCTTCTCTTTTTTTATATAAACCCACCCAAGCACCGATTTCATTTCACTAAAAACCATTTGTGCATGAAAATACTTTTAAATTTCTTCTATATAATCCTTACAATTTTCCCCCAAGATCTCAAGATTCTACTCCCACACTTTTTGAACACTCTCTTAAGGTAAGAGACCCTCACTTTCTTCTCTTTATTCATGAACATTCTTTATGTAATCCCTTTTTACTTCTAATTCTTATTGATGTGATATGATTTTCAACATACCTAGTAAATACCCATATGATTTAAAAGTGATTATATACCCCTTTAAGTTCAATAAATTCATCCCATGATTCATTATGAACCCCCATAATTCCACTGAAATTATCCTATTATTTTTTCATGACAAACCTTTGTATTGTGAATAACACCTCCATTCCCACTAAAGGGTATTCAACTATACATAAATATAATTATTTTTTTTCATGTATTTATTCTACACACTTTAATCATGGGACTAAGATCCAATAATTAATGATCTATGTGGAATACATATGAATGTACATGATATGAAAACACTGGGTGCACCCAGAATTTTATAGTGCTCCAATGTGTTGAGTAATGTTTTATTCTCATGATACATCATGTATGTGATTAGAGAGTAAACATAATATATTTTGGGACTTTTTAAAAAAAAAATTATGATGTATTGGTGTTTTTCATTAACCATTTTTTATGATTTAATGTTTAATGTTGTTTCTATATTCACATGTTATCATTATGTTATCATTTTTTTATCATGTTGTATCATGGTTCATTTTCCAGGATTATGATTCTTACCCATTTTATGTCCCATTGAAAATAAAATTGAACAATATGTTATAATTTAATTATTTTTTTATTCACATATAGAGATTTATAGCACACCTCTTTCTTATGTATGTCCCTAAATTATCCCATGTAGTTTTAAAATATTTGGAATTTTAGAAGAAAGTTAAGGAATTTTTCAATAATTTTGTTGTATCGATGTATCAAGTTGATATTCAATGTAACTAATTTCATAAAGAAACTAGGTTCCTATATCATATATGTTGTACTAAGTGTGTTTTGATGAAATAAATTATGAAATAAAATGTATTAAATATAATGATTTTTATAATTGTTATCAAAGGAAAGTCAAGTTATATTTGGGATTAGGATTTTAAAACTCAAGTAAAATCCTTAGTAATAATAATAAACATAAGAAAAAATCCCTAAATTTTGGTAAAGTAATGATTAACTGGCTTCCAAGAAAATACAACCCTGTTTGGATTCTAAGTGTAGATGTGGCTCTAGAATATTGGTACCAAGGTGTAATAATCACAAAAAGTGAACATTGATATAGACTTGGTCATTACCTGGTGCATGACAATGGGCCTTTCTTCAATCCTAGTTTGACACTCCTCGTGGATATTATTTGGTAAATACACAATATTATTTTGAACCATTATTAAGGGAATAAAAATTACCATTAGATTTAATTTTTAAGAAATAGATCATGGATCACATAAATTTAATCCTAGAAATTCATAGGTTAAGGAAAATAATTTATTTTTGATTTATCCATTTATTATTCATAGTTTCCCTTTTATGTATTTAATAAATTAAAAAATTACCATCCCTATTTTTTTCATTTATTATAGTCAATTTTTTTTAAATAGGAGGAACCATGTCAACAACCAATGTTAAGGGAAATGTGATGACTGCCCAAACATGATGCCTAGCCCAATGGGAGAATGAGTCATGAAATTCCTAATTATACTATCTCAATTTAATCATATTTTGAACCAAGAACTAAATCAATATAAATTCAAAAAATTCCTCTATGAATGAGAAAGTTGAAATTGATACCTTAATGAGACAAAGGCCTCTAGAATTTGGCAGATCATTCAATCCCTTAATTATGGGACAATATATTATCTCCATTGACACAATTTTCTCTATCCTTAAATACTTTGACAAAGATAAAGTTATGATGGTTCATTATCATATGGAATGAGAATCTGATAAATGGGGGATGTTGGTCAAGAAAATGAAGTCTGAGGATGATATTTAAGTAATAAAGTGGAATGAATTATAAAAAACGTTTTCTGATAAATATTTTACTCATACTCTCCGATAGAAAATTGATAGGGGATTTATTAACCTCAAGAAAAAGTATGAAAAATCAATCAAAGAAAACAAGAAAACATAACAAGACATTCATGATATGACTTTTTATTTGTCATTACATTTGAATATAATTTTGATCACTTTTTTTGGTGGACTAGAGTTGAGTCTATGAAAAGAATTACCCTTTCTACAATTGGAAAATTATGAGGAAATTTTCTGATATTCCCTTAAAGTAAAAATAGAGATCAGTGAATCTCATGGGTTTCATAGGAATAATAAGTGAAAATTTAAGTTTATTTTTGATGGTGTGATGAATAAATATAATGGTGGAGACAAATCTCAACATCCAAATCATCAATGGTATGGGAAGAAGCACTCTGAAAATTTCCTAAAGGGGATGAAGAAATGCTTTAGGCATGGGAAGGAATGGTACCTAGATAGAAATTATCGATGGGAAAAATCCACCAATGTGATGGAAGAATGGAATAGTCTAGTCAACCCTCATCCCATTCTATAACGTTTAAACTATAAGGAATACAGAAACTATGCAATTTAATTCACTAATACAAGGGTTTTCAACCACAACTGAGGAAAGAAACCCCCAAGGCCTAGAAAGTAATTATGATCTTATTCCAACCCAAATGTGGAGTTGGATCTTGATAATGAAGTTGTTAATGGTACACAAGTTATTCATTTAATAATAGAGAACTTAGTTTTTTATTCTATTTCTACCCATTGTTTCATATCTTACTAGTTTAGTATAACTATTCAAACACCACCACAAATAATGTAAGTAAAGATGTTTTTGAAAATAGTAAATGGGAAAATTATTACATCCCAATTTTATAAATCCCCCGCTTTCAAAATTTGGTGGGTGAACTTCCTAGTGAACCTTCTGATACTCCCTTTAGTGCAATTTGATGCAATTTTCTATTTGGATTGGATTTACTTATATAGATCCCACATAAATTTATGAGATAATTTAATCACACTCTATATTGAGAATAAAACTTTGATTATATAAAAGTGAGATGAGGGGATAAATCTTATTTTGTACCAACATATGGATAATAGATATTATTACTTTATTATTAATAATATTTAGATCAATTTTTTGATATTAAAGAATAGATCATCATTTAATACATTCTCATTGTAAGGGAATTCATTTAAGTGTTTCTGGAATAATTTTTTGATCTTACATGAAGTTGAGAGGTTAAAATGTTGATTGAGTTATACCTAGGGATTTTAAAAAGTCCAAGAATCCATATAGAATGGTTGTTTTTGAACAAAATTAACTAAAGAAACAACTACATGATAATTTGGATAAATGGTATATATGCCCATGTGATTCACTGTGGAGTGCATCAATCCTATTTTTCAAGAATAAAGATGATTCAATGTACCTATTCATTGTTTATCATGAGCTTAAAAATATAACAATAAATAATAAGTATCATATTCCACATATTGATGACTTGTTTGATCAGATACATGGAGACCATCACTTCTCTATGATAGATCTTTGGTTGGGATATTATTAAGTAAATTTGAAGAAATAGGATATCCCCAAGACTGGTTTTCCTACAAGGTACACGAACAAAGAGTTCATGGTAATTCCATTTTGACTCACTAATGCTCCATAATTCTATTTGAACTTGATTAATAGAGTCTCTAGGGATTACCTAAAAAAATTGGTATTATTTGTTGATGATATTGTTATATACTATAAAAGGAAGTTGGGACATCATTATCCTTTTAATAATATACTATGGACACCAAGGAAAGAAAATCTGTATAAAATTTCAATATATGAGAATTATAGTTGGAGAAAGGGAAATTATAGGAGAGTGTATTCACCATAAAATGGAATATCTATGGATTATTCAAAAACTAAGATTATTAAATGATGGAAAACCCCATTATTTTTGAGAGATACTCTTAGTATCTTTGGATTGGTTGGGTATATCTTCAATTTTTGAAGAAATTATAACTATTTTTAATCAAACTAACCAATATAACTTAGAAGAGAGTCATGTTTTTTTGAATGATGAATGTGATCAATGTTTTAAATTGTTTAAGAAGATTATAAACACTACACTTGTAATACCATTATACACCATTAGGGATGGATTTTTTATCTATAGAGATGCATCCAAAAAGGTATTGGGTTGTGTATTCATGCAAAATAAAAAATTGATAGCCTATTTCTACCTCTAACTAATGACCAAGGAACAGAATTTCCCAAATCATGATCTAGAATTGGTTGTAAAAATCTTTTCATTGAAAATTTGATGAAATTATCTATATGGGGAGATGTGTGGTATATATAGACCATAAATGACTCAAGTATATATTTACACAAAAGGAGGATAATATGTGTGAAACTATGTGATTAAATATGATCAAGGATTAAAATTATTCAATACCTTAACATCCTAGGAAAGAAAATAGTGTGGAAGATTCTATGAGTAGAAAGGATCCAAAAATCTATCCAAGACGAGGATGGAAAGTGATCCAATATTCCTGTACATGCAAAGGAATGATATAAGAACAAAAATATGATATTTATCCTACCATAATCAAATAACTACTCAACCGTACATTATTTAGAGGATCAAGGAGGATTAGAAAGATAATGAGTTTCTACAGAAGAAGGTAGTGAATATTCTATAGTTTAACTCTACTAATGATGGAGTTATAAGGTTTAGAACCTAGATATGTGTCCCATAAAACTAAAACTAATGAGTGAACTTCTAGATTATGTGAATAGATTATCCTTATCTATTAATCTTGGATGGACTAATATGTATATATTTTCGAAAAAAAAAATCAGTGGGATAAAATTAAGAGAGATATTACCGAGTTTGTATCACAATGCTTAGTATTCCAGCAAGTCCAAGAATAATGAAATAAGACTAAGGGAATGATACCACAATTTCCTATACTAGTATGGAAATAGAAAATCATAACCATGTATTTTTTTCATCATACTCTCCATTGAACCTAATGGAAATGAAACCATCTAGGTGGTATCCAGTCACCTTATAATGTCAGTGCATTTCATTTCTCTCAGGTAATATTTATCCCTTGACCAACTCACTAAGATATACATAAGTTAAGTTATTATAAAACATGGATTGAAACTGTCCATTGTATCATACTGAGATCTGAGGCTTACCTCATGGTTTAGAGAAACCTTCAGTAAGAGTTGATTATAAAACAAAGCTTTAGCGCTACTTTTCACCCTTATAGGGATAGTTAGTCTAAAAAGACCATTCAAACTTAGAAGGATTTTCTAAGATCATGTTAAATGTATTTACAAGGATGTTGGGATCAATATATTAACCTAGTAGAGTTCTTATATAAAAAAATTTTCATTATATCATTTAAATGGATCATTATGAGGCTATGTATGGAAAGATGTGTTAGACTCTGAAATGATTGGATGGTGTTGGAGAGCGTAATCTTATAGGACCTGATTTTATCCAAGAGATGACAGAAAAGGTTTAAACCATTAAACATCATTTGACATCTGCAAAAATTAGTTTGAAAATTTATGTATACAATCACTGATAAGATCTAGAATTTGAGGTTCATGATAAAGTATTCTTACATATATCTCAATGGATGAAATCCATGAGTTGGAAAGAATGGAATGCTTAGTCCTAGATTCATCATCCCATTTGAAATCGTTGATCACATATAAATTGTGTCCTATTAATTAGTAGTCCCACCTAACCTATCACATGTACATGATGTGTTCTATGTATCCCATTTAAGAAAGTGCATACTATATCCCCCACATGTACTTGATCATGGGGTGGAACCATTGGAGAAGGATCTATTATATGAGTAGAATCTAGTAAAGGTCTTAAACCGTAGAGATAAAGTTCTATGAAACAATACAACTAACCTGGTTAAAAATATTTTTTTGGAACCACAAGTTTGATGAAGTGATTAGGGAACCATAAGAGGAAATGAAACATAAGTACCCTCATATGTTTTAGTGTATGAAATGAAAATTTCAAGGGTGAAATTTCTGATAGTAGGAATATTAGAACAACCAAAACTTTTATAAATGAAATTCCCTTTATGATTTAATTAAATGAACAATTATTAAATGTGGTTATATAAAACATAGACACCTATTTGGTAATATAATTTAGGGGTTAAAATACCATTAATCATCGTGAATTTTATGTAATATAGTCATTTAATAGTGATCATATGATTATTATATTTTAATTCTTATGATAAATCCAATTGACACAGATGAAAGAAGTGATGGCCTTGACTAGCAGGATTGTGCCCTATGAAGTCCATTTATCAGAGCTTCTAAGATTGATAGTGTATCTAGGATTTTTCCTTAACCAATATCAATCTTATATTAAAAAAACTAAATCATTATCAAACCCATTTATAGGATAATTTCAAGATCATCGAGATAATGGCCCAAACAATGTTTGTTGAACCACTCCAAGAAAATCACATCGTTACACACTTTACCCTTAGAAAATTCACTAGTATAATAAAGGGATATGTATATCAACCCTAATAGTATGAATATTTATATTTCATTTTCAATAAAATAATGATTATATTTATTTTTTATTGGTTTTAATTTATTAATGATTAAGTAATGAGTTTGATAAAAATTATATTTTAATACGACTAGACCCCAATTTTATTTTTGGGTCATATGAAATTTCAATTAAGATATTCATTTTGATTAATTAATAAATGAAATTAGATTTAAATGAAATATTATTCTTAATTTTCATATATTGAATATAAATAATAATATAATTTTATGAATTGAAAATGTAATTTGTATAAAGGTTATAAAAATGTTTTTGTAAAAAAGAATATTTTTCAATAAATTGGTATTTTAATTTAAAAAAAAAATTATCATATTTAGTAAATTATTTTGAAAAAATAAATATTATTTTTGGAAAATATATGTCAAAATTATTCAATGGTTTATTTTTCATAATTTTTTGAGACATTAAAATTTTCAATTAAAAATTAAATACAATATAAATATATAGTTTGTATTATGTCAACATAATGACCAAAAAGTGGTGTAATATTTTCAATAAAAGATATAAATGAAAAAAATATATCTTTCCCATTTTAAATAATGTGTCTTTTATATTATTTAATTATCTGTCTAATCCCATTTTTAATCCTCCAAATCAAATATTATATTTTAAAATTTTAAAATCAATTCATTGTAAACATGACTCACTTTCACATAACTGAGGGTATTATTTTAATGTAATCAATTCATGGACTTATAAAATAATTAATTAAAACATATATTTGATAGAATTAATTGGAGGAATCCATTATAAGGTTGGTGGTTTTGATTACATTATTTTATAGAGTCCAAAACCAAGTTTTCGAAAATAATAAAAAACTCCCCACTCTTTTCCTATATAATTCCACCAAAGATCAAATTTACATTCTCTCAAAACTATTTGATAATAAATATAAACTTCCCATTCCTCTATATTGTTTACCCAATGATCCCTCAAGATCTCAATAATCTCATCCTATGAATTTGTTAACACCCTCTCAAGGTAAGGGATCCTCTCCTTCTCTACTTATTCAAGCAGTTTCTTTATGTAATGAATTTTATATTATAATTCTTATTGAGTGGATATGATTTTACTAATCCTTATTACTGTATATATGATTTAAAATTTATTATATACCAATTTCACTCTCATTAATTCTTCCCATGATTCATTATGCACCCCCATTATACCGCTGAAATTATCCTACGGTTTTCCATGACAAACCTTTGTATTGTGAATACCATTTCCATTTCCACTCAAGGGTATTCACCTCAACATAACTATCCTCATTTAATTTTGGAATAAAATTTATGTATTCAAGATTCCTTATTCATTGGATTAGATGTGATGAAATTTAATCCTATGGTGAGTGATCTATGCGGCACACTTATACATGTTCATGATATGAAAGTGGTGTTTTCACCATGAATTATATAGTGCTCCAATGAATTGAAGGATGTTTAGTCTCATGAGATGTCATTTTGGGATTATTTGGTAAACCTAAACCAATATAAAAATTTTTCCACCATGTTATTATTTCTTCACATTAAGAATTGTACTATGTTTATGATGTCATGTTTAATGTTGTTACCACATTCCCTTGTTGTCATTATGTTGTCATGTTGTATCATGCCACATTGTTCAAGATAATGATTCTTACCACTTTCATGAACCATTAAAATACCTATTGAATAATAGATATAATTTCAATAGGTTATGATTTTTTATTCCCTTACTAGTCTTTATAGCTCACCCCTTTCTTATGTATCTCCTCTGGTTATCTCAAGAAGTTTTAAATGCTTTGAAATTTTAGAAGCATGTTGAGGAATTTTTCAATATTGTTGCTTTGTCCATGTATCATGTTGATGTTATATTGAAATAATTTCACAAATAAACTATGATCCTAGATCTTAGGGGTCATACTAATTGTTTTTTATGTAATAAATCACAAATACAAGTGTATTAAAGAAAAGGGTTGTCATACCACATGCATAAAATAACATTTCCTAGATTAACCTTTGACATGATCTTGTATGTTTAAAAAAATAAGCTAATAATATAGTGACTATAAAAGTACATTGTGTAGTCTTCTCATTCAACCTATTATGTATCATTTTTTGTAAAAACATTAAAGCTGTATTGAATGACGTGTATAATTGTTATTTATTTAAGCAATACAATTCATGTACACTTAAAAATAAGAAATCCTTTACTGTATGTCATCAACAAATACATCAACATCACCACAATTGAAACACCATTAATATATTAGTTAAATCACCACATAACACTATCCATACCTATAATTATTGTATAAATATATCCATAATGATTATTTTTCATTGCACTATGGAACATATTACTACACTAAAAAAAGATTATATTGAGAAATAATTATGAAAAAACCTATTTTATCTATGTTGGGAATACTATATCCCTATGGTAAAATAGAATAATGGAATTACACATCCCTAATATATAGAATTCAACATCAACCCAAATAGTGTTTGAACAATTCACCTCATAAATATTAGTTTCATATAATCCAGTAAACATATTAAATTAACACATCAAAAAAACCACATAAACAAAATTTGTAGTGAAATAATAGTCCTAACCACCTCCTTGAATAATCTAAAATCCACATATCCCTGGGAAATTTAAGTCAATGATCATTTTTTAGAAAAATTCCCACACTACTATACCATTAACTTATAGACTTATAACACCATCAATATTCACCATTTATAGAAATTTATTTTACAAAACAATTTATAATCCACAACTCCAACCCAAAACATAAAGGTTTATAGTATTTTAATAATTCCTCCATAATAGGTAGTAAACTTATATAACTCTACATGTTATATTATTTTATTTTACACTTTTTTTCACATTTCCAATCCATTTCCAAATCTCCCCCTTAATTACCACAATTACCATCTTTCTAATTATTTCATTATTTTACGTCGATTCAAATTCCACTTCATAAAAAATAACATAATTTTTTTATCTATCATTAATTTCATGTGATTAATAAAAATATATCATCACTAAATATACACCAGTCCCTAATAGAACATATAATAGGAAGGTTAAACCAAACTACCAAAATAATAAAGACTATTAATCTCATGTACAATTAATTAAATCATCAAATCTATCACTCTCAAAAAAAATTCAGTTGATGTAAAGTATCTTAAAAAATACACCCCAAGTTTCCCTGTAGTTTACTTTAAGGTCATAGAGAAAATATGTGGTTTTGTTACTTTTATAATATTTTTTATTTCATCATGAAAAAAAAATATTCCATACCACTCTAAACCACATCATTTTTTCAATAGTTAATTTATAATATAAAAATAATAGTTTGTTTTGATATATACTTTATAATGTGCAATCACTTTCTAATAAAAATGTACACACCACTAATTTCTAACATGAAAATTATATATAAACCACAACATATTTAATTAATTATATAAAAACCATGTCATTGGTACTTCCACATGTCGACCATCCAAGTCACCAAAATATATCTTGACTTTCTTTTAATACACACATTTTATTTTCAAAAACTAGATTTCTATTGGATTCTCTAAAATAATCTTTAAACCATTACAAAGAACAAAAAAATATCCACTAAAATGTGAATAATATATCAAATCATGATGTGTTCCTCAAGTCAAGTTATCTAAAAACCCCACTTATACTCAACCTTATAATTCATAACCACTTCACTTAAATAACCAATCACTGAAACTAACTTTTATTTTAATAATTAAACATGGAATTTTATTCATGCAAGATTGAATTCCACCAAAAATTCAACCCAAAATGTATATATTCCTTATATAAATATTAATGAAATAATATAGTAAAATATATGGAAATAATCATCTCCTATAGAAACTAACATTTTATATATTAAAATATATTATATTTCACCAATTGATTTCTAAATATTGGTCTTGAATTATAAAGAAAACGTGATATTGTTTATTTTTCATTTCATGGATGGAGATATTCTTATATCACTCTCATAAATAGGCTCAAACTGAATATTTTTACTATATCATGTCTTGTGATATCGTTATATTTATGATAATGAAACAATTCCCTACTTTGAAACCCCCATATCAAAATACAACATGAACATCAATATTTTATATCAATGTCAATTATATCATAGAAAATGGTCCTATATGAC
Organism: Viscum album; assembly: GCA_963277665.1. Taxonomy (NCBI): domain Eukaryota; kingdom Viridiplantae; phylum Streptophyta; class Magnoliopsida; order Santalales; family Viscaceae; genus Viscum; species Viscum album. Next base: position 1,278,949,054 of record OY728146.1, on the reverse strand, counting down.
CCATATCAATCATAGAAAAATTAAAATCAATGATATCCATATGTCTTTTTCTATGATGCATGTATTCTTCATAAAAATAATCATTCTTCAAAGATTAAAATTTATTCCAAGGATCACAATATTTGTCTATGATTCCATTGAATGGATTTAGAAACTTCTACTGAGTTTAAATTCAATAAAAAAACTATAACTATGACACCAAGATCATCCAATAGATAATTCAAAAAATAAATAAATAATATAAATAATATTTGAATACAATGTATGTGACTTTACTCATTATTGATACATGTCACATACTTAATGCACTTAATGATGACTATTAAGTAACAACCATAAATTTCATCATATTTAGGTAATCCCAAAACAATTTTAATAATTAATAAAATCCACATAATGACTCTCATGCTCAACATATGTTAACTTATTGATGAGTAAAGAAGATAAAAATAATAATAAAATATCAATTGAGTGAGTTATTTATCCATCAAATCATCTTTTATAAAATCTTAACACTCCTTTTATAACCCACATTAAATATATAAAATATACTTAGGTTCTACAAACCCACACCCCGAGGTATGGTGATTAAAGAACATATTTTTACAGCTATGTTTGTTACTAAGTTATATTTACCAACTAAACATACATAAATTTAAATAATTTAAACATTATATCTCACAATTAAGATAGAATCTAAAAAATACAAGGTTTAATTTCTTTGAAGATCATCAACATAAGTAATATGTTTTATGGCTATTATTAACATTTCTCTATCATCAAACCACACTAGTCCCCCTTTATACTCCTCATGGGTTATACTCATCTTCATGACTTGGGGAAGGGAAACATGAGAAAGGGATGATCTCAAATGCTTATAAATGGAAAAATTAACAACATTTAATAAAGGGTTATATTATAAGTATATGAGAAAATATAAGAATTGGATAAATAGTATCACAAAATAACATGGTTCAACCCTAAACTGGTTACCCTATCCAAACTGTGATAAGGCCCGAGTGACATTTAAGATCCTCCTGGTCTGAAAACTAGTGTTGAGAATCAAATATAACCCAATTGGGAATTATTTATCCCAAGAATCTATAGTTAAATAAACATGAACAATAAGCAAAGAATATAAACAAATAGTGGAATGAAATAAAACTATAAATACAACCCTAACACCTCTTGGTCACCACCATCCACAAGACTAACCCACACTAGGGAGAATCTAAACAAGAACCTATGCCAAAACCTGATCTTAAAAAAAGATCACGAATACTGACACTTTGTGGGATAGGTATAGTGTGAGGATAAAATATATCAATAGATAAGCACAAAAAAATCCATCCATGTACTTTACCGATACATTCCATAAAAAATGGTATCAAAGTATAGATAGAATATAGGATTATATCATTTATATAAAAAATACCACTTTATAGAAATCCAATTTTGAAAAAAATGTGACTAACCTTTTTAAAGAAGATTTCTTGTTTAAATCCTAGTGTGAAAAACCAAAACCATAAAGGATGAATAACTAAGGTAAATACATTTAAATAGGGGTCAACTTGACCCAAATAGTAGGATATATCATAGAAAGAACAAATTAAAGGCAAACAATATGGGTAAAAGTAGAAAAAAGTAAGAATAATGTGAAACTAAAATTCCACAAAAAACATCAGGGACATATAGATATAAAATCATGGCTATGTCCTAAACATCTCTATAAGTGGCCCTATATTTCTTAAGATCATACCCCTCATCTGATGTATTTTGAAATCCATATTTCTTAACCAACCTATGTACTCTAATTAGCCTTAAAAGTGGCATAACCCATATGGATTATCACTCTCCAAGGGGGCCTATTCTGTCTAATCGGGACATATAAACCAGCACTTTACCCTATATATTTCATCCATGAATCCCATGATAATAGTTTAAATATAAAGTTATGAGGTCATCAAAAACGTGGAATTAAATATAACCTATTTATTCCACCATGCATGCCTTGCACACCAACACCATCTATACAAAGATCCTCTCCAGAAGCAGTCAACCATAGGTCTTCTAATCAAATAGAAAAACTTTCTCAAGTGACAATCATGCCTACACATCATAGAATCTCAAAATAATTTTCATAAAACATATCAATGAACCAAATGTTCTTTATCATTTGAAATGAAAACCATTTCCAAGGAAACCACCATTTTTCAAAAACTACTTTAAAAAACCATAGTGATTATCGAAATGTTACCTCCAAGGTTTGAAAATATCCAATACTTAAAGATTCTCTAGTGAACCAAATTTTAATTCAATTTGGAATCTATTAATATAATTGTAAAAAATTTATAATTTTAGAGAAAAAATGAGAATAAAAAGTAGATAATGGAATGATATAAGAGCATAATGTTTTGAAAATCAAAGTTATTGAGGTGAACATTGTTATGGATTACCACATATATAAAAGTTTATATCTATATTTACACCTCATACATGTAAGGATATTCCCATATTAAATAGAATATATATATATATATTACCATAAAAATTTCTAAGTTTTCAAATTTGAGAATCAAATAGAGTACCATAATCCAACATAAGAAGCGCTACTACCAAGTATAAGAATCCACACATTGGAATCAAACAATATATAGGCAGCCAGACCAACACAAAGCACAATTCAATAAGTCTCCCAATTATATCAAAGCTCAAAAAGTAAGAAACCACTTTAAAACACCCAATTCCATTTTAAAAGGACACTTGTAATTTTATAAATCGCCTTACAAACATATACATATAGGTATAATTAAGGTAACTCATTGAAACCCCATTTTTATCAAACCACCCACATGAAAATTTCATAAAAATCCAACTAACTAACCATAAGAATGAATAACATGTTTATATATTACTTGAGAATGATAATGTATCTAATAGAAGTCCTTTTAAAGGAAATGGATAGAAATACCTACATCAATAGTGTGAGAAAGTGATGAAAAACTGGGAGAAGGAATAACAAGGACCAAGAGAAAAACATCACACCCTAATCCAAAGGAAAAAATAATCCAACATCATCACCAAACCCCTAGGATTTGGCCAATAAGAACCCTATATAAAGAAGAACCATGAAAGAAAAGAATAAGGGAAGAAAAGGGATAAGAAGAAATACCCAAGGAGAAATCCATAAATAATTTCAAGAATAAGTACCTAAAATATAAGAAAAATGAGAGGAGGAAGCCACCCAAGGATTATAAGGTTCCTCGTGAAGGAATGGGGGAATAGGGGAGGATTTGAGTTAAAAATTAAAAAGTGGTAAATTTTTTATTTTTTATTTTTAAAATACTTGGGTAGGTTGCATGGTTAGGCTACACAGTTTACCAAACAAGTTGCCAACTATTTTCAACTTACTGGAAGGACACAAAATACTCACACTATATAGCCACACTATTAATCCTTCTCATCACAAAGTTCAGGCCAAACCATGTGTAGACCACTCAAGATAAACTGAGAAATAAAAAAATGAATTTGATACACCCTCTTCATTCACCAGACATGCAGTTTCTCTATAAACCATTCACACTAAAGATGAAAAGGGCCAAAAACATTCCAAAACCCCCAGAATCAAAAACCTTTCACCAATAGATCAACCAAAAAAATTATGAAAACATTAAACACTAATAAATTAATAAATTAAAATAAAACCCAATATAGTGGTGTGATGTTTATATCCACAATAAATAATTTCATCCCTTTTAATTTCACCCAAATCAAATGAGATCTGAGAATGTGACCAAGAAAAAACCTCCACACTGAACCCAAAACTGAATAAATCTAAAAACTATGGTGTGACCATTTATCTCCATTATTCTCACTTAACCAAATCTATGGAAAACCATAATAATAATACCCATGGTGGGTATCCACGCTATTTAAAATGAAACCATCATTAACCGTCACAAAACCCACAATAGAAGGGGGATCCCAAATAAATAATCTCAAACAAAACAAAAAACCAATCCATGATTCAACATTTCCATGAGAAAAAAGAATATCCAAAATAAGAACCAACCAAAACAAAAACAAAACCACTAGAATATTAACAATTAAAAATTTCACATCCACATGGTGCGACTACAGTGGTTTGACAAACAAAATCAACTACTATCTTTAAAAAAATAAGGATTTAAAAAAAATAAAAAAAACTATAAAAAAAATCTTAAACCCCCCCTACTCTGACATCAGAGAGGGAATGTTATGACAATAATCCCCCACATCTAAAAATTACTTGATTGTGTAAAAAAGTCACTCCAAGGCCTATGGATGAATTTTTCATATATCAAAACATATTATAAACCACATATAGAATAAAGAACCCTATTAATGATATTTCTTATTATATAAATGAAACTTATAGAACTTATCTAGATAACCCAAATGGCCACACCATAAATAAAAATTCATAGGATTACGACAATATGGATTGTAATGACCAAATCGACCACACTAGAAGAACATAAGAGGGTTTCCTAAAAAAATAGAAGTAATAACGAACAAATCAGACTCCATAGGAATAGGTTTCTATGGTTTTCACTTATCACTATACAGGAAACCATAATGAGTACCAAGAAAAATCGTACTGCTAATCATCATCAGCTACCCTCTGAGAATATTCTCATCTTGAAAAATATCATCCACTATCTTCCTAAACAGAACCACCTCGAATGATATAACTCAATCCTTAATCTCAATATAAATACCTCGCATGAAAAAAGGATCATGTAGTATATTATTTGATTATATATATTGAGAAAAAGAATCTATCTCATTGAAATGATTAACATATGAGTTCACCCTTTGTTGACCTTGTTAAGCAGCTAAAATATCTGCCACTCTCTTCACCTTCACCTTCTCAGGTACAAACCATTTGATAAAAGTGGTCTTAAAAATAGCCCAAAGCATTCCAACTCGCAATTAATAAGGGATGATCACCCACCAAAAAACTAAACATATTCCAAAAAACAAACCTAGGATAGCTTATACCCTCATATCTTTCAGAGTTCTTAAATACCTAAAAATGATTTCAACTTTATCTAGGCATTACATATACTCTAGTGGACTGCAATCACTATGAAAAAATAGGAAATATTGAGAATGATTTGGCTCAACCACTCCAATCGGATTCTTGTCATGGATAATAGCTACAAGAGACTCATTAGAAACCCAGGGGACCTTTTTAGGAGTCATACATTATATAACACAACAACGCAAACCCAAATTAACATTGAACTGAAATTAAACTAAAAAACATCCCAAACCAAATAAAAAATATCATAAATCAGGGATCAAAAAACAAAAAAAAAATCTTTCAAAAACTCCCTCTCCATTCCAAAATTCAAAACCATTTTATTCTAAGTCCATTTTACAAATACCAAACCCATTACCAAATCAAATTCCAACACTAAATCCCACTTCTAAAATTAAAAAATATCCTAAAATTATTATTATTATTATTATTATAAAAAATAATTTTCTAACAATAAAAAACATATTCAAAAATTAGTTTCATTTGAATTCCACTCACACTGACTAAAATCAATCCAAATCATCACCCATTCCAAAACACATGAAATTGGGAAATATTGGTCACGCATAGCCTTACCACATGGTTTAAAAAAACATTATATAAGCATGAACCATCCACTATAAGGATTTGAACCATGCACTCAGGCTCCACATAGTTCTCTACATAATGTAATATGAACATGAAACACCATATCACTTTCATTCTAATCCCCCAACATGCAAGAACTCATCAAACCAACAAGAACCAATAACATAAACCAAAAATAAAAATGAAAGGCTCAAGCCCTAAATATCCTTAGTAACTAGGGGCTCAAGAAGAGTAAGAGTGTGTGACTTTATTCTTGTACCTGACTCTTGAGTTATGAGAGTCATATATCTAGTATATATGACACCGAAAATAAAAAATGATTCCTTGTTACTTTTTTTCATGAACTAAACCTAGTCAACCCCAAACCGATCACCCTATTTGGCCCACAAAAAGGTTGTAGAGGTGTTTTCGATCCTCCTAGGATATAAATTATTTCAATGCATCAAATATAATTCAACTAGGATCGACTTAGACAATGAGAAAATAGATAAATAAACATGAACTATAATAAAATGGTATAAGCTATTATCCAAATGAAATAAAACTAGACATACCTCAATGTGACCTCTTAGTCACCACTATCCACATGACTGACCCGCACTAAGGAGAATCTAAAGAAGAACATGTGCTAGAACCTGAACCTAAAAATATCTTGGTTCTACCGATACTAAGTGGAACAAGTAGGGTATGCGGATAAACCATCTCAGTAAGTAAGCACCATAAAATCAATGCATTTCCATTCCTAAAACAGTTTGTTAACACTTTTTTGATGAAATATTTAAAAATTAAGGATTTTTCATTTAAAAAATCAAATAAAGCTTTACTGAAATCCCCTTTCAAAAGAATACACAACACACTTTTTAAAAATAGATTTATTTTTTAAATCCCTATTGTAAAAAAACTGATATTGATGCAAAACTTGGGTAAATCATCCCCATAAGAGGTCAAATAAAAATGAGAAGTATGATATATAATAGTAAGTAAAAAACCAAAGGAAAACCATATAGATAAAAGTAGTCATAAGTAAGTAGAATAGGAAACTAAAATAACACAATAAAATATAGGAACATATAGATATTCAATCATGGTAATGTCCTAAACATCTATAGAAGTGCTCGTGGATGTACTCAGTTCGGATCCTTATATCGACATACAATGAAATCCATAGTCAATAAGTAAACTATCTTCTCTAACTAAGATCACCAGAGGAATAAGATACATGGCTTATCACTCAACAAGGGAATCCAGTCTATCGAATTAGGACATAGATAGAAACCATCACGCGACCCTCTAGATGATGTCCATGAATCCTATGGTAATATTATATTTTGAATGTGAGGAATTAATTAAAATCATGGAATTAAATATGACTCATAAGTTCCAATATTAATTTTTCCCCACCACCCTGACACCATCTATGCGAAGGACCTCTCTAAAATAGTTCAACCATAGGGTTTCCTAACACATTAAAAACATTTCTCAAGTACTAACCAGGATTACACATAACTGAAATTTTAAAAAAACCACAAAACATATCAAGATAAAAAATGGGCCTTATCATTTGAAATACAAACCATTTTAAAAGAAAAAACATTTCTTTCCAAAACTACTTCCAAAAAACAAAGTTGATTTTCTAATTATAACTTACAAGGTTCCAAACAGGTCGAACATAAAAAAAGAACTTGATAACCCTATTTGAAATCATTTTCACACCATGAATTCAATTGTTAAACAATGATAGTTTTTTAGAAAACCAATTGGCGGAAAGAGTAGAGAAGGGAAGGAGATTATAGGATAGTTATTTGAAAACCAGATTTATCAAGACCGATATTTTTATTGAATTAGCATTTATATTCATGTGTCTCTTTATATTTACACACCATTTAAATTTGGATATTCCCATATTCACTAGAATATATATGAATGACAATAAATATTTATAAGGGTATAAATTTAATAATCACAAAGAGCACAAAAATAAAAAATAGAAAATAATTATTCCTAAGAACAAGAATCAACACTTCTATATCAAACCATATAGAGGAACATGAACCCACTCAAATTACAATTTCACAAGTCACCTAATTATACCAAAGCTCTACAAGTCCAAACACCACTTTAAAACACCCAATTCCATTTTAAAAGTCCACATTTCATTTTATAAAACACCTTAAAAGCACATATATATAAGTATAGTTAATTTAACACTTTATAAACTCATTCTTATCAAAAGGACAACAAGAAGATTCCATAAAAATTAATACTAAATAAACAAAAACATGAATAACACATTTATAAATCATTTTAAAAGATCATGTATTTAATTTAATGCTTTATGAAGGATATTAACGGAAACACCAACCTCATTGTGTGAGAATGAGATGAAACTTAATGAAAAATAACATGCCCCAAGATAAAAACTGCAATCCCCAATCCAAAATAAAACACAAGACAACATCATCCCTCTACTCCTAGGGTTTGTCCAAGAATAAGAATAACCAAATAAAATTCAAATAATAAGATAAGAAAAGAAGTAGAGGGAGAAAAATACTTAACCAAGGAGAAATCCACCCAAAATTTAGAGGATAAGAGCCAAAAATACAAGGAGGTTGAGAAGAGGAAGCCACCCAAGGCTTCCCTAGTGTCTTCCTAGGGCCACACAAAATAATAGGAGGGGATAAGAGAGAAATTGGGTTAAAAACGTGGAATAGAAAAATGGAAATTTACCATTTTTAAAAGACCTGGGTAAACTGCATGGTTAGGGTGCATAGTTTACCAAATCGTACACAAACCATGTGCACCCTAATTTAAATATACCAAAGAATCTTTCGATTTAACCACATGTTTTGGAAACCATTTTCCAAAATAGAAAAACACCTATATAAAAATAATGGATGTTATCACATGGTTTCCACATGGTTTCCTCCAACCATGCACAAGTCATGGGCTAGGTCTCAAACACATTAATAATACCACATAGTTTTTAATATGAATTCCATGGTTTAGGAGAGACTATGCAATTTTTTTTAAGAAAAACGGTATAAGAAAAAAATAAACTAGAAACACCCTTTGCATTATCCAACTGCATGGTTTCTCCCCAAAAAATCCACAATAATTGTTCAGAGGTCCAAGAATAGGTTGAAACCCCAAAAACTCAAAAACTTTCATTAGGATATCAACCTACAAATTAATAAAAAGATCAAACACTAAGAAATAAATTAAATAAAAAATAAAAAAATGAGGATAGGGTTTAACTAATATATTAATTAAAAAACAATGAATAATATGAGTTTTCTATAAGATATGATAGAAGGACATGTTATCATAAATGAAAAAACATGTAATATGCAATAAGATTATAAAAACATGAGATAATAATCGCTAACCATGGATCATACCATAATCATATAACATTGAATTGTGGAATATTCATAAGAACAAGAAATCATAAAATTATAAGAATAGATAATCACATCATGTTCATCCTCAATTATGTAAATGCAACCAATTCGTATCAATTTCATTCTAAATTATCTGAAAATGTCTATTTTGAATCATGTTCATGCTCAATATGTTGATTGTAGCTAATATGAATCATGTTCACACTCAATCTTCTGAACATAGATTATCTTCATCATTTTCATACTCAATCTTGTGAACATATCTAATATGCATTGTGACCACACTCCATCATGTGAAAATAGATAATATGAATCATATTCACACTCAAAATGTTTATATCATGAGTTATAAAGCATTAAATAATGTATTGGAGGGAGATATTTTACCACACCCATCAATATTCCATACACATATATGCCACATGAAATCAACCATTGATATTTCAAACATCACTTAACTAACCAATAGAAAAGAGACAGGTATCGTGGAGAAACTCATAGAACATTCATATGCCAATTAGAAATTTGGATTGTATAATAATAAAATAACCTAACTGTTACATATGTAATGATAAAGTATATTAAAATTAATTTAAATCAACCTTATAAAATTATAGGATAATACAAATTGAAAAAAAAATAGAAATAAACTTTTTAGAAATTATTGAGAACTCCATAAATTTTTTTCTTTAAAAAAATATTTTAATATTGATAGAAAATGTTAAAATTTTAACTTTAGTGTTAAAATTTATTTTGAGTAAAAAATATAAAATAAAGTTGTTTTAAAAAAAATCATTCATAAGAAAAAAAATCTTGAACACTTCATTCTTTAAAACAGAAGCACTTGAAAACCCTTTTAAGATCAAGAATTTATTTTTAAAAATTAAATTTTAATTTTGAAAAATATAATAATATTTCATTTAATTTTAAAAATAATTAAGAATTAAAATATTTTTGAAAAAAATTTCAAAAACATTAAAAGGAAACTTCATAAATAATAATTCTCATACGGGTGAAAGAAATCATAATATAGTTTTCAATTTTTTTACCACCTTAGTACAATATAAAATTATAGGTCACATTCAAAAGTAATTCTTAAAAATTGTAAGTAAAAATTTTAAAATAAACTTTTAAAATGAAGATATAATAATGTATATGTTGAAAATTCATAAAGTTTTTTTCAAAGGAAATGTAGAGTGAAAAATACAATTTAAAATCTGAAAAGAAAAACCTCTTCAATATTTTTAAAAATGAAATTATTGGAACCCACATCATAAAGTGAGTGATAAATATATCATCTGAAAAAAATAAAGGAAAATTTTAAGATCATCATAAATAAAATATATTTTTATTTGAATGTATGAAATTAGAACATTTGAGGGAAGAGTAAATATGAATATAGAATAGAAATAGATCAATTAGAGATGATGGGAATTATTCAGAACATCGCTAATTTTTTTGAATACATAAATTGACTAATTTAATTCACTAAAAAATATGGATGAAATTAATTATAACATCATCATATAATATAATAAAAACTTCATATAAACCCATATTCAAAAAGGAATTAATTATGAATCAAAAAAATAAGTTGAGTCAAGAAAACCCCTCAGATCATAAGAAACATTTTAATATAAACCCTAAGAAAGAGATATCATTATATTGAACTTCAATTACCATAAATAAATTTTAATTCGTGATATTATATATATAATATATATTATACCCACCACATGATAAAAATCATATGCATAAAAAATGTGTCTCAAAAAAAGGAAACTGAGATAAAACACCCTTACCTTGTATTCCGGCTTCGTTTAATATTCTCTAAAAACCTATATAAAAAATATTAATAAATTATTTCAAAGTATTATTAATATATATTAACTTTTGAGTTATTATATTATAATTATGTATTAAATAGATAATAGTTAATTATAGTGTGTTTTCATCATCAGATGTTTGTAATTTTAGCTATTCTTAAATATTTTCTTATATCGATGTCAATACTCATTATTTGAAACCAAGTTAGTTATTACACTATTATTAAAGGTAATGTAACATATTTTTTATAATTAAATTTAAAATTATAATTTCATTCCATGAGATTTTTTGTTATGGTTCTTAGAGATGAAATCAGTGGCGTGCTTATTTCAGTAATTTTTATTAAATAAAGGGTGATATATTAATAATAAGATAAATATAAATATTTCCATTAAATACTATTAAAAAATATTGTGTTCTCATTGATGTATAAGAATACCAATAGTTATGTTTCTATATTCATTAATGATAAATATTTATATAATTTTTCACGTAGGTGGTAAAAACAAAATAGATAAGAAAATGGTATAATCAATGGGTGAGTATGATTAAGAAAGTGATTATATTGGAATAATATATTTATTATACAAGTGTAATGATATTATTAATTTTTTTAAGGCTTTGAATCTTATTTTAAGAGATTTTCATAAATAAAAAAATTATATATGAAAATTGGAATGTGTTGCTTTGTGGAGGCGATAATCTGCACATACCCACAGACGTCGTTCTCCTTTTCTATAGAATATAAAGAGGGTGGGAATTATTTTATATTTTAAAAATATTAATAATTTCTTAAATATAATATTTATTCATTAGATACCAATTTTTATTTTTATTTTTGTATAATTCAGTTATGATAAATTGATAATGTCACTTATGGAGACAACAATTTGCATGTAACAAAAGAGAAATTATCATTTTTCAAATTTTTTAGTAGAAGGTAGAAAATAGTTATCCAATAAATATAGAACATTTTAGTGTAATTATGATAATTATAAAATTATTTAAATATGGGTAGACTATATTATGAGGAGATAGAAGAATATAGACAACAAATAGCTAAAAGATGGAGTGATTAAGAATTTAACCTTACTCCTTAGAAGATCTCCCTTACAAATTGGATTAAAGATTTAGAAGATGACATTCTGAGAATACCAAAACCTGTAATAAATAGATATGAGTATTTTTTATTATTTTTGTATAGTTTAGCTGAATCAAAGAGGTTTGGAGTTTGAATCTAAGTTGGTTGGGGATCGATCTTTTATAAGGGATGTAAGTGTATTTTTGTAATAATATAAAAGTTAAAGTAACTATTAAAAGGTCAAGATGATCGAATAATAGAAAATAAATGAGTTGTGGAATGTTTATGGTTTAAAAATCTACAACCATACATTTTTACACAAATTTTTATGTCCTTTACTTAGACATTTTTCATTTTTACTGTTTTTTTTTGTTTTTTTACCATGGAAACTATTTTTTACTTATGTTATTAAATTTTAAAGATTACAAATAAACTGGGAATAATTAAATAATTTTGAAATAATGATTCAAAATAAAATATAAATTTTCATCAAATAAAATTTCTAAGGGTGATAAAAATTAGTATTAATATTATCACATATAACACATAAAAACCATTTTTAGAAAATTATTATTTTTATGCTTAAAATTTAGGATTAATATAAAATTATCAATGTTGCTGATTAATATGAAATTAATTAGTTTATTACCCACTAAATATGTGATATTTTTTTATTTAATTAATTTAAAACTGAATTCCACCTTCTGGATAACTATTTAGAAGAAATAAACCGAAATTATTTTTATTTAAGTAAAATATTTCTCAAGTTTCAAAAATTATAAAAAACGGTCTTACAAATTCTAAATTTTATTTTGAAATGATTTATTTAAATTTTTATTATATATTTTTTAGATAAAATTGTTTTCATAAACATTCAAATTATTCTTCTATTATGATAATGTTATAAAAGTGAGAATTTTAGAAATATTGATATTTTCAATCATCACCACAAAACATACCATTTTTTGAAAAATATAAAAAATTAATACAGATATAAATTTCAAATGATATGTTCAAATGTGAATTTAATTTAATAAAATTCAAAATAAAAAAATTATAAATTTATTTTTTAAATGAAAATGATAAATCTAAAGAAAAACTATTTTTATTGAAAAATATAATTTTAAGTGTTTTTAATACTATATCATATAAAATAAAAATTTAAAAAATGTTAATTTAATACATAATATACATTTGTATTTTAAAATGGTTAATTTAATTTATTATTTTAAAATTTTCAAGGTTATTAAAAAATTATTTGGGTAATAAAAATAATTTTTAATATGAAATCTCTTTAATTATTTATCATTTAAATGTAATAATTTTTATTGAGTAATATCTTTTCATTTAATAATGATTTTATTATTCTTATTATTTTCTTAATAATATTATTCTAATATGTCATAGCTCATTTTAGTTTTCAGTTACATATGGGTAAAGAAATCTAAAAATGTATTAATTTAGAGAAAAAATGTATTCAAAAATCTCAAGGTGTTTCATTATCCACCCTAAAATAAATTTTATCCTTCCAATTTTAATTATTATTTATTATTAAATGCATATAAGTTATCTATAAGAAATCGAGATATATTTTCTATTGAGATATCAACCTCACAGACTTGGATACTAAGAGACTCATCATTTCCTGGATAAAAGTTATGTATTGGGTTTTTACTTGATCACAAAACTTTATACTAAATATGATTCCTTATTTTGTTATAGAGGTTTCTAGGAAAATTCCTTTCATAGATTCATTTTCAAGATCTTGTTTCCAACCAAATATTTAAAACAAAATTGTTGTGATACTACCTAATAAAATCAAAGTAAATAATATTATGAATAATAAATCCTAAGATGTCTTCTCCAATGGAACTTTCATTTCAACCTATGATACATTTATTTCAACTATGACACAATTATATCAACCAATAAATTCTTTATTTTAACCTAGGTTTCCCATGGCCAATTTCCTATTAGGATTTTGAACCTGAGTTCTTATATATTTCATTATCACCTACCATTTAGGTCATTCATAATTGCTCATAAATGGTATGTAAATCACCAAATCATATACCCCAAGAATGTCTATCCAAGTTTGAAATCTTATTCCCACTCATCATAGACTAAGTGATGATTTATTTGACACTCACCCATCCTTTTTTAGGGTGATTACCCGTAGTTGCATATTTTCCAAATCTTTATCCACTTGAAATTATCCATAAATGGATGTCGTTTCTAGGAAAACCACATACCAAAAACATTGCCAAAATACTTCTATGTTATAATGTACCAATATTTATTCTTAGGGTTTTCACTAATGTTATCTCATATTAATCCCAACAAAAATAGCTAAATTAATCCTCAAAATTAGTTAAAAACTTCTTCTATACCAACTGAGGTTCCTCAGACCCACACTCCCAGTTCTGGTGTAAAAAAAGCATAATTTTACAAATTTATTTGATACCAAGTTAGATAAACTAAACTAAAAATAAATATATTTAAATAATTTTAATATTACATATCAAAATAAACACACAATCCTGTGAATAGAATATTTAGTGTCTTTAATGATCAATTACATAGGTAACTTATTTTACGATACTTATGAACATTTATCCATAATCAAACCACACTAGACCCACTTATAGAATCCTCATAATTCATACTCATGTTCATAACCATACAAAAGGAAACATAAGAAATATCTAAGGTAAAAATATTATTAAGGGAAAACATAAAAACATTTCATCATGGTTTAGATCATACCAATATGATAAAACATGAGAATGAGAGAAATATATTAATTCAAATTGTATAGAATAATAAGCATTTTCCATAATTCAAGATGGAAGGACATGTAATCTCAAATGATAAAGCATGTACAATTAATTAATATTGTAAAAATATTATATAATAATCATTATCCATGTATCATAATATCAGCATATAAAGTAGAATTGTTCTATAGTAATAATCATATGAAATCGAAAAATTGTGGGCATCTATATTCACATGAAGTTAATGCTAAATATTTTAAATGTACTAATAATAATTGTTTAAATGGTCAGTATTTTGATAATAGATAATCCATATCATTTTCATGATTAATCAGGGGATTTTTGAAACTCTTCATCGTGTTCATGCTCAATCTTGTGATCATAGCTAATTCTCATCGTGTTTATGTTCAACATATTTCTCTCATAAGGTTTAAACCATTAACCAATGAATTTGAGGTAAATATAGGACATTATACATCAATCATCCATACATATTTAGGCTACTTGAAATCAACTATTCATATTTTAAACATCCATTAATTAACCCATAGAAATGAGATGGGTTTCAGGGAGGCATTTACAGAAGATTTAATAAGCCATCTAGAGAATGAAGGTGTATTTTAACATCCAAGAATATACCAAGTGTAATATAAGTAATTTCAAAGGATATTGTCATTAATGTGCAACACCATTTTAAAATTATTGGACAAATAAATTTGTAGAACAAGAATAAATATCCATTTTTGAAATGTTTTAAAACGCCTTAATTTTTTTCTATAAAATGAAATAATTTAATCATCATAGAACATGTGAAAATTAACCTTTGAAAATAAAAAGGGTTTTGAGGAATCAAATTTTGTAAAATAAATATATTTTTAGAAAGTTTCTTTGAGAATATATGAAAACAATGAAGACTTATTTCTTAGAAAAAAAATCTTTTAAAATACTTTTTCAAATCAAGAATTCATTTTTAAAAAATAACTTTTGATTTTTAAATTCATTACAATACTTGTTTTATTTTAAAAATTATTAATAATTAAAATATATTTTAATATCATTTTAAATCATAGAAATTAAGTTCTATGAATAGTAAATCTCAAAATGTTTAAAGAAACCATGAAAGACTTTTGAAGTAATGTTTTTTTTCATAGTAATCAAATATGAGGTTATAGATCACATTAAATAGTATTTTTAAAAGAGGTAAAGTGAAAATTATTAAAACATTAAAATTTAAAAATAATAACCAATAATGGAGCATTGGAAGGGACATAATTCCTTTTTCAAAGGAAATGTGAAGTGTAAAATAAAATTTATGGCTAGAAAAGGAAAAAGTTTTTGATATTTTTAAAAATACCTATATTGAAAAATATATAATAAAGGAAGTGATAAATATGAAATTTGAAAATAAGTGAAGTGAAATTTAAAGATCACCTAAATTAAAATTTCTTTGAATTTAAAATTAATGATATCATAGGTGGAAAGAGTTGTCATGGAAATGGAGGAGAAATGGGTCATTTGGAGTGAATAATAATTATTCATAACATTATAAAATTTTATAAATAAAGAAATTCATTAATGTAATTACCTATAAAAGAAAGAGTAAATGTATTATAATATCCCCATATAACATACAAAAATCATCTTGTAAAACCATATTCAAAAAGAAAATAATTATGACTCACGAAAGGAAGTTGAGTTAAGAAAACCCATTATAGTTTAACAAACATTTTAATATAAACCCCTTGAAAGAGAGAAATTTAAATGGATATTAAATTAAAATGAATAAATATAATTGATGATATTATATATCAATTAATTTGTATACACACCACTTAAATTAAATTAGTTTCATAAAACAAAACATTTTTCAAAAAAGGAAATTGAGATGAAACACCCTAACTTTGTATTCCCTCTTAGTCAAACCCACTCTAACCTTATGTATAACAAAAATAACTATAATAATAACTTATCTAATAACCTTATTCATATATATTAACATTTTTATTTTTAAATTATTATTATTTCTTACACATTTACTAATTATTTCTAGTTTATTTGCATCCTCAGATGTTTTCAATTTTAGTTATTTTCCAAATAATTTGTAATGTCAATGATGATCCCTATTATTTGATACCAATTTCATAATTTCGATATTATTTAATTCAATATAATATATTTTTTATAATTACTTATAAAGTTACAACTTAATTCCATGATAGTTTTGGTTATTCTTCTTGGATATGGAATCGGTGGCGTGCTTGTTTAGGAAATTTTTAATGAACACAAGGTTTTATATTAATAAAAAGTAAAATATTAATATAAATTTTACATAATATTAAAAAAATATTTTATTTATAATATTAATTGTATTTATATTTACATGTTCATACATGATATAAATTTATACCATTATTCACATAGGTGATTAAACCAACTCGAACAAGAATATGTTATAACCAATGGGTGTGTTTAATAAAGAAAGTAATTCCATTTTAATAATATAATTATAAAAAAATTATAATTATATATTTTTTATTTTTTAAGTTTTTTAATCTTATATAATATATTTATATGAATAATATAAGTTTATATGAAAAAAAATTCCTTCGTGGAGACAGTAGACCGCAACATAGGAGTCGTTCTAATTTTCCATGGAATATAAAGATGCTTGTAATTGGATTATATTTTGAAATTATTAATAATGAAGTAAACGTAATATTTTTTTAATTAAATAAATTATTTAAAAAATCCATTTATTTTGTTTATGAAAAATGGATCATGTCTCTTATGGAAGTGGAAGTCCACACGTAACATTAGTGACATTTTCATTTTTCAAATAGTAGGGAGGATAATAGAAAATGGTTATCTCATAAACATTAAAATAAATTAGTATACAAATGATAATGATGCAATTATTTAAACATTTTTATATTATATTTGGAGGTGGTATAATAAGAAAGAAAGGAAAAAAGGAAAATAAAATGAGTAATTGAGAATTTTACCTTACTCCTTGAAAGTTATTCATTGTAAATTGGATTTAGGATTTGAGAGGCATACTTTTGAGAAGATATGAACCTCTAGAAAACATCTAGGACTATTGGGGAGTTATTTTGGAAGATTTTAGTCAAATACAGTTTCTTAGGGTGTTAATAGAAGTGGGGAAGTGATGGATACTTTTATAAGATAAAGGAGGTGAATTTTTGTAATAATATAAAAGGTAAAGTCACTATTCAAAGATCAAGTGGATCCAATAATGTATGATAATTGAGAGGGGGCTATGGTTATAGATGAAAAAGCCTCAATAATACATTTTCATACATGATTATAATATATTTTTTAAGTCTTTTACTCTTATATTTTTCACATTTACCATTTTTTGGTTTTCTTACAATGGTAGTTATTTTTTACCCAAGTAATTTACTTATAATTCCTAAAATTAAAATTGGAATTATTACATATCCAGCACCTAGTGATTATAAATATTAAATCCATTTTTTAAAATAAAATTCTTATGGGTGATAAAATTTAATTTCAATATTAGTGCACATAATCCGTAGACACTATTCTTAGAAAAGTGTTTTTTTATTCTTAAAAATTATGATTAAGATAAAATTATTGAAATTTTTTATTTATATAGAATTAATTGATTTATAAGAATATAATAGTTATTTTCATTTCAAAATAATTGATAAATTAATAATACCTTTTTTTAAAGACCTGAAAAATTCAAGTAAATTTTTTTCTTAATTTTCTTTGGATTTTTAAAAGAACGCAGTTTCTAGCGGCACCTGATTCCGAGGCCCGGTGTGCCCGGAATCATTTTCCGAATTTTGGCTCGGGTACGTTCAGTGAACGAACGAGCGGGTTTTTTCTAAATTTTGAATAGGTGCTCGGAATCAAATCCTCAGGGCACCGAAGAAATCGTAGCACCAATATTTTTTTAGAAATGCCTCTTCCAGAGTTGCATTTGCTCGGATGTGGTTTTTAATGTTTTGGGGTTAAGTTAAGAAATAAAATAAAGTGTGCGACAAATTTATTTTTATTTCACTTAAAGCCACTTGAAAGCCACTTAAAGTTGATTAAGCTCAGTTGATGCGGATAGGGTGCTATCCAAAAATATCCTACCCCCTTGGTAGGATATTTGTTAGGTGGGGCCCGCACGAGCCCCACCGTTTCTTTTCCGCTAAGTAACGCCCCCGTGAAAACCCGTCATTATGAAAGTCAACTGACGCGTTTTCTTAAATTCTTAATGCACCAATTAATTGGGCGGTTAACTTCGTTAAATTAATTCTATGAATTAATTTAATCGTTTCTTAACCTGTTTACAATCTGTTGGCGTAATAATAAAATAAGACCAACGCACGACTTCTTGAGGATTGCTCGTTGAGAGGCTTTTGACAGAAATTTTGTGCCTTCATCCTCTTTCGCGAAGAACGCGAAGAATGCGAAGAATGCGAAGAACGCCGTCACCCTCGGAGATCGACGACGCTTCTTATGAGACATTTTTCCCCACAACGATCTCCGATCACCAACTGCTCGAGGTAGGAGATTTCGGGTTTCTTATTTTAAATCTCTTTGTGGGTTATAACAACATCATAGATTTAATTAATATAATTAAATCTACATGTTCTTGAACCTCGGAGTTCGTCGACGCGAAACTGTATTCCACGACGACGCGACGCCCTTCCGCGACGATGCGATGCCCTTCTGCGACGACGCGACGCCCTTCCGCGATGACGTGACGCCCTTCCGCGACGCGACGATCGCCTCCTTCCGCGACGATCAATTCCGCGAAGAACGCACGCTCGACGACTACGGTGAGGTAGGGGTTTGTTTGTGAAATAATTTATATTTCCATGGATGTTCCTCCTAAAACAAAGAACCTGGATCAAGTGCAATTTTAATTTATTAAATTGTATCTTATTACGTTTCCATATGATAATATGTTCTTCCCGATTGTTATCACCTAATGCGGAGGGTGCGGGCCAAACAAACACAGCCCGACAACCCTCCGCAGTTCTTCGTTGATGTGCGGATTGGCGTGCGGCGACAAAACATGCCGCAGAGGTGATTCGTTGTTTCCGTAGTGAATTACGGGACCTAGGAGGAGCTACGGCGCTGACGGAAATGAAATAGGACCACCAGAGCAACTCCGGTGGCCCGCGGAACCCACCGGCGGCGCGGGTCGCCGGCGCGGCGGCGCCCCGGTGCGCCGCCAGATAGGGCTTCCGCGGATGAAGCCAAGGCGGCGGAGGCCAGTGGACCCCCGGCCGCCCGGGTCCGGCACTCACGAGACGCGGCTTTGCTGCGTCCGTTCACTCAGCGCGGCCCCACGCGGGGCCGCGACACTTCATCCCGCGGGGGCCAACGCCCCGCGGTTCCTCTGCTCGTCTGGCTTGGCCGAGCTGTGCCGGGCCGACCCGCCGGGCCGGGTCGGACTCGGACCCGGGTCGGGTCAACCCGGTTTGGGCCGACCCCGGGGGGTTGGGCAGGGTCAGTCCGGGCCCAGACCCCCCGTTTCCGGACCCTTTTCGGTCTCTCGCTCATAACTTGAGCTACGGGCCTCCGAACGACGCGCCGTCAGCGGTGATGCGATCCATGGATCGAGACCGTCGTTTCGGTATATCTCACTCAAGGTTTCGGAATACTTTGGATTCGGCCGGGTTGGTTTGTACACGAAACCAACCGGGTCCTCGGAGCGGAAACGCCTATATCTTGAGCTTCGGACGTCCGATTGACGTGCCGTCAACTTTTTTGAATTCTACTAAGTGAGACAGATCTTTTGGCTTACTCCGCCTGAGGTTTGGATGCAGGTGGAGTACGGTTGGGTTGGTTTTTCCTTAAAAACCAACCGGGCCCCTGGGACGAAAAGGCCAATAACTATCAGACCGAGCGTCTGATTGACGCGCCGTCTGCGACGTTGAGTTCCTGTTGTCGATACGGAACTTTTGGATACATCAACTCTGGACTATGTGTCAGTTGATGTGTCAGCCTCTCGGCTCGTGGAGCGGACCCTCCCGAACGAGCTTTCTGTGTGCGGGAACCCTAGAGCTGGCTGCGACTGCTACTGTGACGACGACGACGGTGAAGAGATCCTCAGTGGATTCGACGGCGATGACTACATCACTCAGCGATCCTTTGTGGGTCTGTGCTACCGATCTTGTGTGGGTCTGATCTTGTGTGGGTCAGCGCTCAGCGGTCCTGTGTGGGGCAGCACCTACAGGTCCTGTGTGGGCCCGATCCTGTGTGGGTCTTTGCGGGGGTTAGTTACCTATCGATCCTTTGTGGGTCAGATCCTTTGTGGGTCATTTGCGGGGGTTAGTACCTATCGATCCTTTGTGGGTCTGACGACTTAGATGGATCAGTAATCATCTCTATCGTCATTCGAAGAAGTATACCTGTGTGAGCTGAAACCCTGTTTTCTTTCCTTTGTAGACTGTGTTGTGCTATCCTATGTGGATTTACGTTTTTCTTTCCTTTGTGGATTGTGTTGTGCTATCTTTTGTGGATTTACGTTTTGCTTTCCTGTGTGGACTGGGTTGTACTTGAGCTCAGATGTTGGAGTCGAGCGATAATTGATGACTTAGGTATATGTATGGGCATATACCTAAGCCGTGTCGGATGTTACTTCGTGATTTGTATCTTTCCTTTGTGGTTTATCCTTTGTGGATTCTGGGAGACCTTCGGGGGTCTCGGGGTCCCTACTGAGTAGCTTATACTCACCCCTGCACGGGCTATGCCCGCACTACGTTGTGTTGGTTGCAGACGACGGACAGCGCTGATTGTGGTGGAGGCTTACGGAGTAGGACGGTACCTGGAGGTGGACCATTGGGCGGGGTGTACTTGGAGCGGTAGGCTGGACCTGAGGAGCAGTGTAGGCTTTCTGTACTCACCCTTCAGGTGGGACTTCCAGAGGACGGCTCGACGCTGCGGCTTTTCCTTTCAGTTGCTATTTTTTTCCCTTTCAGTTGTACATTACAGTTGGGCTTGTATTTCCGGCCCCTTTACCTTCTTCACTTACTATTGTACCAGTTTTTACTTAGTGTTTACTTTTTCCGCTTGCTTACTTTGTGGTGCTTGTTTACTTTACAAAGGCAATGCCTTCCCTTTACCGGGATATACGCCTTGGTGCTAGTCGCCAGCCCCTGGCCTATGGAAGGCGGGCTTGGGGTAGTCATGGCACGGGTCCCGAGGATGGGTCGTGACAAATTGGTATCAGAGGAGTTCGGTTCTACCGCGGACTCTGATCTTTTCTATGTGAAGCAATAGTGTTTAGCGTATTGGGTGTGGTTATCAGTCTAGGGAGTCCAGTGTTGGTGCGGCGGCCGACGTATCCATACACCAGGACCCTGACTTATGATTTCCGACTTAATGCATGAAAACATTTATTGCATGTGTGTTACAAGTTTTCTTTGTGATTACTTTACGTCAGCTCACCAGGTATACTGTTCTGACCGTGGCGCAGCTGTTTCTTTTCAGGATGGCCCCATGATGGCAGCTAGCTATGGTTCCGAGAGTTGTACGTGACGACAGCCCGCCGAGCGACGAGGCCTCGGTACAGGGCCCTTTGACAGGTGAGGCACCGACGGTACCTCTACCCGCCGAGCCACCGATGCTTCTAGCCCCAGCCGCTGACGATGCACGTCGCCTCAGTGCACTGCATGAGTTCCAGCGCCAGTGACCGCCCAGGTTCCATGGGGAGACAGACCCCCAGGCAGCCAAGGACTGGCTGGAGGCAGTGGTACGAGTTTTCAGGCTTGTGAGGATGCCAGCAGACCTCATGGTGATCCTCGCAGCGAGCCTACTGCACGCAGCAGCGGGACGATGGTGGATCTTGATGCTCCAGGTGCACGATAAGGCATCTCTCCTCTGGACAGACTTTGAGGGCCTCTTCCGCTCAGAGTTCGTCCCAGCCACCCTCCATGCGGTGCACATCCAGGAGCTTCTTCAACTGCGGCAGGGCAGCTTGACGGTCGCCCAGTACTCGACGAGATTTACCAATCTCTCGCGCTACTCAACCGACATGGTACGGGACCCATTCTTCCGGGCCCGGACCTTTGAGCAGGGATTGAGACATGAGATCCGAGCATCGCTGATCTCCCTCAGCATTCCGACTCAGGCAGGAGTACTAGAGCGAGCTCTTTTGATTGAGAGCTTCCTTGCTGAGCCTTCATCAGCAGCGAGACCTACTGCAAGGCGGCAGGTAGCAGAGTCTTCCATAGCAGGCAGTCGACGGATGACTCAGGGGTCCAGGTAGACTAGAACCTCACGCAGATGGCCTCAGGACACTAGCTTATTAGTGAGGGGCACACAACATGGAGCCAGTCTTTCGAGAGGTAGGCAGTGCTACACATGCGGCGGACAGGGTCACATGGCTCGTGACTGCCCGACCCACCGTGCCGAGGAGCAGCAGACAGTTGAGGGGCCACCCAGGCAGAGGCATAGGGTCGACCGTGGTGGTCCGCATGGAGGAGGCGGACGAGGTAGAGGAGATGGCCGAGCAGCAAGTGGTGGGCGACGCTTTGAGGCTCTACCACCACCACCACCAGGAGGCCTGCCCCGACCACAGGGAGCTGGTGGGCAGAGACAGGCACAGCTCCAGGCAGCGGAGGCCTATGACCACGGTGCGCCCGAGATGATTCGAGGTACGATCTGTGTCTATTCCACCCTTTCTGCTGTTCTTATAGACACAGGAGCGAGTCACTCTTTCATAGCCACTGCCCTTGTTCGGAGCTCGAAGATTCTGACAGAGTCGTTGGCTCGATCCTTACGGCTAGAGACTCCAACGGGAGAAGACTCGACGATTACACACTGGTGCCAGCAGTGTGAGCTTACTCTAGGAGGCTAGAGCTTCGGTAGGGATCTTCTTGTAGCAGCGTCGAGGCCTTACGACGTCATCTTGGGCATGGATTGGTTATCTACAGTTCATGCTCAGATCGACTGTATTAGGTGCAAGGTGCGATGTGTACGCACCGACGGGAGCAGGTTCACCTTCACCAGCGAGAAGGGAGCCTTCGTATCATAGTATGGACTACCGAAGAGGAGAGGAAATCCCATCACTAATTAGTTGGCAAGCCTCATCCTAGGAGCAGTTGATGTGCGAAGTCCTATTTTTCCTGCAGTGGTGGATCAGTATGCGGACGCCTTTCCCAACGACGTTCCAGGGCTACCTCCTCACAGAGAGGTAGACTTTCATATCGACCTGTACCCCGGGACAGCCCCGATATCAACTCCAGCGTATCGGATGGCCCCCGCTGAGCTTCGAGAGCTACAGGTGTAGTTGGAGGACTTGCAGGGCAAGGGATTCATCTTACCCAGTGTTTCACCCTGGGCTTCCCCGATATTGTTCGCCAAAAAGGCGGACGACATCTTGCGACTATGTGTCGACTATCGTCGCCTGAACCAGGTGACAGTGAGGAACAAGTATCCGCTACCGAGGATTGATGACCTCTTCGATCAGCTCAAGGGAGCTCGGTGGTTCTCGAAGATAGACCCCAGGTCAGGATATCATCAGCTCAGAGTTCGGTACGAGGACGTGTAGAAGATGGCCTTTAGATGTCGGTATGGACACTATGAGTTCTTGGTTATGCCATTCAGCGTAACCAATGCTCCATCAGTGTTCATGGGCCTCATGAACAGGATCTTTCAGCCATACCTCGATCGATTTTTCGTGGTCTTTATCGACGACATTTTGATATACTCGATGACTGAGGAGGAGCACGCCTACCACTTACGGGTTGTACTAGACACACTTCGAGAGCACCGGCTTTATGGAAAGCTCTCTAAGTGTCAGTTCTGGATACGTGATGTCCACTTCTTGGGACACGTCATCTCTGAGGTGGGAGTTGCAGTGGATCCTGCAAAGATCGAGGCGGTGCTAGCTTGGGAACCACCCAGGAGCGTGACAGAGGTGCGGAGTTTCTTGGGTCTAGCTGGATACTATCAGAGATTTGTGCCAGATTTCTCCAGAGTTACGACACCACTCTCAGCTTTGACGAAGAAGGGGAAACCCTTTGTGTGGTCAGACAGATGTCAGCAGAGCTTCCAGGAGCTGAGACAGAGATTGACCAGCGCCCCTATCTTGAGGTTTCCTGAGGAGGGAGTAGGGTACGTAGTCTACTGTGATGCATTAGGGACCGGAATCGAATGTGTCCTGATGCAGGAGCGGGCAGTGATCGCCTATGGATCATGTCAGTTGAGGCCGCATGAGAAGAACTACGCTACCCATGACCTAGAGTTAGCAGCAGTGTTCTTCGCTATGAAGGCATGGAGACACTATCTGATGGGCGAGCGCTTTACAGTCTTTTCTGACCATCAGAGTCTCAGGTACATTTTCTCGTAGAAGGACCTGAACCTAAGACAGCGGCGATGGCTTGAGTTCCTCCAGGACTATGACTTTGAGATAGTCTATACTCCTGGGAAGGGAAACGTGGTGGCCGATGCTCTCGGCAGGAGGACGGGCATTCAGCTACTTGAGGAGGCGATAGAGCAGCTATCCGCTTTGTAGATATCCTTCGTGGATAGCGATGGATCAGTCTTCCTTCAGTCTCTCATAGTCACTCCTCCACTACTACAGCGGGTCAGAGAGGCACAGCGTGGGGACGCTGACTGTGAGACACGGCGTGCATAGATATCCTCAGGATAGGAACCTGATGGCTTCTCCTTTAGAGCAGAGCACGACATCCTTTTCAGAGGACGTACCTTGGTACCAGTTGCTTTATGAGAGGAGGTTATGAGAGAGTTTCACACTTCTCCTTTGGTGGTACATCCTGGAGTGACAAAGATGTACCAGGATCTCAGACGACAGCACTGGTGGCCAGGAATGAAGAAGGCTGTGGCAGAGTTCCTTTCTCGATGCCTCACCTGCCAGTAGGTGAAGGCAGAGCACCAGGTACCAGTAGGCTTGGTACAGCCCTTGGAGGCCCCAGAGTGGAAGTGGGATGGGATATCTATGAACTTAGTGACTGGACTTCCACTAAATTCCAGAGGTCACGACTCCATCTGGGTGATTGTCGACCGACTCACCAAGTCGGCTCACTTCTTACCCATCAGAGAGCAGGGATCAGTGGAGAGCGTGGGGCGTCTCTATGTTCAGGAGATTGTACGGATTCACGGAGTGCCATCATCTATCACCTCCGATCGAGATGCTCGATTTACTTATCGGCTTTGGAAATGGTTGCAGGAGGCGTTCGGGACGCAGCTACGTCTGAGCACCGCCTTTCACCCTCAGATGGATGGTCAGACGAAGAGGACCATTCAGACTCTCGAGGACATGATCCGCACATGTGTCCTCGACTTTGGTCATAGCTGGGAGGACCACCTACCCTTGGTGGAGTTCGCGTACGACAACAGCTACCACTCCACCATCGGGATGGCACCATACGAGGCGTTGTACGGTAGGCCTTGCAGATCTCCTTTGTGATGGACGGACCCTGGGGAGTCAGCACTTGTGGGACCAGAGATGGTCCGGGCCACGACAGAGAAGGTCCAGGTCATCCAGGAGCGGATGAGGACAGCTCAGAGCCGGCAGAAGTCTTACACTGACAGGAGGCAGAGGCCACTAGAGTTCGAGGATGGCGACCACGTCTTCTTGTGTGTCTCACCTCGACGTGGATTATGGAGATTTGGACGAGGCAGCAAGTTGTCTCCACGCTTCATCAGACCTTTCCAAGTCCTCAGTAGGATCGGCGAGGTGGGTTATCGCCTGGCTCTACCACCTCAGTTGCACCAGGTGCACGACGTCTTCCACGTATCTCAGCTGAGGAGATACGTGCACGACCCGACGACGCACATCATTGACCATGGAGAGCTAGACGTTGACGATGTGGCGACTTTTGCGGAGGTCCCGGTGGAGATCGAGGATCGACAGGAGCGGGTCCTTTGTGGAAAATCGATTCCTCCAGTGCGCATCAGATGGTAGCACGGGAACCTCCAGGAGAGCACTTGGGACCGGGAGGCTCAGATGCGTGCTCAGTACCCACATTTGTTTCCCTAGTTTATGATGTATCTTTACGGGGACGTAAAGCCCTGAGGTGGGAGTGATGTAAAGACCCGAAAAATTCAAGGAATTTTTTTTATTAATTTTCTTTGGATTTTTATAAGAACGCGGTTTCTGACGGCACCTGATTCTGAGGCCCGGTGTGTCCGGAATCATTTTCCGAAGTTTGGCTCGGGTACGTTCAGTGAACGAATGAGCGGGTTTTTCTAACTTTTGAACCAGTGCTCGGAATCAAATTCCGACGGCACCGATGAAATTGCAGTGCCGATATTTTCTTAGAAACACCTCTTCCAGAGTTGTGTTTTCTCGGGTGTGGTTTTTAAATTTTCGGGGTTAAGTTAAGAAATAAAATAAAGCGTGTGACAACTTTATTTTTATTTCACTTAAAGCAACTTGAAAGACACTTAAAGATGCTTAAGCTGAGTTGATGTGGATAGGGTGATATCCAAAGATATCATACCCCCTTGGTAGTATATTTGTGAGGTGGGGCCCGCACGAGCCCCACCGTTTCTTTTCCACTAAGTAACGCCCCCGCGAAAACCCGTCATTATGAAAGTCAGCTGACGCATTTTCTTAAATTCTTAACGCACCAATTAATTGGGCGGTTAACTTCGTTAAATTAATTCTATGAATTAATTTAATCGTTTTTTAAGCTGTTTACAATCCGTTGACGTAATAATAAAATAAAAACAACACACGACTTCTTGAGGATTGCTCGTTGAGAGGCTTTTGACAGAAATTTTGTGCCTTCATCCTCCTTCGCAAAGAACGTGAAGAACGCGAAGAACGCGAAGAACACCGTCACCCTCGAAGATCGACGACGCTTCTTCCGAGACGTTCTTCCCTTCAACGATCTCCAATCACCAACTGCTCGAGGTAGGAGATTTCAGGTTTCTTCTTTTAAATCTCTTTGTAGGATATAACAACATCATGGATTTAATTAATATAATTAAATCTACATGTTCTTGAACCTCAGAGTTCGTCGACGCAACACCGTATTCCGCGACGACGCGACACCCTTCCGCGACGACGCGACGCCCTTCAAAGATGCGACGATCGCCTCCTTCTCGACGATCAATTCCGCGAAGAACGCACGCTCGACGACTATGGTGAGGTAGGGGTTTGTTTGGGAAATAATTTATATTTCTGTGGATGTTCCTCCTAAAACAAAGAACCTGGATCAAGTGAAATTTTAATTTATTAAATTGTATCTTGTTACGTTTCCATATGATAATTTGTTCTTCCCGATTGTTATCACCTAACGCGGAGCATGCAGTCCAAACAAACACGGCCCGACAACCCTCCGTAGTTCTTCGTTGATGTGCGGATTGGAGGGCGGAGACAAAACATGCCGAAGAGGTGATTCGTTGTTTCCGCAGTGAAGTACGGGACCCGGGAAGAGCTACAGCGCAGACGGAAACAAAATCGAACCACTGGAGAAACTCTGGTGGCCCGCGAAACCCACCGGCGGCGAGGGTCGCCAGCGCGGCGGTGCCAGCGGCCGGAGGCCGCGGCGCCCCGGCGCGCCGCCAGACAGGGCCGCCGCGGCTGAATCCGTGGCGGCGACGGACAGCGGACCCGCGGCCGTGCGGGTCCGGCACTCACGGAACGCGGCTTTGCCGCGCCCGTTGACTCAGTGCGGCCCCACGCGGGGCCACGACACTTCATCCCGCAGGGGCCAGCGCCCCGCGGTTCCTCTACTCAGCCGGCTCGGCCGAGCCGAGCCGGGTCGCACCCAGGCCGGGCCGGGCTGCCCTGGCCGGGCCGGGTCACGCCAAACCGCGTCGGACCCGGGTCGGGTCGACCCGGTTCGGGCCGACCCAGGGGGGTTGGGCCGGGTCGGTCCGGGCCTAGACCCCCCGTTTCCGGACCCTTTTCGGTCTCTCGCTCATAACTTGAGCTATGGGCCTCCGAACGACGCGCCGTCAGCGGCGATACGATCCTTGGATTGAGACGGTCATTTCGGTATATCGCACTCAAGGTTTCAGAATACTTTGGATTCGGCCGGGTTGGTTCGTACACGAAACCAACCGGGCCCTCGGAGCGGAAACGCCCATATCTTGAGCTTCGGACGTCCGATTGACGTGCCATCGACTTTGTTGAATTCCTCTAAGTGAGACGGATCTTTTGTCTTACTCCGACCGAGGTTTGGACGCAGGTGGAGTACGGCCGGGTTGGTTTTTCCTTAAAAACCAACCGGACCCCTAGTACGAAAAAGCCAATAACTCTCAGACCGGGCGTCCGATTGACGCGTCGTCTGTGACGTTGAGTTCTTGTTGTCGATACGGAAATTTTGGATACATCAACTCTAGACTATGTGTCAGTTGATGTATCAGCCTCTCGGCTCGTGGAGCGGACCCTCCCGAACGAGCTTGCTGTGTGTAGGAACCCTAGAGCTGACTGCGACTACTACTGTGATGACGACGACTGTGCAGAGATCCTCAGTGGATTCAACGGCGACGACTACAGGACTCAGCGATCCTTTGTGGGTCAGTGCTACCGATCCTGTGTGCGTCCGATCTTGTGTGGGTCAGCGCTCAGCGGTCCTGTGTGGGCCAGCGCCTACAGGTCCTGTGTGGGCCCGATCCTGTGTGGGTCTTTGCGGGGGTTAGTTACCTATCGATCCTTTGTGGGTCAGATCCTTTGTGGATCATTGGAGGGGGTTAGTACCTATCGATCCATTGTGGGTCCGACGACTTAGATGGATCAGTGATCATCTCTATCGTCATTCGAAGAAGTATACCTGTGTGAGGTGAAACCCTATTTTCATTCCTTTGTGGATTGTGTTGTGCTATCCTGTGTGGATTTATGTTTTTCTTTCCTTTGTGGATTGTGTTGTTCTATCCTGTGTGGATTTACGTTTTTCTTTCCTGTGTGGACTGGGTTGTACTTGAGCTCGGATGTTGGAGACGAGTGAGAATTGATGACTTAGGTATATGTATGGGCATATACCTAAGCCGTGTTGGATGTTACATCATGATTTGTATCTTTCCTTTGTGGTTTATCCTTTGTGGATTTTGGGAGACCTTCGGGGGTCTCGGGGTCCCTACTGAGTAGCTTATACTCACCCCTTCACGGGCTATGCCCGCACTACGTTGTGTTGGTTGCAGACGACGGACAGCGCTGATCGTGGTGGAGGCTTGTGGAGCGGGACGGTACCTAGAGGTGGACCACTGGGCGGGGTGTACTCGGAGCGGTAGGCTGGACCTGAGGAGCAGTGGAGGCTTTCTGTACTCACCCTTCAGGTGGGACTTCCAGAGGATGGCTCGACGCTGCGGCTTTTCCTTTCAGTTGCTGTTTTTTCCCTTTCAGTTGTACTTTACAGTTGAGCTTGTATTTTCGGCCCCTTTACCTTTTGCACTTACTATTGTACCAGTTTTTCCTTAGTGTTTACTTTTTCCGCTTGCTTACTCTGTGGTGCTTGTTTACTTTACAAAGGAAATGCCTTCCCTTTACCGGGATTTACACCTTGGTGCTAGTCGCCAGCCCCTGGCCTATGGAAGGCAGGCTTGAGGTAGTCACAGCACGGGCCCCGAGGACGTGTCGTGAAACTTTTGGATACATAGTTAAAAGAAACTGACCAAAAATAGTTTTTATTAGATGAAAATATTTTTTAAATTCCCAAAATGATAAACATTGGTTTTATGATTTGAAAATTATATTTGTAAATTCCTTATTATAATTTATAATTATATTTTTTTAGAGAAAATGGGTTTCATAAACTATCAAATAATTCTTATATTACGATAATTTCATAATAGTGATTGTATTTTTACAGCTAGAATTTATCACTATTCATTCCAAAATTCATCAATTTAATAAAAATATAAAAATTTCATACTAATAAAAAATTTCAATACAATATTCAAAAATTAAGTTCATTTTTTAAAATAAAATTTTTAAAATTATAGATTAATTTATAAAATGAAAATAAAAAATATAAATAGATTTGTTTCTTATGAAAAAAATGATTTTTTTATGTGTTCAAAATACTATTTCGTGTCATTTTATAACTTAAGTAATGTTAACATATTAGTTGATATATAATAATATTTTAAAATTGGTTAATTTATGTTACTATGATATAATATAAAACTTTTAAAAAATATCTGTTTTGTAAAGAATAATCATTTTTAATATTAAATCATATTAATTAATTATCCTCTAAATGAGTCATGAAACTCGTTCATCATGATGAAAGAAGGGATGAACAAGTGTCGTGACATTCCTTATTCAAGATAAAAAAGAGATAATGACCCCCCGGGTCCCACCCCTAGTAGGCCCTGGGGCGGTGACCGACAACAAGGGTATACAAATCTCACGAAATATGAGCCATTTCCCTTTTTTAGTAACAAAAAATGGGAGATAAGATGTATCAACCTCAAAAATAAATCCAATAAATATATATAAAAGAAGCAAAAATCCATCCCATATGCATGTTTAAAGTAAAAAATTCTAGAAATAAAGTGAAATGATCTAATTGAAATACAAAAAGAATAAATTTAAGCAGTGACACAACAACTATCTTAATGCCCAAGCTAGTAAGGTTCAGCACAGTCTTCGTAATCTTCCTAGAAACATGAAAATAATTTTATATATGTAAGAAGATCATAAAATTATACTCAGTAAGAAAATCCAAAGTCACGTGTGCACAAGTGGGGGTAAACATACTAATCCCCCTATGAGAAAACACTAGAACCTCAAAAAATCCTAACAAGGAGTACTAACCACCCTAGCTTCACCATGGAAAACTCACCAAATAAAGCAAGTCAAGTAAGGTAATAATATAAAAACATTGATATTTGGTTACCCTGCACCATTTTCCACTCGTTAACTGCTCATCCTTAATAGAAAATGTCTTAATGCTACAATGTTCTTCCACAAGCCCCATTGTCACAACCTGCCAACACACACCTAGGCCACTAACCACCTCACATCCTTCCAGTAGACACCTAGGCCACAAACCACATCTCGTCCCACTATAAAACACCTAGGCCTCATCCCAAAGACACCTGGGACAACACACATTTCCTTCAGACACATGGTCCTCTAAGGTACACTACAACCTGCCCGACGAGTCTTGGGATATCATATTCCACACAACCAATACCATACATCTGGTAATAAACCTAAAGCCATTACAGCCTGCCCGAAGGGTCTTGGGAGATAAAATTACTATAATAAGGATGAGGGAAGATCTAATGACCTTCCATCCATTCTCCCACTGGGATGTTGGGATATACACCATTCGCCATAGGAATGGGGGTGTTCGACACATAGTCCTCAACACGGGTGGGGTGAGTATAGAAAACACAAGGAACTACATGTTTATATATATTGGTAATAAACACTCAGCCCATCCTATATATTTCTAAAAAATAATCATCCCACACAAAACCAAATTTGCTGCTACCCCTACATGCACAACCACATGACCATCCATAATCTTAAATCATAACCCCAAACAATTCCTTTAACCAAAAAAATCATTTTGTATTAAAAAATTCATTAATTTATTTCCATCCCTACCCAGGAAACTACCAAACACCACACTCCACAAAAAAATAACCCATACACTTTACAACATCCATAAATACCCATCTTCCCTAAACACAACCATTGGCATCCCCACTGCACGAAAAGAACCACATCTAGTAGAATGACAAAACCCAACCCATTTGTAGTCCCACTGCCCAAACGCTTCTCAAAAACCATAAAATGACCCAGATGCAACCCCACTTATCTACAAGTTCATCCATTCCAGAATCAATCAATCTATTAACCTGATATTCCATTACACATCCTACACCTCCATGTATACTAAAGTCGTAACCTCGTTTCCCGAACAAACCACACCATTCCTAGAAATCAAAACCACTTTTCCACCCATATACCCACAGAAATTCATAAAATAGAAACACTAAATAACAACATAAGTTTTCAAACTGAATATAACCACAAAAAAACACAACCATAGAAACATAAGTAGAGTGTATTCATATTTGATCAACATTGTTCTTTAATTCCACTTTCATAACTCAAGGGTGATTACAACACAAGTTTAATCCTGTGGGATCCGTTTATTTAATCAGGTATACATGATTAATGGATTGATTTTTATAAATATTACTCATAAGTTACCACAATTTGCAAACAAAGGCAACCAACAGCCATGATTTTCATAAGGCTTACAACCCATACAGTTCACATCATGAATCAAAGATAAGAGATAACACAAAATGATCATCAACACATTCATATCCTATTATCATAATATTCCAATTATATTTGTTATCATCATATTTTTCATTTATTACTTAATTAAAATTTGGATTTAGTTATTTTCACAAAATTGGAATCATTACACCCACCCCGTATGATACACAAAGAAAGGGGAGATGAAGGAAATCCCTACTTGGAACAACAGGAAGCCAACAATTCTTCCTTGCGAAAAAATAGAGGGTTATACGAGCAACATGAAAGACTACAAGGGAAAACCAAATAGACTACTACCACATAAGATCATGACTCCTCGAGAAAGAAAGGTTTTAGGTTCACCAAGAGGAAATGGAAACACACTGGGAAGACAAGATCTCATCTTAGAAGATCCAAATCCTATATCAATAGAAGGAAATGGTTTCAAGGGTCATTAAAGTCATATCACGATCAATATTATATAGTTTTACCATTTCATGGTCCCATGAGTGTTAGGATATTAGAGATATAATTAATACCCTTTTCATTTAGAAATATCTTATTTAAAATAAGAAAATATCATAAATATTAACTAAATAATTTTTACTAAAAAAACCTTGAAAACTTTTAAAGGAAGCTTTAATGTATTTAGTGGTCATTATGGTGGGAAATTTTTTTCAATTCGAGTATTCTAAAATTAAGATTCCTTTCACATTTTATGAAAAGAGTCGAAAGTACTTCATTTATAAAATTGAAATATGGATCATTTTAAAAAAATTTAAAACAAGTAAAAAATTTAAAAATTAATTTAGAAAATAATATGAGAATATTAAAGATATTCTTTAAGATATTTGAAATAAAATATGGATAGTGAATAAAAAAGATTTTCAACCTAAAAGAGAAATAAAGTTTTTTTCCTAAAAACATTATTTCAATCTCTTGAGTATATTAATAGAGGAAAATGAAACGAACAAACATAATATATATACATAAACATAGGTGAATAAAATTAATGAGATTATTAAGAAGTATATCTAGAAATTTCATCATCAAAAACTTAATAATAAACAATCTCTATAAATAATGAGGCAATAATATAAAACTCTAACCAATTTGGTATCTTTTGGATCATAAGTCCCATGAAAGAATAAATTATAATAAAACATTAAATATCACTAAAATATGGATACAAGTGATATAAAATTTCATAGGGTAAATATATACACCTCATAAATATAAATATGTGCATAACGTCAAACATGTCTCGACAAAACAATATTGAGACGAACACTTACCGCTTTGTAAATATGTAAATCAAAACATTATGAAAGGGATAACCCTAAACAGATTTAAAAAATCCAATAATTTTCATTAAATGAGTTATAAATTAAATTCATGGAGATTATATACACCTCATAAAGTAAACAAGGGGTGAATATGGAATTTTTCTCATATAAATAAAATTGAGATGTAAAACTCTTAACTCATGATAGAATTACATAAAATGAGACCTAACATACTGAATAATAAATTTAAATATATTATAATCCTATAATAGATTCATTAAAGTACCTAAAATGTCATATATTATCCAATTTAAACATTTCAAAACCCATGTATTAATAATTCCTCATTAAAATCGTCATTCCTAGGTGTTAACTATATCGTTTTTAATGAGAATTCCGTTTGGTAGTTTTAGTCCTTGTAATTTGAACATAGTTAAATCATATAAAGAATATTAATAGTTATTTAAATAAAATACATATTAATTATAAAAATATTTATTTTCATCCATAAAATATAGTTACAAAAAATTAATTACACTTTTCATGGAGATAGTAGGTCCTATGCAAGCATCAACACTGCTTTAACTTTTCAATGGATGAAAATAAAGAAAGTTAAACTATAATTAAACATTATAAAATAATTATTATATATTATATATCTTATATATTCATTAAACATATCTTTATTAACAACTATTTAAATCATAAATGAAAAATGAATCACATCACTTCATGGTGGTGGTAGTCCACACGTATGCACGAGCGACATTATTATTTTCCAATGGTTGGAAAGGTAAGAAGTATGATATGAGTTTATAATTCTAGAATCATAATTATACTATAAATAAAATATATAAACATTAAATATATTAGAATAAACATCCATGAAATATGGTTATGTAAATTAAATTGTATTTCTACATGGAGATGGTAGTCCACACATATGCACGAGTTATACTTTCACAATCTATTTAATGGGAAAGATATTGAATAATAGTGCTTTTATAAATCATAATAATATTTCAGTATAATTAGGATAATGAAATTATTATTTTATTATTAATATCAAAAATTTAGTAGAGTTAGGAGAACAAATAAATGGGAAATAGGTCAGGGCAGAAGATTATCTCCCCTTTGGTTAGCCTCCTTTAGATCCTTTATTAAGGACCCTTGGAATGGTATTTAAGAAATACCCACACATTTAATTAATTAATATAGAGTTTATAAGATAATTGGTTATGGTTTTTCAATATATATGGATCAATGTTGTGTAAACAATGCCAAGGAGGGGTGTCATCTTATAAGTGGGGGAGTGGACACATATGGAATAAATAAAAATATTTAAATATAATAAATTCATTTCAATGATAATGTGGCACCATGTGGTGATAATTTTAAATATAAGATAGCATATGGTTAAAATATATTTAACCAATAAAATTTGGGTAGGTAAAAGTGGTATTTTAAACATTATATTTTTTCAACCCCTTAGTTAACGAATTTTATCCATAATTGTGGTAACAAATTTTTTAAAATTAAATGGTTATAATTTTAATTATAAGGTAGAAATTGGATAATAAATGGAAAAGGTATGATATTTTATGCCCTTTATTATCATACTTTTCATTTTAAAATATTTTTATTATTTTTAAATAATAAAATTAATTATTATTTTCTATAAAATGTAATTAATGTCATTTTCGACATTATTCATTTAATTTATCTTTAAATAAATCAAGATAATAAAGAAATCCAAATACAACATATTTAAACATAAATTATAAATTATTATTAACCATAAAATTTTTTATATAATAATTCTTCAAAAAATATTACTTTATATGTTTTTAAAATCATTTAATTTGATTTTTCTAAAGTTTCGACAAGCATTGTGTCAGCGTTGTAAAATAATTTAAGGTAATTATATAATCCCTAAAAGTTATAAATAAATTTTAATTATATGTATAGTTTAATTTTCCTAAAAACCATTAATATTTTTTTAAAAATTATTTCTATATCTATTTGATCATATAAAATAAATTTAAAATCCAGAGAGTGACATTTTGTATTTTTATTTACATAAAATAATATAAATGATATTTTAAAATGAAAATTGCACCAAAATTACATATATTGTACTTTAGAATGGATATAGTCAAATTAATATCATAAATGGAATTAAATACATGTTTGGATTGATTTTAATAACTTATCTCACAGTTTTAACCCTCTTTCACCCATTTTACCCTTATCAAGGTGAAAAATATTTACCACAATTACTATTCAAAATGAAAAAAAATAAAAGGAACCTACTTTAAAAATTTGGACCTTCTAGTTCCAAATATGGTATCCATTTTTCATTATTCAATATCTTTAACAATAAGCAATTAATTTCAATATAAATTTCTAAAACGTAATGAAAAACATTTTCTAGAAAAAAATCTTAAGAATAAATATTAATTTATATCAAAATCATAAATTTTTTTGATTAAAATTGAATTAGTTAGATTATTATAAATAAAATGGATCATATTTTACGTTAACAAAAAAAATAAAAATATAATGTTACTTTTGAATTACTTAATTTAATTAAAATAAATAAAATTATTAGAAATTAGTATTTTAAATACTTTCTAGGAGTGAATCACTTCATATAAAATCAAAAATATTACCCTATGTTAATTTTTATATGATTATTAAAAAATAAAATTAATTTATAAAATAAAAATTCTACATGTTTCATATTGTAATTACAATTTCCCTGAACAAAAAATTCTATAAAATCACCTTTTAGGACAATTTAATTTTTAAAGAATAAAATTAATTCCTTAAAAATGAGTTCTTATTTTCTAATAATTAATCATAAAAATTATTAAAAAAATTACATTTATTTCATATTTATTTTACTCATATTAAAACCATTCAATTCAATAGTTAGGTTATAATTACCACATTTAAATAATAATATTTTGAAAATATACCTCAACTAGATTAAAGCTCACTATTGAGTGTAAAGAAATCTATAGAGATTGTTATTATTTTAAAATAATCTTTCCAGATTTTATATTACCCCCCTCCCCCTAATACCATAAATAAATTTCAACCTCACAATTTTATCTCATTCATTGAATGTTTAATATTTGGAAATACTTTTGTTGAAAACTCGTATCATATAGAGGGATAATAAAACTTCCTTTGAAAAGAGGAAATGGGAAACATAAATGTTACCAGAATAACACATAATATGGTTCCCAGATACGGATAACATTTGTGAGATGTTAATATATTGAAATTTAATAAATAACTAATGTTTAACGACTAATATATACTGATAGAGAACTTGTTCATGAAAAATTTAATGGCCATAAAACCACAAATTAGAGACTGGTTAAAACCATCAATTTATCAGAAATGAACATAAAATGGTAACATTTTGATTTTAGTATTCCTTTCTTGAAGTTGAGGGATACTTTTACTCTCAATATAGAGAAAAAAATAAAATACACTTACATGATATATTTTTATTTTATAAACATAATGTCATCACCTTGTTGTGATTCAATCAATTTCCACTTCATCTCTAAATATATGAAAATAATATTAAAGATGAATTTTTAACAGCTAAATTACTAAATTTAACTTTTAACAAATCATAATATCCATAAAATAATGAAAATCCATTCCTTATTTTCATAAGTATTTACCAAAACCAAAATAATTAGCACATGTTATCAAATATGGATAAATATTATTTTAATATCTAATAATAAAACGTAAATTAAAACTTCAATCATTCCAAAAGTAGTTAAAACCTTCTGAAATTTGTTCTACCCAATTCAAAATCCAAAAATTTATAAATAAGGTCACTAAATTTGACAAATAAACTTAACATTAATCCCTAAAATAAAATAAAGTATCCCTTAATGTCATATAAAAATATGTGAATACAATGATCATATATTCTCTCAAAACATACTAATAACCTAAATCATCATAAAATCTTTAAGAAAAAATTTATACTTACAAAAATTAACATAATCCTTATTCCTAAAATAAAACCACGGACTATTGAATGTAGTCCATATTTCCAAAAATTCAATAAACTTACTCAAATGACCAAATCACTTTATCATCAAATGACTAACCAATATCAATTTAATAAATGTTATCATATTTAATTAATCAATTCCAATCATCTCTTTATCCAAACTAAACATTATTAACTACAAATAAAGAATATATTAAAGTTTATCATTCCATTAATCTTGTTTTCTCCAAAAATATCCCCATACCACTAAATCAATTTTCTTTGTTATCAGTACCATTCAAATTATGATTTCACATCCTTAAATAAAAAACTATTATGTAACATTCCATAGATGTTTCATGATTCTTATAACCATGATTTCATTAATATAATACTACAATAACATAATTATTCAAGCCTAACACATAAATTTTTTATCATTCCCCTTTAATTACTATTGTAACTATAGTATTCCTTGTCATAAGAATTAACCATGGGAAAATGGAATGGAATTGAATAATTCCCAAGTTTCCTACACATAGGACACTGAATTACTTGGTAATTCATTTCTATATGACCTTAATTTTCAAATTGAAAACATATTCACCTTCCTTTGATACATTATTTAAGGTGATCATTACCACATTCTTGACATGAAGAAAAATAAACTTTATTTCCTATATATTCATTAACAGATGATCTTTCATAAATGTCCATCATCTTCTTGTTTGATCCATTATGAATATCATTGAATTTTTTGTTTTTGATCATGTATCTTGATATTTGATTAGGAATAATTGAAATATTTTTCCTTCCAATAAATATGTAATTTAGTTTCTCAAGATTGAAATCATTCCATTATCATTCACATTCAATGTTAATATGGATCCTCTTACTTTTAATGATTAGATAACACCAAAAAATAGTGTTTTAAGCAATAATCATAGTGAGGTATCCTGAAAAAATCATTTATAGTATATATTAATTGTGACTCCTTCTTTCCAATATATTATACCTTATGTTAAACCAAATACATAATTGGTTATAATCTATTAAAATCCATCATAATGGTTCACAAAGAAAATGTGAGTTCACCCAAAAATATCCCCTATAAGTTTCAAACCATGTTCATCGAAATTTTTCACACACTATAGACTAGAATGATGGAAAATATATAATCTAAAAACTCTTTTTAATGTTATTACCCCTAGATTCATCTCTTCTAAAACAACATTCACTTATTATATTCATAAGGGTATTTATTTATAGGAAAACCTCATAGTCTTTTCCTTACGATAACAAAACATTTCAGAATAATACATTCCAAAGGATGGTAAAGGTTTTCTATATTTGAGGACTACATACACAATATTCTAATTTCAAAAAATATATTAAACATATCTTACAAATGTCTCCCCACATGTTACTATTATCATACATAACCTACTTAAAACATTTATTAATTGCCCAGGGAAGGGAAATATAAGAAATGGTGAGATCATATGCTTAGTAGAGGTAAATAAGGGAGATATCAATGATCACATAAGAGTAACATGAGAATAAGATGATGATAACATTAACTTAACATTTGAAAACCATACACATCATATCATATATCATAATATTTAATCATGGAAAAAAGCATGGTATTTTATAATATATGAATCATAAAGTAATCAAATAATAGGATCCATGAGATAATAACATTTCCATGACACATAAGTGTGTGGAATACAAATATTCATAGAAAATAATTGCCTTATTCACTGATTAATAAAAATTTTATCATAGTGGATTAGGTTCACTCTCTATTTCATTATATTCTTAGTCAAGGTTCTCTCTTTATATGATCATAGTGGACATAGTACCTTACCAAACTGGATTTAGACCCCTTTCTAGTCCTTATTATCTCATGAGATATCCATATTTACTAAATAAATTGGAGGCATATATAATTTCATGACCACCCATTACATAAACATAATCTATTCATATGTGTGCCACAGGATCATAAATAATTCATTATATATATTAACCTAATGAAAGTAAAAATATTTCATAATCATTTAAATAACTCATTAGGGAATAACCCATGGAAAATAAATGGGTTTCATAACTATAAATTATTTATAATTATAAACAATCAAAAGTTAAAATAAGTATGGTATCATTGGATCATATACCTAGTAAATCATAGGTAACATCAAATGATGTTATCTTATATAAAAAATGCCTCTAAAAGATCGCTTAGAATATTTCTTTATGAAAATAACATTTTCATCTTTAAATCACCCATTTAAAATATAAAAATATAAAAAAAAATAATGAAAATATTTTCTGTGAAAATAAATGTGGGAACCTATAAAGGAAGCTTAAAATCATTTAGTGGTCATGATTATGGGAAATTATGTTCATCCTATGTACTTTAAAATAAACATTCATTTCACATTTTTGGTAAAAATTATAAAGTTCCTAATTTATAAAATGAAAAGGATATTCCTTTAAAACCATTTTTATAAAAGGACAACATGGATAAAAATGAAATTATACAATCATAATATAATATAAAAATCATTTTTGAAAACATTTTGAAGAAAATATAGACATATAAGAAAAAATATTTTCACCTAAAAATAGAAATAAATCCAGTTTCCCTTAAATAAAATTTTCTATATCTTAATTACTTAAATGTAGTAAAATGGAAGTAAAACATGTAATATTTAAAAATAAACAATTCTGGTAAACTAGAAGATTGTAACATAAAACCCTTACCATTTTAGTAACTGTTAAATCATAATCCCAATAAAATAATACCATAAAATGAAACCTTAAATATCATTAAAATAATTATAATAAAGATATAATATGTATAGGGGGTATTATATGCACCTCATAAACATAAATAGGTCCATAACATCATACATGTCTCAACAAAACAATATTGAGATGAAGCACACCTACAACATTGGTAATCTCTAAATCAAAACCTCATGAAAGAAACAAAATTTAATGGAATTTTAAGTCCATATATTTTCCATGAAAATAACCATAATATAAATTCATGGTCAGTATATTCACCACATAAATGAAACATGTGGTGAATATGGCACATATATCATAGAAATAAAAGTAGGACGAGAGAACCTTACCTAAAGTTAAATATGCTTCAGAAGTGATCTAACCTCATATAAAATAAATTAATATTTATTATAATTATATAATATAATAATTTGTGTACTTATAATATAAAATATGATCCACTCTCAATATTTCAACTCCCATTTATTAATAATCCATCCTTAAAATCAAAGTTTTCTGGTGGTGATGGTTTTGTTTTTTATGAGAATTACAGTTCGGTAGATTAGGTACTTGTGAATTGATCAGGGTCATCTTAAAAATGTTAATAATTCTATAAATATAATATATATTCACTATATATATATATATATATTCATCCCTAAAAGGTAGATATAGAAAAATGAGTAACATCGTTCATTGAGTTGGTAGGTCGTTCATACGCATGAATGATGTTTTCACTTTTCGATATAAGAAATGAAAGAAAGGAAAATAATAATTAAAAATTAAATAATTTTTATTATATTAGGTATATATCATATATATTCTTTAAATATATCATTTTTATCATCTATGTAAAGTTAAAATGAAAATTGAATCACATTGCTTCGTGGAGGTGGCAGTCCACACATATGCATGAGCAACATTATTACATTCCAAAGGATAGTAAGGTACAAAGGTATATATGAATTTATAATTAAATAAAAATAACTAAATAAAAAATATCATATATAATCATTAATTTGATCATAATAACTAACCGTGAAAGGTGGGGATGGAAAATGAATTGTATCGCTACGTGGACGCAGTAGTCCACACGTATGCACGAGTGACACTTTCACTAATCATTTGATAGAAAGGAGGATGAATAATGGTGGATTAATAGTATTAATAACATTAAATTATATTTAGGATACTGAATTTATTATTTTATTATGAATACCATATATTTATATGATGTATAAGAAGAAACAAATGGAAAAAGTTCGGGTAATATGATTACCTCTCCTTCAGCCGGCCTCCTTTAGATTCATTCTTAATGACCCTTGTATTTGTCTTTTTAGATGACTAACAAATAATTATTATATATGGGAGTTTATAAGATAATGTTTCATGTATTGGTCAAAATATATAGCTTAATGTGGTTTCAATAAGAGAAAGGAGGGGTGTCATTCTACAAGTTGGGGAGAAGACCCATATGGAATTAATAAACAATTAAATATGATATATTAATTTCC
This sequence comes from Viscum album, assembly GCA_963277665.1. NCBI lineage: Eukaryota > Viridiplantae > Streptophyta > Magnoliopsida > Santalales > Viscaceae > Viscum > Viscum album. The sequence continues at coordinate 1,278,906,475 of OY728146.1, read as the reverse complement.
TTGTGAGAGTGGAACCATGTGTCCAAAATTGAAAATAAAAGATAAGATATTGTTGAAATCCATTAAACCAATAAAATTTTAATAGGTTTAATTGGTATTTGAAATTTTATCTTTTCATTTAACCCCTTATTTAACTAAAGTTAACCATAACTATGGTAACAAAAATTTTCAATCTTAAAGGGCTATAATTTTACTTATAAGGTTAAAATTGGATCATAAATGGACAAGATATTATATTTTTGATAATTTATCACCATAATTTTCCTCCTCAATTTTTGTTATTACTTTTAAGTAATTTAATAAAATATTATTTTTTGTAAAATATCATTAATGACATGTTTAACACTATTAATTTAATTTTACTTTAAAGATATCAAGATAAAAATGTAATTATAATAAAAACTATTTAAAAATAATTTTTATATTATTATTAACTCGGAAATTTATGAGACACCACAATTCATCCAAAAATTGTTCTTTTGATGTTTTTAAAAATGATTTACTTTTATTTTTCTACAACTTGTATAAGCATTGTGCCCGCATTGTATAAGTGTCTAAGGTAATTATATAATCACTAAATGTTATAAATAAATTACCATAGAAAATATAATTTAATTATCATCAAAATAACCTTTAAAATTTGTTTACACCTTATTTTTAACCCTATGTGAACATATAAAGAAAATTTAAAAGCAATATATTGAAATTTTATATTTTTCTTTACATATAACATTATAAATATAATTATCAATTGAAAATGAATAAAAAATAAAATATATTATAATTTATGATGTATATGGTATAATTATTCTCATTCTATTAATAAATTCAAGTTTTAGGTTTATTTTGATACCTTATCTCATAGTTTTATCCATTTTTACCCATTTTACCCTCATTGGAATGACAAATATTTACCACGGTTATTTCTCATAATGATCAAAACTAAAAAATACCCATTTCAAAATTTTAAACCATATAACTAAAAATATGTAATCCATTTTACATGATTAAATATCTATAAGTGTAAGAAATTATCTTTAATATAAATGCGTAAAACAAAATAAAAACAGTTTTTAGAAAAATTTGTGTTAGAATAAAAAATAACTTATATCAAAATCATGGAAATCGATGATTCAAATAGAATTAATTAACTTATTATAAATAAAATATTTAATATTTAAATTTAATAAAAAATAAAATATGACTTTTCAATTTCTTGATTTCATAAAAATAAATGACAATAGTTGAAAAATTAGTATATTCATTACTCACTAAAAAACAATCATTTCAGAAAAATCCAAAATTTTCAACTTATCTTAATTATGATATGATTAAAAAATATTTTTATTTTTTAAAATAAAATTTATATAATTCATATAAATTAATTTTAATTTTCATACAAAAAATGCAATAAAAATCTCTTTTGAAGAAAACAAATTCCTGAAGCACAAAATGACTCCACTAAAAAAATTGTTTATTAAGAATTAATAAATAATTTTGTATTGATTAAGAAAATTATAAATTTATCTCATAATTTATTTACTATTATTTATACCTTCTATTTCAATGTCTATGTAATAACTGTCATATTTAAATAATAATATTTTTATAATATATCTCAATTTTCAAAAAGCTCGGTGTTGTATAATAAGAAAGATATAAACCTTATTATTATTTTAAACTAAATTTTTGGGGTGTTACATGATGTTTTTGGAATATTTATAATTTATAATCTATCATTATGGAGATTATAACATCCATGTTATGATAAACTCAAATGGTGCTTCAGTCAGGTCACTACATGATCCCTGGAATGCCTCCCCATATACCCAAGACTTCAGAATAGTGGAGAGGCTCTAAAAATATTTTGGCGGACTATACCCTCCATAAAATAACAATAAATAAAAATTAAATAGTAACAAAACTACATCCAAAATAAAACAACATGATATAGATATTATAATGATAAGTCGACCATAACAACTTTTCTAATTATGTAACAAAACATGGACCAAATGTAAATGCCATACATGTCATACATCATATGTAGAATATCCAAATGGATCATTACTATATAAAATGGAAACCAAAAAATATAAAATTAAATATTGGATTTATTAATAAAATATAATTGTACATCTTCGCATATTCCCTTATCCTAAGGACAGATATGTATCCCTAGGTTAATCATCGATCACAGGTCCCTTTCCCTTACTTGTTTGAGGGACCATGAAGTCTATATGTCACCCAAAGTGCATGTATGGTGTAACATCCCAGGTAAATAAAGAATATGACATTTTCATATTTATTAATAATTGTAAATTAATTATTAATTTTACTTTAACGGAAATGTTATTTTTTATGGCGTACCCGATACGCAACAACAGGTTTCTTTGAAATCTTACGTTGCACACAACATTGGGTCATACTAAAAAATAATAATATAATATTATTTTAAGTGGTTGTTAACGCTTAGTCGTTGTAATAGCAAGAATTAACAGAACTAACAAAAAATGATTATACATGTTTGTTAAATGTTTTTACATTTATCCAATAAAATTTAGAGTCTTAAAATAGGAAAAGAATTCGATTTTAAGAATAAATAATCTAATATTCACTAAAAGTTTGATTTACCGCCTTTTGATAGAGAACCCACTTTAAATTTAGTTTTGGTCACTTTTATATGTTCAAATTGACAAAATAAAATTCTTCTCTAGAATCGGGACATCAAAATTTACTTTGGGTAAATTTTTTATATTTTTTTGATAAAATTCATTTTTTTCATGAATAGTGAAAAATACTCTATTTTAATTCAAAACTGCCTTTTAATCTAATTTATTTATATGGTTAGATTATATTTTTAATTGGTCTTAAAATTTAATAAGATTATATGTTTACCATTTAATCCAATGGTGGTATTTGTAATTAATTTCACTTTGAAATTTGATATAAACATGTGTCAATCTTTTGATAGATATTGTTTCTTAAAAACCCGCTATTTGTTTTGACAACGAGAATTAATTTTAAATTAATTAATGAAAAACCTATGTTTTTAATTTTTTAAAATAGACATCATTTTTGAATTCAGAATATAAAATATATCTTAGGATGAATTTTTTGTATTTTTTTAAAAAACTTCAATTTTTGATGAATAGTGAAACCACTAAGTAGTAGTTAAAAACTGACTTTTTCATTTAAATGAAATTTTACGGCTTCTGAAAATTGAATTTGGAAATTCCTACATACATGGTTTTTATTATTAATTAAAATTTGGTTCAATAAAATAAAAAAAATTGGCGAATAGTAACTTTTGACTTATTTACCGTGGTTAAAGGTAAATAGGGTAATTCAAGGTAAAAAGAATATTATAATAATACAAAATTTACTTAACACTTGTCCTAACCTTATTATATGATCCATGGAGGACCATATGAATCCTTTTATTGATTTTGGGACCCCATGGAGCCATTCAAGAGTGATAATGACACTTTAGATTAATTAATTTAAAGTAAAGACAAAAATGACACAAACAAATATCTTTTAGTAAATTAATATTTACATGGGGTTATATAAGTTATATTTTAGACTATAAATATTCATTGGAAAGATAAAATTATTTTCTACATCATGGTATTTGTTTTATAATTTTTAGACATCAAATAAATAATATTATTAATGACACAAAAATGATGCAGTATTTACCTCATTAATAAATGATTTAAATAAATAAGATTATAAATATTAACATAAAATCCAAAATCTGTCCAATTATTATTGGATGAATTTTATTTCGACCATTATTCATATTATCTTTGACCTTAATGAGTTTTGGACCTTTAGAAACCGAAAATAATTATATAATAAAATAATATTTTCACACTTTCCTAAAGAACCCCTCCTCTCCCTTATAAAAATCCCTCACTTATAACCCATTCTTCACACCTCTCAAGCTATTTGGATCGTCCAACCCATGCCCAAATAAGCTCTCAAGATCCCTCTATTCTTCCCAGAAGCCTTAATTTAGGTAGAAAGTTCTTCAAGAAGTTCTGTTGGTTCAGACCAAAGGGAGTTACCCGAATTAAAGGTAACGGTTTCTCTTAAATTATTTTTTTATTTTACTTCTGTAACCCCTAAACTATTTTTATTCCTTTATTTTATAACAAAAACAGTATCCTAAATATACTAGTATGTTTTTATGAGAAATATTTTAACTAAACTTACACACACCTCTGTCTAATGGGTCAAGAACATATTGTTTCTGTGGACGACGAACTACTGCCTCACGAAACGATGATTGTTCGAATATCTCCAACCACCTCTCATGGTGGAAATTATGATGTAATTGTATTTATATATGATATATATTATATTTATATTGTTTATATTTATCTATATTTTGCATTTATAGAATACCTTTATGGTTCCATTATGGATAAACGTGATAATTTCATTTGAGGAAGTGCGGACTACCACCCCCTGAAAGTGATACGACTCGTTAATGCCATATGTAGGACATATAAAGGATAGAGTAAATGATATTATATATTATATTATACTATAATTATAATATATAAATGTATCATTATGTTTTAATTCCATTAAAATATGAAATAGAAATGAAATTAGCATTCATGTGTACGTACGGCTTACCGTCTCCATGAACGATGCATTTCATTTCTTACCTCTAAATGTTATGTAATATTATAAATACATATATATATATATACTGTATATATATGATATATATGATATATAAATCATGAATATAATTCTGGATAAAATGGACTATTGACCACAAGGACAACTTGTAATTATAAGAAGTCCATTTTTGACTCAAGTACCAAATATCGACCAAACGACCATTATTAACTTAAAAGATTTAATACTATTTATAACATGGTAATAAGTGATATAAAAAGAATAATAAACTTGAAAAATGTTCTTAAGCAAGTATAAATTAACTTTAGTTTATTATTCAGGAAGAACAATGAATAAACAAGTCAAGTCAGACACGAGGTACGAGTTTTCTTATCTCACTTTTAATTCCGTGAGACTTCAATTGTTCGCCACTTATTCATTGCTTGTGTTGTATTTTGTACTACCATTTGATATATATTATCATTATTTTCATGTTATTTTATTATTCATTTGGTAGTTATTAACTTTTGGCCATACGAATCGATTGATTATGACGTGGTAAGGGGTTTTCATCTCACTTTTTATTCCCGTGAGATTCACGCTATATTGCTACTATTTCCTTTCAGGTGGTTTATGTACTGCACATGGTTATATTAATTGGGTAATATACTTCAATTTATGGGTATTTACATCTTCATTGTATGATCCATATTTTATGGGGTGTATGTTTCGTAAGTTACCAAATCGGTAAGGGAACCTTTCACCCTCCTCTTTTTAAAAGACTTATTTTTGTTATGTATTTTAATTTACATATTCTTATGTTAGGATATGTTCATATATATTCTTATTGTTGTAAATTTTATGTCTATGTGATGAGATACCCTTTTCAATCTCATCATATCATTTTCTGAATTTTAAAGTGACGTTGTTAGGCTGTCAAATTTCTGTAAAGGCACTTCTTCACCTAATTTCAATTCTTTGCATTAAACTTCTACTTATTGATTATGTCATTATATGAATATGTGTGAATATCCTCTGAATGTTTCACAATTAATATCAACATATATTGAGTTTATTATTATTTTTCACACATTATTATGTAATTGATTTATTCTTATTCTAAGGATACAATTTTTATAAGGGATTTCGTCTCAATTTACATTCCATTGAGACTTCATTGTTGTTATGCACCAATTAAATCTTGTGGTGTATATAATTTCCTTTGTAATATTATATCATGAATCTATTTATTCTCATGATATTATAAAGTTATGATTAAATTTTATTCCTCAATTATTTGTATAAAATTTTCTCTCTTTTTGTTAAAAACTCTTTAAATAAAATATCATTTTAAATGTTTTGAGGATTTATTATTCTATATATTTCTCATTAATGTCCTTTTTTTCAAAATGGTTTTTATGATTTATTTATATGGAAATTAATTTTTTCAAATGATAATTAAATTAAAATCTTAAAAGTGGTATGGGACACTTTCATTCAAAAATATCTTTATTAAATGTTTTAAATGGTTTTGAAAATGATTTGATAAAGAATTGTTTATTTAAATATCTTGATTTGATATATTCTAATTAGAATGTGGAAATTTTATCTTTATTTTATGATTGTGTTATGTGTTATGAATATTTTATGGTTATTAGGCGTTGTTTATGTATACAGGTGGTTCTGTGATAAACCTAGGGCGGGTGAGCCCGAGATAGCTCTCCAATGCATTGGGTAACGTGACGGAGGTATATGTGAATGTTTCTCCTAAGAGATTTAGGGAATATACTATGATGGGTATTCCAAATGTGACTCCATCTGTAGTTTTGATAGCTACAATGTAAGTACGATATGTATGCCTCATGTTACCTTTATGATTTATGATTACTATGTGTTTTTCATAAATATTATGATTTCAGAAGGTGTGTTATGATTGAAAATTATGGTTTCACTGATTTGTAATTACTAATGGTTTAATGTTTCCTTTTATTATTTTAAAACCCTTACTGATCTTCTTATGCTTATCCCAGGTTTTTGAAAATTTTTCACAGGTTATAAGGAAGGTTAAGTGAAAAGAAGTACTCAAGACGAATTATATCAAGAAAATAACTCTTGTTTTATTTAAGGAGTTTTATTGTTGTGAAAATCGGTTATAGTAGAAGTGTCTACTTTATAATATTCAAACTGAAATGTAATAGTTATGGCCTAATTCTCTAAAACTCTAAACGTGAAAATATCCTCAATGTGAATTCGTAATTTAACTCAAAATTAAGTAATGTTTAAGTTCGAGTCCTTATATATGGTGTGTGAGTGATATACATAGTAAGACACCACTAATGGTGTCCCCAAATAAATTCAATATATATAGGTTAATTCCTAGTAATATATGATAGAAAAACAAATACTAACATAACTATCATCACATCATTGAGGGAAAAGTTTCACTTATATGAGTGACTGAAACCACTTTGGCCAATTGTGGTATTGGATGATCATTCCCATAATCTGACCAAAATAACAGGATTAACAAGTTATCACCTTATAAATAAAAAATTGGTTGATGAGTTATCAGTATAATAATAAATCATAGGTAAATGAGTTTCCACTATAAAACAAAACATACCTGAATGAGTTATCAATATATCAATAAAAAATGGTAAATGAGTTATCATTGTATAAATAAACCATGGGTTATTGATTTATCACCATATTAATAAAACATAAGTGAATGATTTATCGCCATATCAATAAACTATATGTGAACAAGTTATCACCATATCAACAAACCATAAGTGAACAAGTTGTCACTATATTAATAAACCATAGGTAAACTATTTATCCCAACATATATAAACTTATCGGTGAATAAGATATAACCATATTAAGAAATAATAGGTTAATGATTAATTTATATAAAAATAAATAAATGTTAATGATGAAACATAAACATCTATTATTGAGGAATCTCGTACTATACCCATGGGATAATTAGATCAAGCTCACCCACTAGGCTACACACACCTTAATAATTGTATACCTTGTTACACTTAACTCATTCCTAGACACCATTTTACTGTCTTAGGATCCCACATAACCATCCATCTTTAGTCCACATGGCCACTAGCCATAACAAAAACCTCAAAAATAATATAACTCCCCAAAAAACCATCCCACGTACTAGTTTCCCATTATTAACAAATTCTCAAGGATTCCTCACAAGGCCCCCTACTCAAATCATATGGAAATACCACCCACATAGGTTTTAAATTAAAGGTATCCTACCACTATATAATTGTTGCATGTATATTAATGTCCCTGTCATTTAATTATATCGATCAAGATACCAATAATATTTTAGAAATTTCTTATTCATCATTTATAATATAAAAACCCCCAATCAAGTTCCAATACAGTTTTCCCAACCCCACTCAACAACACCCACATGTCAAACAACACATATAACTAATATAAAAGGGATATTTATCAGGTATTCCGTCTTTATACTAGATGAATACTCCTTTTATAATATCATTGATTGATTTAGTATCAGTTATAAAAAATAAAAAATCCTAACATAACCCCCACCTTGACACTCCAATTTGGGGATTTTAGATGAATGTTGATGAAATAATATGAAAAATAATTTTAGAAGGAAGGAGAGGGTTATAATTACAAATTATTATCAAAATAGATATTTTTTTCTTGGATATGATCACTAATATATAATATCCCTCACTTGTAATATGTAAAATATAGGGATTAGGGAAGGATATTCATGTATTTAGTCAATTTGGAGAAGAGTTGTTTTATAATATTTTTAAAAAATTAAAGAATTTAGTTAAATTTATTAAAAAAACTAAGTTGGAGGCCAATGAGTACTGGTATAAGGTCTAATACCCATATATTGGTCCACCAAGGGTAGACCCCCCCCCCCAGTTTTTCAACTAGGTGCCTTATGGTATCTGTTGTTTTTTCATCTTTTTAGAAATGTGTTTTATACCAATCACATTAAATCTTAGCCTCTTATTACCACTCCCACAATAAAAGACCACAAAAATATACATGTAATGATGATTTTTAATTTAATTCATACCTTAGTATGAGTAGGTCCTTAAAAAATCTTAATCATACAACATTTATTCCTTACGATGCTTCACCAAGTTGTGTCAGTGAAAAGATAAGGCCACTGAACTTGAATATCCACCTCTTACTTCCAAATTTCTTCTTGTATATTTCCATGTTTCCACTATACATGTTCTAAGTTTACCACCTTCCCATAAAGTATCTTCTCAATTTAATTCAAAATCAATATAGGAAACTCCTCAAATGATCCGTCATCCTCCAATTCTGTATCATCAGTATTGATCACATTCCAGAAATTTGTCATATATCTTTGGAGATGAAATAAATGGATTAAATGGTGTATAGATAATGATTTTTTAGGATGTTTTGATTAGTACACCATTATACTAATACTCTTGAAAATCATGAAGAGTCCCATAAAACGAAACAATATCGTCCCTAGTCTTTATAACCTTTAGTTTCCTAATTGAGGTAACAATCTCAAAAATACTTGTCACCAATGTCAAACTTCATAGTTTAGAATATTCAATATATATAACTATATTTTCTACTCTGAGAAGACACCATACCAATATATTCTATGTTGTTGAGAGGTGATGGATTCATATGTTATTGTGTTAAGTCCTTTAAATGATACATTAGGGTCTACTCAATTGATCCAAAATAATTTGTTGACTATTTGAAAAAGAAAATAGAGTTACAATGATTTGTGATTCTTCTCAAATAAGAAAACATATTTACTAATTCTCTCTATAATAATGAATAGGTCATTAAATGTCACACTAACTTACCTAGTCTCTATATACTTTAGTTCCCAATTGAGGTAGCACTCTTAAAAATAATTTTCACTAACATCAAACTCTAGATTTTAGAATCATAAATCTATGTAAATCTAATTTCTTATCTGAGTATTCACCAAATGATTTTGGATCGACTGAATGCACTCTATGTTTTTTATTCCAAGACTCATCCAAATCACAGATGACTCTCCCACCTATATCTAGAATAGAATATATTGGTATGGTATTTAATGTTGTGACTTAAAATAACAATTATTACAGTAAAAATATACCAGTATAAGAAAATTTTAATGTCCTACCCTAGACTGACTATAGCATCGAGTTAAAAACCCACATGGCCTCAAGTGAGTTCCTGGTTTACATGAGTCTTGTGAATACCATCAATTATTTATAATTATCTCTTAGATTAGGATTTAAAATATAATGGTTCATAAAAATAAAAAAATTAATAATAATAAGAAGTATAAATAATATACAATGTCCATAATAATGACTAAAACTATATCCAATAAATATGAAAATAAAATCATATAAAATCATCTCCTCAATGTCACCTAATATTAACTCCCATCTATTAAACTCTTATTACTTTACCTTTATCACCTAAAATGTAATATGTCTACATATGATATGTGTACATGTGGGGTGTGAGAAATAAAGTCGTTAGAAACACTATAAACACAAGAATTCCTCTATAGTTTAAGGTGTTGATATATATTTGTGTAAAGATGTTAAATGGTTTAAAAAATAATTTACAAAATTAATTTTAAAGATTTATGATCTAACCAAATCACCCAAGAAACTTGTATACCTTTTCCAACTAATTTTGGAAATGGATCTAAACACAAACATTGGAATAGTAGAAAAACAAATGGCTAATCTAAGTTCTATTCCAAAAAAACATTTCATAAAATATATCCTTGTCAACCACATGGAATATACAACAATTTGGGGCCTGACACAAGACTTAGCCAAATCCATGGACCATATATCATTATATCAGGTCATATCCAAACCAAAGGATCATTGAAAGTCAACCTAACCATGGTATTTACATAATAAAAATATTTATGTCACAATACCAAAAAAAGTTTTAAATTAACAATAAAAAAACCCATTATTTATCCTATTTTATTCCGCATAAATAATTTTATTATTTTTTTAACACACATAAAAATACTAGCATCCCACACAATCAACATGAATTTAATATAAAAAATATTACAAGAATATTTCTCTTTAAATTCCATTTTTTTATATTAGTTTATCATTTTCGTTTATATCAAGAATAACCAAGTATCTCTAATTATATTTCTCCTTATATTTATTCAAATATAATTTTTATTAAACATAGAACATCATTATAAAATCATAACATATCATCACTAATTGATATAACTAATTTTCATAATTTTTAACTCATGGTCAAATAATAACATTATTAAATATTATTACACCAAACTACACATCTTAATAATAACAAAAAACAAAATTTAAAGTTCTGAAAAAAAATATTATTATTAAATTCAATTAATAATGATTATATAAAACTCATGATCATATTAATTGAATATCCCAGTTATTTTAAATTTCTAAAAAGTTAATTAAAATTTTATTCAATCATCCAAAAACTAAAATATGTATTTAAAAAATAATAATAAAACTAAAATAATTATCAATGCACTAACCTTAATTTTCGTTATATTAAGTTCTGAAATACCATTCAACTACAATAGAAGTTCAAAAATTATATATAAGAACTCAATTAAAAACAAAATGAGTGATGTCACATACCAATTACTTAGTAAATAAATCACACTAAGGAAGAAGAATTATTTATTCCTTATTCTAAAGAAATTCAAAAAACCATCAAACTAAAAGGATAGAATAAAATTAAAATGTATTCATATTTAAACCTTGCTTCCTTCAAATAAAATGATAGGTATTTTGAAGATTTTAAAATTTTTAATCTTATTACACTAACCGGTCAATGTTCAACTTTGAATCAATTGAGAACTAACCCAATGTAACTAGATAGAGGGAGAGAATATGTAGCGGAGAAAATCACTAATAATGGTTTAAGGGATGAGGAAATACGCTTAAATTTATAAATCAGATGAAAGATCATTTGTAAAAATTACCCTATAAATAAACAACATCCAGGATACCCAATATGTATCCCGAGACCACCCATCATGAGCCTACTTTCTACAAGATGGTTGGTCCTATAGATTTTATTCCTACTACCCCTTCTACCAAATAAATGGTTCATTACTAATAGATATGTAGTGGTGCCTCATATTGTGTTTTAGGATGAACCTTCACTATTTCCCCCTACTCACCCTTCCATTATCCAAATCCTAAAAAATTTATCCCTTATTATAAATAATAAACTTAAATTAAATTAAAATTAAAAACTATAATGTACCTAAAACCAAAAAAAATCAAAACTCTTCACCATATCGATTATCATCATAAAATTAAATCATTAATAATTTACAATTAAAAAATCTAACCATTTAGATATAATTTTTTATGACTCTCAAGTATCCTCTTACACAAATCCATGATATTAAGGAATTTATGAAAATGGAATGAGTTTCCCCTTTATTCTTTTTCTACTATGAAACATATGAATATAATTCCACATCAGCACAGTGAATTATATGATGCATATCTTATACATACTTATTTAAATGCAATAAAATAAATACATGATTCATACCATGGAATTTTAAAAGAAGAAACAATCTATAATAAACTACTCCAACATTATACAATATCTTTAATGGTCTAATGATTTTGGATCTAATTTCCCTTTCTAATTGGATATGTCCTAACCTAGGTGATACATAAAGAAATACATGATCTCCAATAATAAACTTGAGATTTTAGTGTCCTCGATTGATATAAGTCTTCAAGAAATATTGGTTCATAATAAATTCATTCTATATCAACTACACCCAATCAATAGTTTCTCATACCATGTTTGGAAAAAAGAAAGACACCTCACCAGATTCCAATCAATATAAAGGTAATTAACATGATCTCCTATATAATGCCTAAAACATCCTTTTTAATATATTCTTATTATTTTTTATTATAGATTGGTATTCCCATGTAGCAAAAAAATAAGTGATACATTCATGAAGAAAATCTTCAAGAAAATTTATATTGCCAAAAAATATTCAATATTTTTTTATATGATAATCCATACTCAACTTCACATGAGTGTCCACTCATTTTATAAGATATTACAGAATTGATATGTAAACTGCACATAATTATTACACCAAATTCTATTAGGTATGCCATGAGGTCTCATAATCTCTCAAATAGAAATCCTCCCATGATCGTAAACTATAATATTTTATTTGATTCGAAAAAAATGTCACATTATTAAAATCATTAATAGTAACTCAAACAATAACCCTATATTTTAGTGATTTTAGAAAACCAATAAACACTATACCATTTAAAATTTAAATTTGGTACTGAACAAAGAACAATACCTTTTATGTGATTTTTATCCACTTTATATTAATAGGTAAGGCAACTCAAAATGAATTCATCCTTGTCTCATTTCCTTCCTAACCACCAAAATTGTAATCGAACACTATAGAACATCTTGGTTAAACTAATATGAACTACCCATCATGAAACATGAATGTATCTTATTATGTGTCCTTATAAATATAATGTAATAAAATTCTTCCATGAAAATATATAAAATAATCTACATCTAGAGTTCACCAAGGTAACTAGTCCCCACCATATAATAAATCTTGAAAATCATAATATTTAGAATCAAAAATATATCCTTCCATAAGTCAAATGATTAAAGATATTAAATACACCTTATCTATGAAATATTAAATCCCTATTGTATAAATATATACATTAATTTATTATAACTTGTATACATGATAAAACTCTTGCCAAAAAGAAAATGTGTCTTTCTCTTTAGAGCATTCACTATCACAACCAACTTGAGATCGTATGTAGGATAATTATTCTCATCCATCCTAATCTTCCAAGAACAATACAACACCACTCATCCCTTTTATATCAATACAAATTCTATTCTTATACCAGATACATTTCAATAAACCTAAAAGAATTTTCTTATCTATAATAAAATGAGAATTTGTTTTGATGTCAAAATATTCTTTAGATTTGGAAATGTAACATCACACATATTATCCAGCTATACCTTTACCCCTCGTTAGTTAACACCGTCATTAGTGAAGCTAGATGATATAATACCTTATTAAACAAATAATAATAAACAACATTCTTCAAGAATCTTCATATTTTTAAAACATTATTGGGTATTTTTCAAGACATTATTGATTAAACCTATTTATGAACCATGAATATTTCATATTCTAAATCAGTACATCTAGGAAACTTTACCCCATTGATCCAAAAATATCCATTTGATATCTTAGAATATAATCAGAGATCTATAAAAATGTCTAAGATAATAAAACATACTTACATTCCTTGTAATATCATGTGTATATGAATATATTTTCAACAAAAATGATACCAAATAATTATCGATGTGTATGAAAAAATGATTCATTGAGGCTATAAAAATAGTTCGTTTATTTTTCACCCCAAAAAATATAAAAAACTAAAAATGTTTATACATGGTTTAAAAAATATATCTTCATCACATATTTAGAATGTACTCTATGCTGGTTAAACCCCACTAAAATATTGATCTTTTATAACAATTAAGAAACCCTCAGATAGTCAAAATAATAATCAATATATAAAAATGGGTACTTCTTCAAGAAGGCAACCTAGTTAAACCTATAATAATCAAAACATAAATGTAAACTCTCATAAGACATATTAGAAAAAACAATATATCAACCTTATAGAACCAAATATTTTATAATAAATCCCATACATTCATGATATTTTAATTGAGTTTTCAATTATTATAGCTCAGTAAGAGGCATGTGGTAAAAAGGAATCAAAATAGGTTCAATATAAGGTAAAATTAGATAATAAAAACTAAAAAATTTTCTAGTTGAAACCTTGAAAAGTTTATAGGAGACACATCCTGATATATATCAAGAAGAAAATGAAAAATAACACTATAATAACCTTCATCCATTCTAATAACCGTATCATATTTCTGAGATGCGATCATCTTCAACTATATAAACTAAAAACTAGACCTACTTGCATGATAATGATAATATTCTATAAAAATATATTAATTATAAAATGTAAATATGCTTACCCATCTCCAGTAATAATCAATGAAATCCTGGAATCTTTTCATCCAATTGATACAAATAATAACATAAAAACCCTTGTATCTAAAATAAATAAGTCCTAAAAAATTTAAAATATATTAAAAATAATGGCTCATGATATGAATTATTTAATGGAATTTTCTCCCCTTTACAATAGAGTAATCACATTCAATACTCCAAAAAATCTCAACATCCAAATCTAAATCAAATTCCAAACAACTAGAAATAAATGAATGAGAATGATCGGTATCCAAAAACACACTTGTTAAGGTAGAAGTAACTAGTATCATATTGTTGACTATTTAAGACCTCTTTCTAAGATCAAATAGTGTCTTCTACATAGAAAATAACTAACTAGAACCTGTACCTTCACCTTAACCCTAATTCACCAGAATCTCTTGACTAAATATCTCCTTTGAGAAATTAATTTGGAAGTCATACCACCTCGATGACTAAAAATCTCAGGAGTTAGTTGAATAAAAGTATTATGTGGTGCAATAGTTTATAAATTATATGAGTATATAGATGTATAATTTTATCTCTAACATTTTGAGTATATTTATAATAAAATTTATATAGATGTCCTGATTTTAAAAAATAATGGAATTCCTTTGGATCATTATGATATACAACCTGGGTATGACTTTTGTAACCATACTAATAACACTACTATAGTTCCTTGCATATATATGAATGTGAAGAAAAAGCAGTTCCATATCCCCCTAATTTCTCATGGTACCTATAATAAATATCCATATTTATCTTCTTATTACCTCATGATCTACTAGAACCCATTGAATCCTTCTCATCCATATGATATTTATTTAAAACTTCTATAAAGCTATGTAAATAATAGATTTTCACCCCAGAATAAATATCTAACTTCAAACCATATTGAAAAAAAAAGTTATTTAGAGGGATAATTTTTTTCAATTGTTAGAGAAGAATGAATCATGTTTTGGAACATATATAATTAGTCAATAATAGACATGTTACTCTCTTACAACTCTATAAGTTCCTAAAATTTATCCATACTAAAGATTTTTGGATAAAAATGATCAAAAAATAGAGTCTAGAAACCATCCATTTCAATTCCTTATCCCTCTTCATTTGAACCAACATATCCCATAATCATCATGTTGA
This sequence comes from Viscum album, assembly GCA_963277665.1. Taxonomy (NCBI): domain Eukaryota; kingdom Viridiplantae; phylum Streptophyta; class Magnoliopsida; order Santalales; family Viscaceae; genus Viscum; species Viscum album. The sequence goes on along the minus strand of OY728146.1, from coordinate 1,278,890,535 downwards.
TCCATCAAGCATAAAAATTACAAACCTCACCTTGTTTTTATTTTTCTATATTTGTCACGACTCGTCCTCAGGGCCCGTGTTGTGACTACCCCAAGCGCACCTTCCATAGGTCAGGGGCTAGTGACTAGCACCAAAGGTGTAATCCTGATAAAAAGGGAAGGAATTACCTTTAATAATTAAAAAAACAACAGAGTATGAAACTAGAAGTAAACACTAAGTAAAACTATATACAAAAGAAAGTGTTAAAAGGAGAGGGGATGAAAATACAATCCCAACAGTAAAGTACAAACAACTGTAAAACTAGTACAACTGCAGAAAGGTAAAACAGCAACTAGTGAGTCGTCCTCCAGGAATCCCACCTGAAGGGTGGGTACATATGGCCTCCTCAGCACCCCAGGTCCGTCAGTCCGCTACGTGTACATCTCGCCAAGTGGTCCACCTCCGGGTACCGTCCATCTCTACAACTCTCTACCTCGATCAATGTTGTCTGTCATCTGCAACCAACACAACGAAGTGCGGGCATAGCCCATGCAGGGGTGAGTATAACAATACTCAGTAGGGACCCCGAGACCCTCGAAGGTCTCCCAGAATCCACGAGGGATAAACCACATAAGAAAGATACAATCAAAAATTATCAACCAACCCTAATTATGTATATGCCCATACATATACCTAAGTTATCAATCACAGTTCGGCTCCAAATCTGGAGCCCAAGCACAACCCAGTCCACAGAGGAAGTGAATTCAATCACCTCGAAGATAAATGATTGAAATTCAAGACTCATCTCACATAGGTATACATATTTCATAGAGTGATAGAGATGGTAAGATGTAGTCACTGATTCATCTAAGCTATCGGACCCACACAGGATACAAGACCAGCTAAGCTGTCAGACCCACACAGGATACATGACCAGCTATTATGTCGGACCCACATAGGATACAGGAACAGAAGTCAGAACTGTCATACCCACAGAGCATCCTGTTTCAGTAGTCATCTCTATTGAACCCACTGAGGATTTCTGTATAGTAGTCATCGCTGTCGAACCCACAGAGGATTCCAGTATAGTAGTCATCACAGCCAGCCCTAGGGTTCCTGCACACAGCATGCTCGATTCCAGGAGGGTCCGCTCCTCAAGCCAAGTGTCGATACATCAACTATCACAAATTCCTTATTTGATGTATCATGTAGTTCTGTATCATCATAAGGAAACCAACACAAAAGACACCGCATTAATCGGACACCCGGTCTGAGAGTTATTGGAATTTCCGTTCCCGGGCCCCGGTTGGATTTTACGTTCGATCCAACCCGGACATTTTCTAAATTTTTCCAAAACTCACTTAGAGTATCCCAAAAGGACCACCTCATTGTGAGGGTCTCAGTTCCATAGATGACATGTCTATCGGACGTGCGGTCTAGAAGTTATTCGCATTTAAGCGAAGACCGGCTCGGCCCGTCAAGCCTAGTGGGCGGGCAGGTCGGCCCGACCCAGCTCGGTGGGTCCGACCTGAATGGGTGTCAGCCCGGCCCAGTGGGGCGCGGCCCACCTGCGGACCCAGCCCGCGCTACGGGCCAGTCCTGTTCACCCGGCGGTTCCGCCTCCTCCTCTGCCTTACCGGCCATAGACGGCCGGTTTGGCCCAGTGCACAAGGCCCGTGTTTCGGGCCGTGGTTCTTCCCACGGGGTGCCTATAGGCACCGTGGTTCTTCAGCCCGGTCGTCACGTGGCCGGCCGGTTCGCCCAGCCGAGCGGCACGTGGACGAGGGCCACGTCCTCCTCCATGCGGCACCTATGGGTGTCGTGGCTCTTCAGCGGGTTGGTCGGTCGTCTAGTGGTCTGGCTCCACGGCGGCTGGCTCGGCCGATCGCCTCCACACCTCCACCGCGGTGTGATGGCGTCGTGGTTCTGCTACCCTCTGCGCGGCGCGACGGCACCGCACCACCACTGCCGCGGCCAGGCCTGGCTGCGGACTTCGGCTCCACCGCGCTGTGCGACGGCGCTGCGCTTCTTCATCCGCCGCGGCCCTCCTGGCCGTGGTTCCTCTTTCGTCTGTTGCAGTTCTTCTTCGGCGTGGTGCAACGGCACCGTGCCCTTTCGACTCCGCCTCTGACATCAACCAAAAAGATTCAATGGAGGGACTTCGGGATGTGTTTGTTCGGCCCGCACCCTCCGCATTAGGTGATAAAAATTTGGACATCATCAATCCAAAAATAAATGTCTAAGGTCGTGGGTGTAATTCATACGTAAAAATAATCCAATTCCCCCTACCTTGTATTTGTCATTGTATGATGACGAGTCATGGAATACGGATGTCACATAAGAAGGAAGTCGTTCCATCAACGTCAGAGGAGGTAGAGCTCGGTGAAGACGAGTCACGATGACGCCCTCGATGTACTTCATGGGTAGTGGTTCTTCCCTTCCTTGCTCCGGTTGAAGAAGGTAGAAGATGTTGCTTCACGTTCTTCAGAGACGAGGAGTGTTCTTTGTCGAGAGGATGGTGTTCTTCCACGAGTTCTCCCAAGCTCTCCAACGATTATTCCAACCCAAAATAACAGAATAAGTTCACTTATTTTAATGTTGGCATAATGAATTCAAAAGAATTAAAACACTCCAATTAATTAATTAAGTCATTAATTAATTGTGTTGGCACTATTAATGGGAAGTCCAAGTGTTTGCCCTATTAATGGGGAGCTCAAGGGGTTCAAAAGGGGGGTTTAAGGGGTTTGAGCTTGTGTGGGCCCCACCACATAATATCCTCCCATGGGAATTTATGTGTGGGTGGGACCCACCTCCAACTTCCCTTTGGATAAATTAACCTACACCTATATAAAAATATGTTAGTCATATTTTTATTTAAATTATTTAGAAAACCACCAAAATTAACTTCCGCTCTCGACAAAACGCAATTGTGGTAAAGGTATGCTTAAGAAAATATCGGCACTGTGAGTTCATCAGTATCCTCGGATATCAATTCTGAGCACCAGTTCAAAAGATATAAAATCCCACACATATGTTTACTGAACGTACCCAAAAAAAACTTCAGAAATTGATTCTGGGCACACCGGGCCTTGGAATCAGGCACCGTCAGAAACCGCAGACTCGTAAAATTATCATGTATTTAAGAAAAAAATTTCCACAGGATTTCGGGGTCTTTAAATTCTCCCCACCTTAGGGATTTACGTCCCCATAAGCTATAATACACACTAGGGAAACAAATGGGGGTACTGAGCATGCATTTGAGCCTTCCGCTCCCATGTTCTCTCCTGTAGGTTCCCATGCTGCCAGGGAACATGCACCAGAGGAATAGAACATCCACGCAGGACCTGATCCTGTCGATCCTCAATATCCACTAGAACCTCTGTGAATTTCGCCCCTTCATTGATGTCTAGATCCCCGTTGTCGATGATGTGGGACGGGTCATGCACGTATCTCCTCAGCTGAGATACATGGAAGATGTTGTGTACCCAGTGCAACTGAGGTGGGAGAGCCAAGAGGTAAGCCACCTCACTTACCCTATTGAGGACCTGAAAAGGTCCGATGAATCACGGAGATAACTTTCCACCTCGGCCAAATCTCCATAGACCTCATCGAGGTGAGACCCGTAGGAAGGCGTGGTTTCCATCCTCGAACTTCAGTGGTCTCCATCTCATATCAGCATAGGACTTCTGTGTTCTCTGTGCAGTCTTCATCCGTTCCTGGATGATCTGCACCTTCTCCATCATAGCCTGCACCATCTCTAGTCTTACAAGTGCTAACTCCCCTAGGTCAGTCCAGTACAGATGTGATCTGCAAGGTTGGATGTAAAGTGCCTCGTAATGTGCCATCCCAATGGTAGAGTGGTAGTTATTGTTATACACAAACTCTACCAAGGGAAAGTGATCCTCCCAGCTGCGACCAAAGTCGAGGACGCATGTACAGAGAATTTCCTCGAGATTCTGAATGGCCCTATCAGTCTGGCCATCCATCTGAGGATGGAAGGCAGTGCTCAAGTGAATCTGCGTCCCAAAAGTCTCATGCAACCCCTTCCATATCCGGGAAGTGAAACAGGCATCTCGATCAGAGACGATCATCGATGGATAACCATGAAGCCATATGATCTCCTTTATGTAGAGGCATCTCAGGATCTCTACTGATCCCTACTCTCTGATCAGTAGAAAGTGGGATGACTTGGTGAGTCGGTCTATGATCACCCAGATAGAGTAATGTCCTCTAGATGTATGTGGAAGCCCCGTCACGAAATCCATGGATATCCCATCCCACTTCCACTCTGGGACCTCTAAGGGATGAACCAAACATACTGGAACCTAGTGATCCGCCTTCACTTGCTGAAAAGTGAGGCATCGTGATACAAAATCTACAATTTTCGTCTTCATACCTGGCTTCCAGTGCTGTCGTCAGAGGTCCTGATACATCTTCACCACTCCTGGATGTACCGCTAGAGGGGAAGTGTGGAACTCCCTCAACACTTCCTTCTGAAGTGAAACTGGTACCATGGTTTATCCTCTAAAGAGAATGACATGCTCCCAACCTACATAAAATCCATCAGGCGCCTGCCCTGAGGATATCTGATCACATCGTGTCTCACAGTCAACATCCCCACGTTTTGCCTCCCTGACTCACTGAAGAAGTGGAGGAGTGACTATGAGATACTACAAAAGGCTGCTCCATCTCTATCCACAAAGGATATCTGCAACACGGCCAACTGCTCTGTCTCCTCTCCTAGCAGCTAAATTCATGACCTCATACTGATAGAATCTACTACAACGCTCCCCTTTCAAAGAGTAGAGACTATCTCGAAGTCATAGTCCTGGAGGAACTCAATTCATTGCTGTTTTCTCAGGTTTAGGTCCTTTTGAGATAATATGTACCTGAGACTCTGGTGGTCAGAGTAGACTATAAAATATTCTCCCATAAGATAGTGTCGCCACATCTTCAAGGCGAATAGCACTAATACTAAATCCAGTTCATGGGCAGCGTAGTTCTACTCATGTTGTCTCAGCTGACAAGAACCATAATCTATCACTCCTCGCTCCTTCATCGGGACACACCCAAGTTCGGTTCTTGATGCATCATAGTAAACTAGGTACCCAACACCCTCCTCCGGTAGCCTCAAGATGGGCGCACTAGTCAATCTCTGCCTCAGCTCCTGAAAGTTCTACTGGCATCTCTCTAACCACACGAAGGGTTTCCCCTTCTTATTCAATGCTGAAAGCAGTGCTGAAACTCTAGAGAAGTCTGACACAAATCTCTGATAGTACCTAGCTAGACCCAGGAAACTCCGTACCTCTGTCACACTCTTGGGTGTCTCCCAATCAAGTACTTCCTCGATCTTCACTCGATCCACTGCAACTCCAGCCTCTGAGATGACGTGTCCCAGAAACTGAACCTCTCAAATCCAGTACTGGAACATCGAGAGCTTAATATAAAGCTTGTGCTCTCTGAGTGTGTCAAGTAATACCCGAAAATGGTAGGCATGATCCTCCTCAGTAGTCGAGTAGATTAGTATATCGTCGATGAAGACTACGACAAAGTGATTGAGGTAAGGTTGGAAGATCCTATTCATGAGACTCATGAACAATACTGAAGCATTGGTTATGCTGAAGGGAATAACCAAGAACTCGTAGTGGTAATACCGACACCTAAAGGCCATCTTATGCACATCCTCATCTTGAACTCTGAGCTGGTGATAGCCTGGCCTAAGGTCTATCTTCGAGAACCATCGTGCTCCCTTGATCTGATCAAAGAGGTCATCAATCCTCAGGAGTGGGTACTTGTTCTTCATGGTCACCTGATTCAGGAGACAGTAGTTAACTCACAGTCTCAAGCTCCCATCCACCTTCTTGGTGAACAAAATCAGATATGCCCATGGTGAAACACTGGGTCGGATAAATCTCTTCCCCTACAAGTCCTCCAACTGTACCCGCAGCTCACGAAGTTCGGAGGGATCCATCTGATATGTTGGAGTAGATATCGGTGATGTCCCGGGGTACAGGTCAATGTATAAGTCTACCTCTTTGTGATAAGGTAGTCCTGGAACATCTTTAGGGGAAACATCCGCGTACTGATCCACCACAATAGGAAAACATGAACTTCGCACATCAACCGCTCCGAGGATGAGACTAGCCAACTGATGTGTGATCGGATGCCCCCTTCTTTTTGTAAGTCCATCCTATGCTGCAAAGGTTCCCTTCTCGCCATTGAAGGTGAAACTGGTCCCATCCGTGCAGATACACCACACTTTGCGCCTAATACAGTCAATCTGGGCATGAACTATGGATAACCAGTCTATACCCAAGATGACATCGTAAGGCCTAGATGCTGCTACTAGAATATCCTAGCCAAAGCTCTCACCCCCTAGAGTAAGCTCACACTATCGGAACCAGTGTGTAATCCTCGAGTCTTCTCCCGTTGGAGTCTCTAGTCGTACGGATTGAGCCAACGACTCCATTGGAATCTCCGATCTACGAACTATGGCAGTGGAAATAAAATAATGACTCGCACCTATGTCTATAAGTACTGCATCAAGGGTGGATTAGACATAGAAAGTACCTCGAATCATCTCAGGTGTGCGGTGGTCATAGGCCTCGACTACCTGGAGCTAAGCTCGCCTCTATCTGTCAGCTCCCTGTGGTCAGTGTGGACCTCCTGGTGGTGGTGGTGGTAGAGCCTCGAAACGTCGTCAACCACCCGCTGCTCGGCCAGCTCCTCTTCCACATCTGCCTGTTCCCAGTGGACCATCACGGTCGAACCTCTGCTTCTAACTGGGAGGTCCCTCTACTATCTTCTACTCATCTATATGGAAGTTCGGACAGTTATGATCCATGTGTCCCTGCCCGCCTCATGCATAGCACTGCATTCTCCTCATATAGCTTGATTTGTCTCGTGTTCCCTGCACAACCGAACCTGTATCCTGGGTTCTCCCACCTGATGGCCTAGTCCACTTGGACCTCTGTGACATCTTTCTACTACAGGCTACAGAAGACTCTGCTACATGTCGCCCTGTGGTGGGTCTCGTTGTTGGTGACTGCTCAGTGAGAAAACTCTCCACTAGAAGGGCTCGCTCCAGCACCCCCGCCTGCGTCGGCATGATGAGGGGGATCATCGAAGCCCTGATCTCATTTCTGAGTCCCTTCTCGAAGATCCGAGCCCTAAATAATGGGTCCCGCACCATATCCGTGCAGTAGCGCGAGAGTTCAGTGAACCTCACTGAGTACTGAGATACTGTCATATTGCCCTACTGTAGATGAAGTAACTCCTGAATCCGCACCGCACAAAGGGTGGCTGGAACAATCTCTAAGCAGAAGAGACTCTTGAAGTCTGTCCAGATTAATGATGCCTCGTCATGCACCCATACCATCAGGCTCCAACATCTTCCTATTGCTGCATGCATGAGACTCGCGGTAAGGATCACCATGAGGTCGGCTGGTGTCCCTACCAATCTGAAAACTCTCACGACAGCCTCCAGCCAATCCTCGGATGTCTATGGGTCCGTCTCTCCCCGGAACTTGGGCGGCCTCTAGCACTAGAACTCGTGCAATGCACTCAGATGGTGTGCACTCTCTGCTGCTAGAGCTGGTGGTATCGGTGGCACATTGGGTAGTGGTATCGCTGGTACCTCCGCTGCGATGGGGCCCTACACCGAGGCCTCATCGTTCGGAGGGCTACCATCTCGTACGTGACTCGGAACCCTAGCTGGCTGCCTTTGTGGGGCCATCCTGAAAAGAAACAGGTGCACCACGGTTAAAAAAGTATACCTGGGGAGCTGACACAAAGTAATCATGAAGAAAACTTTTTCAAAGGAAACCCACACGCAATCAGTGAATTCGTGCACTAAATCGGAGATCAGAAGTCAGAGTCCTAGTGTATGGATACGTCGGTCGCCACACCAACACCGTTTTACCTAAACTAATAACCACACCAGAAACACTTTACACTATTGTTGTTAAAAGAATCAGAGTCCAATTTCTGCAGAAGAAACGACTCCTCTAATACCAATTTTTCACGACCCGTCCTCGGGGCCTGTGTTGTGACTACCCCAAGCCCGCCTTCTATAGGCTAGGGGCTGGCGACTATCACCAAAGACGTAATCCTGATAAAAAGGGAAGGCATTTCTTTTAATAAGTAAACAAAAACAATAGATTATGCAACTGGAAGTAAACACTAAGTAAAACTGTATACAAAATAAAGTGATGAAATGAAAGGGGCTGAAAATACAAGCCCAATAGTAAAGTACAAACAACTGTAAAACTAATACAACTACAAAAAGGTAAAACAGCAACTACTGAGTCATCCTTTGGAAATCCCACCTAAAGAGTGGGTATAGATGGCCTCCTCATCACCCCAGGTCCATCCTTCCGCTCTATGTACGTCTCGCCAAGTGGTCCACATTCGGGTACCGTACATCTCTACAACTCTCTGCCTTGATCAATGATGTATGTTGTCTGCAACCAACACAACGAAGTGCGGGCATAGGCCGTGAAGGGGTGAGTATAACGATACTCAGTAGGGACCCCAAGACCCTAAAAGGTCTCCTAGAATCCATGAAGTATAAACCACATAATAAAGATACAATCATGAAGTATCAACCAACCCTACTTAGGTATATGCCCATACATATACCTAAGTTATCAATCACAGTTTGGTTCCAAATCTCAAGCCCAAGCACAACCCAGTCCACACAGGAAGTAAAGTTAATCACTTCAAAGATAAATGATTGAAAGTCAAGAATCATATCACACAGGTATACATCTTTCTTAGAGTGATAGAGATGATCAGATGTAGTCACTAATTCATCTAATCTGTCGGACCCACACAGGATACAGGACCAGCTAAGATGTCGGACCCACGCAGGATATAGGACCAGCTATTCTGTCAGACCCACACAGGATACAGGAACAAAAGTTAGAACTGTCAGACCCACGGAGGATCCTGGTTCAGTATTCATCACTGTCGAACCCACGAAGGATTCTGGTACAGTAGTTTTTGTTGTCGAACCCACAGAGGATTCCGGTGAAGTGGTCGTCGCAGCCAGCCCTAGGGTTCCCACACACAGCACGCACGATTCCGGGAGGTTACACTCATCGATCCAAGTTTAGATACATAAACTATCAAAAAGTTCTGAGTTGATGTATCTCATAGTTCTATCTCATCATAAGGAACCCAACGTGACAGACAGTGCGTCAATTGGACGCTCGATCTGAGAGTTATTGGCATTTCCGTTCCAGGGGCCCGGTTGGATTTTATGTTCAATCCAACCTGGCAATTTTCTAAATTTGTCCAAAACTCACTTACAGAATCCCAAAAGGACTGACTTGTTGCGAGGGTCCTAGTGCTGCAGACGGCGCGTCGATCAGACGCACGGTCTAGAAGTTATTCGCATTTAAACGAAGACGGGCCCAGCCCATCAAGCCCAGTGGGCTAGGGGGTCGGCCCGACCCAGCTCGGTGGGTCCAACCCAGCTGGGGGTTGGCCCGGCCCGGTGGGGTGCGGCCCACATGTGGACCTGGTCCGCGCTGCGGGCCAGTCTGTTTCGCCCGGCGGCGCCGCCTCCTCCTCTGCCCGGCCGACCGTAATCGGCCGGTTCGGCCCGATGCACGCGGCCCACGCTGTGGGCCGCAGTTCTTCAGCCCGGCCGGCATGTGGTCGGCCGGTTCGCCCATCCGAATGGCCCATGGTAACGGGACGCATCTTCCTCCATGCGGCGCCTATGGGCGTCGGGGTTCTCCATCGGGTCGGCCGGTCGTCCGGCTCCACAGCGGTCGGCTTGGCCGGCCGCCTCTGAACCTCCACCGCGGTGCGACGGCACCGCGCTGCCACTTCCACGGCCCGACCTGGCCATGGACTTCAACTCCAACATGTGGCACGACGGCGCCATGCTTCTTCATCTACCACGTCACACCCAGTCGTGGTTCCTCTTTCATCCGCCGCGGTTCTTCTCCGGCGCGGTGCGACGGCATCGCGCCCTTTCGGCTCCGCCTCCGATGTCAACCAAACAAGATTCAATGGAGGGATGTTGGGCCATGTTTTTTTGGCCCGCACCCTCCATGTTAGGTGATAACAATTTATCCATCATCAATCCAAAAATAAATGTCGAAGTACGTGGGTGTAATTTATACCTAAAAATAGTCCAATTCCCCCTACCTCGTATTTGTCGTTTTACGATGACGAGTCATGGAAGACGAATGTCGCGGAAGATGGACATCATTCCGTCAACGTCGTAGGAGGTAAACCTCGGTAAAGACAAGTCGCGACGACTCCCTCGATGTACTTCATGGGCGGCGGTGCTTCCCTTCCTTGCTCCAGTTGAAGAAGGTAGAAGATGTTGCTTCACGTTCTTCAGAGACGGGGAGCGTTCTTCGTTGAGAGGATGGGGTTCTTCAAAGAGTTCTCCTAAGCTCTCCAATGATTATGCCAAACCAAAATAAAATAATAAGTTAACTTATTTTAATTTTGGCATAATTAATTCAAAATAATTCAAAAACTCCAATAAATTAGTTAAGTTATTAATTAATTGTGTTGGCACCATTAAGGGGAAGTCCAAGAGTTTCCCCTATTAATGGGGAGATCAAGGGGTTCAAAAGGGAGGTTTAAGGGGGTTGAGCTCATGTGGGCCTCACCAAATAATATCCTCCCATGGGAGGTTATGTGTGGGAGGGCCCCACCTCCAACTTTGTAACGCCCCGACCCCAGTTACCCAGAGTCGGTGCATTATTACAAAACATTGGCATGATCATAAGAAAGATCAAATCTCGAAAGACAGATTGGTTTAGTAGCCTTGGAAACACTAGATATATTCATAAAGTTTTACATTACATCATAAAGTGAAAAACTACTACAACAACATAAATGTCTCCATATTCCACACTATTATCCCCTCATAATATCGCTGTAGGTCATTTATAACTTACTTCTTCTCATCCTGGGAAAAATAAAACATAGAAAAGGGGTGAGCTCAAATGCCCAGTAAGGATAACAATATAGCGGAAACTTTCAAAAATAAGAATAAACATTTAAGGCAATGTATAACCAAAACAAAATATTTTTAAACTTGAACTTCAACATATTATGGAAAAAGTAAAATGAAATAATGTCATTTACTTATTCACATGGATATTCTACTAATCGAATAATCACATGCAATATCAATAACCACTTTCATAATGATGGAATGCATAATGCCAGACTATCATAACCACATAGCCAAGGCCTCGTGCCAAGACTACAAATAAGATTTTGCCAAGGCCTTGTGCCAAGACACTAGTTTGTCTCATGAGACCTACCGATGCATCGAGAAGCTATAGCAGGCTCCACCCGTCACATATTAAGTCCAATGCATTCCCATATGAAAAGGTTTAAACATAACAAAAACATTCGTATTAAAAATAGCATATGAAATGTCAATACTTTCACCATAAACTATGAATGGTATAAAAATAGCACATCCATAGTCAAACATATCACAAAACCTTCAATACAATATATAAGTATTGTATCATAATAAATCAACTTCAAATAAGCATAAAATCCATCAATGGATGTTGACATAGATGAAATCAAAACTATTTGAGAGAAATATCTCTTTTTTTGAAATCATTTAAAAGTCACACATTTATAAAGGAAGTAATTAAAAAGAGATTTTTGAATCAAAGTGTCCCATACCAATTTGAAACTTTTGAAAGGAATTACCATTTTAAAAACATTCATGTCCATATAAATAAATCCTTAAAAACCATTTTGAAGACATGGACATTAATTAAAAAGATTTAGAAAGATAAATCTTTAAAACATTTAAAATTCTGATTTTGATAAAGAGTACATTTCAGAAATTCTATAAATATTCATTTTGAAGTCATTTAAAAGTCACATAATTATAAAATAAAACATTTTCTTTGAAAATATTCTTATAATCTTGTAAGGGAAGCATTGAAAATTTTATAACAGCGGTAAATAGCCGCACCCGCCGTATAAGGTAAAAAAAACATCCTTACCTTAATTTTGTCGAAAAGGTTAAAAAGCACCTTATTTGGAAAACGACAGAAAGATTCCTTTATAAACCTCTTATAAAAATTCAAACAAGGGTATAAATGACTTTAACCCATATTCTGGTAAATAGTAAAAATGTTTTGAAATTCATTTTTAAGAAACATGGATGTGGATGATAGAGAGATCCCAGTAGATTATTACGTATAAACAACCTCAGATAATGAAGAGATTGTGAAATAACCCTTACCTTGAACTTTTCCTTTGTTGGGGTAGGTTAACCTCCTGTATAATGGTGAAATAATTGTTATTAAATTATTAAATAATCATATACATTAATATGATATCATATATGATCTTTTAACAATGCTTTGTTAATAATATCTTAGAATTATCGTCGTTTCTGGTGTTAACTTACTCATTTTATTTTATATGTTTTGTTACATAAGCCATATTTGTAATGGATAGGATGTATCTCATTCATATCCAGAATGATATCAAGTCCTTAGATACTATTATTAATCATCAAATGGGAATTATACTTGAATGGATACGATGGAGAATGAATCTCATCGAGTTCGTGGAGACGGTAGTCCGTACGTACGCACGAGCGATAATATCATTCATTTGATATTAAAATAATATATAATTGGATGGTATAGCATATATACAGAATACTTATCATATTATATTTATTATTTCCATGAGTTACACATCATTATTATACCCATCCAAATAATAATTTATTGAATAACAATTACACCACGACGTGGAGACGGTAAGCCGTACGTACGCACGTATGGTGACATGTTATTAAAAGGATGGATAGAATAGTGAATATGGTTGTGCCATATTTATAATAACATCACAGTATATATATGATACTGGAGTTATTATTTTATAATGGTAACAACAAAGGAAGAAGAAGTGGAAGAAGAAAGGAACTTGAAAAAGGGTGGTGAAATCATTACCTCTTCTTCGGGTTCTTCCTTTTGATTTGATCAAAAGGGCCTCATAGGTTGGCTTTATGATCAAACTAAGGACCCTAGGTTGTAGTGAGGGAAGTTGGGAGAGTATTTGGGCATAGTTTGGCCGAACCAAAAGGCTTTGAAGGTGTGAAGAAATGATAAGGAGGAGTGCCCTTTTATAAGAGGGGTGAGGGGCACCATTGGAAAAGCTAGAAATATTAATTTATAATAAATTCATATTCGGTTTCTAATGGCTCCAAAGTTGATTATTTAAATTTTAAGGTGGGGATGGGTCGAAAACAACTAAACCAATAGAATTTAGACAGGTTTGGGTCATTATATTAACCTTATCTTTAAGTATTAACTCTTAGTTAATTAGTTTCACTTTTACAATGTCTCTTTGTATTTTTATATAATATGGTTAATAAACTTACAATATACATCCAAGCGACCCTGAAGTGGTCCATTAATGATACACCTATCCTTATATAAGTCTCTTGGATGAACCTTATATTTTTAGGAATTTAATATCAATTAATAATATAATATTTGTTTTGAAAACTCTTTTATGTCAATTTTTCCACTATTCAATAGTTGATTTTTGTGAAACTCATAACAGAATGATTACTTCGAAAAAATTTAATTAAATCATTACTAACATGTCATATTAACTTAAAAAATTAGTGTAATTCATAAAAAGTCTCAAATTATATTTATTTGTGTATTTATAATATCAATTATTTTAATTTTTCACTATTATGGTAATTACTGCATCATCATTGTGTCATAAATAAATTAAATTATTTAATGTCTAAAAATTATAAATATAATATCATTATGTATAAAATCTTTTTATATTTCTAATTAATATTTATAGTCTAAAATCCAACATATATAACCCTATTTAAAAATTGTTTTGGTAAAAGATATATGCTTGTGTCATTTTTTGTATTCATTTTAACTTAATTAAAATAAAGTGTCCCTATCACCTACAAGTGGCTCCATGGGGTCCCAAAATCGACCCAAAGATGCCTATGGTCGAACATGTATCAACCAATAAGGTTAGGACACGTTTTAGGGTAATTTATTATTATTATAATATTATTTGTTAACCCTTATTTACAGGATTTACCCTTAACCATGGTAAATAAAATATTTACGGCAGTAATTATTCAAAATGTCTAAAAATAAAAGTTACCTATTCACACAATATGAACATCCTGATTCCAAATATGGAATCCATTTTTCCAAATTCAAAACACATAAGTGGCAGAAATTAATTTAAAAATAATTCCCGCTGTTAAAACAAAAAGCGTGTTTTTAGGATATAATAACTATCAAAAGATTGATACTTGTTTATGTTCGGTTTAATTGTGAAATTATGTCCAATGACCAAAATTGTATTTAATGGTAAAAATATATTCTAAATATACTTTAAAACCACTCAAAGTCATAATTTATCACTATTAATTATTTTGATTAAAAAAGTTGTTTTTAATTAAAATTTAGTAATTTTCACTATTCATCAAAATATTAAAGTTATCCAAAAAGTACCAAAATTTCACCTTAGGCTAAATTCGATATTCCGAATCCAAAAATGAAGTCCATTTTGAGAGATAAAATTTCAAAAAGTAGGTATTACTATTCATAACGGCCGGTTTGATCGGTTGTGGTGTGTGTTAAAACTTGAAGTTACGCACAACACACGCTACTGTATTATTCAAAGGAAAGCATATCGTGGAAGCTTGGGATGTTTCATTTTAAATTTTTGATGTCCCCATTTAGTCAAAAAGTTTAAAATATTGTATTTAAAAAGGGTTCACTATTAAAAGTTGGTAAAAGTGCAATACTGAAAATGAATTTGTTCTTACATTATGTCTAAGAAACTGATAATATGGATTCTAAAATTATAAGGATTATATAAAGTTTAAAATTTAGTTTATACTATTCATAACCTCTTTTGAACGGCTTGTTTGGTAAGTCATGGTGCGCTTGAACCCAATGTTGCGTGTAGTGCCAGTTATTAAATTATTTTGAAGAAATAACACACTATGAAATCTTGGGGTGTTACATTCTCCCCTCCTTAAATAAATTGCGTCCTCGCAATTTGAAATTGTTCTTCAAAAATAAAAGGTTGAAAACAGAAAATATATTTGTGGGAAAACCCACATCAGAAATTCAGTTACTAAAATTTAGTCTTATTATGAGGAAAAGAGAAATGAAAGGGTCACCACCAAATTATGATCTCGATTAGGAGAACATTGGTGGCAATTAGAGACATATAATTGGAGGAAAAACATAAATATTTATAGGTAGTGATTGAGGTCATCAATCACAAACAAGTGTAAAATTTAGGTCCTTAAATTCATCAATCTATGATAATTTGAAATACCATCGGTTCAACAAAACATAGGGTATTAAGATAACAAATTTTTGACGTTTCAAAATATCTTATTTGAAATCCCACATCGAAAAATGAATTAATGAGGCCTCTATTTAAAATAAAGAGTGGAAGGTATGAAGATTACCGAAAATAACACATACTAGGGTTCTATGTAAGAAAATATGGATATGGAATAGAAATCTAACCATCAATTATCTGATGGAGAGCGGTAGAGAACATGTCTATGAAAAGGCCAACAATCCCAAAGCCATAAATTAGTGATGATCTAAGGTACCATCTAGGACAACATTTTTGTTCAAAGTTCCTTTTCTTAATGTTGAGGAATTTATTTATGAGATTGGCTAAGATCGTAAGGAGATATAATTACTTTATAATTAGAGTTTTATCCATTAATAAATTTCTACCACAAACTCATCTTTCACTCTAAAAGATAATAGAACGTAAAAAAATTCTATTTATACTATTCGTACAGGGTTCAAAAATAAATTAATTTATAATTCATCTACGAGATCTTTTAAAAAAAACTAGATTATTTAATCCAGGACATATCGTGGGCCAGTGGTAGGTGATACACCCTTGTCACCCTTCGGTTGCAGGTTCAAGTCTTGCGGCCTTGCCGGTCGCGACGGGTTGTCGCCCGACCTCTGGGTTGTCCTTTTATGGCAATCCAAAATTAATCTCAAACTAGAATTTATCCAAAATACTTCTCTCCAAACTCACAGTCCAACATTTATAAGGAAGGTAAACATAATGTAGATCCTTTTTACCCCGTAATAGCATATTAATACCTTCATAATGTATCCTTTTAAAACACTGAAACATCCTGAATTACCATAATCCTTATTGATTACATTCATGCTCCCTTATTCCATATAGAATGCTGGATATACTTCATCAATCCAAAAATGTTTTAAACCCCAAAAAAGATGGAATATACAAATCATTAATCAACTTCAAGGTAGTCAAGAATATCCAATATATTTATCCAAATCAATCATGTATTATTCTAAAATAACTACCTCGGTATTAGAGCCATATTATGGTTTATCTTTCTCTCAACCATATATTTTCCAAAAATTTAACCTGCTATTGAGTCACTTTTCTTTGTTCCACACAATCTCAAGTCCTTAATGAAATAGTACTGCAGTACAATCCTTATATACTACATAATTATTATAACAAGTACATTGTTGATACAACACTCAAATGGCATAATCAACATAAGAACTCTAATCATTACTCTTCATCTGTGGTAGTATCATAACTTGATTATTATCCAATAGCAACATTTGCGGCATAGTCTGATGACTGGGACATAGGTTCACATAGTGTCCAAACTCCTTGCAAATGAAGCATTTTACATTTGAAACCATTTTCTTACCCTTTCAGTCACGTACTTTGTGCCCTCTTCCTCCACACTTATAACAAACTCCCATTCCTTTCAGGCAAGTTCCAGGGTGTTTCTTTCCACAGTTATCACATATGGAAAAATTATTCTTTTCCCTCTTCCCTTTATCCATATTTCTCTCTTCCATCCTTTTCTTCTCTTGCTTCCCTTCAAATCCACAGGACCCAGTAAACTCTTTACTTATCTTATCAAAACATGATATTATTTCTTCATATGATGATAATACATGCGAGACTATTTCTCTTATAAATTATAGCTTAAGACCATGAAATATATGATCCTTCCTTCTCTTTGGATCATGTGCATTGCTGGAGTTCTCATTCCTTCTACTGGGCGCCATTTCTAAACAATGGTATACACTAGATTAGTTTATGAATAACAATACCTAATCCCAAACTTGTAAAACACATAACATAAATTAGATAGTTTATGGATATAATCCATAATCATAAAAATGTATCCTTTGAAAAATTATATACTCATAATCCCTTCGTAATGGTTTGTAAAGAAAATGAGAATTATCCTAAGCATATCCCCCGGGAGTGTCGTAACCAAGAGTGCAGCAAGCCCCGTTGTCGTGCACCAGTTCCTGTTCGAGTCTAGATCAAAGCGGTGTTTTCGGGTTTTACCCCTAGGTACATCTGTTCCAGAGCTGCCTCTACCTGCTCGTATCCAGACAGGGATTTATTGCTCGGAAAACTCACAAAATCTCTACAATACCAAAATTCTAGGAAGTTTTTCTATACTAATCCTCAAAGTCCATCTTAAATCTATGTGCTCTAATCAGAGTTTATCTAAATCTATCTTCCAAGTTTTGTACTAAACTTCCTCTGATACCAACTGTAACGCCCCGACCCCAGTTACCCAGATTCGGTTCACTATTACATAACATTGTCATGATCACAAGAAAGATCAAATCTTGAAATACCGATTGGTTTATTAGCCTTGGAAACACTAGATATATTCATAACGTTTTACATTACATCATAAAGTGAAAAACTACTACAACAACATAAATGTCTCCATATTCCACACTATTATCCCCTCATAATATCCCTGCAGGTCATTCATTACTTACTTCTTCTCATCCTGGAAAAAATAAAACATAGAAAAGGGGTGAGCTCAAATGCCCAGTAAGGATAACAATATAGCGGAAACTTTCAAAAATAAGCATAAACATTTAAGGCAATGTATAACCAAAACAAAAGCCTTTTAAACTTGAACTTCAACATATTATGAAAAAAGTAAAATGAAATAATGCCATTTAATTATTCACATGGATATTCTACTAATCGAATAATCACATGCAATATCAATAACCACTTTCATAATGATGGAATGCATAATGCCAGACTATCATAACCACATAGCCAAGGCCTCGTGCCAAGACTACAAATAAGATTTTTCCAAGGCCTTGTGCCAAGACACTAGTTTGTCTCATGAGACCTACTGATGCATCGAGGAGCTATAGCGGGCTCCACCCGTCATATATTAAGTCCAATGCATTCCCATATGAAAAGGTTTAAATATAACATAAACATTCGTATTAAAACTAGCATACGAAATGTCAATACTTTCACCATAAACTATGAATGGTATAAAAATAGAACATCCACAGTCAAACATATCACAAAACCTTCAATACAGTATAGAAGTATTGTATCATAATAAATCAAATTCAAATAAGCGTAAAATCCATTAATGGATGTTGACATAGATGAAATCAAAACTATTTGAGAGAAATATATCTTTTTTTTTAATCATTTAAAATTCACACATTTATAAAGGAAGTAATTAAAAATAGATTTTTCAATCAAAGTGTCCCATACCACTTTGAAAATTTTGAAAGGAATTAACATCTTAAAAACATTCATGTCCATATAAATAAATCCTTAAAAACCATTTTGAAGACATGGACATTAATTAAAAAGATTTAGAAAGATAAATCTTTAAAACATTTAAAATTATGATTTTGATAAAGAGTACCTTTCCGAAATTCTAAAAATATTCATTTTAAAGTCATTTAAAAGTCACATAATTATAAAATAAAACATTTTCTTTGAAAATCTTCTTATAAGTTTGTAAGGGAAGCTTTGACAATTTTATAATGGCGGTAAATAGCCGCACCCACCGTATAAGGTAAAAAAACATTCTTACCTTAATTTTGTCGAAAAGGTTAAAAGCACCTTGTTTGGAAAACGACGGAAAGATTCATTTATAAACCTCTTATAAAAAGTAAAACAAGGGTATAAATGACTTTAAACCATATTCTGGTAAATAGTAATTTTTTTTTGAAATTCATTTTTAAGAAACATGGATGTGGATGATAGAGAGATCCCAGTAGATTATTACGTATAAACAACCTCGGATAATGAAGAGATTGTGAAATAACCCTTACCTTGAACTTTTCCTTGGTTGGGGTAGGTTAATATCCTGTATAATGGTGAAATAATTGTTATTAAATTATTCAATAATCATATACATTAATATGATATCATATATGATCTTTTAACATTGCTTTGTTAATAATATCTTAGAATTATCGTCGTTTCTGGTGTTAACATACTCGTTTTATTTTATATGTTTTGTTACATAAGACATGTTTGTAATGGATAGGTTGTATCTCATTCATATCCAGAATGATATCAAGTCCTTAGATACTTTTATTAATCATCAAATGAGAATTATATTTGAATGGATACGATGGAGAATGAATCTCATCGCGTTCGTGGAGACGGTAGTCCGTATGTACGCACGAGCGATAATATCATTCTTTTGATATTAAAATAATATATAATTGGATGGTATATCATATATACATAATCCTTATCATATTATATTTATTATTTACATGAGTTACACATCATTATTATACCCATCCAAATAACAATTTATTGAATAACAATTACACCACAACGTGGAGACGGTAAGCCGTACGTACGCACGTATGGTGACATGTTATTCAAAGGATGGATAGAATAGTGAATATGGTTGTGCCATATTTATAATAACATCACAGTATATATATGATACTGGAGTTATTATTTTAGAATGGTAACAACAAAGGAAGAAGAAGTGGAAGAAGAAAGGAACTTGAAAAAGGGTGGTGAAATCATTACCTCTTTTTCGGGTTCTTCCTTTTGATTTGATCAAAAGGGATCCATAGGTTTTCTTTCTGATCAAAATAAGGCCTCTAGGTTGTATTGAGGGAAGTTGGGAGAGTATTTGGGAAGAGTTTGGCCGAACCAAAAGGATTTGAAGGTGTGAAGAAATGAGGAGGAGTGCCCTTTTATAAGAGGGGTGAGGGGCACCTTTGGAAAAGCTAGAAATATTAATTTATAATAAATTCATATTCGGTTTCTAATGGATCCAAACTTGATTATTTAAATTTTAAGGTTGTTATGGGTAGAAAAAAACTCAACCAATAGAATTTAGACAGGTTCGGGCCATTATATTAACCTTATCTTTAAGTATTAACTCTTAGTTAATTAGTTTCACTTTTACAATGTCTCTTTGTATTTTTATATAATATGGTTAATAAACTTACTATATACATCCAAGAGACCCCCAAGTGGTCCATTAATGATACACCTATCCTGATATAAGTCTCTTGGCAGAACCTTAGATTTTTAGGAATTTAATATCAATTAATAATATAATATTTCTTTTAAAAACTCTTTTATGTCAATTTTGCCACTATTCAATAGTTGATTTTTTTGAAACTCATAACAGAATTATTACTTGGAAAATATTTAATTAAATCATTCCTAACATGTCATATTAACTTAGAAAATTATTGTAATTCATAAAAAGTCTCAAATTGAATTTATTTGTGTATTTATAATATCAATTATTTTAATTTTTCACTATTATGGTAATTACTGCATCATCATTGTGTCATAAATAAATTAAATTATTTAATGTCTAAAAATAATAAATAAAATATCATTATGTAGGAAATATTTTTATATTTCTAATTAATATTTATAGTCGAAAATCCAACATATATTACCCTATGTAAAAATTGTTTTGGTAAAAGATATATGCTTGTGTCATTTTTTGTATTCATTTTAACTTAATTAAAATAAAGTGTCCGTATCACCTACAAGTGGATCCATGGGGTCCCAAAATAGACCCAAAGATGACTATGGTCGAACATGTATCAACCAATAAGGTTAGGACACGTTTTAGGGTTATTTAGTATTATTATAATATTATTTTGTAACCCTTATTTACCGGATTTACCCTTAACCATGGTAAATAAAATATTTACCGCAGTAATTATTCAAAATGTCTAAAAATAAAAGTTACCTATTCACACAATATGAACATCCTGATTCCAAATATGGAATCCATTTTTCCAAATTCAAAACACAGAAGTGGCAGAAATTAATTTAAAAATAATTCTCGTTGTTAAAACAAAAAACGTGTTTTTAAGATATAATAACTATCAAAAGATTGATACTTGTTTATGTTCGGTTTAATTGTGAAATTATGTCCAATGACCAAAATTGTATTTAATGGTAAAAATATATTCTAAATATACTTTAAAACCACTCAAATTCATAATTTATCACTATTAATTATTTTGATTAAAAATATTGTTTTTAATTAAAATTTAGTAATTTTCACTATTCATCAAAATATTAAAGTTATCCAAAAAGTACCAAAATTTCACCTTAGGCTAAATTCGATATTCCGAATCCAAAAATGAAGTCAATTTTGAGAGATAAAATTTCAAAAAGTAGGTATTACTATTCATAATGGCTAGTTTGATCGGTTGTGGTGTGTGTTAAAACTCGAAGTTACGTACAACACACGCTACTGTATTATTCAAAGGAAAGCGTACCGTGGAAGCTTGGGATGTTTCATTTTAAATTTTTGATGTCCCCATTTAGTCAAAAAGTTTAAAATATTGTATTTAAAAAGTGTTCACTATTAAAAGTTGGTAAAATTGCAATACTGAAAATGAATTTGTTCTTACATTATGTTTAAGAAACTGATAATATGGATTCTAAAATTATAAGGATTATATAAAGTTTAAAATTTAGTTAATACTATTAATAACCTCTTTTGAACAGCTTGTTTGGTAAGTCATGGTGCGCTTGAACCCAATGTTGCGTGTAGTGCCATTTATTAAATTATTTTGAAGAAATAACACACTATGAAATCTTGGGGTGTTACATTCTCCCCTCCTTCAATAAATTGCATCCTCGTAATTTGAAATTGTTCTTCGAAAATAAAAGGTTGAAAACAGAAAATATATTTGTGCGAAAACCCACATCGAAAATTCAGTTACTAAAATTTAGTCTTAATATGAGGAAAAGATAAATGAAAGGATCACCACCAAATTATGATCTCGATTAGGAGAAAATTGGTGGCAATTAGAGACAAATAATTGGAGGAAAAACGTAAATATTTATAGGTAGTTATTGAGGTCATAAATCACAAACAAGTGTAAAATTGAGGTCCTTAAATTCATCAATCTATGATAATTTGAAATAACATCGGTTCAAAAAAACATAGGGTATTAGGATAACACATTTTTGACGTTTCAAAATATCTTAGTTGAAATCCCACATCGAAAAATGAATTAATGATGCCTCTATTTAAAATAAAGAGTGGAAAGTATGAAGATTACCGAAAATAACACATACTAGGGTTCTATGTAAAAAAATATGGATATGGAATATAAATCTAACCATCAATTATCTTATGGAGAGTGGTAGAGAACATGGCTATGAAAAGTCCAACAATCCCAAAGCCATAAATTAGTGATGATCTAAGGTACCATCTAGGACAACATTTTTGTTCAAAGTTCCTTTTCTTAATGTTGAGGAATTTATTTATGAGATTGGCTAAGATCATAAGGAAATATACTTACTTTATAATTAGAGTTTTATCCATTAATAAATTTCTACCACAAACTCATCTTTCACTCAAAAAGATAATAGAACGCAAAAAAAAATCTATTTATACTATTCGTACAGGGTTCCAAAATAAATGAATTTATAATTAATCTACGAGATCTTTTAAAAAACTAGATTATTTAATCCCGGACATCTCGTGGGCCAGTGGTAGGTGATACACCCTTGTCGCCCTTAGGTTGTAGGTTCAAGTCTTGCGGCCTTGCCGGTCACGATGGGTTGTCGCCTGACCTCCGGGTTGTCCTTTTATGGCAATCCAAAATTAATCTCAAACTAGAATTTATCCAAAATACTTCTGTCCAAACTCACAGTCCAACATTTATAAGAAAGGTAAACATAATGTAGATCCTTTTTACCCCGTAATAGCATATTAATACCTTCATCATGTATCCTTTTAAAACACTGAAACACCCTAAATTACCATAATTCTTATTGATTACATTCATGCTCCCTTATTCCATATAGAATGCTGGATATACTTAATCAATCCAAAAATGTTTTAAACCCCAAAAATTATGGAATATACAAATCATTAATCAAATTCAAGGTAGTCAAGAATATCAAATATATTTATCCAAATCAATCATTTATTATTCTAAAATCACTACCTCGGTATTAGAACCATATTATGGTTTATCATTCTCTTAACCATATATTTTCCAAAAATTTAACCTGCTATTGAGTCACTTTTCTTTGTTCCACACAATCTCAAGTCCTTAATGAAATAGTACTGCATTACAATCCTTATATACTCCATAATTATTATAAAAAGAACATTGTTGATACAACACTCAAATGACATAATCAACATAATAACTCTAATCATTAATCTTCATCTGTGGTAGTATCATAACTTGATTATTATCCAATAGCATCATTTGTGGCATAGTCTGATGACTGGGACATAGGTTCGCGTAGTGTCCAAACTCCATGCAAATGAAGCATTGTACATTTGAAACCATTTTATTACCCTTGCAATCACGTACTTTGTGCCCTTTTCCTCCACACTTATAACAAACTCTCATTCCTTTCAGACAAGTTCCAGGGTGTTTCTTTCCACATTTATCACATATGGAAAAATTATTCTTTTCCCTCTTCCCTTTATCCATATTTCTCTCTTCCATCTTTTTCTTCTCTTGCTTCCCTTCAAATCCACATGACTCAGTAAACTCTTTACTTATCTTATCAACACATGATACTATTTCTTCATATGATGATAATACATGCGAGACTATTTCTATTATAAATTCTAGCTTAAGACCATGAAAGATATGATCCTTCCTTCTCTTTGGATCATGTGCATTGCTGGAGTTCTCATTCCTTCTACTGGGCGCCATTTCTAAACAATGGTATACACTAGATTAGTTTATGAATAACAATACCTAATCCCAAACTTTTAAAACACATAACATAAATTAAATAGTTTATGGATATAATCCATAATCATAAAAATGTCTCCTTTGAGGAAGTATATACTCATAAACCCTTCGTAATGGTTTGTAAAGAAAATGAGAATTATCCTAAGCATAACCCTCGGGAGTGTCGTAACAAGAGTGCAGCAAGGCCCGTTTTGGTGCACCAGTTCCCGTTCGAGTCTACCTCAAAGCGGTTTTTTCGGGTTTTACCCCTAGGTACATCTGTGCGAGAGCCACCTCTACCTGCTCGTATCCAGACAGAGATGTATTACTTGGAAAACTCACAAAATCTCTACAATACCAAAATTATAGGAAGTTTTTCTATACTAATCCTCAAAGTCCATCTTAAATCTATGTTCTATAATCAGAGTTTATCTAAATCTAGCTTCCAAGGTTTGTACTAAACCTCCTCTGATACCAACTGTAACGCCCCGACCCCAGTTACCCAGAGTCGGTGAGTTATTACATAACATTGGCATGATCACAATAAAGATGAAATCTCGAAAGACCGATTGGTTTATTAGCCTTGAAAACACTGGATATATTCATAAAGTTTTACATTACATCATAAAGTAAAAAACTACTACAACAACATAAATGTCTCCATATTCCACACTATTATCCCCTCATAATATCCCTGCAGGTCATTCATAACTTACTTCTTCTCATCCTGGGAAAAATAAAACATAGAAAAGGGGTGAGCTCAAATGCCCAGTAAGGATAACAATATAGCGGAAACTTTCAAAAATAAGCATAAACATTTAAGGCATTGTATAACCAAAACAAAAGCCTTTTAAACTTGAACTTCAACATATTATAAAAAAAGTAAAATGAAATAATTCCATTTACTTATTCACATTGATATTCTACTAATCGAATAATCACATGAAATATCAATAACCACTTTCATAATGATGGAATGCATAATGCCAGACTATCATAACCACATAGCCAAGGCCTCGTGCCAAGACTACAAATAAGATTTTGACAAGGCCTTGTGCCAAGACACTAGTTTGTCTCATGAGAACTACCGATGCATCGAGGAGCTATAGCGGGCTCCACCCATCACATATTAAGTCCAATGCATTCCCATATGAAAAGTTTTAAACATAACATAAACATTCGTATTAAAACTAGCATACGAAATGTCAATACTTTCACCATAAACTATGAATGGTATAAAAATAGCACATCCACAGTCAAACATATCACAAAACCTTAAATACAATATAGAAGTATTGTATCATAATAAAAAAACTTCAAATAAGCGTAAAATCCATCAATGGATGTTGACATAAATGAAATCAAAACTATTTGAGAGAAATATCTCTTTTTTCTAAATCATTTAAAAGTCACACATTTATAAAGGAAGTAATTAAAAAGAGATTTTTGAATAAAAGTGTCCCATACCACTTTGAAACTTTTGAAAGGAATTAAAATTTTAAAAACATTCATGTCCATATAAATAAATCCTTAAAAACCATTTTGAAGACATGGACATTAATTAAAAATATTTAGAAAGATAAATCTTTAAAACATTTAAAATTCTGATTTTGATAAAGAGTACCTTTCCGAAATTCTAAAAATATTCATATTGAATTCATTTAAAAGTCACATAATTATAAAATAAAACATTTTCTTTGAAAATATTCTTATAATCTTGTAAGGGAAGATTTGACAATTTTATAACGGCTGTAAATAGCTTCACCCGCCGTATAAGGTAAAAAAAACATTCTTACCTTAATTTTGTCGAAAAGGTTAAAAAGCACCTTGTTTGGAAAATGATGGAAAGATTCCTTTATAAACCTCTTATAAAAAGTCAAACAAGGGTATAAATGACTTTAACCCATATTCTGGTAAATAGTAAAAATGTTTTGAAATTCATTTTTAAGAAACATGGATGTGGATGATAGAGAGATCCCAGTAGATTATTACGAATAAACAACCTCGGATAATGAAGAGATTGTGAAATAAACCTTACCTTGAACTTTTCCTTGGTTGAGGTAGGTTAACCTACTGTATAATGGTGAAATAATTTTTATTAAATTATTCAATAATAATATAAATTAATATGATATCATATATGATCTTTTAACATTGCTTTGTTAATAATATCTTAGAATTATCGTCGTTTCTGGTGTTAACTTAGTCATTTTATTTTATATGTTTTTTTACATAAGCCATGTTTGTCATGGATAGGTTGTATCTCATTCATATCCAGAATGATATCAAGTCCTTAGATACTATTATTAATCATCAAATGAGAATTATACTTGAATGGATACGATGGAGAATGAATCTCATCGCGTTCGTGGAGACGGTAGTCTGTACGTACGCACGAGCGATAATATAATTATTTTGATATTAAAATAATATATAATTGGATGTTATATCATATATACATAATCCTTATCATATTATATTTATTATTTACATGAGTTACACATCATTATTATACCCATCCAAATAATAATTTATTGAATAACAATTACACCACGACGTGGAGACGGTAAGCCGTACGTACGCACGTATGGTGACATGTTATTCAAAGGATGGATAGAATAGTGAATATGGTTGTGCCATATTTATAATAACATCAAAGTATATATATTATACTGGAGTTATTATTTTAGAATGGTAACAACAAAGGAAGAAGAAGTGGAAGAAGAAAGGAACTTGAAAAAGGGTGGTGAAATCATTACCTCTTCTTCGGGTTCTTCCTTTTGATTTGATCAAAAGGGCTCCATAGGTTTTCTTTCTGATCAAACTAATGCCTCTAGGTTGTATTGAGGGAAGTTGGGAGAGTATTTGGGCAGATTTTGGCCAAACCAAAAGGCTTTGAAGGTGTGAAGAAATGATAAGGAGGAGTGCCCTTTTATAAGAGGGGTGAGGGGCACCTTTGGAAAAGCTAGAAATATTAATTTATAATAAATTCATATTCGGTTTCTAATGGCTCCAAAGTTGATTATTTAAATTTTAAGGTGGGGATGGGTAGAAAAAAACTCAACCAATATAATTTAGACAGTTTTGGGTCATTATATTAACCTTATCTTTAAGTATTAAGTCTTAGTTAATTAGTTTCACTTTTACAATTTCTCTTTGTATTTTTATATAATATGGTTAATAAACTTACTATATACATCCAAGAGACCCCCAAGTGGTCCATTAATGATACACCTATCCTGATATAAGTCTCTTGGCAGAACCTTATATTTTTTAGGAATTTAATATCAATTAATAATATAATATTTTTTTTAAAAACTCTTTTATGTTAATTTTTCCACTATTCAATAGTTGATTTTTCTGAAACTCATAACAGAATAATTACTTAGAAAATATTTAATTAAATCATTCCTAACATGTCATATTAACTTATAAAATTAGTTTAATTCATAAAAAGTCTCAAATTATATTTATTTTTGTATTTATAATATCAATTATTTTAATTTTTCACTATTATGGTAATTACTGCATCATCATTGTGTCAAAAATAAATTAAATTATTTAATGTATAAAAATTATAAATAAAATATCATTATGTAGGAAATATTTTTATATTTCTAATTAATATTTATAGTCTAAAATCCAACATATATAACCCTATGTAAAAATTGTTTTGGTAAAAGATATATGCTTGTGTCATTTTTTGTATTCATTTTAACTTAATTAAAATAAATTGTCCCTATCACCTACAAGTGGCTCCATGGGGTCCCAAAATAGACCCAAAGATGCATATGGTCTAAAATATATCAACCAATAAGGTTAGGACACGTTTTAGGGTAATTTAGTATTATTATAATATTATTTTTTAACCCTTATTTACCGGATTTACCATTAACCATGTTAATAAAATATTTACCGCAGTAATTATTCAAAATGTCTAAAAATAAAAGTTACCTATTCACACAATATGAACATAATGATTCCAAATATGGAATCCATTTTTCCAAATTCAAAACACAGAAGTGGCAGAAATTAATTTAAAAATAATTCTCGTTGTTAAAACAAAAAGCGTGTTTTTAAGATATAATAACTATCAAAAGATTGATACTTGTTTATGTTTGGTTTAATTGTGAAATTATGTCCAATGACCAAAATTGTATTTAATGGTAAAAATATATTCTAAATATACTTTAAAACCACTCAAATTCATAATTTATCACTATTAATTATTTTGATTAAAAAAGTTGTTTTTAATTAAAATTTAGTAATTTTCACTATTCATCAAAATATTAAAGTTATCCAAAAAGTACCAAAATTTCACCTTAGGCTAAATTCGATATTCCGAATCCAAAAATGAAGTCCATTTTGAGAGATAAAATTTCAAAAAGTAGGTATTACTATTTATAACGGCTAGTTTGATCGGTTGTGGTGTGTGTTAAAACTCGAAGTTACGTACAACACACGCTACTGTATTATTCAAAGGAAAGCGACCGTGGAAGCTTGGGATGTTTCATTTTAAATTTTTGATGTCCCCATCTAGTCAAAAAGTTTAAAATATTGTATTTAAAAATGGTTCACTATTAAAAGTTGGAAAAATTTCAATACTGAAAATGAATTTGTTCTTACATTATGTCTAAGAAACTGATAATATGGATTCTAAAATTATAAGGATTATATAAAGTTTAAAATTTAGTTAATACTATTCATAACCTCTTTTTAACGGCTTGTTTGGTAAGTCATGGTGCGCTTGAACCCAATGTTGCGTCTAGTGCCAGTTATTAAATTATTTTGAAGAAATAACACACTATGAAATCTTGGGGTGTTACATTTTCCCCTCCTTCAATAAATTGCATCCTCGCAATTTGAAATTGTTCTTCGAAAATAAAAGGTTGAAAACAGAAAATATATTTTTGGGAAAACCCACATCGGAAATTCAGTTACTAAAATTTAGTCTTAATATGAGGAAAAGAGAAATGAAAGGGTCACCACCAAATTATGATCTCGATTAGGAGAACATTGGTGGAAATTAGAGACATATAATTGGAGGAAAAATGTAAATATTTATAGGTAGTGATTGAGGTCATCAATCACAAACAAGTGTAAAATTGAGGTCCTTAAATTCATCAATCTATGATAATTTGAAATACCATCGGTTCAACAAAACATAGGGTATTAGCATAACACATTTTTGACGTTTCAAAATATCTTAGTTGAAATCCCACATCGAAAAATGAATTAATGAGGCCTCTATTTAAAATAAAGAGTGGAAAGTATGAAGATTACCAAAAATAACACATACTAGGGTTCTATGTAGGAAAATATGGATATGGAATAGAAATCTAACCATCAATTATCTAATGGAGAGTGGTAGAGAACATGGCTATGAAAAGGCCAACAATCCCAAAGCCATAAATTAGTGATGATCTAACGTACCATCTTAGACAACATTTTTGTTCAAAGTTCCTTTTCTTAATGTTGAGGAATTTATTTATGAGATTGGCTAAGATCATAAGGAGATATAATTACTTTATAATTAGATATTTATCCATTAATAAATTTCTACCACAAACTCATCTTTCACTCTAAAAGATAATAGAACGTAAAAAAATTCTATTTATACTATTCGTACAGGGTTCCAACATAAATGAATTTATAATTCATCTAGGAGATCTTTTAAAAAAATAGATTATTTAATCCAGGACATCTCGTGGGCCAGTGGTAGGTGATACACCCTTGTCGCCCTTCGGTTGCAGGTTCAAGTCTTGCGGCCTTGCCGGTCGCGACGGGTTGCCGCCTGACCTCCGGGTTGTCCTTTTATGGCAATCCAAAATTAATCTCAAACTAGAATTTATCCAAAATAATTCTGTCCAAACTCACAGTCCAACATTTATAAGGAAGGTAAACATAATGTAGATCCTTTTTACCCCATAATAGCATATTAATACCTTCATCATGTATCCTTTTAAAACACTGAAACATCCTGAATTACCATAATCCTTATTGATTAAATTCCTGCTCCCTTATTCCATATAGAATGCTGGATATACTTCATCAATCCAAAAATTTTTTAAACCCCAAAAATGATGGAATATACAAATCATTAATCAACTTCAAGGTAGTCAAGAATATCCAATATATTTATCCAAATCAATCATGTATTATTCTAAAATCACTACCTCGGTATTAGAACCATATTATGGTTTATTTTTCTCTCAACCATATATTTTCCAAAAATTTAACCTGCTATTGAGTCACTTTTCTTTGTTCCACACAATCTCAAGTCCTTAATGTAATAGTACTGCAGTACAATCCTTATATACCACATAATTATTATAACAAGTACATTGTTGATACAACACTCAAATGACATAATCAACATAAGAACTCTAATCATTACTCTTCATCTGTGGTAGTATCATAACTTGATTATTATCCAATAGAATCATTTGCGGCATAGTCTGATGACTGGGACGTAGGTTCGCGTAGTGTCCAAACTCCTTGCAAATGAAGCATTGTACATTTGAAACCATTTTCTTACCCTTGCAGTCACGTACTTTGTGCCCTTTTCCTCCACACTTATAACAAACTCCCATTCCTTCCAGGCAAGTTCCAGGGTGTTTCTTTCCACAGTTATCACGTATGGAAAAATTATTCTTTTCCCTCTTCCCTTTATCCATCTTTCTCTCTTCCATCCTTTTCTTCTCTTGCTTCCCTTCAAATCCACAGGACTCAGTAAACTCTTTACTTATCTTATCAACACATGATATTATTTCTTCATATGATGATAATACATGGGAGACTATTTATCTTATAAATTCTAGCTTAAGACCATGAAAGATATGATCCTTCCTTATCTTTGGATCATGTGCATTGCTGGAGTTCTCATTCCTTCTACTGGGCGCCATTTCTAAACAATGGTATACACTAGATTAGTTTATGAATAACAATACCTAATCCCAAACTTGTAAAACACATAACATAAATTAAATAGTTTAGGGATATAATCCATAATCATAAAAATGTCTCCTTTGAGGAAGTATATACTCATAAACCCTTAATAATGGTTTCTAAAGAAAATTAGAATTATCCTAAGCATGTCCCCCGGGAGTGTCAAAACCAAGAGTGTAGCAAGGCCCGTTGTCGTGCACCAGTTCCCGTTCGAGTCTAGCTCAAAGCGGTGTTTTCAGGTTTTACCCCTAGGTACATCTATGCCAGATCCGCCTCTACCTGCTCGTATCCAGATAGGGATGTACTGCTCGGAAAACTCACAAAATCTCTACAATACCAAAATTCTTTGAAGTTTTTCTATACTAATCCTCAAAGTCCATCTTAAATCTATGTGCTCAAATCATAGTTTATCTAAATCTAGCTTCCAAGGTTTGTACTAAACTTCCTCTGATACCAACTGTAACGCCCCGACCTCAGTTACCCAGAGTTGGTGCATTATTACATAACATTGGCATGATCACAAGAAAGATCAAATCTCGAAAGGCCGATTGGTTTAGTAGCCTTGGAAACACTAGATATATTCATAAAGTTTTACATTACATCATAAAGTGAAAAACTACTACAACAACATAAATGTCTCCATATTCCACACTGTTATCCCCTCATAATATCCCTGTAGGTCATTCATAACTTACTTCTTCTCATCCTGGGAAAAATAAAACATAGAAAAGGGGTGAGATCAAATGCCCAGTAAGGATAACAATATAGTAGAAACTTTCAAAAATAAGAATAAACATTTAAGGCAATGTATAACCAAAATAAAAGCCTTTTAAACTTGAACTTCAACATATTATGGAAAAAGTAAAATGAAATAATGCCATTTACTTATTCACATGGATATTCTACTAATCGAATAATCACATGCAATATCAATAACCACTTTCATAATGATGGAATGCATAATTCCAGACTATCATAACCACATAGGCAAGGCCTCATGCCAAGACTACAAATAAGATTTTGCCAAGGCCTTGTGCCAAGACACTAGTTTGTCTCATGAGACCTACCGATGCATCGAGGAGCTATAGCGGGCTCCACCCGTCACATATTAATTCCAATGCATTCCCATATGAAAAGGTTTAAACATAACATAAACATTCGTATTAAAACTAGCATACGAAATTTCAATACTTTCACCATAAACTATGAATGGTATAAAAATAGCACATCCACAGTCAAACATATCACAAAACCTTCAGTACAATATAGAAGTATTGTATCATAATAAATCAACTTCAAATAAGCATAAAATCCATCAATGGGTGTTGACATAGATGAAATCAAAACTATTTGAGAGAAATATCTCTTTTTTAGAAATCATTTAAAAGTCACACATTTATAAAGGAAGTAATTAAAAAGAGATTTTTGAATCAAAGTGTCCCATACCACTTTGAAACTTTTGAAAGGAATTAACATTTTAAAAACATTCATGTCCATATAAATAAATCCTTAAAAACCATTTTGAAGACATAGACATTAATTATAAATATTTAGAAAGATAAATCTTTAAAACATTTAAAATTCTGATTTTGATAAAGAGTACCTTTCTGAAATTCTAAAAATATTCATTTTGAAGTCATTTAAAAGTCACATAATTATAAAATAAAACATTTTATTTGAAAATCTTCTTATAAACTTGTAAGGGAAGCTTTGAAAATTTTATAATGGCAGTAAATATCCGCACCCGCCGTATAAGGTAAAAAAACATTCTTACCTTAATTTTGTCGAAAAGGTTAAAAAGCACCTTGTTTGGAAAACAAAGGAAAGATTCCTTTATAAACCTCTTATAAAAAGTCAAACAAGGGTATGAATGACTTTAACCCATATTCTGGTAAATAGTAAAAATGTTTTGAAATTCATTTTTAAGAAACATGGATGTGGATGATAGAGAGATCTCAGTAGATTGTTACGTATAAACAACCTCGGATAATGAAGAGATTGTGAAATAACCCTTACCTTGAACTTTTCATTGGTTTGGGTAGGTTAACCTCCTGTATAATGGTGAAATAATTGTTATTAAATTATTCAATAATCATATACATTAATATGATATCATATATGATCTTTTAACATTGCTTTGTTAATAATATCATAGAATTATCGTTGTTTCTGGTGTTAACTTACTCGTTTTATTTTATATGTTTTGTTACATAAGCCATGTTTGTAATGGATAGGTTGTATCTCATTCATATCCAGAATGATATCAAGTCCTTAGATATTATTATTAATCATCATATGAGAATTATACTTGAATGGATACGATGGAAAATGAATCTCATCGCGTTCGTGGAGACGGTAGTCCATACGTACGCACGAGCGATAATATCATTCTTTTTATATTAAAATAATATATAATTGCATGGTATATCATATATACAGAATCCTTATCATATTATATTTATTATTTACATGAGTTACACATCATTATTATACCCATCCAAATAATAATTTATTGAATAACAATTACACCACGACGTGGAGACGGTAAGCCGTGCGTACGCACGTATGGTGACATGTTATTCAAAGGATGGATAGAATAGTGAATATGGTTGTGCCATATTTATAATAACATCATAGTATATATATGATACAGGAGTTATTATTTTAGAATGGTAACAACAAAGGAAGAAGAAGTGGAAGAAGAAAGAAACTTGAAAAAGGGTGGTGAAATCATTACCTCTTCTTCAGGTTCTTTTTTTTGATTTGATCAAAAGGGCTCCATAGGTTGGCTTTCTGATTAAAATAAGGCCTCTAGGTTGTAGTGAGGGAAGTTGGGAGAGTATTTGGGCAGATTTTGGCCGAACTAAAAGGCTTTTAAGGTGTGAATAAATGAGAAGGAGGAGTGCCCTTTTATAAGAGGGGTGAGGGGCACCTTTGGAAAAGCTAGAAATATTAATTTATAATAAATTCATATTCGGTTTCTAATGGATACAAAGTTGATTATTTAAATTTTAAGGTGGTGATGGGTCAAAAACAACTCAACCAATATAATTTAGACAGGTTTGGGTCATTATATTAACCTTATCTTTAAGTATTAACTCTTAGTTAATTAGTTTCACTTTTACAATGTCTCTTTGTATTTTTATATAATATGGTTAATAAACTTACTATATACATCCAAACAACCCCCAAGTGGTCCTTTAATGATACACCTATCCTGATATAAGTCTCTTGGCTGAACCTTAGATTTTTAGGAATTTAATATCAATTAATAATATAATATTTGTTTTAAAAACTCTTTTATGTCAATTTTCCCACTATTCAATAGTTGATTTTTTTGAAACTCATAACAGAATGATTACTTCGAAAAAAATTAATTAAATCATTCCTAAAATGTCATATTAACTTATAAAATTAGTCTAATTCATAAAAAGTCTCAAATTATATTTATTTGTGTATTTATAATATCAATTATTTTAATTTTTCACTATTATGGTAATTACTGCATCATCATTGTGTCATAAATAAATTAAATTATTTAAAGTCTAAAAATTATAAATAAAATATAATTATTTATGAAATCCTTTTATATTTCTAATGAATATTTATAGTCGAAAATCCAACATATATAACCCTATTTAAAAATTGTTTTGGTAAAAGATATATGCTTGTGTCATTTTTTGTATTCATTTTAACTTAATTAAAATAAAGTGTCCCTATCACCTACAAGTGGCTCCATGGGGTCCCAAAATCGACCCAAAGATGCCTATGGTCGAACATGTATCAACCAATAAGGTTAGGACACGTTTTAGGGTAATTTATTATTATTATAATATTATTTTTTAACCCTTATTTACCGGATTTACGCTTAACCATGGTAAATAAAATATTTACCGCAGTAATTATTCAAAATGTCTAAAAATAAAAGTTACCTATTCACACAATATGAACATACTGATTCCAAATATGGAATCCATTTTTCCAAATTCAAAACATAGAAGTGGCAGAAATTAATTTAAAAATAATTCCCGCTGTTAAAACAAAAAGCGTGTTTTTAAGATATAATAACTATCAAAAGATTGATACTTGTTTATGTTCGGTTTAATTGTAAAATTATGTCCAATGACCAAAATTGTATTGAATGGTAAAAATATATTCTAAATATACTTTAAAACCACTCAAATGCATAATTTATCACTATTAATTATTTTGATTAAAAAAGTTGTTTTTAATTAAAATTTAGTAATTTTCACTATTCATCAAAATATTAAAGTTATCCAAAAAGTGCCAAAATTTAAACTTAGGATAAATTAGATATTCCAAATCCAAAAATGAAGACCATTTTGAGAGATAAAATTTCAAAAAGTAGGTATTACTATTCATAACGGCTAGTTTGATCAGTTGTGGTGTGTGTTAAAACTCGAAGTTGCGTACAACACACGCTACTGTATTATTCAAAGGAAAGCGTACCGTGGAAGCTTGGGATGTTTCATTTTAAATTTTTGATGTCCCCATTTAGTCAAAAAGTTTAAAATATTGTATTTAAAAAGGTTTCACTTTTAAAAGTTAGTAAAAGTGCAATACTGAAAATGAATTTGTTCTTACATTATATCTAAGAAACTGATAATATGGATTCTAAAATTATAAGGATTATATAAAGTTTAAAATTTAGTTAATACTATTCATAACCTCTTTTGAACGGCTTGTTTGGTAATTCATGGTGCGCTTGAACCCAATGTTGCGTGTAGTGCCAGTTATTAAATTATTTTGAAGAAATAACACACTATGAAATCTTGGGGTGTTACAAACTTCCCTTTGTAGAAATTAACCACCACCTACATAAAAATATGTTAGTCATATTTTTATTTAAATTATTTAGAAAACCCCCAAAATTAACTTCTGCTCTCGACAAAACGCAACTACAGTAAAGGTATCCTTAAGAGAATACTGACAATGCAAGTTCATCGGTGTACTCGGATTTCAATTCCGTGCACCAGTTCAAAAGATATAAAATCTCGCATGTACATTTACTGAACGTACCCAAAAAAATCTTCAGAAATTGATTCCGGGAACACTGGGGCTCGGAATTAGGCGCCGTCAGAAACCGCGGACTCGTAAAATTCCAATGTATTTAAGAAAAAAAATAAACAGTATTTCCAGGTATTTACAATATTAATCATCTCCAATGTTCTTCTCATTCCTTTTCTCTAAACTTTCACACCCTGAGTTATATAATATCCCATGAGATGAAGTATTGAGTTGGTTAAAGTTTTAAAGAAGATGATCTTGAGGGATATTTTTGAAGACCAAATATGAAGGTTCTAAGATCTTGAGATTCATGCAATTACTCTATAATTTATAGATTATTTAGAGAATTTTTTTGGTGTTTATGTGGATGTGATAAATGTATTTGATTTTATATTCAATTAATAAAAAGTGTTCAAAATCATATAACATAATTTCACCTAAATACATTTGGATATTTGGCGGTGTATTTAATAGTTCAAGAGGTTTTCTAGAATGAGTTAGAGGAAATATAGAATTTATAGTTAAAATAGAAAATTGGCTAGGCATTTACTCAAATAAAGGGATCCAAGTAAGTGAATTCTAATAGGATCAATATAAAAAGATCCAACACATATACATATCTAATTAAAGGGAAACAATTCTTTTCTTAACATATAAGGATTCAAAACCAAACATATGGATTTATATAAGGTGATTTTTTTCATGTAATGAAAATATTTCCATTCATATATATTTATGTAAGAGTTGAGGGTCAACATATTTATATTCATATAAGGCTATGTTCAATATTAGTAGATCCAAGAAATATTCATTGATCTATGGTTGAAAAATGTGTGGATATTGATATAAGAAGATCTAAGTAAGGTTGCTATTTTTCTTTATGTTTTCACTAAAATTTCAAAAAAAAAATCTGGTGAAAATAGAAAATTAGGCGATACCACATGATCCATTATTAATTTGAACAAACATCATGACTCCTTGGTTTAAATTATGACAAAAAATGTTGGTTTATAATATATGAAAAGGAATTTTTTCATGTCATGTTTTGTAGAGTTGGTACATAATTATAAATTTTCAAACACATTATTTTGGTAAAAATATCACATGGGATTTCAATCAATCATTATAAAGAGGAAGGATAATTCTATAATAATAAAAATATCATAAAGTATATCAAGATTATTTTTTTGGGAATTTAAATTAAAATTTATATAAATATTTATAGTAGTATAAAGACAAAAAAATAAGGAAGAAAATGGAGGGAATTATATTCATGTGTATCCATGAATATATATTTTAAAGAAGAAGTATAATAAATGTTTTTATAAACAAGTGAGAAAATCCTAGGAGAAATTATTAATAATTTTTTAAAGAATAATAGGTGATTTGAAATTAAATTTCATATAAGAGGGAGAGAGATAAAAATGATATTATACTCCTATAATTATCAAAAGAAATAATTCATATTGATGATAATGATAGAGGTTGTTGTATGTAGTGTTGTGTATAAAAACTATAGTGTTTTTTGATTCTCTGGAATATCAGAAGAAGAAGAATAAATATAACCTAGAACACTAAAAAACTCAATAGAAGTTCTTACCAATATTTTATATCATTATAAATTATGGCATGTACTTTTGTAAGAGTTACACTAAAACATTATCGAAGGACATGTAATGTGATTTCAAGGATAAAACCTTATTACTTATACCTACAAGTTGATTTTAGTGCATAGTTTTATCTCCATGGAATACTTATAATACTAAGGATTATCCTTATCACATTTATATGTAAACCTTATAAATTGATGTTCTCTTACTATTGGTATTTTTTTAAATTGTTTGTGACAAAACAATAGCACTCATATTAACCAATAGAAAAGTATTTTTTTAAAGGCTATATAAAAAAATTAAGTCCATTGATTCACCCCCACCTAATGACATTTCACAGATCCTACAAGTAGTATCAGAGTCAGGTTTCTACATTTTTTATTAGCATCTTGAAATTTTTTATTTGAAGACTCTCTAGTTGAAGAAGTAGTCATGTATTTCTATTATATTCAATGGATAATTTCAACTTAATGAACATAAACTAGATTCCTATATTTTATTTTAAATTTTATCACATATGGTAAGGTAGTATACTCCTAAAACATTTATCAATCAATTATGATATTTTGAGAGATTAAATAGATGGATTCTTACCACATACTGAAGGTGATTCCATAATAATAGAAGATAATAAGGATATAGAGAATTATATTCATGATATAAGTGTTAATTTTTCTTCTATTTTAAAGTGTTAATTTTATGAAATTGAAGGAATCAAAATAGAAAAAGGTGTTTAAGAAATTTTTTGGAATATCTATGAAGGAAATAAAAATGTAAAGATGAAAGTTTTTTTTTGATTTATAGAATTAATTATTAAGTTCACTAGATGTTAGATGATGAGATTGTTTTTATCTTCTTTACAAGGGTAAATGAATTTTTTAGCATGATCAGAATATATGGTGAGAAGTTGGAGGACAATATTTTTATAGGGAATAAATTTTGTGTCATACCTGAATAGATTTATGAAAAAGTATCTAAATTATAAGATAAAGATATACGTGACATCCCATCTGATGAAATATAAAGTATTATTATACCCTCTAATATAAGAAACAATAATGTCCTAAAAATTAAATTATAAAAAGAATATTTATTTTAGAGCCTAAAAACATAAGAAGTTCAAAAATATTTTTGTTAAAGAAGAAGATAATAGAATTCCAGATTTTGATGAGGATTTAAATTATAATTTTGATGAATTTATGACAATTATCTCAATAAAAATTAGAATATGGAATATAAAATATAATGTAATGCTCCATTTAAAGTGTTTCGGGAATATAACTATTAGTAATTTCATATAAAACTTCCAAAGATCAAAAGGTTATAATATAATGAAGATGAAGAAGAAAATCCTATAAGGTTATCTATAATGAAATCCAAAAAATAAACCATTTATAAAACAAATTAGGGTGGTAATTTCCCAAAAATTAAAAGGATAATTTTCTTATCTAAATAAAGTAAAGGAAATTAAAATGAAGTGTAATTTTAAACTTCATGTTGAAAATTTAGTGTAAAACTATGTTTTGTTAAGAGAATGATGAAAATACCATTAGTGATATAAGAAGTTATGAAAGTGAGGAAAAATAAATAGATATAGATTTTATATTGAATAGAAAATTGAAAGAATTTATATTAAGGAATTATACATTGGCGAAGGAGATGAGAAGATTTGAGAAATGAAATTTATCTATCATTAGAAGGTAATGAGTTACAATATAATAAAAATAAACTTTATTAGAAGACATTGAATTCTAAAAAAGGAATATTGATAATTAGAAGATTATTAATATGGAATAAAGTTTACAAAATAAATAAAATTA
Source organism: Viscum album (assembly GCA_963277665.1). Taxonomy (NCBI): domain Eukaryota; kingdom Viridiplantae; phylum Streptophyta; class Magnoliopsida; order Santalales; family Viscaceae; genus Viscum; species Viscum album. Next base: position 1,278,851,085 of record OY728146.1, on the reverse strand, counting down.
TATTGACTACGTACAACTGAAACTGGTCAAAATAGAAGAGAAAATGAACAAATTCATATCCAACGTTAAGAATTATACTTTAGAAGTAAGAGAATGCTAAAAGGTGTATGACTATTGTTAATACCAATACAAATTATCTTATAAGTGTGTAATAATTATGAAAAATTTATTAAGAATTATGAGAGAATAATTCAAGGTAATATGACCAATTTTTTTGCAAAATCTAATGGCACTCAAAAATCTAGAAATTCTTAGAACACTAATATAAAATAAAAAATGATACAACTAGAGACTCTAGATAGGATAATAAGAAGCCTAATATGAATAATAATATCTAAATAATTCTCAATAACATTGGTTTGAAAATGGGATCCAATATTGGTTTCTCTAAATTTTAAGGAAGACAATTACAATATTCTGGACAATATGTTTTATATGAAGAAAAGTATGATTTATTTGGATTCTACCCATACTACAGGGGAATTTAAAATATAGAAAAGATATTTTTGTTTAAATATAAACATAATAACATTTCTATAATTATTAATATGAAATATTTAATGGGGAATCATCTATATGAAAGGAAATAAGTTTAAAAATTCATTAATAATGATCATCAAAATTTGATAAAAGGTTTAAAATGCTTCAATAAGTCCATGGAATGTGTGAATAACTAGGTAATCATGAATATAAATTCCTCATACTATTATAATACCATTAAAATTTTACTTGAAATACAAAATAACATTAGAAGAAGAAAAATGGTGAATGTAAAGAGAAATTTTTGGTTTTGGAGATCGAACATAAAGTATCTAATGGGGGAGTTCTTAGATATTCAAAATCATATTATAGTCTAACATTTTATGAGAATAAAAACTTATAAAATATTTTAAATATTACAAAGATTTATCAGTAACATTTGGAAATTATGGGTCACTTAATATTAATGTAGTTGGTTCTATAGTAATTGGGAGATAAAGGCTGAAATCCAAAACACTCTATACGTTAATAGATTGAAACAAAATTGTTTTTACTATTTCTCAACATTTATATATATGAAAAAAAATTGTTTTCAGGAATTTTGGTTTCTTTTTCAATAAAATTGAATAGGGAAGAGTTCGAAAGAGAACAGTAAACTAAGGTAAATTTTTTCAAGTGGTTGCTAATAAATTTCTTGTTACCAAATCATGAAATAAGAGAATGATTTATGGAATAAAAGACCTAGACATAATGGATAAGTGAATATAAAAAATATCACATGAGGAAAAGTTTTTGTGACATTCTTTTTCTATAGAGGTAAATAAATTTTATTTTCTCAATATTCAAAAAGTGGAATATTGTTAATTATTCACATAATCATGTGGATATTCATTCTTCTAAACCATAATTGGTCATTTATTCAGATGTATGTGGGTCTATGGGGTAGATATGAACTAATATAGATATTTAATTTCACTTATATTACATATTTTATGTTTATGAAACACTAGTATATGGATTTAAAAATGCCTATATGTTATGAAATAAGTGAAAAAATAAGAGTTTAGTTTTTCTATCAAGAAGATCTAGACAGAAAATGGAACATATTATAGAAATGTGAATTTTAAATCATTTCATGGAATCTAACATAAACTAAATGCACAATAGAAACTATAAAAAAATTCTGTGGTTGAATGTAATAATGGATGTTTGGGGGAGATGTCTTGGATAATGTTTCTAGAGCATAATAGTTCTTGATTCATTTGGAGGAAAGCTATTTCAATTGTGGTTCACATTAAAGATATTTTTTTTCACATGCCAAATTAAAATATATCCACATAATATATATATTATAAATATTATCCAATATTTAATCATATTAAATTGTTTATAATCCCCAATTTTTTTAATTTAAAAGGTGAAAATCTTGGTTTGTTTTTTAATATTGGCGTTGATGAAGTATTCCAAAGGTATACACCAAATAGAATAGGTTACCATTTCTATAATAATGAAGAAATAATTGTTTTTTTATTAAACATATGATATTGTTTTTTAACATTTAAATAAATATTTTAAACATGTTAGAGAAACTTCCATTAGTGATGATGATGTTGTATTTGTTAAACTTCCTAAAGAAATTCAAGAAATCAATTAAAAATTATTTGAGGCCAAAAATATTTATAAGTCCAAAAAAATTATTGTAGACCAAATTATCATTTAAAATCTAAGGGAATCTTGTTGATTGTGGCTCATACTTCACTATTTTCAAAAAATAAACCAAGATATTTTGAAAACTATTTAATGTATTTAGGGTAAGATAATTATATAAATAAATAGTTATACTTTAATAAGAAAATGATAAATTTATATTGGGTGTTGGTACCCAAGACCAAATAGAACAATGTTATTGGAAAAAATGGGTTTTTTGAAATAGGTTGAATAAAAAATTTAATTTGTTAAAAATAAAGAAATACTCTTATGAAAGGTTATTCATAAGTTGAAGGAGTAGAATTTTATGATACCATTACACTGATTTCAACACTTAAAACCTTTATAACATTTCTTACTATTTAATCCCAACAAAATACACAATTTTCCAGATGTATTTTAAATTTTAATTCCTTAATACTAAGTTTGAAGAGGAGGAATATATTGAGAAACCTTGTGGTATATTTATTAGATAAGATAAAAATTATATTTTTAGGTTAAATAATTAATTATATGTGCTGAAACAAGATAAAATATCTTGGTATTATAATTTGGAAACCTACTTAAAGAAGTGGAATTCCAAAAAGGTTATAGTGAACATAAATATTTACATAAAAGTTGAAAAATATGTATCTATCATTTTTATTGATTATATTGATCATATCATATTTTATGGGAATGATAAAGAAGTTTGTGAGAATTTTTCCAAGGATATGAAGGCATTATTTGAAATTTCTATGATTTAAGAGATGAATTACTTTCTTAGCTTATAAATTTCTCTAGAAAAATTCCATATTTTTCATTCTCAAGAGAAGTATGGTATGAAACTTTTGAAAAGGTTAAATATGGAGGATTAAAATCCTCTTTCTACACCAATTTTAGTGGAAATAAATATATCCAAATATTAGTAGATAAAGGAAGTGTATTAAAGGGAATACAATATGATTATTGGAATTACTTTATACTTTCAACAGTAGAGCTACATATTGTTTATATTGTTACACTATGTGTTAGGTATCTAATTTATTTAAAAGTTTCCAATTGAAGTCATGGAAAACGTATTCTTAGGTACATGAATATTATAATAGGGTTTTTTTAAAATATTGAAGCAAAGGGAAGATTGGCCTATTTAGTTATACATATAAAGATTTGGTAGCCCCTATTGACGATAAGAGGTCTACATATAGTTTAGTTTTACAACTTATAAATAAGTGTGTTTTTTGGTAAATTAAAATTAAAATTTTAGTCACTTTGAGTAAAACCTAGATAGATTATGTGGCAAGTACTCATGCCAAAACCCAACTAATGTGGATGAATACCTAATTGGAAGACCATAAATTCGACTTTATATTTCCATTACATCATGGGTGTGATAATCAAAGTGATATCAATCTTACTAGGAATATAGTTCAACATTCAATATCTAATAACATTTATATAAAGTATAACCTTTTTAAGGATCTTGGGGAGGGAAATAAATTGAAGTTGTAATTTTTCCTTCAAATAAATATATAGCCAATGTTTTTCCTAATGATTATTTTCAAAATATTATAATTATTTTGGGTGTATAGCGTCACCCTTATCAAGGATAAAGTATGGTGTTTTAGTCCCCAATATCATCTTTTCTTTGGATATCGTTATCAAATGAGAAAAAATGAAAATATATATATATTTATTTATATTTATCTAATTATGTTTTTTTCAATGGGGTAGAAAATAAATATATGGGGAGTTATAAATTTATATTTATTTAACATTTTTAGAGTGATTTATTAATGGGGATCATTTATTTAGATAGAGATATTAAATGGGGATAAGCTATTTTGAATATGTGAACCATTTTTAAAAAAAATAAATTCTATATAATAATTTTTTAAAATAGATTCCATGGATAGATTTGAAGAGTTAGGTGTAGATCTGATGTGATGATGAAGTATTGATTGAATATGATGTTGTTCATGATTTTATTAATTTTCAAGTGGAATCATTTCATCAAGATAAATGAATAAAGATAATGTTTGAATAATTATGAATGTATATCACTATTTTATGTGTATTATGAAATTATTATTCAATGTTCTTATTTCCTATAAAAATTTTACTCAACTATAATTATATTTACTGAATGATGATTCATTAATAAGAGGTTTGGACTTGATAGTTATTTATATTATTATTTGAAAACAAAATTCAAAGCAGGGATTGTTGAAACAAGGCTTGAGTTGAGGAAAGAATATGTCCTAGAGGGTGATTTTTAAAGATCCAAGATAAAGATTCTATAATTATTAAATTCAATAATTTCCTTTATAATATGGATATTATCTAGAGAAGTTTTTTTTGGTTTAGGTGGAAGTGATTAATTTTTTTACTTTTATTTTTAATGAATAAATAATGTTAAAACTCATATAGTAAAATGTGGGGTGAATATATTTGGATGTATAGAGGTTTAGTTAATGGGTCTAGATGTATTTTCGATTGAGTTTTAGGGAACCTATAAATTTGAGTTAAAACTGATAAATTGATAATATTTTACTCATGTAAAGGGATCGATATAAATGAATTCCAAGTTGATAAAAATAAGGGGATATGATAAATATATAGATCTATTTAAGGGGATTTTATCTTGGTTAGGGGATTCATACCATGTAGAGAAATCAATAAAATAGTGTTAGGTCGATATATAAAGATTCATGTAAGGGTAAATCTTAACATAAAAAGATCCTTAAATAATCCTTGATGTACAAGTAGACAAAAAATGGAGAATTATGTAACGTGATCTACGTAAGGGGATTATTTTTTAAATATTTTTTTAGTAAAATTTACAGAATATTTATTTCAAGGAAAATATAAAATCAAGTGATCTTAAAAAAATAATTATTCATTGAAAAAACATCATAATGATTTTTTGAAATCCCTAATTCAAAAAAATAATTTTATGATAAAATATAATTAAGTTTTCCATGGCATGTGATGATGATTTGATCCATGATTGGTGAAGCAATTAAATATTACATGGTATCCATGTTATTCATATATAGTTATAGTTTGGTATTTCTACAAGGTATTTTAATGATGTAAGTGAAGTCGGTGATGATTCAAATATCATGAAGGACATCAAGCCTAGTCTTCATGGAATTTAAATTCATAAATTCATAAAAGTTTATTATAGTTTTAAGTTTGGTAAATGAGGAAATTGTGGTAATTATATTCACATGTATCCCTGAATATGAATTTCAACAAATTAAAAAAAATATGTCTCAAAACAACTGAAAAAATCCTATAGAAATTTATAGAAATTTTTTGAAAGAAAAATTTGTAAGATGTTCACATAAAATTTTGGGAGATATGGAAGGGGTTGTTTTTTCTATATTTATTAGAAGGGATCATTCACGATAAAGATACAAATAGAGTTTGATACATTTCTGGTTGTGCATAAAAACTAAAGTGGTTTTTTCTATTCTGTATGATCAAAAAAGAAAACTCGTAACACTCAAAAACTCGATATAATTCAATTATTTGAATTCATATCAGTTGTTACCAAAATTTACTATCATTATAAAGTTCATGATGCAATGAAACATTAATGATAGACATGTAATGAGAGTTCAAGGATAACCCCTGGTCTCTTGTACCTACAGGTTGATTATATTATGTAATGGTATATCATATTAATCCCTATCAAGGCAAGGATTATCCTTCTCACATTATAATGTGAACCACATAAATCATTGGGATCCTAATGTTGTTATTTGTATAAAAGAGTGTGTGATAGAAAAAATGACTCATCATAACTTATGTCAAAGGTTTTTTTAAGGAAACATAAAATTAATTAAGATCACTAATTTACCCCTTTATTAGTAACATTCTATGTATATTATTGGTTGTTACACAATATTGGAGGGTGTTGTTTTTAGAAATCATGAACCACATCAGTCATTTATGTCACATCTTGAGATGGTCTTCCCTCCATTTTCTGAAATAATGTACCCAAACCCACGGAAATCGTCTTCTCTAATAGAGTATTAGGTTCTCTCAATGGAGAAATAAGTATAGCCTCTCCCTCTATATTACATTTATCAAATTATTCATACTAAACCACTTTTCAATGAGTCTCATAATCATGCCCTCAGGGTGTAGCTCAGTGGTAGTTGAACCTATCATTCTTAGTTATATATTGAGTTTGAGACTCGTCGAGTACTTCCCTGCATTTTTCTGTTTCATGATTTTATTTGTAATGTATCCACTTTTCCCTAAATCAATGTAAATATGAGTATCATTAGAATTATTGTTATGTTCCATGATTTAATAAAACTAAACAAACCAATTAGTAATCAATATAAAAATTTTCATCCAACCAACACTTAGATATCATTTATTGTACATGTTCACAATGTAATTAGTAAAATAAAACCAATAACAATGTATCATTAAATTCATTCCATGGATTTTAGTCAAATAACTCGTTATCAGTATCATATAAATTTAAAATTTGATCTGTTTATTATTAACTCAATCATTTAACTAAAATCAAATCACTATAAAAAAATGTTTAAATGCACAAAAATATATTTCATTCCCTTATGTTATAAAATGACACATGAGTAACCCACTACTCACAATAAAATAATTTGAGTATAATACGCCAAAATATCAATTAAAATTTTAAAAAAATAAATATAATACTCTCTTAAAAACATGTATTCCTACTATAGTTTTTTTATAGTTACAAACAGATAGCTTCCATTCCACGTCAGAACCTCTAGACTCTTTTTTTACCATTTTTCCAAATATATACGCCTTATAAAAAAACCACCATGATTCCATTATGTATCTTTTTTCCCTAAAAAACCTTGTAATTGAGGTAAAATCCACATGAACTCAAGTGTGCTCCCCAAAAACTAGAGGCCAGAGAAAACTTTTAAGGGTATATAAGTATTACTTAGGGATATATTTACCCACTAATAGTCCATCACAATAAAAACATTAAAGTAAATAATTCAATAATAATAATCTCCTAAAATAAAAGATAAAATCCATAATAATGTATAAAATAGTTTCACATAAATTCCCAAATGAAAAATTCATCCAAATAAGGTCTAAACTGCATCCCAAAAATAAATTTAATGAATAAAATAAATATAATAACCATAAAAAATTAATAACATGTATATAACCTATATATGACTAAAAAAGAATTTAAAATCATAACCTAGATGTATTTTAAAATAAAATCATATAAAATAAACTCTTTTTCCATTGATTACATCACTACATATATAATTTTTATACACAAAAGGCATGTATGCATAAGATATATGAAATAATTTAAATTGAACTACCATAACCCAAATGATTCTCTTAGAGTTTAATGTTCTTGTATATAATTTTTTTGAAGCTACTATATTATTTTTGACAAATAATATACAACAAGAATTTCAAATAGTTATATGATAACTAAATCATCTAATAAATTAATATACCTACTTCATCCAATGTCGATAGAATCACTAAATATTAACCAAGTAAAAGAGTATCTAGGTACACAGCTCTTGTAAATATTATTTTAAACACATGGAATTAATTATTCCTATTCTGAATATAAAGAATATAATTTAATTTAAGTTCAAACATAAGTCCTAGAGAAGCCAACGATTTATTTCTAATTATATCATTCTATACACTAACCTAAGAATCATTGCAAGTTATCTAAACTCGTTGCATTCCCATAATAAAATGACTTATGTAACAATAATAAAAAAAATAGGAGTTTCAAATTCTACACAACAAGCGTTAATTTATCCCATTTAATTCCATAACAAATGATTCATTTATTCCTCAAACACTCATGAAAATAATAAAATCCCACACAATCAACTTATACTCTAATAAAAATCACACAAAAAGTATATTTTGATTTAAATTTCATTTTTAGATTTTAGTTTCACATTTTTTATTTTTACCTAGAATAACTACGTATTTGTGATATATTTCGCTTCATAATTATTCAAATATAATTTCTAGAAATAATAATTCATTATATAATTTATAACTTCATTTTAAAACCAATATAACACATCACTAATTATTCTAACTATTTTAAATGATTTTTTATCTAATGAAAAATATATTTTAAATAAATAATTAGTGATTCCAACACTAATTTATAACCTAAAATATTTAATTACACCCATTTTAGTCTCTATAATTCAACAATGTTCAGAAAAAAATATTTTGAAATAATACTACACCAAAAAACTCTTCATAATAATAATAATAAAAGTTAAATATAAATTTTCAACACCCAAAAATCATTATTAAATTTCTTTTATAATGATAATATCAAAATAGGGATCATATTAACTTAATAACCCAATTATTTTATCATTTATCAAATATTAATTTTTATTTTTATCTATATATCACAAATAAAAAAGATTCTTATCATATAATTATTCATATAAAATAATTATCGTTAGGTTATACATAATTCTCATCACATTAAACTCCCACGTGAATTTAAACCACAATAATAGTTATATATATATATATATAAACTTAATTAAGTTCCAAAGAAATGACATAGGTTATGTACCTCTTGTATAGAAAATAAATCACACCAACAATAGAGGCATAATCAATCCTAAAGAATAAGAAATTCCTAAATTTATCAAACTATAATGATAGAGGAAAATTATAATGTTTTAGTAGTAAAACCTCAACACCTAGTAATAAAATGATAAGTCTTTTGAATATCTTATAATTTTGAATCCAACATCACCAATAGATAAAATTTAAACATTGAATTGTAGGATTAATCACCCAGAAAATATAGAGAGAGGGATATGGGTTAAATTTGAGTAAATCCATGATAATGATTTAAGGGATGAAAAATAAACTCAAATTTTAAATCTTATGATATAATATTGACAAAAAAAATCCCCTATCAAGAAAAAAATTGGCAACCTACAATATACCCAATGCTTATCCACCAATGACTCAGTGGATACTATCCATCCAATGTGAACTGTTTTTATAATGAATCTCCCAAAATACACCAAAATCATGGTCATAAGATCATAGAATGTCAACCAAAACCCAAATTGGGAACTAAAAATACTCATCAATTTAAGGATAGTACGTTAGGTTAAGTCCCACCTACTTTCTCATAACCTAATACAGTTCTCACTAAAATAGGTAAGTGAACCTCAAATATAACATTCAAAAAATAATCATTGGCACATCGTGTTTTCATACCATCTCACAAACATTCAATTTTACCAAATCATAAACTAACTTAGTCACCCTGTTTGATAAGAAATGTGAATTAATCATTAACCAATCACCAATGACCCATAACATATCAATATCCATGGAAACCTCGAAAACCCCATCAAAAATTCTACAGTGACCTTTTCCCATATCCAAGTTATAAAGGGTAGTGGATAAAGTATAATATAATTCCTCCAATGATCAATATTAACTAGATAACATATAAGGAATTGTGATACAAAGACTTTTATATCCCACTTTATCCTTCTCCATAAAAAATGTTAGTGGATTTCATGGTATATTTTGGTTAATTTGGGGTTTAATTCCCATTTTTTGGCATGAGAGTACTCTATCATCTTCTAATATATTGTTTTTTGTAATAATACCCTAAACTATACATATGAAACTCCATAATCATCTTGAATCAAATCTAGTGAAGGATCCTTTTTAAAGATATCTTCCCTCATCACATAGCAATTTGATTCTATTATATAACTCTCTTTCACCCTTCCAAAAAATAAATAGGATATTCTAAAATTATTCATTTTTTCTATTATCTAATACACTTATATATCTAAATGAAAATTACTAAGTAATATCATACACTATCACTCATCATAGGCCTTTTTCACCACCAAGGCATGAATATTCTTTCTAAGCACATACACCACAAAATTCCCCTTACCATGAGGGTACACTATCATACAATAAAATGATTATAGGTACTCAATCCACCTAATTTGTTAAAAATTCAAATCATTATAAGATAATATGTATTGAATACCCATTATGGTTAGTTTAAACCTAAAAACTCACACCTATGAAATAATGGAACCAACACTTTAGCATATGAACAAACACTACCAACTCCAGATCATGTGTTGATTAGTTCAACTTAATTAGCCTTAACTACCTCGACCCATAAGAAACCACCCAAATATACAATATTAAGAACCAAACCCAACTATAGAATAATTAAAATATGATCTACACTCTAAACTAAATCAAGTAAGGTCATGATCTGCGTCGATCCTTACTTTTCATAAATAAATATTACATCTTATTATATGAATAATCAAGAAATAACATAATGATATACACTATAATCATATAGGTTTAGTATCTTTGGAAACTTGGATGCATAAGATGTTTTTTCATAATAGATCTACATCATCTCCAGCTAATTTCTTTATAACTGACACCCATATTATATATATCATACTTAAAACCATTCATTAAAACTTATGGAAATGAAAAAAAAAGAAAGGGTGAGATCAGATTATTAGTAAGGGTAAAAAGGGTATATATCAATGATCAATTAAGAATCACATGAGAATAATGGTATGAAGACATGATTTTAACATTTGAAAAAAATTACCCAATATATCATAGATCAAAATATTGAGTCATGGAATAAATTTTTGACAGTTTACAATACATTAATCATAAATTATTAAATTAATGTGAGATATGAGACTATAAAATTGGCATAATACATAGGTTTATGGAATACATAGAAGTATATAAAATCTTTTCCGTAGTCACATATCACATTCAAAAATATCATAGTGGATTGGGTTTAATATCTATTCCATAATATCATTATTCAAGTTTCACTCTCAAGACTATTGTAGTGGTAAAAGTCAGTTACTAAACTAAGTTCACTCCCCACTCCATTCCTTGTTATCCCATGAGAAATCCATCTTTACCAAATCCATTGGATGGAAATATAATTCTGGGACAACCCATCACATAATAAAAATAAAATATTTTTTTTCCTTAATATCATAAAACTTTCATCATATCATAATATCATAACCCATGGAATAGAAATGGGTTTTATAGAAATTTATCATTTCAATATAGAGTAACCAATTAAAATGAAATAAGTTTCATAAATTGTTCACTGAAATTTAATTAACCCATATGAAAAAAAAAACATGTTTCTTAGAATTATCCTCAAGTAATCATCATCATAAGCAACCCAAAGAAATAAATTAGATGGTATCATTGGATAATATCCTCATTAAATCATAATTAACCTAAAATAATGTTATTATAGATGAAAAAATCCTTTAAAATATTATAAGGAATATTTATTAAGGAAAATACCCCTATCATTTTTTAAGTCACATCTTTAAATTATAAAAATTAAAAAAACTTATGAAAATATATTATTAGAAAATAACATTGGAAACTTGTAATGTAATATGGAAATAATTTATTAGTTATGATGATAGAAAATTATTTTCATGTATTGTATGTTTAAACAAGTTTTCCTTCCATAATTTCAATAAAAATTCAATATATTTAATTCAAAAAATTATTTACATACTTATAGTATCATATTTTATCCCATTATAACTTTTCAAAAACCATTTGTTGATAATTATTTATTAAAATTGTCATTTTTAGGTGTTAACTGTTTTGTTTTTCAGGAGAATTTTTGTTTTTTAGTTCTGGTCCTTTAAATTTTAGCATAGTTCCATCATCTCCATAATTTTAAAAATGATATAATTAAAATATATATTCATTATTTTTATATTTATATTGTTATATAAAAGTTATATATAGAATAATGAATTACTTTGTTCATAAAGATGGTTGGTTCTGTATATGCATGAATATTGCTTACATTTTTCGATGGATGAAATTAAATAAAGGTAAATAATAATTCAAATTTATTTTATAATTTATATATCATATATATCATATTTATTCATTAATTTTTAAAAATTTCCATTAATATAAATAGGAAACAAAAAATAAACAACATTGCTTGGGGTAGGTTGAATGTGCGATGTTATCATTTTCTAATGGATTGGAATGAGGTTGATAAAGGTTATTTCGTAATAATAATAAATATTCAGTATATTTATTATAATGAAGTAATTATTTTAAAATGGATACCATATATTTATAGGAGGTATTATAAGAAATAAAATTGAAAATGCTTAGCTAAGAGTTATACCTCTCCATTGAGAAACCTCTTTTGGATTACAACTTAAGCCTTGAAAGATAGAATTTTAGAAAACAATATCAATTATGTGGGGAAGGAATCTATAAAGGTTTTATTTTATGTATTGGTTAATATATAAGGCTCAAACATTGTTAATTATTAAGGATATGAGGTTCCCTTTTATACGTGAGGGGAGGGGTACTTTTGGAATTACTTAAATAATTAAATTAATATAAATTAATTTTCATAGAAAATATAAAAATATATATTTATAATTATAATATAATATGAATATTAACCAAATTCATATCGTCTAATAAAATTTGAAAAAAATTTGATTATTTTTTCACCCTTTTCTCTTGGTTTTACCACCCATTAACTCGTTCTGATAATTACTACGACATTAAAGTTTTATACTCTTTAATGGTCAAGAATTTTACCATAAAAGGAAAAGCTACCCATAATTAGATAGTGGTTTATATTTGAAACCATATCCCATTAAATTTTTTGAAGATATTTTTTTTTATATTTAAATCATTTAATAAAATATTTTTGTTATAAAATATAATTAATTTCATTTTTGGAACTATTAATTTACTTTGAATTTGAAAATATCTTGACAGGAAAGGAATTAGAATATAAATATTTAACACATAAATAATATGGTATATGTATCTATAAAATTTTTATAATATAATAAATCTACCAAATTGTATTACTTTTAATATTTTTAAAAATAGTTATTTTATTTTTCTATCCATTGAAGAAATATGGTGTCAGTGTTATGTAAGTGTTTAAGGTAATTATTAAATCACTAAAAACTTAAAAAATATATTATTTTGATTAAAAAATTAATTTATCTTTAAAATAAATGTTTATAACGGAACATAACTTCTTTTTATCATTATGTAAGAATTTTAGAGATATCAAAGTCAAGAGAGCGACATTTTGTATTTATTCTTTTCTTAAAATAATATTTAGGTCCTAATCAAAGAAATATTACACAAAGTGGCCATATTTTTTAGAAATATATTATAATGGTTTATCTAATAACATAAAATATGATATATCTAGGTGTTAGATAAATTTTAATGCCTTATATCAAATATTTAACCATGTTTTACCTGTTTACCCTTACCGGGGTGACAAATATTTACCCAACTTTCTATTAATAATGAAAAAATAAAATGGAACTTTTTACAAAGTTTAAACCACTTTATTGAATATATTGGATCTATTTTTCATGTTTAAATTCTTAGAATTTGAATAATTCTATTTTAAAATAACCACATAAAACGTAACAAAAACCATTTTTTATAAAATTGAATTTTTAAGCATAAAACTGGATGTATATCATGGCTAGAAAAAAAAATATTAAACAAATTTATTAAATATATTATATTTTTCATTTCATTAAAATAATTATTCAATATTTATTAAATTTATTTATTTAAATTAAAACACATTGTGTGCATAAAATCAGAAAAAAAACTCTATTTACCTTCAAATGCTTTTATTTTCATTTAAATCCAACCAATAAATTTATTTTATACATACATAAAAAAATTATATAATTTAGTTATCCTTATTTGTACCCTCTAATACAATGGCTATGTGATAACTATTAAATTAAATAATAATATTTTCATTGTATAATTCAGTTCATTTAAACCCAGTGTTGTGTGTAGAGAAATCTATCAAAGAAATGAAACTTAATAAAAGATAAAAATAATAAAGTTTTAGGGTGTTACATTATACTAAAATTAAAATTAATTTCACAATAAAAATTTTATTTCTCATATACAAACAACTGAGGATATCTCTATTTCATCACATCCTCATGTTGTCATATAGCTTCTTCCAATTTATGATTCCTCCAGATAAATTTGACCAAGTTTGTAGTCTTATTCTATATAAATTTATCTCTAAGATATGAGGCTTATAAAGGTTTTTCTTTATAGTAAAGATCATTCTCTAGAGTTAAACCTCTGAATTCATTACATGTGATGGATCATGTATGTACTTTAGAGAGAAAAATGTAACACATTATGGAATTGATAAGAGTTTAATAGAAGTGAAGAATGATAAGTTACCATCCCTACTTGATCAATAATATCAAAGGGTCCAGTATACATAAATATTAGTTTTCCCTTATTTAATAGTCTCATAACCTTCTTCCATGGATAAATTCATAGAAACACCTTCTCCACAATTTCAAATTTCATATTTCACTAATGATTTTGTGCATAACTTTTCTGTCGAATATTAGTTTTGTTGGTGTGCTACATAATGGATATAAATTTAGTTCATATTTCCTTAGATAAATCAGGTTACAATATGTTTATTTCTCCAATTTCAAGATAAAATTTTGGATTTTTATACTTCTTTCCAAATAGAGATTCACATAGATCCATATGAATGCTGGAGTAAAATCTATTGTCATAAGACAACTCAACTAAAGGATAGTAGTGTTCCTGGACACTTTTGAAATACATAGAACATGATCTAAAAATATCCTATGGGGTTTTAATGGTTCTCTCAGATTGTTCATATGTATTAGGATGATAGCAGAAATAAAATAGAAATATAAATCTAGATCTTTCTGAAAAAAAAATAAAACCATCAAGGTATATCTCAGATCTCGATCAGATACATTAGAATACAAAACTCCATGAAACCATATAAATTCTTTAATGTATATTATTGAAATATAATCAAGAGTTAAATAATATCTTATATAAATTAAGAGTGTTGACTTATAAGGCGATTGACTACAACTCAAATAGCATTATTGCCTTTAGATTTTTCTGGGAGTCTCACAATAAAATCCATGGTGATGTTTTTCAATTTTAATTATATAATCAGAAATTTTTGTGACATATCCATAAACTTTTATCTATAATGCATAAAATTATGACATAATAATCACCAATATACATACTTTTAAATATCTATTTTCATGTTATCCCATAATAAATACTCTTTCAGATCTCTAAAAATTGTTTTACTTTCAAGATGAATATAGAATGGGGAACTATTAGCTTTATCGGATAGCTACTTCTTTTTGACTAGTTTTGATGGGACACATGAATCATTCCTAAACTTTTTCATTTTATCATAGTAATAGTTGAACTTAGAGGCATTTTTCACCTTATTTATTATTTCTACATCTTCCTTTTATGCCTATTTAATACTCACATGGATAGACGGTTGGAAATTTATTTGAGCAAGATAATATTTTTACCCTTCCATAAACGTTTCTAGTTATATCTTTATAATATAAATAAATATTTGATCATTTTCAATCTTCATCATAGATAATATATAATTATCATTTCAACTCAAAGAATCATCTACCTAGATATCCTTTTTAAGTTGGTAATGTATTGAGAATTCATAATCTTTAATCAACACAAACTGTCTTCTCTGGGACATATAAAAAAAATTCTATGAGATTACATAGTCTAGAATTTTATGATCAGTATATATATATATATATATATATCACAACTTTATCTGTAATGATAATTACACCATATATTTAATAAAAAAATTACTATAACTAACTTCACATTATTATTCTAGTAATTTTTCTCATGAACCTCCAATTTTCTTGAGGTATAAGCTATCATTATTTCATTCTACATGAGAACAAATATTAGTAACTTATTCAATGCATCATTGTATATAACAAACCCTCCTACACTACCAAGTAGTGTGAGCACATGTGTGTTGGATAACCTTCTCTTTAGTTCCTTGAAATTTTATTCACATTCATATTTCCAAAGGAACATAGCTCCCTTATGAGTTAAATTAGTGAGTGGATAAAAAATTCATGATAAATTTTCCACAAATCAATAATAATATATTTTCATACCAAGTGAAATATGGATCTCAGTAAAAATTGTTTGTCTGATCCAACATTCAATAACATCCTTCTTTTATAGATCCACCAATATACCCTCACTTACGATTATATAACCCAAAAATGAAAAAAATTATACCAAAATTCACTATTTGTAAATATTTCACACAAATTTTCTTCCCTTAAAGTCTTAAATAATATACCTATGTTATCTCCATGATCTTATTTTCTCTTTGAAAATATAAGGTTGTCTTCCATAAAGAATACCACAAAATGATCAAGGTAATATTTAAATACTCTATTCATTAAATACATAAGGATACTGGGGTAATTAGTAAGATCAAATTGAATCACTATAAATTTATTGTGTCTATACCTCATATGAAAGGATGGATTTTCTATATCATAAATTTCGACCCTCAACTGATAGTATCAAAATCAAAGATCACTCTTGGAAGATTATTGAGCACCTCATAATTTATCAAAAAACTATCAATATGAGGAATTAGATTCTTATTTTTGATTGTGATATTTTTCAGTTTTTGATAATAAATGCATAGTCACATTTATCCATATTTATTCTTGAAAAAAATAATAGGTGTGCAGCATGATGATGTACATGGAGACATGAATCACTTATGAGGATTCTCCGAGATTTTCTTCTTAAATTCATGCAACATGGTAGGGGCCATGCTATATGGAATCATTGAAATAAGTGTTTCTCTATGTATGAGTTCAATTGAAAACTCAACTTCATGATTTGTAGGAATTCTATGAAACTCTTACATAAAAAATAAACAAGATCTCATACAATAATGATTTCTTCAATGTTGAGTTTCTCACCAACCATCTAAGATAAACACACCCTTTCAAATTGGAATCAAGACCCACATAATGGATATAATTTACATCGATAGTGAATATATATTTCCACATTAATAGACAAGGTAATTGATGTGAGATTTACATAATGAATTATTTTTCAAGTCTATTATAGTATAAAATTCAACAAGAGGGAGAATAATTATATTTATAAGAAACACATTCCCATAAACTTCAATTGAATAATAATCATAGACTCGAGAAAGGATCATCATACCATTAGGTTTTTTCACTACTAATTCAACATCTAATCATTCAGGTGGTATTTTGATAACTTTATAAAATTATTCAGATATAAAATAGTGGGTATATCAAGAATCAAATTATAAAATAGTGGTTCTAGAGTAGATGATTAGTATACACTTAACCACTTCTTCATCCACATCAGTAATAGTGATCACATGAAATTTTCCATTTCCTCTAGGATTAAAAGGTTTATAACACTAATCATCATCCCTAACATTCATATTTGAGAATTGGTTAGTATAATTATTACACTCTTTTCATTTGAAACACTATAGTGTGGTTGATGCATTTTATAATGCATTCTATCCATCATTATCTAACCTATTCTTCCCATAAATTTGGAATCTTATTTCCAAATCACTTTCCTTTACACACTTAAAACATTTATCAGTTTTTTAAAGACAATTTTTTATTTGTTTCTTTACACACTTTAAGAAAAAAGTAAATATCATATTCTTCTCTTCATGGTTTTTATAATTTTCTTTGAATTACACCTTTCTATTATTATCAAAACTAGAAAATTGATAAGAAAATCTAATCTCTATATCTACCTCAAAAGCACATTGAAAAAAAAATCATAACTATAGAAGTATATTATGGCTAAAACTCTTCAGATACTTTATTTTAAGATACTAAATAATGAATCAATCATACTTTCATATTAAATGATAATAACAGAATCATACATTCCATGTATTGTAAAATTTTACTCATAGTTAATAATAGATTCATCATCCTTATACTTTAGATAAGGTAATTACTTCTCCATTTTTATATGAAGAATACAATTATTGTAATTATTGAAAAATAATCTTCTAAACTCATCCCACTTCATGGAGTCAATTTACTCTCATTTCTTTATATTCTTCATTAGAGCCCACTCTTGATCTTTTTCCAATTCTGAATTATAAACATTTAAAATAAATTTTTTATGTTTTAAACTTAGGATACTGAAAATATATTTTTTCATTGGTACTATTCCATTTATTAAAAACTAGTGGATCAAAATACCCACTAAAATAAGGTTCATGTTGACTCATTAAGTACTTAAAAAAAAATTTCCCCTCCTTTTATAAGATGTAATATTGGTATGATTATAGAATGATAAATTTTCCTAAGAATACCAATAATATTTTACATTCCAAGTCCCATAACATTTTGTTTTTCCTTAAGGAAATCATTTAATTTTCCATCACATTCATCATTAACATGGTTCCGTTAGGTTACATATATTGACTTAAACCAAAAATCATAGTGTGAGAATCTATGTTCATATCGATAACCCACATAATCATGAAAAATATTTTATGAGATGTCTAAATCAAGAAATATTCATTTCAACCAATGGAACCTTAGGTTTAACCTATGTAATCCACAATCATTACCAAACCATTTGGATTCCATTTTATTCTTAGACTTATCCCTAAAGATCTCACTAAAGTTTTCTCATCCTACTTTACAAATGTAACTAAACCTTTCTCTAATACCAACTACAGTGACCAATACATTTCATAAATAAATATAACATTTTATTAGATAGATATTTATTATATAACATAATGACCCATTCCATAATCATATAGGATTGGTGTCTTTGTAAAATTTGATACTTAAAAACTGTTTTATAAGAGATCTACATCATATCCCACTAAGTTCTCTATATCTAGAATCCTTCTTAGACATATCATACTAAAAACCGGCATTGATAACATAGGGAGAGAAACATAAGAAAGTGTGATCACAGATGCTCAATAATGGTAAATAATGGAGGCATTAATGATCCCTTAATCATAATATGAGAATAAGAGTATGAGGACATGATTTTAACATTTGAAAACCATGTCTTGCATATCATAGATCAAAATATTGGGTAATGACCTATAGCATCATAGTTATAAAGACTTGAATCATAAATGTATCATAGATTTTGGCCCATGAGAGCATAAAATTGGCATAATACATATGTTTCTTGGAATATATATATTCATAGAGAATCATCTACTTATTCAAGGTTCCATACTAAGGTTATCATAGTGGATTGGGTTCACTCCTCATTATATTATATCATTATTCAAGTTCTACTCCCAAGATTATTATAGTGGGCAAAATATCTTACAGAATAGGGTTCTCTTAACATTCAAGTCCTTATTATCCTAGGAGATATACATTATTACCTAGTGCATTAGAGGGTAATATAATTATGGGTCCACACATCACATACTAAAAATCATACATATATCTTCCAAAATATCATAAAAATTCATCATATGAAAATATAAAAACCCTTGGAAAGAAAATGAGTTTCACTAACATTTCATCATTTAATCATAGCATAAACCATGAAAAATAATCAGGTTTCATTAATGGTTCATCATAACACAATTAACCCATGTTAAAGAAATATGTTTAGTAGAATTATACTCAAATGAGCATCATCAAAATCAATCCAAACAAAGAAAGTGTATTTCTTCATTGGATCATATCCCTTTTAAATCACAAATAACATAAAACGATGTTATTATATATAAAAAAACTTAAAATATTACTTTTAATAATATTTAATAAAAATATCCTTTTCATTTTTAAATCACTTCTTTAAAATCTAAAAATTTACCAAATATTTTAGAAAAAAACATTTCTTGAAAAGAATCTTGGAAAAATGTAAAGGAATATTCAAATAATCAATCAGTTATAAATGAATGAAATTTTAATCATTTTGTGTATGTTAAAAATATAATTCCCCAGCCTTAAACATTACATAATCTTGAGTTAAGTTAAGAATTTACATTGAGGATCTTTTCAGATTTAGATTTATAGAAAATTAGGCCATAAATATTACATTAAATCTCAAATATTACAAAGTAGACACTTCTACTCATTATACATTTTTTCATAAAATAAAAACTCTTAAAATAAAAAAAATAATTCTTTTCTTGATGTAAATCTTCTTGAATTCTTCTTTTCTCTTACCCTGCCTTATATCCTGTGAAAAACATTTCAAAAACTTGGGATGAGCATAAAAAGCTCACTAAGGGTAATAAAATAAAGAAAGAAAACATTAACCCATCAATACATACAATATATAATTTGTTTAACACAGCTCATGAAATCATAATATTTATGAATAACACATAGAAATCATAAATCATAAAGGTAACTTGTGGCATCCATATCAAACTTACATTGTAGCTTTCACAACTACGTAGGGAGTTACATTTCAAATACTCCTCATAGTATATTCCCTAAATATCTTAGGATAAACATTGATTTTTACCTATGTCACATTACCCAATGTATTAGAGAGCTATCTCAGGCTCACCTTCCCTAGGTTTATCACGGAACCACCCGTATACATAAACAATACCCAAGAACCATAACATAATCATAACACGTGAACAAGAATAAAGGAAAGATAACATTTCCACATTATAATAATAATATATCATTACAATATATTGACATAATAAATCCATTATCAAAAACATTATCAATACCAAAATACTTAAAAATATTATACGGTATTTGTTTTCATTTTAAAAACAATACGGCTTTTTAAAGAAGCCAAATATAAAATAATGCTCGCGTCGACAAAAAGGTCGTTGTCACTGCATACGTTAAAAAGAAACATTCGTTTTTTCATTTATTAAAACGATTCATAGAAAAAATATTCCCTTTGAATTAAATTAAAATTCAAAGGGGTTTATTATAAAGCATATAAAAGAAAGTTGTGTATAAATTGAAGTATGCCTCAATGAAAGGAGATTGAGATGAAGCCCCTTACCTTGTGTCTGACTTGACTCGTTCATTTTTTTAATATCATGAATAATAAACCAAAGTTAATCTATAATTTCTTAAGAACCTTTTTCAAGTTTATTATTCCATTTATACCACTTATTACCACGTTATAAACATTATATAATCATTT
This sequence comes from Viscum album, assembly GCA_963277665.1. Taxonomy (NCBI): domain Eukaryota; kingdom Viridiplantae; phylum Streptophyta; class Magnoliopsida; order Santalales; family Viscaceae; genus Viscum; species Viscum album. The sequence continues at coordinate 1,278,829,752 of OY728146.1, read as the reverse complement.
GAGTTAATAACGGTCGTTTTGTCGATATTTGGTACTTGAGTCAAAAATGAACTTCTTATAATTACATTTTGTCCATGTGTTCAAAATTACATTATATATAGAATGATATTAATGATTTAGATATCGTATATATCATATATATCTAATATATATGTATTTATGATTGTATATACAATTTTGAGATGACAAATGAAATGCATTGTTCATAGAGACGGTAAGTCGTACGTACGCATGAACGCTGCATTCATTTCTATTAACGGAATGAAAACTTAATGATAAATAGGTATATTATAATTCCAGTATAATATCATATACAATTTCATTAACTCCATCCCTTATACATTCCATGTATGGCATGAACGAGTCATATCACTTTGAGGGGCAGTAGTTTGCACTTCCTCAAATAAAATTATCGCATTTACCCATTATGGAAACCATAAAGGTATAATATAAATGAAAAATAAAGAATAATAGAGACAATATAAATATAATATATATCACATATAAATAAAATGTCATCATAATGTCCACCATGACAGGAATTAAGAGATAATTGAACAATCATCATTTCGTGAGGCGGTAGTTTGCCGTCTATAGAAACAGTATGTTAGTATCCATTAGATGGAGGTGTGTGGATGTATAGTTATAATAATTATCATAAAAACATACTATTTTATTGATTATACTGTTTTTTTTATAAAATAATGGAATAAATAGAGTTTATGTGGTTGGAGAAGGAAAATAAAATAAAATAACTTGAGAGAAGATGTTACCTTTAAATAGGGTAACTCCCATTGATTTCAACCAAAAGGCTTTCTTGAAGTGCCTTATGCCTAAGTTAAGGATTTAAGGTGTAAGAGAGTAATGTTATAAGATTATTTAAGTAGAGTTTTGGAGAGATAAGGGGGCTTGAGAGGTGTGATTAAGGGTTAGAGGTGGTGGCTTTTTATAAGGGGGGGAGGGGCTCTTTAGGAATGTTTGATAATATTATTTTATTATAAACTGAATTTAGATTTCAAAACGTCTCAAACTAATTTAATTCTAATATAAGGTGATTATTTTTATAAATAAGCTCATAAAATGGGTTTTATACAATTTTAGGTCATAAAATTAAGCTTATCCTTTAGCTTTACCCTTAAGTTAACTAATTTAACTTTTACCATGTCCTCTTTATATTCATACTATATAGTTAATATATTTACTATAAAATTCCAAGAGATAAAAAAAATGTATAATTAATGACATTAGTAATATCATATATGTCTTTTGTCCGAATATTATATTTTTAGGATTATTTTACCATTTAATAAAATATTATTTATTTTAAAAACTCATTTATGTCAATTTATAAACTATTCATATAAAGACTTTTAAAAAATCTATAACAACTTGATTCTTTCAAAAAACCTACATTAATTAAAATATAACAAGTTATATTAATCTATAAAATTAGTGTATGGCATAAAAAAGTTTCAAAAAAAAATTATTTTAATATTTATAATCTCATTTATTTAAAACATCCATTAATGTGGTAATCAATACATCATAATTGTGTCATAAATAAATTTATTTATTTGATATATAAAAATTGTAAATAAAATACCATGATATATTAAATATATTTATATTTATAATTACAATTTATATTTAAAAATATCACTTGTATAACCAATTATAAAAATGGTTTTACTAAGAGATATATGTTTATGTTACCTTTTCCTTAACTTTAAATTACTTTTTATAGTGTCATTTTCACTTAAAAGTGGATTCATGGGGTCTCAAAATCTACCCAAGGATTCCCATGGTAGGAACGGTATTAGAAAATAGGATTAGGATATGTTTTAGGGAAATTTAATATTATTATAATATTATTTTTTACCCTTATTTATCAAATTTACCCTTTAACCATGGTAAATAAAAATATTTACTAAAGTTACTACTCATAATGTCAAAATATAAAAGTTACCTATTTAAAAAATTTGTACCTCATGATTCTAAATATAGAATCCATTTTTTCAAATTCAAAACACAAAAGTTTCAGAAATTCATTTAAAATTAATTCTCATTTTCAAAACCAAAAAGCGTGTTTTTAAGAAATAATAACTATCAAAAGATTAACATTTGTTTATGTCCAATTTCAAAGTGAAATTACTTAAAATGACCAAAATTGGATTAAATGGTAAAAATATAACCAAATTAAACTTTAAAACCAATTAAAAATAAAATCTAACCATATAAATAAATTATATTAAAATGCTGTTTTGAATTAAAAATGCAGTGTTTTTTACTATTCATTAAAAAATGAACATTATCGGAAAAATACCAAAATTTCATCCAAAGTAAATTTTGATGTCCCAATTCTAAAGAAGAATTTTATTTTTTCAAATATAACATATAAAATTGACAAAAACTATTTTTAAAACGGTTTGGCTATCAAAAGTCGGTAAAACGACCTTTTAAAAATATTATATTTTTTTCATGCTTAAAATCGGATTCATTCTCATTTTAAGACTCTAAATTTTATTGGATAAATGTAAAGAAATTTAACAAACATTTATAATTATATTGTAGTTAATTCTGTTCATTCCATCTGATATAATGTCTAGGTGTTAACTACCATTTAAAATAATATTATATTATTATTTTTCAGTACGATACAGACTTGTGTGCAATATGAGATTTCAGACAAACCCATTATTGTGTGTCAGGTACCCCATAAGACATAGAATCTCCTTTAAAGTAAAATTAATATTTAATTTACAAATATTAATAAATATGAAAATTTCATATTCTTTATATACTTGGGATGTTACAAAAACAAAGATTCATTTTAAATTTTAGTAACAATATCAAAAGTATCTTGTTCAGAAAATTACAAGAATATTCCTTTTAAAAAAAATTCTAACAATTAACACATGGGTAAAACTAAATTTAAAAAATCATATGATAATATTTAATAATAATTGAAAACATTCTTATAAATCATGGATAATGACAAAAAGTATTTTTGATTAAAGAGATACATAAATTCGGGTTTCCTAAAAAATATTATTTTGGTATCATGATTATTTAAATAAAGGAAAATATATAATCTCTAGAAATAAATATATTATAATAAAATTCATGATATTATTGAGAGTTTTATTATAAAATTTCATCATTGGAAACTAAATCAAAAATAATATCAGTAAAGAATGAGACTGTAACATAATACTCTTACCTCGGGTCCCACACTCTTTAAAAGAACTATACCATCCTATATAATAAATTTAAATTTTTTATACTTATATAAAAAATATTTTTAATGGTTATAATATCATATATGATTCAATTATAATAATTAAACACCCATTTATTAATAATTATTTTTTAAAATCATCATTTCTAAGTGTTAATTGATTTGTTTTTCATGAAAATTTTCATTCTGTAGTTCTGGTCCTTATACTTAGATCGTGGTTACATCAACTCCAAAATTTTAATAATTATATAAAAATAATATATATTCATTATATTAATATTTATATTCATCCATAAAAGTTATAAAAATAAAAATTAATTACACCATTCATGGAGATGGTAGGTCTTACGTATGCATGAACTTTGTTTCCATTTTTGAAAGGATGTAGTAAAATATAGGTAAATAATAATACAACTTTATAGAATAATTATTAGATCATATATATCATATATATTCATTAAATTTATATTTATTTCAATTCATGAAAATTGGGAATGAAAAAATGAATCACATAACTTTGTGGGGGTGGTAGTCCACACGTACACATGAGAGACGTTATTATTTTCGAACAGATTAGAAGATGGTGAATAATGGTTATTAAATCTTAATAATAATAATTAATTATTTATTTTATAATGTATACCATATATTTAGTGTATGTATAAGAATAAATAAAATTAAAAATACTCAGTTAAGAGCTCTACCTTTTTGTTGAGAAACCTCTTTTGGCTTACACATTAATCCTTAAAAGGATGGTATTTTAAAAATACTAAAATATATTGGATGTGTATATGGAATATAAGAAGGTAAGTTTTAGGTATTTTCCATGATATAAAGATCAAAAAAATTAATAATGAAGGAGATGAGGTTCCCTTTTATAAGTGAGTGGAGGGGAACTCTTGGAATTATAGAAAGTATTTAATTAATAAAAATTATTTTTTGTGAAAAATGGATGAAAATATATGTAATTTGAATAAAATATTTTTATTATTTTAAATAATCACATTAAATAAAATTTATATATGTTTTTTTATGTTTTCAACTTTATCACTTTGTTTTAATCTTCATTAAACCTTTTCACAATTACCGTGATAATAATGTTTTCTACTCTTTAAGGGTCATGAATATTACTATAAAATAAAAAGTAACCAATAAATGGAAAATGGTTGATATTTTAAACCATATACCAATCATTTTAATGGATATCTTATTTTTTATTAATTTTAAATAATTTTATAAAAAAAAATTTCTATAAAATATCATGAATGTCAATTTTGGAACTATTAATTTTTTTTGACATTGAAAAGGCATGACAACAACAGAATATGAATATAAACCTTTAAATCATTAATAATATTTTATATTTATCTATAATATTAATTTAAAAAAATTATTCACTCATTTTATGTTATAATTAATATTTTTAAAATCATTTGTTCTTTCTATTAATTTAATAAATATTGTATCGACGTTGTGTAAGCATTTAAGGTAATAATTAAATCACTAAAAATTATAAAATATATATATAATAAAAAGTTAATTTTTATTTGGAATAAAAATTAATAACTAAACATAACCTCCTTTTATCCTTATGTGAAAATTTTAGAGATATGAAAATCAAGAGAGTGATATTTTGAAATTATTGTACTCTTGAAAAAATATAGTGGTCTTAAATGATTAAAAAACTAACCAAGTTGAAATATTTTAAATACTTTGCTGATAATGGTTGAAATACACTCATATATTAGCATAATATAAAGTGTTAGATAAATTTTTTAGATCCTTATCCCAAATTGTTAACCTTGTTTTACCTTTTTTACCCTTACCATGATGACGAATATTTACCAAGGTTACTATTTATAATAGAAAAAAATAAAAGGTAATTATTTATGAAATTTGAACCTAATAGTTAAAAATATTAAATCCAATTTAAATGATTAAGTTCCTATATTTTTAGGAAAATAATTTTAAAATATGCACGTAAAATGAAAAGAAAACAGTTTTTGAGAAAAATGTGTTTTTAAGCATAAAACTAGATTTTTTTTCTTATCTCATACCTCAAAAAAATTAGATGAATATTAAAAAATCATATTGAATATATAATATTTTTATTTCATTAAAATAATTCATCAATACAAATTAATATATTTTATTTAAATAAAAATACTTTATGCGCATAAATATTGTTTTCATAAAAACATCTCTATTTACCTCAAAATGCTTTTATTTTCATTTGTAACTATTTGATAACCAATTAATCTATTTTATACATATGTAAAAATTATTTTTTCCATAATTTAGTTATCCCTATTCATACTGATCAATATAACATCTATGTGATAACTGTCACATTAAATAATAATATCTCAATATTATAACATGCTTTGTATAAACTTAGTGTTGCGTATGGGGCATGCTATTAATGAAATCAAACAGAATTTATGAAAAATATCATAAAATATTAAGGTTTTATAGGATCATAGTAAAATAAAATATACATTTCAACTCCTAGAAAGACCTCTTATATGAATCCATCCACTTAAACCATATACCATTCTCAGTTAGGGTCATCATTGGAAATTATAATAATGATAGTCTTGAATAAACCATTTATAATAGCCTACCAAACCCAAAAAATTAGTAATTTCAAATTAATTCATGGGATTATCAAAAGAAACCCTGACATCAACCTTCTTGGGTTGTAATGATATATCTATCTAATATATATCATTCCCTAATAAGAGTATCTTTAGTATCCAATGGTGACACATTAAGATCTTGGCATGAATCTAATATGCTCTCAATGTATTCATCATGTTCTCTAATTAAAGTTCATATGTGTCATATTTCTAGGTGTATACTAGGGTATCATAAAATGAAAAAAACTATAAATAAATAAATTCATGAATGGAAGAATATATTTATCAGGCCCATAAATATATCTGGAATGTTTTTCAATCCAAACAGTATCACAAGGAACTCATAAAATTCATACTTAATATTGAAAGAAACATGTGGAATACCCTCTACTCTCACCCAAATTTGTTAAAAACCTAACCTCAAATAGATCTTTAGGAACCATCTAACTCTACTCACGTAATTTTATAATTCTTCTATTTAAGGAATTGGATAGTGGTTCTTTATTTTCATCTAAATTTGTAATCAATTAACTAAGGCTACCCTATACACTAACACCTGATCTAGCCCACTACAAGGCCCAATATTCATTCTCATTATCCTTGGGCTGGAAACCAGTTACAAGATCATCACTCTATAATTTAAACATAATTTCACCCAATTAAATATAAAAATAATGAATTATTTCATTTTAGAAACCCAACATGGTCACTTCATATGTTGAAGATGTCATAAATGTGAAATAAACAAATTTCAAATTAAGATACATTCAAAACGTCATAAAAGTAATATATCTAACCAAAAACCATAGATATGACTATTATACATTTTCATAACTAACAAGAGTTTTATACATCCATTCATACTTAAAACCCCATCATGAGTCCAAAATATGGGATAAATAGGATGCATTGTAAATTTTCCAAAATACCTAAGTATAACCAAAATATATATCAAAAAATGTGACAAAAATGATAAATAATGCTTACCATATTCATTTAAAAAATTATCACCCTCCACTTTTCACTTCCACTATAATAGAACAAGGGATAACAAATATATTTTATCTCAAACCCATTATTTCCCTTTACTAGCATCAGATAAGTTCACCATGGACAAGGGAGGCCAGAATAAGTGGGTGTTTTGGGGACCTTAGACCCAAACACCCTCGATGCCAGCTCCACAATCTATCTAAAGGTTGGTTATAGGGGAAGAATAATGGTTTGGAGAATAAAGTACTAAATTAGGAGTCCTTGTTTAATAAAAGGCCCCTTAAAGAAGGATCATCGATTAAGCTGGGGAACCGTTTTGAAGGTCTAGATTCTTAAGATCCACCTCTGACTCAAGAGGAGGATACTTCAGGTGATAATAGCTATAGTCAAATCTCAGTGGATATCATGGACCGAATTCAAGGTAAATATCCTCACATCCCTATAATAAAGAAAGGATAAAAAGGTATTTGAGATATAGGGAAATGTATTATGGTCCAAGGGAAAACCAAAGGAATGAAAGGATTACTCCCACTTTCCAAAACCGATGGAGACTTGTTCAGCCAAGAAGAGCAGAAATAAAGAAAGAAAATCCCACCAGAATGGGGAAAGTGAAGAATCATATAGGAATATAAGAGATAGTGAAGAAGTGGATGGGGAGTGCTTGAAAATAATCTTGTACTCCAAGGAAGAAATTCAAGAATAAATTTTCCATCCCAATGTATCAGAAGAGGAGATTAAAAGAATTTATGAAAGAAATCTTCAAGTTAATTCCAATGAGGAGAAAAAAGTTTGGATAGAAAAATAAGACCGAATCATGGCCTGAGGTTTCAATCATAGAAAAATCAACTCGGATAAATTTATTTAGACAATGAATGGGTTGATTACTCGCCTAGAAGAGCTTATTAGAGAGGATCCAAATATCCAGGTTAGTACACTATAATGGTAACTATATAGGTTACCTGATTCAAGTAATCATAGCCTTGTGTTTAATAATTTTGTGAGCTCTTTCTGCATGTAGTGGTTATTGTTTGCAAACTATGGTTTCCAATTTTTCCTTAAAATGGCTTAATAAAAATTTAAATTTGGATTGATGGGTGTAATTGAATACTCCCAGTATGATTCCCCCACATGATATATGTATAACCTTTATAAAATAGACCATTCCATAATATTTTGAACTAATATGAAGGAAGTATATTTTTATTTTTATGATCAAATCATCAAAAGAGTTTTCATGATTATACCATTCATTGAAAAATAACTCATTTTTTTAAATTTATTCAAGAGAACACATTTCCCCTAAGGAGATACAAATAATAAATAATCTTATAAATCAATTTTTGTCAAGACATATTGAGATATAACCTATGGGAATAAGGAAAGGGAACCTAGGATCCACATACTATATCAAATCAATATTTATATCCAATAATGTGAGGCTATTATCTATAGTGGAATCTAACATTAGTGATAGATCCCATAATGGAACTAGCCAAATTAGCATATGAAACTAGTCCACATTATTTAGAGTGGCATCACAACTAAGAAATAAATAGTATAGGTAGAGTTACATCATCATCTAGTATAAGTACTTATCACTAGAATTCATCCTATGTAACCAATATATTTCCATTAAATTTTATGATAATAAAACTAACCAAATAATTCAAAACAAGGTACATGAAATACCATTATTTCCATTAACTATCATCCATCAAATAAATTCAGATATATATATATATATAATAAAAAATGGGAAATCATATAAAAGATTATGTATTAATAACACTTTGAATATTTCAACACCTCTTTATCCTTGGAAATAAATTATAAAAAAAATTCATCCTTTCTTTATAATTAATTATAAACCATTTCACCAAAATATATTAAATTATTTCATAATAAATAATCATTTTCAATTCATCAAACATCTAGTGTGAAAATTTTATACAAAATTTTTTATATACATTTTTTAACATACCTTCATTATATCCATTGAAACAAATAAAATTCCAATTAAAATAAAAATAAAAAAATTATAGATTTCTAGAATAGATTTTACTCAAGTTATAAAATAATTTAAAACAAGAAATTATTCATAGTTTTTTAAAAAGAAGGAAATTCTATAGATTTATATAAAAAAATTTATGAATTCATTAACACATGGTATTTTTTTCATAGGAGGGTGGGGATATTTATAAAATATTGATTATAATCCCTAACATTGAAAACTCTTCTATTTAAATTTTCTTGATATGAAACCCTAAGTTAGCATGACCATGATAAGATAAGAAAATGTAATTATGGAAAAATTAAGATAGGATGAGATTTAGAGTGAATTATATGAATGAATCGCACCTACTTAATTATGTTTCAAAAAATAATAATCCAAAATTAGAGAATAATTATGTGTGGTAGATGAGAGGATCTCATAGAATGTGCCCCGTGATGTGAGGAGAAAAATAAATGCCAAATTTATATAATTATGGAATTTAAAATTAAAATTACCTATGTTTTTAAAGATTTTTTAGTTTAATTAATGAATTAGTATAATAATACAACAACTATTCATATGCATCTGAAATAAAAAAAATTACATGCATGGTTAGATAAATCATGCTTCAACTGTGTATTCAGTTCTACTATACCCTCACTAAGATTGCATGGTTCAAATGCTCAGTTAGGGTAACTATGAACCCCATACATACATTCTTATAATTGTCTCAAAAATTCTACAATTTTATTCAAATTATAAAAGTAAAAAATAAAACAAAAACGAATGAATAAATCCTTGTAAAGTGACATCATGGGTGTCAAAATTCTCCAACCATATAAATTCATGAACCAAAATGAAAGATCATTGATATGAGAAGAGGTGAGGGAATTTATCTATCATTTTTAACTTTTCCTCACATATTTTATGATAATCAATTCATTGATTCCATAAAACAAGGATCAATGAAATAGAATTCTCTAAAAACAATTTATTTTGAAAATCAATAACCTAAATCAGTTTCTAAAGTGTAAAATCATTATATTCCAATTCAAATTATTCCAAATTCATAAGGTGTGATGGTTCAGGATTATAATTATAAAATCAAGAGACATGGTATATGTCATGAATCAATTTCACCAAAGGGGTAGTGTAAACTAATATAATACATTTTCAATACTTTCAATAATATCAAAAGGTCCCACATAAATCTTCATGCGATTAATATTTCCCCATCTATATATAACCAAATAATATAGATGATTTCAAGAATATATGATCATAAATTGAGAACTCTAATGGTCTAATATTTCAATTCGTGTTGGAATGCACATGAATATGAGATTTATTATATGTTTTCAAATAATATTAGTCTTCATTGTTGTTTCCTATATTATACTCATTCCCACTAGAGATGATTCACCAATATCAACCCAAATAAGGGGATACCAAAAATTATAAATATATAATTCTTCATAGGGATCCATAATTTTAAGTGATTGATAACTATTATTATGTAAAAAATCAACCAATGATAGTTGAGCATCCCATGATCCTAAAAATTCCAGTACAGATGGAGGGATAATATCTAATAAAATTTCAATTTCCTCTCAATTTTCCAATTATTTTGGGGTTTATATGTCACAATAAGAATGAAATTGATTCTAATATACCCCTAAAATAATTTCTATAGTAGATATTTGAATCATAGATGTCGATTAGAATTTTTAGTTGAAGAAAAACCATGAAACTATAAAATTTAATCCCTGTAAATCTTCCCATGGTCTTCTACATTCATACTATCTTTTATCAAAATTAAATGGGTTGATTTAGTCATTCTATCAATGGTCACCCAGTTATAATTCTTTATATTTGTTTTATAAGGAAATATAATGATAAACCCCATGTATATCACATCCCACTTATAAGTAGGTATATATTAAGATTAAAGTGTTCTAAGAGGTGTTTGGTTCTCCATATTTACTTGTTGAAAATTGAATAATTAAGACACTTATTTGATAATATCGCTTCTTGTACCAAGCCACTAATAATAATGTTTTATATCATAATACATTTTTGTAAGATCATGGACCTGGATTCCACTTAATAGGGCCATGAGCTGAGTTGGTCGCATAGCCTCAAATGCATGTCCCCAAATTCTAGGGGCTACCAACAAGTAGTAAGGGCCAAGGTGAGTATGTGGGCATAATGTTCCCTCATTACCAAAGTGTAACACAAAAAAAAAATAATATACAAGTAGAAAAAGCTGTATAATGACCAAAAAATAAGTAAATAGAAGAATAAAGATATAATAAACAATGCCAAAAGATATATCACATAAAAAATGATGATACATGTAATATTTTTCTAATAAAGAATCCAAAATAGGTACATTACAGTCAATTACAATACATGTATCAAAAGTTAAAAAATTACAAAAACTATCCATCTAGCATCATGATCCTCAGCTCGGTCACATGTTCCCCTGGTCCTGAGAAGTAATCAAGTACCTATAGTAGGGTGTTTTCCATTATCAACATTTTCAATCATATATTCTGTTTGGGTACCTAATCATGGTTCAAATAGTGTGTGAGACTACATCCCAGTTAGAAACCACCCATTTTCAGGTCCCAATCAGTCAGTGAATATATAGAACATAGTGTGTAGGAAATAATACTAATAAAAAAGGATGTAACCAAAATTAAACATTATATAAGTACAAGTTCTCACTTCAAGTCCAATAGAATTAATCAATTTCATTTTGAGGATGAATCTCTAATTTAACTGACAGAACCTTATTATCTATAACATTCTCCTTTAACAATTAAATTACATTTAGAATGTAAGCCTCGAGACCTGGATCATAGAACAAAATCCCCCATAGCACATGTATCTAAGGAATCCTAAACAGTCTATCCATATAGATATAAGTCAAGATCGAATTCAAGCTTATGCTTTGGCCATCTAGATGCATCATATCACTCTTTTTTTTTATTTCATAAACCTAATCCCACCCTTGTAATTATTAAGTCTAAATAAAAATATCACTCCAGTTATAGGATAAACCAACACCCTATAAGCCTATCCATGGAGAGCCTCTCAAGAACCCATATATCACTCTAGGTGTGGTATAACATTCTTTCCAATTGAGACGGTCCTTGGTGGTCCACTATGGGAGTACATGTATCACCCATGTCTATATAATCAATGCCCATGAGTCCATACATGTAATTCTCATATGAATCCATGTATCACTTGGTTTATAAGTCAAGCCTTAGAATCCATCCTTGAAGTCCTCTAGGGAGTCCGAGTATCACTCAAGAATAAGCAAGGTACATGCCAATTGAGTCCATCCATGGAATTATCATGTGAATTCATGTATCACCCAATGAATTTAAGCATTCATTCAATTAAATTACATTTAATCAATATCAATTAGCTATCTCAAGGTCAGCACCAAGAACATATCAATTTTTTCTCACCTCAAAAGGTGTTCTAAGTCATTTCCCAAGATTAGAAGGCTTGGATCATAATTAATCACATGGTAATTTGAATTAAAAGAGAAATTAATGCTTAATAAATAATTTCCATGGAATAAACATCATTTACTCATGTTAGGAAAATCATTAATACAACATTCTCATGATTAAAACTTTATTACTTTCCATAGCCACTATTTAACATACATGGGTTATTCAATAAAAAGGATAAATTAATGATTAAATAATCAATGAAATGAAAAGGTAAAAGTTTAATGATCAAAACCATACCTTACCTTTAATCCAATTCATTTACAATTGATATCACCATTCAATACACTTAAAATAATGATTTAAAAATATCAATTTAACACTCAATATCCCATCACATGGGGTAAAAAGGCTCACCCTAAGGTATCCAAGTCAAAATACCCCAATGGTGTTCCATCCATATAACCAACACACTAAAATTGGTGGTTTCATTTAATTCAAGGTTCTTAACCTATAAACAAACATAAACAAGCTGCTTCAACTGAACAGACCATTCCTAGAAGTTCTAGTATTAAATTTCATTTTAAGGTGATTCTTATAAATTGGTTGCATGGAACAAAAACATATATAAATAGTTCTACTTTATTAAAAAGGCATGAGACCACATACCTTAGGTCCTTTGATAGCTCATCCAGTATCAGCTCCTGATTCGGCCAAGATTGGTAGGAAAATGAATAACATACAAAGAACCTAATAATAGGGTAAATGATATTACACCTAAATAACTCAATGTATATCCCAAAGAATTAATAAAGGATAATCAAGAATCAAGGTCTTACCATTAAAAATCCAACAAGATGAACAACCTTCAATTTCGATATCAGATGGAGAATCATTCTAGAATCCAAGAATAGTCAAAGAGGAGAGATCTCAAAAGAATTATCTTATTGTGTGGTAGAAAGAAACCAAAATTTAGGTTTATGAAGGTTTTTTATTTAATTTAAAATTATTAAATTCCACATAATTTAAAGGGTCACATGGTTTAGGTGTACATTTTTTCATACCATGCACCAACAGTGCACAGTTGGCTGTAGGCTAGGGGCACCTGCACGGTTACCTCATACGGTTTGACTAACCATATAGAAACTGTGAAAAACACCTTTTAAGGATTAGATACCTAGATGTATGTTTGTTTAACTCAAATTTCAGGGTTTTTTTGAACTATGTAGCCTATTCCTGATCTCTACCACTCCCTCATACCGTTTGTTAAACCATGCAGCTTTCCCTGAATAGTTTACTCTAACTATGAACCATGCCATTTACACCAAAAAGTTTGGGTTTTAGGAACTGAACCAACACTGGAAATCTTTGAAATATGCATAACCTCAAAGGGTATTCACATTATTCCAAATTCAAACATTTAAACTGAGAATTGATGGAAATAAAAGGATTATTACCTGAAAGAAGAAATGGGTTCTTAAAAAATTCTACCTTAGAGAAATTCATCCTAAAATTTCCTTCTCAAGGGTTCTTAAGTATGTTTGAGAATAAATCTAGCCACTAAAATCCTACATCGGCCTCTAAGTCCTCAGTCTCATCTTGTACTTGATCGTTTTTTCATAACACCCATACAAAAGGAACTGACCATCCTAGGAGAAACTTTATACTACGATACACAATATGTATAGGATGATCCTCAAAGGACACATATACCTATAACTCAAACTCTAAAAGATTAAATTCATGAGATGGGTCTGAATAATAGTGTTGTAGGTGAGAAACAAGGAAGACATCATTCATGGATAGATACCTCTAAGGTAACTTCAACTAATAGTCTATCGGTCCGACTCACTCCAGAACCTTGAATGGAGTGATTTATCTTGGTGAAAAACTACCATGTTTCCTAATTATCCTATTTCCCATCATTGGTAAAACACACAAGAAACTTGATCCCTAACCTTGAACTATAGAGGCTGTTTGCGTTTATTAGTGTATGATTTCTAACGAGACTACGCAGTAACCATATGCTTATGAATCAACTACACCTTCTTTGTGGTTTCCTGAACAAGTAGGGGTCCAATCTTAGCTTCCTCTAATACCTTTAACCAACACATGGGTGGTCGATATGAATTACCATAAAAAATCTCATAAGGCGCCATCTGAATAGTAGCATGAAATTTACTGTTTTATGATAATTCAACCAGGGATATATTCCACTCTCAAGAACCCTCAAAATCTAGTACGCAAGCTCACAGAATGTTCTCGAGCGCTTGAACTGCATGCTCTGACTGGCCATTTGTCTGTGGGTGTTATGGTGTGCCTCAGATAACCTGTTTACCCCACACCCTCTATAGATATTTCTAGAACCGTGAAGTAAACTAGGAATCCCTATAAAAAACAATAGTGTGTGGGGCCCCATGAAGTCATACTATCTCACAGATGGACAACCTCTCATGATCATCAACACTAAATATTTCCTTGATCTAAAGGAAATTTGAAACTATCATAATCCTATAAACAAAAACCCATACAACATCATTACTTAGAGATAACTTCGGTAAACCTATCATGAAATCTATTGCAACGTCAACCCAATTTAACTCAGGGTTTAGTAACTACTATAAAAGTTAGGCTGGTTACTGGTGTTCTTCCTTTACCTATTAATAGGTTTAACATCTCATGAAAAATAACCTACATCACTTTTTATACCTCCCCACAATAACTGATGATCTATATCTTGATACATATTGGTGATGTCAGGGTACACCGCCCAATCTGAATCATGAAAATCCCACATCATCTCCTCATTCATGTCTATTGAAACTGATACGCAACCATGTATATGAAAAATATCATCCTTTCCTATAATACAAATAGGATGACGGTCCTCACTTGTGACACTATCCCATAGGACTAGGCCCCCAAAGTCCAAAATCTTCCTCATCCTCACATTATCCATTAGTAAAGACGTCACATATAAGGATGATAGAAAAGTCTATACCTGACTATTGTGCACCTCCAAGTGCATCTCAGAGAACAAATTCAAAAGCTATCACTCACTAATGGCCTATTTCACTACTTGTATCCGAGTCTTCCTGCTCTGTGCATCTTCCATGGCATTTCATTTATTAGCTGTGTAGGAAATCCTAAAATAAAAATAATGTAGGTACTCCACCCACCTTCACTACCTCATATTCATATCATCCTATGCGAATATGTACTTCATGTTTTTTTTGGTCCGTGTACACCACAAAACAATATACTAGTAATAAATATCACCAACTGTGCAATGTTTGAACAACTGTTGATAAATTGAGATCATGTGTTGGTTAATTCCTCTCATGTTCCCTCAACTATAGAGGCCCATACACTACGACTCTATCACATTGTATAATAATTGATCCAATCTCAATACCTGATGCATCATAGTACATAGTGTAACTCCCTCCTAACTCTGGATGAATTAGTATCGATGTTGAAGTCAATCTCCCTTTTATCTCTCGAAAATTCATCTCATAGGAGTCGTTGCATACATAATTCACACCATTCTTATTCAATCCCATAAATAATGATTCTATGTGTGAGAAGTCCTTTATAAAATGCTTTTAGTAACCATCCATCTCTAAGAAACTCTACACCTTAAATACATTCTTGGGATGCTCCTAGGATACTACAACTCTCACCTTCTCTGGTTACACTAATACTCGTGTCTCTGAGATCATGTGAACCAAGAAGTTAATCTAATTCATCAATAAGTTTCACTTTGTGAGGTTATCATATAACTTATTCTCTCTCAGTTTATTCAATATGATCTTAAGATGTTTGACATGGTCATGTAAACTATGAGAATATACCAAGATATCATCCATGAAAACCACCACAAACGAATCAATATAAGTTTGGAACACTCGGTTCATCAGTTCCATGAAGACTGCTAGCGCGTTCGTAAGACTGAACAGAATAAAAAGTACTCATATAGACTATACATGCTATGAAAAGTTATGCATGGTATGTCCGATGATATAAAATTCACATGATGATAAATGAATCTAAAATCAATCTTTTATAAGACCTTATCTCCTATGATCTAGTCGAAGAGTTCATCTATCTATGGTAGATGATATTGGTTCTTAACCATTAGTTGGTTCTATTTTTTGTAATCCACACATGGTCTACGAGTTCCACCCACCTATTTTGCAAAAAGGACTGGAAAATCCCATGGGGAAGTATTGGGTAAGATGAAACCTTTTTCCTCTAAATCCTCTATATACCTCTTGAGCTCTTTCATCTCTGTAGTATTCATCCTGTAAAGAAGTATGGATACGGGTGTATCTCCTAGAACTAGCTCAATAAGAACTCTACCTATCTCAGTGGACGTAATCCTAAAAAATTATTTTGGGAAAACATCCCTGAAATGATCAACCAGAAGAGGGAAATCAGCCGTATGTGTTCTCGGATAATCTAGATATAAACATGTAATATAGGCTGTCATTCTACCCATCCCATGTTGCTTAGGTCCAACTCATCTCACTTGGACATCCCATTCACCCTTGTGAATAAACACTATTCCCTTTGGTTATGTGAAGGTTACCCTAAGAAGATAGTAGTCAATGAAAGAATGAAATGGAACCAACCAGTCCATCCTAAGAATGATGTAAAAGCCCATAATCTTGAGGAAATATAGGTATCATATAGAGTGACACTAGCCAATATCAAGGGAAAACTCCCTACATGAACATAAATCCACTGTTCTAATCCCCAATGATGTTTCAAGTGTCATGATTCCATAAAAAGTATAAAAAATGAGACCAAGGATATCCATAACAGGAATAACTATAAAGCTATGTGAATCCTCTATCTCTAAAAGGGATGAAGATAAATTAGAGTCTACTAGGATAATACCTCTAATATTAGAAGGTTTGGGATCCTACTCCTGATGGGTCTATTTCACTTCATATACCTGGCTTGAACTGCAACCATGTGATATCACCAAGCTAACTTGATCAGATCTGCTCTGTTTTCACTGTAAAATCAAGTTTTGACTACCACAGACATGATCACCACCTTGAACTGATCATCCAGATATGCTTCATCTCCCTTCCTAATGAGAATCTATTGACCCCACTTTGGAATGTGGAGTCAGTGCACACCCTTCCTCACTAGTTGGTGGTGGAAAATTTATATAGAAGCATTGTATATGGCCTAATTTTACATAGTATCGGCACTTAACTGGGTCCCTCATACAGTGTGGCCTCGTATGTCCCATACTATTACATGGGTAGCACCTCACCTGGATAACTGAGTGTGTTCTTTGGCTACTCGAATCACCACATGGAAGCTCCATATGATAATTCTTACTACTAGTTGATGTTGTACCATATCTAGATGTGGAGCCACCCTGGCTCACACCCCCATCCTCACTCAGGGCATGCTCTGTGATAAGCACATAATTCGTTATTCCAAAAATAGTATTCAAAAAAAAGATATCACATATGATTAGATGATGTACCTAAGACCATCCTTGAACCGTCTATATTTTGATAAATCATCACCCACTAGAATTGGTTTGAAATGTTGGAACTCAGTAAAATGGTATGATTAATCCATAACAGACAGTGTGCCCTGCTCTAGATTCAATAACTCTTAGGAACTATCATCCATCAATGACTCGGGAGAGAAATAATCATAGAAGGTCATATGAAAATCCATCCAGGTCATCTCTTGATGAAGATCCATCTAAGAAATAACATCCCACCATCTCTTGGAGTAATCACACAACACATACATAGTGATATTTACCCTCCTCTCTTGAGGAGTATCTAGATGCTTGAAGATAGATAGTATGGATTCTATCCATGAATCCACAACATGTGGTATGTCATCCCACCAAAAATGTGATAGTATGTTGTTACTGAAACTCATGTGTCAACTCTTCTATAGTCGAGGTAGGTCGCGGTACTCCCTAAACAGTCTTCATGCACTTTATAAAGACTTCACGGAACTATGCATCAACAACTACATCTGGTACCATGACTGGTTCCATAACTAGAACTACTAAAGGATCCCCTAGTATCCCATGTCCCACCACCTCTGTAGTGTGGTCTTCTCCACCCTTATGTAATACGACTGGATGACGTCATGGAGACATACCTCTACAAATTCCAAGTTCACACCTTATATCAAGAACAATACCAAGGTTCACAGCTCCTAAGTGCATATATTTAAGTAGGATTGGTAAAATCCTTCCTCTATAAGAACAAATCCCTTTTCATACTCCATGATTCAGGTCTAGATATTATATAGATCTTGTCAGTTTTGGTCAAGTTCTCTTCCAAGAGAAACTCATGTTTTCATGTAAAATCTCTCTTGAATTCACACATTCATTTTCTCTTGAATTCATTATCATTTCATAGTTATCATAGTTCACTTTAAATTGGTGTAACTAAATGGTTCACTAAATTCTAATCCATGAGGTCTCATACTCCTCGGAAAGCAAACCATGAATTTCACCTAATTCACACTATAACACATATCAGTATACCTATCAAAATAGCATTCAATAATTAATTCATCCCAAATGGAATGGAATAATGCATGGAATCTGATTTTTAGAAAGTGACTAATATGATGCATGAGAGGGAATACCCTCATCTCATCTGGTTGCAACATAATAGAACCCATAATCATCTCAATAATGACATTGTAAATTTGGTGCATCACCCAATGATGGAATCAAATCAACTATAATTGTATAAATCTAGAAAGCTACAGTCTCATTTTAGGAAATTTTAATTTTTCCAATATGTGGGGTAGCTACTCCCAGGCACTTCTCATTACCAAACTCCATTTCCTTCCCATACCTTTCAATTTTCACCAAATAGTAAAGGAAATCTTAAAATAATTGCTCTGATACCACTTTGTAATGTCGCAGACCCAACTTTCACTCTATAGTTCCCGAAGCCCAGTGGGACACATGGCCTCAAGCGCATCTCCCCAAACACCATAGGCTATTGATTATCAGTGAGGTCCTAGGTGAGTCTATAGGGAGACTATTCCCTCATTACTAGAGTAAAACACATTGGAATCAATAATATACATGTAGCGGAAGAATTATAATAACCAGTAAATAAATAAATAGTGGAAGACCGGTATAATAAACAATTCCAAAAGATATCTCACATACAAAATGATGATACATGTAATATGTCTCTAATAAAGAATCCAAAACATGTACATAGAATTCATTTACAATAAATGTATCAAAAGTATAAAAAGTACAAAAAATATTCAGCTAGAATTTTGATTCTCAACTTAGCCTCATACTCCCCTACTCTAAAGCAGCAATCAAGTACTTGTAGTTGGGATATTTCACTTATCAAAACCTACAATCATATAGTCTATTTTGCTACCCGAGGGTGTCCCAAGCAAGTTGTGAGAATAAATCTCAGTAGGAAACCACCCATGGTCTAGTTCCATTCAGTCAGTGAATATATAAAATAGAATGTGAAGGAAATAAAATTAATAAATCAAGGAAGTGATAAAAATTAAATGTCTTATAAGTCTAGCTTATCATTTTTTGTCCAATTGAATTAATCAATTTTATTTTAAGGATAAGTATATGATTTAACAGCCTTTAATTTTTCATCCATAACATGATATTTTAACAGTTAAATTCCATTTAGTTTGTAAGTCTTGAGACCTGTGGCATAGCCCGATGTCCACTATAACACTTGTATCCAAGGATGATTAAATAGGTAATCTATATAGTTATAATTCAAGACTGAATAAAATATTGTTCTTTTAATACGAAGATACATCATATAAGTCATTTCATTCATTTTATTCATTTATGGACCTGAGATCGTCCTTGTCATTCCTAAGTTGGAATCCAAGTATCACTCTAGGTATAACATAAACCCACACCCTACAATCCCATTCATGGTTAAACTCTCAAGAAACCATGTATCACTCTAGGTGTGGTATAACATTCCTACCAGTAGATTTTATCATTGTTGGTCCACTATGAGATCCAAATTATCAACCATGGATATATAATCAATACCCTTGCATCTGTCTAAGGCATTCTCATATGAATTTAGGTATCACTCATTATAAAAGACAAAAAGTAGAGTGTGTCCATGGTAGTATTCTAGGGAGTCCAAGTATCACTCAAGAATAAGCAACATATAGTCCAATTGAGTCCTTCCATGGAATTATCATATGAATCCATGTATCACCTAAGGAATTTAATCATTCATTAAATTCAATTACGTTTAATCAATTTTAATTATCTATGTAAAGGTCAACACCAATAACATTTCAATTATATCTCCCCTCATAATTTATTACAAGTCATTTTCCAATCTTATAAGGCTTGGATTATAATAACTCACATGGTTATTTTAATTAAAAGAGAAATTTGTTCTTAATCAAGAATTTTTATGGCATAGAAACCATTTACTCATTTGGTAAAAATCATTATAACAAGATTCTCATGCTTAAAACTTTATTATTGGAACAACATCTATTTAACTCACATGGGAACTTCAATAAAAAGTTGAAATTCATTCTTAAACAAGAAAAGACATAAAAAGGTACAAGGGTCAAGGTCAAAACAATACCTTACCTTTAATCCACTTTATTTTCAATTTATATCATCATTCAATCCATGTGATAATTTGATTTAAAAATATCAATTTAATATTTAACATACCATGACATGGGGTATATGGTAACACCCTATAGTATCCATTTCAAAAGCCACCCATGTTGGTCTATCCACATAACCAACACACCCAAAGGGGTAGTTCCATTTAATTCAATGTTCTCAACCTATAAACAGATATAAACAATCCTCTTTAATGGAACAATCCATGCCTTTCCATTCTAGGATCCAATTTTATTTTAAGCAGATGCTCAAAAATTGGGAATGTGGAATAATGACATATATAAACATCTCAACTATAATTAAAATTCATGAGACCACCTACCTTAGGTTTTTAGTTGATATCTCTTCCAGTATCATCTTTTGATTCAGATCAGATCAGTAGAAAAATGAATAATGGAAGAATACCCTAATAATAGGTAAAATCAGCTTGCACCTAAATAAAGCAACTGATATCCATAAGAATGGATAACAGATAAAAAGGAATCAAGGTATTATTGTTACGGATCCAATGAGATGAATGGATTTTGATTTTGAGATTAGATGGATAATCTATCGTGAATCCAAGAATAGTTGAGGAAGAGAGAACCCAAAATATGTATCTTTATATGAGGGAGAAATAATCCTGTATTTAGGTTTAAGAAGGTTTTTAATTTAATTTAAAATTATTAAATTTACCAAAATTTAAAGGGTGCATGGTTTGTCAAACCATGCACTAACTGTGACTGGTTGGTTGTAGGAAAGGGGAACCTGTATGGTTACCTTGCACGGTTTGACTAACCATGTGAAAACCATGAAAAAACACACTATTAAGATTGAATACCTCTCCACATAGTCGTGAAACCCAAATCGTATGGTTTTTCAGAAATAATGTGGCATATTCCTTATATCTTCCCCTTCCTCACAAGGCTTGTTAAATGGTGTGACATACCCCACATAGTTTACTCTAACTGTGCACCAGGCCATTTTCACCCAAAAGGTTGGTTTTCAGGCTCCAAACCAACCCCAGACACCCCCAGTACCTCCACACCGTCAAAGGGTATTTTCATTAAGCCACATTTAACCATTTAAATAAAATAATTAATGGAAATTAAAGGATTCATACCTCAAAGAGGAACTTGGTTCATACAATTTTTTGGTGACTATATTAACATCACATTATATGATATTATAGTCTCCTATTAATTCTTTTTTGAATGTAATAGTGGAGACAAAGTGGTTCCTAAATCATAGTATTCCATTCGATGAAATTGAACAAATATTGATGGAATCCCTAATATTTAAGATACCCTTAATACACTAATAATACAAATTTAAATTATTATCTTGATGAATTAACTCAAGAAAGGAATGAATAATTTACAAACATGATAATAGATTCACTACCTTCTCTTATTTCAAAACGAAATTTTTTTCCACAAAATACTCATCAAATATCATTAATCACTGGAATATTTCAATTCCTACTATAAGAATATCCTCTTAGAAGTATTATTGACCACATTCTCCTTTGTATGTGTATTTTAAAGAACAAAATTGAATGATTATGATCTGTATAAACTATAAACTTCTCACCAAATAGGTGGTGTCACAAACATTTCAATGAATGCATGATTATCGCCAACTCAAGTTAAGGGGTTAAGTAGTTTTTCTCATGGGGATATAATTGGAAAGAACCATATTCCACCACATGATCGTATTTTATAATCACACAACCCAATACCATTATAAAGGAATCATAATAAACCATTTATTCTTCTTAATGATTAGATATAATTGGAACTATAGTCAATGTTGATCTTTGTTTCAACCCATAAAAGGGTCCCTAACATTTATTTCTCTATTTAAAATTCAATATTTTGTGAGAGAGAGACATAAAAGGTAAATAAATTATTGATAAATCATTTAAGAATCACTATTAGTATCATACTAAACACAATAATCTATGTATATTTAAGTCATTATTTGGAACTTCCCATGACATAACAAGGTTTTCCTCCCTTGGATCAACTATTACTCTTTATTTTTAGACCACATGTCTCAAGAACTTCACTTCTTAGATCTAGTGGTTTCACTTAGATAACATTTTACATTGGATATTGTCTCTAATAATTTCCAAAAAAATCCATAGGTGATGATCATCGACCTATTTATATTTTTAACGCACCAAAATATCATCCATAAAAACATATATTAGGGAGTTGAGGTATTGATGAAAGATAAATATCATAAGAACCATAAAAACCATAGGATTTATTTTCAAATGAAATGGAATCATAAGTTATTCAAAGTGAGAATATATACTTTGGAAAAATATCTTGGGAATATAAACTTCCTTCACACTGAGATGTTCATACCCAAACATAAGATAAATTTTATAGAACCACTTTTTTCCATGAAACTAATAAAATTCCCCCATTAATATGGAGAAGAGGGTATTTTATTCAGTTTATATTGATTTAACATTCGATAATCAATTCATAGGCTTGATTTCCTATAATCCTTCTTATAAAAGAGCATAATAGTTACCCATGTAGATACACTAAGATGAGTAAAACCATTAGATTCCAAATCATCATGTGGATTCTTAAACTCTATGTTTAGTGGATTAATTTGATATAAATGAATGTATAAATGTTTTATCCTAGGGATAATATTGATATAAAATTTTTCATATTTCTTTATAGGCAGGTTTGAGAAATCATTGGGAAAAATTCGGAAAATATTTTACAATAGAAGGAAGCTATTTCCATATGATTACTTTACTAGATTCCCCTAAAATAAATAGTAGCCGATATTAACAGTTACCCACTTTGAGAAGAGAAGTTCTATATTGACTTTATTGGAGATCCAATTATCCTTGGAATAGATGACATTTCCTATCAAAAGAGACAAAGACCACCATTTTGTGATAACAATCAATATAATTTTTTATATTAAATCATTTAATACATACCTGAGATGATATCAAAGAGGTTAATATTATAGGAAAAATCTCATAAAAACACTAATTTTGAAATATATCTATCGAATGATGGAAAATGAATACCTTTCTTATCCCACAAACCAAGATGGGTTGATCTCTCCATCACATAAGGCATCATCTCAAATGGGAGATTCAACATATACTCATTTTGGGTATAAATAAAAGTGGGATATGAACCTATATCAAATCAATAAATATTCATAAATAATGCAATCAATATAGTAAATCACACCATTACAGACCCAAATTCATGTTTTTCAAGTACTTGTTCAACTATATATAAAATCCAAGATTTGGGATGATTATGTGATATCACTCTAAGTTAAGGATCACTTCTTGATTGACTTGGTAGTAACAAGAGTCACCTCTTCATTAATGATCCTAAGGATGATACCCTTATTCCTTATAGTCATCATACTTATTCTGAGACACCTTTAGAGCAGAATAACCCATACTAGTTCTATTTAGAGGATTAATATCGTAAATCCTCTAGATATGTTTCATTCACCCAAAAGCATGAAAATCCTTTGAATACACTTAACATAAATTTTTTCAGTTCCCATTATTTCTATTTTATTAATATATAAGATTCATTCTCCCCATCAGATCAAATTAGGTATATTGAGATGGACACCTTGAATCACTACCACTTCCTTGTTTGAACTCATATTGCTTCCTTTTATACTCTAATAATTTACATTCTCTTCCTCTTAGGTCATAATAATAACTTACACCCATATAAGAAAATTCATATTGATCTGTCTCTACCATCATTTCTTTATCCACTACCTTGACATTGAAGGATAGTTTGAGAAAGAACACTTTTGACTAAATGTTAAGGTGAAGTCTGTTCTCAAACCATCAAGATTTAAGAGTTTCATTCATGACCATCACTAGTATAAAATTAAATAGCTATTTGAATTATTTTATGTAATCAATAACTATATAATTTCCTTGTTGGACACATATGAATTTTTAGTACTTATCCAAATTCATTTTTTCAAGGTAAAATTGTTGTCTGAACATGGTTTTGAAGTCATTTTGTCTTAGATTCTCATGAATTTTGGAATGAATAAATGATTCTCACCAATACATAATAAGACCTTCAAGTATGAATGTGGGGAATTTCATTTTTTTAGACTTAATAGTGTTGAGGAATATGAAAATTCTTCTTATATTCTCCATTTACTCCACATATTTCTAAATATTTTTACTACCTTGGAAAGAGGGATGATTATGATAAATGAATTCTTGAGTTTAGTATATGACTTGTGTTTTAACAATATTAACATCCCATTATATTGATCAAATATTATGAAAATTTGTTTAAATAATTTTCAGATCAAATGGAGGATTAACATGTTGAAAATTATCTTCTTCTCCCTTCAAAGGATTCATTGGGACATGTCTAGGAGTCATGAAACTATATAAACTCTAATAATAAATAAAATTCAATAAAAATATTGGAATAAAATTAAAATTATGCAATTAACATAAAATTAAATTATAAATATCCCATTATTAATGTAAATGATAATTGAAATATATATTTTTCATGGTTCATGATTTCTCACACTATGCACCAATTTTTCATCACTCAGATGATTTACTATAAGATGATTCATGGTTTTACAACATGGTTTTCCAAACCATAAATAAAACATGTAGGGATTAATAGACACTTCATATTGGTTGGTTTGGTTTGTTCACAATCTATATCTCATGAACTGTAACTATAAATCCATGATATTCCATTCAAAAAGATAAAATTTCTCAAAATGTAATTAATGAAAAAAACCCAAAACCATAAATACATATTCCTAATATCCCTTGGTAAATCAAATATCATAAAAAATGGTTTTTTGGACACTTAATCACAATAATTCTCTTACATTTTGGCGATCATATCTCTTATTTAACAAAATTTCCAAAATAAAAAAAATATAAAACTGAACTTTGATACTGTTTTGTGATAAACTAGCATCAGCTACCTTATCCTATGAACTTAGTTAGTCTGTTAAAAGTCCCACACCTTGTTATTGATCAACATGGGCTTGTAACTAGTGTTAAGATAATCTACTAATGCTTTTGGAATGATTTTTCACAAGTAAATATAAAACTGAATAATGGCTCCATCCTAGAAACCTGAAATATCCACTGAATATGTTGGTAAATTCATACATGTCAAATAAAAAATTATAAAAAAATAACTATCTAAACAAGTCATTATAAGAATAATAACCAATCAAAACCCCAAAATATGAATAAAATACATAGTTATAATAAATAATAGACATAGACATTCTTTATTTCGTATAAAAGAAACATGATTCCAAAATAAGTTACAAATGGGATAGAAATTTGGTGTGGTTGAATAAATGAGAATAATTAAATTATATATTAATAAATATAACCAAAATGATAATTGATGATACTAATCACTATGTGAAAAATTAGCTGCCTACACTTTAAACCTCTTACATACATAAATAAGAAATATATCCACTATCTGAAAGAAGAATTTATCTTTACCTATATTAGATAAGATCATGTTTACATAAAGATTAAGTACGTTTTTAGAAAGTGAGAAAATATGTTTAGTAATATTCTAGAACTTTATATATGTATAAAATTTATAAAACAATCCAATCCATGCTATTTTGAATAACATGTATAAAAGTACCATTTTAATTTTTATGAAAATAAATCCCAAGATTTTTCATAATTATATTATTAATTTAAAAGTAAAAAATATATGTGAATTATACTAAGAGTGCACATTTAAATGAATGATAAATAAATGTAAAATAATCTTATAAATTTGTTTGTTTCATGGTATTATGGGAGAGAAACTATGATACTATGGAATGGAAACATAATATCCTCATATTATATCCAAACTATATCTATATCCAACTATGTGAAAGACACTAGATAAAGTGGAATCCTATACTAGCATGATTAATCACTAACCATGGTGGAGTTCAATATTATAAATAAACCATGTGATGTAAATAACTATAGTTTCATACTAAACTTATCTATTATAGTCAAATTGGAATTGTAACTATGAAGGGGTAATATATGAATATTTACATCATTAAATGGAATAATTATTTTTCATTTTAATCCCTCCTAAGTACCCAAGTTATTCCAAAGAAGTATTAAAATAATAAAATTAAATAAAAAAATTAAAATAATGTACATTAAATACCTCCAAATATACTATACATAATCTATAAATAAAATAATTTCACATATATGCATTTAATTTCAAAGAGGGGGAATAATATAAAATGTTATGTTATATTATTAGAACAAAATGAACATTCTAAAAAACAATTTATCTTTTGAAAATGATTTCAAAAGATAAATTATTTTCTTCTTCTTTCTATTTTCTTACCTTATCATGGTCATGGTGACCTAGGTTCCCTTTCACAAAAAAATTATTTAGATTTTTCAATGATGGGGCTTCCAATCACTCTCTATTGACACTTTATCTTCTATTTTGTTTGAAAACACTATGTGTTAATGGATTCACAAAATAAGGGTAAGTACATATATTTAATTCTTTTTATTGGCAGAACAATTAATTCTAACTTATTTTAAATGATATTTTTACTTGAATAAACTTTATACTAGATTCAAATTATGATTTGTCATTTTTTTTATTGGTCTTAAATTGAGATGGTGAAGGGATGGTTAAAAAAGAATAAAAACAATTTTATATAAAATAAAAGGTGGTATATGGTTTGGATACACATTTACACTAACCATGAATATGATTATAAAATACAAGGTGGCATATGGGTTGGATACACAGTTACACTAACCATGCATGTGATTCTAAAATTAAAAATTAAACATGAATGGTTTAGATGAATTCTTAGATAAACTATGATTCAACCATGCATTTGATTATGTGATCCCCTCTCCTAGTTTTCATTGTTCACATGCATGGTTAGGGTAACCATGAAACCCAACAATGAATTATGATAATTCATAAAAAAATTATTAATTTTACTCAAATCCTCAAAAAAAAGTTCAAAAAAATAAATAATAAAACGGTTAAGGTAATTTTACATTGTGGATGCCATTATTTTATACTCTGGTAATCCCCTCACAAAAATAAACTTCCATTTCATTTCTTGTTGAAAAAATTGGTTTACTAAAAGGCAGAGTGCTAAAAAACAAATGTGTTCAATACTAATTCCTACATATAGACCCTTATCCCTTTATATTCAGTTGGTATGGTGGTATTAATATAGGCTATATAAATATAACTATTTCAATTGTGAATGTGACCACTATTTAGGATAGAGACTTTAATAAATTCTAAAGAAATACATCCTAATATATATCTATAATATTTTTAAAACCCACATATCTTATCTACTCTTCATACAACTAATTCAAACTATTAAACTATGATGTGATCATTGAATGGTATTAGGGGATCATCAATGAACCTTGTTAGTATAATCAAACCCATGTATACTAGATCTATCTTCAATAATTCAACATGCATGAAAATGAAAGAACATAAGAATACATGCAGTTTTAAGTAATCCATCATTTAATCTTCATTATACACTTAATTGAGATCACTAAATCGAAAAAATATGATAAATTTCTCTATAGGAGTACAAAATCCTTTGGATCCATGATCCTACCATGATGATTCCTATACAATGAGATGGATGTTATAACCTTCACTACTCATGATGAATGACTATATAAGAAATAATATATTTTCAAAAATATTTTCATGAAACTGATGATCACCCAATGTAACGTCCCAGGCCCGGGTTCCACTCAACGGGTGCCCCGAAACCGGTAGGTAACATGACCTCAAGCGCATTTCCCCAAATGCCAGAGGCTTCCGACTAGCAGTGAAGGCCCGGGTCTGATAGTGGGGAAACTATGCCCTCATTTTTCAAAGTGTAGCACAGCAGAATAATAAAAACATTCAACAACAGCGGGAGCAATAAACCATACACATTTAAAATAAACAACTGCAGTTAAAGATAACCAATAGTTATATAGATAATGATGCAACATGTCTCAAGTTCTAAGAAAAAATCTAGAACATGTTACACAAAAATACAGTATAGTACAATATAGAGTACAGAAAAACAAAACAGTCAGTAGCATCGCGAGCCTAAGCCCGGTCCTATGCTCCCCTACTCCTCAGCATAAATCAAGTACATGTATAGGGACCCTTTCCCTTATCCACACCTGTATAAATGTAATCTGTTTGGGCCGAAGACATGACCCAAACAGGGTGTGAGAAATAAATCCCAGTAGGCACCCACCAAAGGCTCGTGCCCAATAGTGTGAAAATATGCAACAATAGTGTGCTGTAGTAAAATGAAATAAACTAAGCAGTACTCAAAAGTTACTAACTTTACCAATTATATTTCCATTTTATAATTCATTTAATCATTCATTATAAGGAAACCACCATAGTAAATTTCTATGTAAATAGTCAGTGTCCTCAAACATGCAAACCCTTACCCTCAAGTAATCAGAAACGTAACCCACAGGTAATTTCCCACAGGAAGAACAGATATTTCCCCCAGGCGTATGAATTGTCTCCCTCGGGCACAGAGTCTATTTCCCACAGGCATGAAAGAATTTTCCCTCAGGCTAAAATAACCACAGCCCTCAGGCTAAAGGTAACACTGCCCTAAGGCTAAACAAGTAATCAGGCCATGCCCAACATATAAACAATCAATTCATATACAATTCCTCTCGATTCAAAAGTAATGCGAAAAATAAACATGGCATACCCTCGGGTATCCTGGCCAAATGGCTAAACAGAGGAACGCACCCCCGGGGTGGTCCTGGATCCAAGCAGTGATCTCAAATAGTAGTTTATTATCACATTTAATTACCTATAAAATTCTAGGTATTTAAAATAGCTGAGTCCTCATCCACAAGACACCCCAACATGGGTTCGTGGCACAATGATTCACACAAACACACAATAGTTGGAAATTAAACACCAAGCCACCTACCTTAAATGTCACTGAATGGTATACGTGAATGAAGATCCTCAAATAATCCAAGAATGACGTAGATATGAGGTGAATGAAATCCATGTTTAAACTAAAATAACTTCCCTTAGAGGAAAAATTGGCAAGAAAGGCTTAAGAAGAGTGGAGGGCTTACCCACACGGTTCCAACGAGATCATCAGAGGTGAAAACGGATTGCCAACGCTCAATCTAGAGATTATCAAAGGTCCGGCCTACTCTCTTGACTCCTTCTTCCAGTTCTAAGACAATCCTGTGAACAGGGTTGGATACTGCCCATTTTAAGTGAAAAAACAAACTACACGGCGTGTACTATTGACTACACAGCATGTACTTTTCTCATTTAACTATTCCTCTAGAGGCACCGCCGCACTATTCATCTGTTGACATGAGTGCACAACATTTATATCTGATTACACGGTGTGTACTACTGCTCCGCTGGCGGCTGCTTCCACCACCTTACTATTTGCCTGCCGACTGACTACACGGTGTGTAAATATCCACTACACGACGTGTAGTTGGTTTTTACACCCTTCGTCGTCGACATGGCTACACACCCTGTGTACTCATCCCACGCAGCCAATGTACATGGAATGTGGAATAGTACATGGTGTGTAGTCCCAAAATTTAGGATTTTTTCCCCATTTTTCTTATTTCCTCAAAAACACTTAAGGAAAAGAGAAAAGAAGAACCCGTACCTAAAAAATAAGAACCAGGTTTTTACAAACATCCCCCCTTAAATCAATTCATCCCTGAATTGCCCTTCCAAGGGTAGTGAAGATAAAGCTGTGAACAACTCCAACCACTGAGCACGTACGTCGGTCTCTCGCTCCCAGGTTTCGTCCTGCACTTGGTCATGCTTCCATAGCACCCGTACGAGAGGAACTGACCAGCATCGGAGAACCTTCGTGCTCCTATCCACGATACAGATCGGATTCTCCTCAAAGGATGCATCTTCCTTGAGCTCAACCTCCTCAGGCTGAAAGACGTGAGATGGGTCTGAATGATAGAGACACGACTGAGATACATGGAAGAATTTGTGCATGGATCAGTACCTCTGTGGTAACTGAAACTGATAGGCAACATGTCCGACTCTCTCCAAAATCTCAAATAGCCCCACATACCTCAGTAAAAGTTTACCCTATCTCCTAATCCGTCTATGTCCCAACCTCAGTGAAACACGCAAGAAAATATGATCCCCGGCCATGAACTCCAAGGGTCATCTACGGTGATCAGCATAATATTTCTAACGAGACTGTGCAGTAGCCATCCGCTTCTGAATCAACTGGACCCGCTCAGAAGTCTCCTTCACAAGACGTGGTCCCAGTAAATCTGCCTCACCTGCCTCTAACCAGCACAAAGGTGATCGTCATGGCCTACCATATAGAGACTCATAAGGTACCATCTCA
This sequence comes from Viscum album, assembly GCA_963277665.1. Classification (NCBI taxonomy): domain Eukaryota; kingdom Viridiplantae; phylum Streptophyta; class Magnoliopsida; order Santalales; family Viscaceae; genus Viscum; species Viscum album. Next base: position 1,278,798,326 of record OY728146.1, on the reverse strand, counting down.
ATAGTTTCATGAAAACTATTATTATAGGAAAACTCAACTAGGGGTATATGCTTCTCCCAAGAGTCCCCAAAGTCTAGGAAGCATGCACGCAGCATGTCCTCAAGCACCTGTATCGTACGCTCTGACTGACCATTGGTCTGAGGGTGCTAAGTTGTGCTCAGAAGCACCTGTGTTCCCAGTGTCCTCTGAAAACTCTGCCAGAAATGAGATGTAAAGAGGGTGTCCCTATCTGAAATTATAGAACGAGGGACCCCATAAAGACGTACGATCTCTCGGATATACAACTTCTCGAGATCATTAACACCGAAGGTATCCTTGATCAGAAAAAAGTGAGATACCTTTTTGAGTCTTTCCACAACAACCCACATGACATCATTGCCTCGAGGTGACCTCAGAAACCCATTAACGAAGTCTATCGTGACATCATCCCATTTCCACTCTGAGATGGGTACCTACTGTAACAGTCCATCTAGCCTCTTATGCACCGCCTTCACCTTCTGACAGGTGGAACATCTTGTAACAAAACCAGTTATCTCTCTCTTCATACCTGGCCACCAGTACTGACGTCTCAAGTCACGGTACATCCTGGTAACTCTGGGATGAACTGCCCAAGCTGAAGCATGAAACTCTCACATCAGATCCTCGCGTATATCCCATGGAACCCATACTCGTCTATGGAAACGTAGTACCTCATCATTTCCTATCATCCACCCAGGAGGAGGGTCCTCACTTTCCACCAACTCCCGTAGAACTAGGCCTTTTGAATCAGATAGCCATCTCATCCTCACTCTTTCTAGGAGGGTAGAAGTCATAGAAAAAGATGAAAGATAGGTTTTCCCCTGACTATCGTGCACCTTCAAATTCATCTCAGAGAACAAAGCCATAAGCTTCCATTCACCACTGGCCTCATAAAAAGCCTGCGTCTGAGTCTTCTGGTTCAGTTAATCAGCAACTACATTACCCTTACCAGGTGTATAGGCAAGCTCAAAGTCAAAGGACTGAAGGTATTCAACCCACCTTCGTTGTCTCAGGTTCAATTCACGTTGAGTAAAGATGTACTTGAGACTTTTTTGGTCGATGAAAACCAAAAAATGCTCTCCCAAAAGATAATGTCTCCAATAGCATAACGCATGTACAATTGCAGCCAAATAGAGATCATGCGTCGGGTAATTCCTCTCATGTGGCCTCAACTGCCGATAACCGTACGCAACAATTCGATCACCCTGCATCAACACAGCTCCCATCCCAATACCTGATGCATCATAGTAAAGTGTATAGATCTTCCCTTGCTCTAGGAGTATCAGAATTGGTGTTGATGTCAACTTTCCCTTCAACTCCCGAAAGTCTGTCTCGCAAGCTTCTGACCAAAAGAACTTTACACCTTTCTTAGTCAAACCTGTCAATGACGCTACTAAGCTGGATAAGTCTTGTATGAAGTGTCTGTAGTAACCAGCCAGCCCTAAGAAACTTCGTATCTCAAACATGTTCTTAGGATGCTCCCAGAAAACTACTGCTCTCACCTTCTCTGGGTCTACTAAAACTCCTGCCTCTGAGATGATATGACCTAGGAAGTGAATCTGGTCCATCCAAAAGTGGAACTTTGAGAGATTAGCATACATTCGATGCTCTCTAAGTGTACTCAATACGATCTCAAGATGGGTGGCATGGTCGTGTCGAGTGTGAGAGTACACCAAGATATCGTCTGTGAATACTACCACAAAATAATCCAGATAAGGATGGAACACATGATTCATCAGATCCATGAAAACTGTCGGCATGTTCGTGAGTCCAAACAACATAACCAAGTACTCGTACAGACCTTATCTACTCCAAAAATCTGTAAAAGGTATATCTGATGGTCTCACGCATAGATGATGATATCCAAATCTCAAGTCAATCTTTGAGAACACTCGTAATCTATGAAGTTGATCAAAAATATCATCAATCCTTTGCAAGGGATATTGGTTCTTGACCGTCAACTAGTTCAACTTCTAATAATCCACACAGAGTCTGAGGGCATCGTCTTCCTTCTTCACAAAAAAGACAGGCGAACCCCAAGGATAAGTACTGGGTCAGATAAAACCCTTTTATTGTAACTCCTCTAACTGCCTCTTGAGCTCCTGCAACTCTGGTGTAGCCATCCTATAAGGAGGAATGGACACCGGCGCTGCTCTTGGCACAAGCTCAATAGAGAAATACACCTCATTCTCTGGAGGTAGACCCAAAAAGTCATCCGGAAAGACATCCCTGAAACAATCAACCACTGGAGGGAAATCCGTCTGACAAGTCCCTTGATCGTCTAGATATAAACTCGAAATCTGGGCTGTGACTCCACATATCCCATGATACTCTAGTCTAGCTCGACTCTCCTGAACATCCCATTAAACTTTGTATAAAAACTCTATGCCCTCTGGTGACGTGAAACGCACCCTGCGACGATAGAAATCCAAAAAGGCTCAAAAGGGAACCAACCAGTCCATCCTGAGAATGACGTCATAAGTTGTCATCTCTAAGACATAGAGGTCCCATAATAAGTGACTCCCACCAACCTCAAGAGGGAACTCATTGAATTAACGCACACCAGCCGTTCTAGTTCCCAACGGAGTGTCTAGCATCATAACAACAGAAGAAGAAGAAACATAGAGCCCAAGGCTCTCCACAACGGGTATAGATATAAAGCTATGTGTAGCACCCGTATCGAAAAGTACTAAAGATAAGACAGAAGCTACTAGAATAGTACCTCTGACAATAGAAGGTCTGGGATCCTACTCCTGATGGGTCTGTTGCACTGCATATTCCTGCCCAGTGTCGCGGCCCTGTGACACAGCCTGGCTACCCTGAGCTGTCCCGCCCTACTGCCTCTGAGATCCTGGTGTCTGGATACCACAGCCATGACCACCATCCCTGCCTGCACGCCCTAACGTATTCTAGTTTCTTGACTGGTAAGAAGCTACTGGTCCTGCTCCCGTATGTGGAGTCTACATAGAACCCCTCTCACAAGCCACTGGTGGAAACGCCCTGCAAAAGCACTGAAGATGACCCATCTTGCCGCAAGCTTAACACTCCACTGGGTCCCGTGGACACTGAGGTCTCTTGTGCCCCTTCTTACCACACTGGTAGCACATGACCTGGCCACCTGAAACATTCTTCTAGCTGGTACTACCACCGTGAGAAAATTCCATTTGTCTCTTCCTCTTGCCAGTAGAAATAGTACCTGAAACTGGTGATGAACCGCCCTGGCCCACACCACTAGCTTCCCGTTGGTTCCTCTCTGTAATCAGCACCTGGTTCACAATAGCATGTACTGAAAGAAACCTGAAAACATTCACCATTGCTCAGATTTCATATCGAAGACCATCCACAAAGTGTTTGGCTCTTAACGTCTCATCACCCACCATAACGGGTGCAAAACGCTGAAGCTCGGTGAAGCGAGCAGAATAATCCATCACCAACATGGCATCCTACTGCAGATTCATGAACTCTCGAGCTCTATCTTCCCTCATCATCTCTGGGAATAAGAAGTAATAGAATACTACCTTAAAATATTCTCATGCCATGTCTCTGTGATGCTCTGATAGGGTGGTAACATCCCACCACCTCTTGGCGGAATCATGCAGCATATACGTCGCGAACTTGACCCTCCGCCCTGGAGGTGTCTCAAGATGCTCAAAAATAGTTTGTATAGACCCTAGCCAAGACTCAACGGTCTGTGGTTCACCATCCCCTGAGAACATAGGCGGATGCTACTGCTGGAATATACGAGTCAGCTCAACCATAGATGTGTCAGCCGGCGGTGCTCCCTGAAAGGTCTGCATGAACCGTATAAAGCCTTCATGGAACTACGCCTCCATGCCTATGTCCAGTATAACGGCTGGCGCCTCATCTGGCTCTACTGGAGGATCCACTGGTAGCCCATGGCCTACCATCTCTTGAGTATAATTGTTGCTGCTCTCCTGGCGAACAACATGTGGTCATCTCGGTGGCATGACTCTACAAGGTCAAACGCACACCTTAGATCAAGATTAACACAGTCTGAAAACGAGGGGACCAAAAAGGGGAATAGGAGGAAGAAGGCATTCAAGATTTTCTAAAAATGATTACACGGCGTGTATACTGACTACACGGCGTGTACCATACTTTTCTTCCCCTACCCAGGTCCTTCTACATGGCCAAGCCACACGGCTCTCATTAAACAAACTATATGGCGTGTATACTGACTACACGGCGTGTATGGTGTAATTTTACAACTACTTGTGTCGTTTGTGACACGGATGACTAGCCGGCTAACACTACACGGCGTGTTACACCCGCATACGGTGTGTACACCACCCCATTTCCCAGCCACATGGATAAAACCACATGGTCTATCCTTGGACAAGACTACACGGCGTGTCCCTCAGGCACATGGCGTGTACTAGATGAGCTCTGCCGACCCGTTTTGTTAGTTACACGATCAGATACATGGATCACACTACACGGCGTGTTCCATATACACACGGCGTGTACACGAAAGGATTACACCGACCCATGTTTTTGAGTTACATGGACAGATCCCAGGTCAGACTATATGGCGTGTTCCATAGTATACACGGCGTGTATGTCTTAAGGTCTCTTCTGTCCGTGTTTTTTAGTTACACGGGCGGACTCCAGGTCAACACTACACGGCGTGTACATCCGGTACACGGCGTGTTTTTCCCCAAACATTTCAATTTACTATCTCTCTGTCCACACGGTCTATGACACGGGAAGAGACTACACGGTGTGTACTGAGGGTAAACGGCGTGTATCTGAGGAACTACATGGCGTATATCCTGGGTTTTCCAGACAGTAAGGCTTAGATACTACTCCAGAACCCAGAAAATACTGAAAAACAACACCTAATTGCCAAATTCCAACCTGTGAGGGCCCATACTCCCTGTAAATCAAAGTTTTATATCTTATATGTGTTATAACAAGATAGTCAATTAATGATCCACCAAATTATGGTCAATGAGGGCCCATACTCCCTGAAAACCAAAGCTTGGCGTCCATTCTATCAACAGACTCACATGAAAATACCCTATCACATAGCAGGTATTTATCAAAGCATCTATCACAACAGCATGATTTTCTAGCACAACAACTATCACAACAACATGCAATTTCTAATGCGCCTACATGGCATGGAAACTATGCATGGCATGTGATTTCTAAAATGTGCCTAAATGATGCATGAGATGGAATACCCTCATCTCATCGGGTTGCAACTAAATATAACCCATGGATAAAATATAAATAGCACAATCACAAGTGCATCACCCAACGGTGAAATAAAATCAACAGTAAAATTTGCAAAATCAGAAGAATTGAAAAAATGCGTGGTAGACTAGCTTTTCCCTGTACATGGGTTAGCTATGCCTGGGCACAACTTATTACCAACTATTGTTTCCTTCTTATCCCTGACTAAGGCTCCAAATTGTAAGTCAAAGAAAAGAACCCCCTTTGATACCACTTTGTAACGTCCCAGGCCCGGGTTCCACTCAACGTGTGCCCCGAACCCGGGAGGTCACATTACCTCAAGCGCATTTCCCTAAACTCCAGAGGCTGTCGACTAGCAGCGAGGGCCTAGGTCTGATAGTGGGGAAACTTTTCCCTCATTTTTCAAAGTGTAGCACAGCGGAATAATAAAAACATTCAACAATAGTGGGAGCAATAAACCATACACATTTAAAATAAACATCTGCAGTAAAAGATAACCAATAGTTATATAGGTAATGATGCAACATGTCTCAAGTTCTAAGAAAATATCCAGAACATGTTACACAACAATACAGTATAGTACAATACAAATTACAACAAAACCGTCGGGAGAATCGTGAGCCTAAGCTCAGTCTCATGCTCCCCTACTCCTCAGCAGCAATCAAGTACCTGTATAGGGACCATTTCCCTAATCCACTCCTGCAGAAATGTAATCTGTTAGGGCCGAAGACATGACCCAAACACAGTGTGAGAAATAAATCCGAGTAGGCACCCACCAAAGGACCATGCCCAACTGTGTGAAAATATGAAACAACAGTGTGTAGTAGTAATATTCAATAAACTAATCAGTACTCAAAAGTAACTAACTTTACCAGTTATATTTCCATTTTATTATTCATTTAATCATTAATTATAAAGAAACCACTTTAGTGAATTTCTATGTAAACAGTCAGTGTCCTCGAACACGCAAACCCTTACCCTCAGGTAATCATAAATGTAACCCGCAGGTAATTGCCCATAGGCATAACAGATATTTCCCTCAAGTTTACAAAGTGTCTCCCTTGGGCACAGAGTCTATTGCCCACAGGCACGAAAGAATTTTCCCTTAGGCTGAAATAACCACAGCCCTCAGGCTAAAGGTAACACTGCCCTCAGGATAAACAAGTAACTGGGACATGCCCAACATATAAAAAGTCAATTCACACGCAATTCCTCTTTAGTAAAAAGTAATGCACAAAATAAATTTGGCATACCCTCAGGTATCCTGGACAAACGGCTAAACAGAGGAACGCACCCCCGGGGTGGTCCTGGATCCAAGCAGTGATCCCAAACAGCAGTTTATTATCACATTTAATTACCTATAAAATTCTAGGTATTTAAAATAGCTAATTACTCATCCACACGACACCACAAAATGGGTTCGTGGCACAACGATTCACACAAATGCACAATAGTTGGAAATTAAACACCAACCCACCTACCTTAAACGCCCCTTAATGGTATATGCGAATGACAATCCTTGAATCGTCCAAGAACGATGTAGATCTGAGGTGAAAGAAATCCCCGTTAAAACTCAAATAACTTCCCTTAGAGGAATAATTGGCATGAACGGCTTAAGGATATTGTAGGTCTTACCCGCTCGGTTCCAACGAGATCGTTAGAGGCCAAAACAGATTCTCAATGATTGATCTAGAGATCCTCGAAGGTCCGGCCTCCTCTCCCGACTCCTTCTTCTGGTTATAAGACAATCCTATGAACAGGGTTGGCTACTGCCCATTTTAAGTGAAAAAAACAAACTACACGGCATATACTATTGACTACACAGCATGTACTTTTATCATTTAATTGTTCCTCTAGAGGCACCACTGCACTGTTCATTCGTCGACATTAGTGCACGGCGTGTATGTCTGATTACACAGCATGTACTGCCGCTCCGCTGGTAGCTGCTTCCACCACCTTACTATTTGCCTGCCGACTGACTACACGGCGTGTAAATATCCACTACACGGTGTGTAGTTGGTTTTTACACCCTTCGTCACCAACATGGCTACACACCCTGTGTACTCATCCCACACGGCCAAAGTACACGGTGTGTGAAATAGTACATGGCGTGTAGTCCCGAAATTTAGGATTTTTTCCCCATTTTCCTTATTTCCTCAAAAACACTTAAGGAAAAGAGAAAAGAAGAACCCGTACCTCAAAAATAAGAACCGGGTTCTTACACCCAATATGTGGGACTACATACCATTATATATATATCCATGACATTTTTTATTTAATTAAAATTTCCAACCATATTTAACATATTAGATTACATATCAAGGCTATTACATACTTTATATTTATTCATTAAACTTATTAAATGAATTCTCAAGCCATTAATGAACAAAAACTTTGGTTAATAACTGATAAAATTGTATGTGAGTTAAGTGGTAGTGTCATTCACTAATAAAACCATACATTTAGTATAAGGTAGTGTCTGTTTGTTTCATATCCATACAAGAAAAATGTCAGTACAAAAATAATATTGGGAACCTACATAAAGATATATTATTAGTGATATATCCTTAATATATATGCATCACATTTATATAATTGTATTTCACACCTAATAATCTCCCACTTTCACTGAAATACCTAAGGACGTCATTTATATATTCACAACTCTTTTTAAACCAATCCAAAACTCCTTCTGAATTTGGTTTTATTTAACTCTATTCATTTTGGAACAAATATATATCCCAAAACATAATCATTATCCAAATTCCTAACTTCATGGTCTTATGCTCCATAGTATCATTTAAAATAAATAAAAAATCCCAATTTTATAGATGTAAGAAAATAACATCTTATAGAAAATCATTAGGGTTACCCAAGCTATTAAGGGATCTGGTGTTATCTCAACCAAACATACTCATATCTCTATATGAAAATATCCATAATAATATATATCATATATATCATATATATAAATATATAATCCATATTCCCATAAAATAGAGTGGCCACTATACATGATGAAATTTTAATATAGAATTGGCCATCTCATCTTTACTCAATTCCCTAAAACAGAATGAAAAAGTCAATGAATACATCATATTTCATTCATATAGAATATGAGTTTGGAACATTTCTCTCATCCAAGTATCTTAACACATCATATTTAACTCAAATAATCAAATCTATGCATTTTCAAAGTTTAATTCAATCAATTTTTTGATGTATTTCTTCATAATATTTGTGCAAAAATTATATCTTGGTCTTTCTCCATCTGATGAAATGATTAGAAACATTCCCAACCTCCCCTGATTAGAAAGGTAGAAATGACTTTCATAAGAAATGTATCAAAGTATAAAGTTCATCTATTCTAGGTATCTAACTAACCTCAGGTAAGAAGGATTTATTATAAGCATGCATCCCTTAATATAACAATGATTTTATGAAACTGTATAGGATAAACTCATCAGTTTAGTCCAAGTAATAAGTCTCTGAATATTACCTCATTAATAAATTATTCATATCTTATATAAAACCCTTTCAATATAATACATGATTATATTCATTCTAATATTAATATTTCATTAAAACCCATAATACTCTATGATATACATTTATTAGGGATAACTCAATGTTGTACATTAAGAGGATAATATCATTACAACATTAAATGAAAGTAGATTATAGTGCACATGAATGAATGATAAGTGTTTATTTCCTTTATTATAATAACATGATGCACTAAAAACCCAATTATTCAATCTATGAAGTATTGTATACCAAAATAATCTACATGATCTTCATACTTCTTTTGCAACATAGGTTTCATCAATGGATCTTTCACATTGTAATCTATAGCCACAAACAATATCTTAACATCACTACTCCCAATAATCTCTCACATAAGATGGTATTTTTAAGGATATGTTAGGTCATTTGGTGATATTAGGATTCTTTATCTTGATAAATAACTCAATTTTTGTCGTAGTAAAGTTTAATTACTCTTTTGATTCTATGAACCACCTCCTGTTTTGATAGAAACTTCCTGATCCAAATATATTTCTTTACAGAATCTGATTTAGTGATGTATTTTTATTCTTTTTTTGATTTTTATATGGTGTATTGATTATAACACTTCCAACTAATAGATCCGCCATTTATGAAAAACAAAAAACCATGTTGATATTTTATATCAACTCTTTCATATTAAAAAATCACATCTACGTAAACTTTTACACAAATATTATCCTCTCCTCCAAAGATCAAGAATGTATCTTTAATCCTTATCAAGTATCTTGTAATTACCATCATGGAAATCCATGGAATCTACTGGGATTGGATTGGTATCTAATAATGATAATTAAAGCATAGGTGACCTCAATTTGACTAAAAATAGGGAATATATAATATATCCAATGGTGGACACAAAGTTAATTTTATCCATCCTTTATAACTATTTATAAGGATAGTAAATAGTTATAAGATTAATTCCATATTGAACTAGAAAGGATGCCTTCTTGGAGTTCTCTTTACTAAACTTGTTTATCACTTTACCAATGTATTTGTCCTAACTAATTCCAAACACCCTATTAGATCGATATCTATTTATCTTCATACATAGTATCTAGGTTACTTAACCCATGTCTTTAATCCAAAATCACTTAATCATAAACATCTTTATAGATTGTGGAGTTGGGGTATTATTTTCAATAAGAAGTATGTCATCTACATACAATATCAAAAACACTAAAACATGCTCGCTAATATTCTTGTATACATGGGAATCGTCCAAATTTATGATATAACTAAACTCATTGATTTCATTGTCAAACTGAATATTCTAAGTCTAAGAATCTTGTTTCAATCCATAAATATTCCATTGAAGATTTTATAACATAGTAGTATCATTTGAAACATTAATATCTTAGGGTTGTACATATAAACATCCTCAACTAAATTTCTCTTAAGAAAAGTGGAATTGAAATCCATTAGATATATTTTAATATTAAATTATATTGTTACAGTGAGTAATATTTGAATGGGATTCATCATCATAACAGGTGAAAATGTTTCTTTATAGTCAGTGCCATTAATTTTATTGTAACAATTTGAAACTAAATGTGATTCAAAGGTATACACTCTTCCATTTATGTTAACTTTTTTTTGAAAACTTATTTGTATGCTATCGGTCTCAACACTTTAGATAAATCCACCATGTTTAAAAATAGTTTAGTGTATAAAGATTCAATTTTAGATTCCAATTATTTTAACAATTTATTAGAATCAAAACTCTATAAGGCCTTTTGATATGAATTAGGTTAACTTCCTATGAAAATTACCTCACCATATTTAGCTATGATAAATACATATCTCACTAGATCATAATGAATTTTTCCATAATTTAATTTTTCTTATGTAATTTGAGTAATTTTTCTTCTAAAACTCTTTATGGGACTGACTCGGTATCCACATTAGGAATAATTCCTATTTATTGGTCTTGAACTTCTCTATGTTAAACTATTATCCAAAAAACTCTTCAAATTATGTGTTCATCATCAATAAAAACATCATTAGAGGTGACAATATTTTTTATCCTTTTGGATTATAGAAATAATATCCCATATTTTCCCTAGGATAAACAACAAATAATAATTTGTATTATCAGCACTATGGAAATCACTGATGGACTTGTTTGAACTGCAGTCTCCTCGAACAGACAGAATTGACAGGAATCTTCAATAAATTATGCACTTTCAGTTATCCAGGTAACTCAAAAATCTTCTCCATATATCATGTGAAGAACTAGTCCATGTAGTGTGGCAGGGGAGAAACAAGGCATTGCATGACTGCACCTTCTTTCATTTATAATCTGATATCTCTGAAATTATTACAGTAATCTAGAATGCCAATCTCATCCAAACAAGTCATTTCAATAACTCCATTAGCAATTTCATTATTCTAAAGAGACTCAACATCTAAGGTAAATTCCCCCCTCTCATTCCATGCTTGAAATTTTCTATATTTTACCATTCTTTGGATGGAAAAAATGAAACATAGATGGTGACTCCAAAGGCATCCCTAGTCCAGCAGGCTTTGGAGTCATCACCCAAGACCATAATGGAGCGGTTATTGACTACATCCATAGACCATGTGGACATTGCACTGCCCTTGAAGCTGAAATGTCCACTTTCATTATCATTATTCACATTGCGAAGTAGGAGAACTATAATGCAGTTTGGTTTGAATGTGACTCGACCACATTGGTCCAAGTAATGAGATTTGGCATAATACACTTGTCATGGAAGCTCACAGCAAGATGGTTTGAATGCATCAATAAGTTGAATACTAAGAACTATATCATTAGCCACACCCATTGTGAGGCCAAATCTCTAGTTGATGCACTTTACAATAAAGGAATGGACCAATATGTGGGTATTCATTCTGCTAATCTCTTTGTTTATCTCTTACCTATTTAAGAAAAAGACAAATGTAAAATCCCTTCCCTCCACCTGATGTAACCTGCGATTTTTATTTATTTATTATAATATCTGAAGAGATCACGTTTCTTTAAAAAAAATTATGATTTAGATTCATGATGATTAGAATCCAATTTCATGAAAATTATTTTCATCCTAAGATATTTATAAAATACCTAATGGGATTTTTCCCAATATATATCTCTTATAGTATCATTATGACAGCTTCAGATGGAGCATGCTTTAGTAGAAATATTTCATCCTACAGAACATTACTCTATAATGAAATGGGAATGTTACATTGAACCATCTTTTATCGATCCATTTCTAAGAAGGTGTGATTTCTCCTCTCATACACAACATTATATTATGGTGTTGCAGGTCAAGTGACTTATGATACAATTACACAATATCTCATATGATCAATGAAATCCTTTTTCAAGTATTCACCACATCAACTAAATCATAGGATATTTATGTTTTTTACTATTTTATTATATACTTTGTTATAAAACACTTTTAAATTTTAAAAAGTTTCATACTTGTGTCCTAGTAAAAACACATTACCATACTGACTAAATTCATCGATAAAGGTAATGAATTACCTAAAACCAAGACTTTTATGAGTACTTATTGTTCCTTATAAATTTGAATATATGAGATCCAATAGTCCACTATCCCTTTTAACTTTTAGATTAAAAGGATATTTAGTCAGTTTTCCTAATAAATGAGATTCATAATGTTCAAAAAAATATAGTTGAATGATTCTAATAATCCATCTTTATAGTGTTTTTATATTTTTTTCTCATTTATATGCCCAATGAGACAATTACAATGGTAGGTGGGATTATAATCCAATGTAACCTCCTTATTATGAACATTATAAATAGGATTATCCATATCTAGAATGTATAAACCATTTATCATATTCCCAATTCCATAAAACATTTCATTCAGATATATATATATATAAACTATTTGTCTTGATAGTGAATGAGAATCCATTCCTATCCAGTGTTGGTGTGGCAGCCGACGTATCCATACACTAGGACCTTGAATTCTGCTTTTTGGCTCTATACATGAAAACATTGTTTGCATCAGTGTATCCTTATGATATTCTTGAATAAGAGTCATCTCACCAGGTATAATCTTTTGGATGTGGTACATCTTGATATATTTCAGGATTCCTCCATGAAGACAGCCAACTAGGCGTCCAATACATGATCGTTTGGACAGCCTTCCTAGCGATGAGGAATCAGTTCAGGGACCAGTTCTATAGATGGCCTATTCGGGTGGTGCACTGGTGTTTCCACCACCCATTGATTATCATTTAATATTAACATTACCAGTAAAGGACGTACACAGACTCAGTGCCTTGCACAAGTTTTAGAGAAAGAGACCTCCCAGGTTCATGGGAGAGACAGATACTCGGGTCGCTGAGGACTGGTTGGAGGCAGTGATGTGGGTCTTATGCTTAGTGAGGACATTTCTTGACTAGATGGTGATCTTATTAGTGATCCTTATATATATATCAGTAGGTATATGGTATATCTTGACCATCCAGATGCATGATGAGTTGACCCTCACCTGGATAGACTTCGAGTAGCTTTTTTGGGAGGTGTTTTTTCTCGTGACATTGTGCTATGTGCGCATACAAGATCTGATTCACCTATAGTAGGGAAACCTACCGGTGGCTGAGTACTCTTCAAGGTTTACATAAATATCTCGCTAATCCACACACATGGTATGGGACCCTTTCTTCAGGGCCCAGACCTTTGATCAGGGACTCAGACATGATATTAGGGCATCTATGGTGTTGTTCTGCATCCCCACTCAGACTGGAGTGCTGGAGTGTGTCCTTCTTGTAGAGAGATTCCTAGAAGAGCATGCACCAATAGCTTGAGCTTACAACAAACCTCAAGTGGTAGAGTCTTTAGTGGTAAGTAGTAGATAGAAAACAAGGGGACCCAAGCGGGCTAGGTCTTTCAGAGGGTGACCTTGGACTTAGGGTTGGCATTGTGGGGCTCCCAGAGTAAAGGGAGTCGGCAGGGGACTAGGTTGTGCTTCTCGTGTGGCGGGAAAGTACACATGTCTTGTGACTTCCTGAACTGCCACACAAACAATCAAAATATGGTAAAGGGACCTCCAAGGCAAAGGTAAAGGTTTTAGAGAGGAGGTCTGCAGGGTGGTGTACATGGCTGGGGAGTAGGCCGAGCAGTAGGCGGTGGATGATGGTTTGAGGTGCTACCCCCACCACCCCCTGGTGGCCCACCTTGGGCTCAGGGAGCCAGAGGACAGGGGAAAGGTTAGCTTTAGGCGATGGATGCCTACGGCCACAACACTCCAGAGATGATTAGAGGTATGATCTGTGTCTTCTCCACATTAGTTGTTTTTCTTATAGACATAGGTTTTAGTCACTCTTTTCTTTCCATGGACCTCGTTTGAGGCTCAGAGATTTATATGGATACATTAGCTCGATTTTTATGATTAAATAGTCTTATGGGAGGGGATTCAATGATTACACACTAGTTTCAGTGGTGTGAGCTTACTCTAGGAGGTGAGAGCTTCGGCTGGAATCTTCTAGTAGTATCATTGAGGCCTTATGACATCATCTTGGGTATGGACTGGTTATCCACATTCCATGCTCAGATTGACTGTTTGAGGCACAATATACGGTGTGTCAATGAGGATGGGACCAGGTTTTTCTTGACCGATGAGAAGGGAACCTTTACAGCACAGGATGGACTTTCTCAAAGGAGGGTGTAGTTTATCACTCACCAGTTTTCTAGCCTCACCCTTGGTGTGGTGGAAAAGAGGAGTCCAAACTTTCCTATAGTGGTGGATGTGTATGAGGATTTTTTTCCTAAGGATGTTCTGGGACTACCTCCTCATAGAAAGGTAGACTTATAAATTGAATTATACCCCAGGATGACACTAATATCCACATCGGCATATTGGATGGATCCTGTGGAGCTATGTGAATTGAGGGTATAGCTAGAGGACTTATAGGAGAAGGGCTTCGTGAGGACCATTGTTTCACCATGGGAAGCCCTAGTGTTGTTCACCAAGAAGGCAGATGGGGGTTTGAGGTTGTGCATGGACTTTCGATGCTTGAACCAAGTGACTGTGAAGAACATGTATCCACTACCAAGGATTGATGACCTCTTCGAACAACTTAATAGAGTGAGGTGGTTCTCGAAGATCGACATTAGGTTGGCTATCATCAGCTTCGGGGTACGGGATGAGGACGTACCGAAGATAGCCTTTAGATAAAATTATGGCCACTATGAATTCTTGGTGATGCCCTTCAGCATGACCAATTCCTTAGCAGTGTTCATGGTACTCATGAACAAGATATTCCAGTCTTATCTCGACCGTTTCATGGTGGTCTTCATTGATGACATCTTGGTGTACTCGACGTTGGAGGAGGAGCACGCTACACACCTATAGATAGTTCTGGACACAGTCTGAGAGCACCAGCTCTACGACAAGATCTTGAAGTGCCTATTTTCGATTTAGGAGGTCTACTTTCTGGGACACATCATCTCGAAGGCTGGAGTTACATTGGATCAAGTGAAGATAGAGATAGTTCTTGCTTGGGAGCCACCCAAGAGAGTGACTGAGGTGAAAAGTTTCTTGGGGTTGGCTGGACACTACCAGAGGTTGGTGCCAGTCTTTTCTAGAGTATAATCACCATTTTCAGCCTTGACATGGAAAGGACATCCCTTCATGTAGATGGGCCAATAGATTTTATAGGAGTTGAGGCAGAGACTGATAAGTTCCCCCATCTTGAGACTACCAGAAGAGGGTGTTGGGTGTGTAGTTTTCTACGACACATTAGGGACTGGATTGGTTTGTGTCCTGATACAGGAGTAATCATTGATCGCCTATGGCTCATGGTATTTGAGGAAGCATGAGCAGAACTATGTGACCCATGACCTGGAGTTATAAGTGGTGGTGTTTTCCTTGAAGATGTGGTGGCACAACTTGATGGGTGAATGGTTTATCTGTAACACCCCGAGATTTTATGAAAAATATTCTTTTAATTTCATTAATGTCTTGTGTTGTATGCTACACCAAGATTACCTTGCGCTATACCCAACACCGTATTAGCTTGCAGTATACGCAACACTATTCTTGGATCGTGGTACACACAATTTTGATAATAGTTATTCTACGCAACATTGAGTATATATATATACATAAAATGTATAAATGAAATATGGTTGGATTCTGTTATATGAAACAATGAAGGATTCTTGCACAACACGCAACCCTGACTTGGCTTGCATTACATGCAATCGCGACCATTCTCGATAGCGTGTGTTGTGCGCAATACCGGGTTTTACTAAACAACGATATATTATTATAATATTATTATGAACTAGCTGTATGAATAGTATTAACTAAAATTTTAATTTTATAACATTATTATTCATCTTACATGTTTTCTATAACATGGTATAAGAACAAAATAAATTTTTCGGGTAAAATAAGTATTTTTCAAAAAATGAAGTTTTGCCGCCTTTTGATGGCGCACCCAATTTAAATCTAGTTTTTGACATGTTTATAAGTTCAATTTGACAAAATAAAATTCTTCTTTGGAATAAAGAAATAAAAATTTACTTTGGATAAATTTTTCATATTATTCTGCTAACTTTCATATTTTGATGAATAGTAAAAACACACTAAATTTTAATTAAAAAAAACTTTTTTCATCGCAATAATTTATATGGTTAAATTATAATATTGAATGGTTTTAAAGTATAAATACAATATATTTTTACCATTTAATATAATTTATGTCATTATCATTGATTTTACATTAAAATCGTAGGTTAAATCAATTCAATATTTTGCAATGTTTTAAAGAAAAACTCGTTTTCTTTCGACAACAGGATTAATTTTAATTTAATTTCTGCAACTTTTGTATATTGAATTTGGAAAAATGGATTCCATATTTGGAATCAGTGGGTCCAGATTATGTTAATAAGCTACTTTTTATTTTTGGGAATTATGAATAGTAACTACGGTAAATTTTATTTACCATAGTTAAAGGTAAATCGGGTAATTAAGGGTAAATATAATATTATAAAATTATCCTAACACATGATAAAATTCTATTGGATGGATAAAAGTAGACCCATATAACATAAGGGTCAGATTAGATTCATTTTATGGACTTTTGACCATGAAAATAATTTAATTATTATTAAATCCAAAGAAAGTGACAACATGTCACTCTCTTAAATCTTATAAGTATAATAATTTTAATTTAGTGATAAACATCATAAAACTTCGAACATGAATAGTCTCCAGAAATATAATAAAATTATCTACATCATGATAATTTATTTAGAATTTTTAGAGATTAAATAATTGTCATTAATTGTGATACATTAATGATACAGAAATTATTTATTAAGTGAAAAATAAGTAATATAGTTTTTATTGAAATAATAATACCCATTAAAAGGCCCACAAACCTGATTGGTAGTGTATATATACACCTTAATCATCCAATGACCTAATATATAACTGTTTGGATCCTTATAAAAGTGATTATGACACTTATATTATTTTATTTTAAATGATGCCAAAGTTGTCACCTTCATAATTTAATAAATATAACAATTTAAATATTGTGATTTTAAGATGATAAATTCGATTAAAAGTATTATTGTGAAAGTTAATAGATTTATATTTATCATAGGATTTTATTTTTAATTTTTATGCAACAAATAAGTATATTAAATAATTATACAAAAATGTTGTAGTAATTATTTAATTAAGAGATAATCCAAATAAATGGTTTTAAAAATAATAAAATAAATATTATATGAACTATTTAATGTGATAAACTAACTTTATAGATACATATTACCTTTTATAAATCTATTAAAGCTTTTAGTTCGAACATATCTTCTGTATATAGTTTATTTAAATTCAAATAAATGAATAGTGTCAAAATTGACACTATTGTTATTTTATAAAAATAACATATTATAAAATTGTTTAAAAATCACAAAACTATTTAAAAATTATAAATTTAAATTTATATGGTCTATAATTTTATAAAGTAACCAATTATGGAAAATTCACAACAAATAAGTAATTATTTGTTATAATTTAAAATTTATAATTTTATTACCACAAATAAACTTAAATAGATTAAATAAGGTTAAATGAAAATAATAAGGTTTAAAATAAGATCCAAACATGTCTAAATTTGATTGTTGGATAATATTACAACCCTATATCATCTAATCTTCGAATATGAGTCATTTTTGGAGGTTTTTAAGTGGGTTTAGATTTATTATAAATTAATATTTTTAAGAATTCCAAAGGTGCCCCTCTCCTCCCTTATAAAAGGACACCTCCTCCCTCTCTTCCTCACACCACTTTGAGCCTTTAAGATCGGAAAACCCTACCCAATTCTCTTATACACTTCCCTAGAAACATCCTAGAGGTCATGGTATTCTTCAAAGACCAATTTTAGTGCCCTAAGTGGAGGTCTCAAAGAGGTGCTTCAAAGAAGAGGTAATTTCCGTTACCGATTCTTTCACCTTTATTTCTTCTTCCACTTCTTCTTATTAGGTTGTTTCATTATGAAGTAATAACATCAGTATCACTAATATACTGATATGTTATTATAATTATGAAAAAATCTTATTCCACCATCTATCCATCCTACGGAAAACGAAATCACCGCGCGTGCGTACGTACGGAATACCGTCTCCACGCCGTGGTGTAATCTATTTTCCACCACCACCTTACTTGGATGGGTATAAGGGTTAAATTAATGAATATATCTGATTATTGTAAAGTTATATTGATTCTGTAATATTATACATACACTTTAATACAATTCCACGATCTTGGGAATGATATCATCGCTCGTGCGTACATACGGAATATCGTCTCCACGACGCGATGAGATTCATTCTCAATGATTAACCATTCATAAATGATTATAAATTATATATAATAAGTAATCATGAAATATATGACATAATAATGATACTGGATTTATGTATATATATATATATATGTATGTCATCCAATTAATTCCATTCAATTCAATGAGGAAACGAAAACAACGTTCATGCGTACGTACGGCCTACCGTCTCCATGAACGGTGTATTTATTTCCATTTATAGATATATTATATATATGTATATTCTGAATATATATTATATATAAATCATGTTTTATATTCTGGAATTAAGTAATCATGATCTAAGTAAACATATGAATAATTACAAGTCAAAACACGGACGACAAATGATACGATTTTACCCAAAACGCTCTTTAACATGGAATTTACAAAAGAACGGGTAATATAAAGTTATAAGTGAACCATATATGATATCATAACAATGAATATGATTCTGTAATAAGTAAATGACATTATTTAAATCATATTAAAGGAGGTTCGGATACGTATGAAGCATATCGGACCTAAGTTAAGGGATAATTTTGAAAATCTCATTTTTATCCGAGATTGCTTATTCATAAGTATTTACTGGGGCTATTTCTATCATGTCCATGTTCTATAAAAGTGTTTTCATGTATGTATAAAGTCATTTTTACCCATTTTTGACTTTTACTACATGGTATGTATGGAATCTTTATTTTATTTACGTTACGAGGTACTTTTTTGACTTTTCCGACAAAAGTATGAGGAGAATGTTATTTTTAACTTATACGGCGTGAACGGATTTTTACAGTTTTATAAAGCCTTGTTTTCATGAAGCTTACTCCAAAATATTTCATGACTATTTTCAAAAAAATCCTTTTCTTTTAAAATTGCATGACATTTTGTGAAAAGAAAATGATTTTGAAGAAAAAAGGATATTTTCCTCAAGAATTCTTTTCAAGTGTTTTATCAAAACCATTTTTCATCTAAGATGACATTATTTCATATGTGTATGTTTCAAGTATAATGTCTCTATGATTTACGTGGTTTCACTTTTCTTATTTATAAATTATATCCATTTCTTTTATATGGATTATTTGATGATGGTATGATGTTTATGAAACCCATTTTATTTATTGGGTTTTTATGAATGATGTATGTTTATTTTGTGGAACAAGTAAGAATGATTTCATTATGAGATGGGTGGGACCTATATCTCCCTCCAATGCATTGGGTAACGATTTTATATCTCATGAGATAGACATGGCTGGAATGGTAAGTTAATCCGGTTCAGTGTTACAGGACTGAAACGAGGAGTGAACTCGATTCAGAAAGGGACTTTGTCCACTAAGATGGTCTTGGCAGCAATGCCTTGGCTACTATGGAAATCATTACATGTGTTTAATGGATTCCACAATTACATGTTTTATTCCCATGATATGTTATCATGATTTATGTTTCATTATGATCTATGCCTTATGTACTTCCATGTTTTAAGTCGTTGCTCAAGATTTTGATGTTTAAACATTACGTTCATGTTTTCAAGATCAAATGTATATGGTATGTTTTATTTTATCCATTATTACCCTTACTGAGCATTTGAGCTCACCCTTTTTATGTTTTCTTTTCCCCCAGGATTAAAGGAAAGATTTTAGGTAAGGAAACAAAAATGGGAAGATCTTTATGGGAGATGTTGAAGATCTTTCACCACGATTAGAAGATTACGTTCCAAGTTTCCAAAGACACTAAACCATTACGGTCCTTGTGTGTCTGTTTTTGTTATGTATTAAGTATTCCGCTAAAGTAATGTATTGTCCATGCACGTCAGGCTTCGGGTCTCTATAGTTGGTATCAGAGGAAAGGTTTAGTCAACCTTCGTAAATTAGGATGCGAAAAATTTAGTGGGATCCCTAGAGATATTTTTAAGGTATGTCTAGGGATGTCTCTAAGGTTAAGTATACGTATAGGTTATAGTCCTAGAATTGCGCTAACGATCTTATAATTTAACCTAAGATGTTAGATATTGAGGGTACTCCCCCTTTACTATGTTGTTTTCTCTAGTATGATTTTTGCCTCTCACAGAATTCTTTTTGTGTTTTACTTAATGGAGGGAACCAGAAGGAATTCGGTTAACATTGAATCCAATGGACAAATTGGTGACTATGAGCAACAAAATTGTGTAATGCCTAGAGAGAAAGATATTGTGATTATACCAAATCAGTCATTGCGATATATGATTAACAAGGTGAAATTTAGTGGGATGCCTAATTCATCAAAGAAGAGGAAGATAGACTATTATGCATGTTCTCATGTTGAGGAGCATAAAGAAAGGACGATTGAGATTTCTAAAGAAGGGAATAAGAACCTTGAGGAATACCTAAAATGGAGGGACCGATGTTATCTGTGTGGAGAAAAGGTTCATAGAGTGACAGACTGTTATGGAGTTCAATGTATTATTTGTGGAGAACATGGGCATTACCCAACTCAATGCCCTGACCTAAAAAGTTACTTCTAAATCAAGGAAGGACTTATTCCAGGACAATAATTTAAGAGGATGGATTGAAGTGTTTATGTATTGGTATTCAAGAATAATGTTGTTGAGGTACTTTTATTGTGTATTAGAATATTTTTGTATTATTCTATTGTGGTTTTCAATAATTTTAAGGTACCGGTAACCATGAAAAGTGACTCAAATATTTTGGAAAGCAGATGATATGCGCATAATGAAGGGATAAGGAGAAAATGAAATGTTTGACAGTATTCATGAGATCATGATTGATATAAGGACTAAGTGATATCATGGTTTGATTATATAGAATTTTAAGGATTTTGGTATGTGGAAAGAGTTAACTTTTAACATCATTCATGTTTTCAATGAGGTTCAATAGGTATTCATTTTTTTCAAGATAATACATGATTAAGGCCTTCGAATGTTTGGAATGTGACCAACAAGACATATATCATGATATATGGGGATCAACAATGGTATTAACATGCTAGTTGTATGAACTCTTTGGTAATCGTTTTCACTATAATATGAGATTAGACAGCATTATTTTGGATAAACCTAAAGATTGGAATGGATTATGTTAGACATAAGTTAGTATTGTTTAAGGATAAAAGTTTTTTCGATATTATTGATGGGATGTTATAGTAATATAGCTTTAGATATAGGACAACCTGCAAGACGGGCGACAGCCCATCGTGTCGGACAAGGCTGTGGGAATCGAACCCACAACCGAAGTGCGACTGGCCTTTATCGCCTACCACTGGCCTACAGGAAGTCCCTGGTTAGTAGAAACTAGTTTTATTTTATTACGCAGTATGATATAAGAAGTATAAGTTCATTATTGGAATCATATACCATTAACCTCACCATATATGGACTTATGTATATTTGATAACTTTTGCGAACCTTTAGTTTGAAACAGATGGAATGACCCAACATTCTATCACATGATCTATTAACACTTCATGAATAACAAATTCAACTTCATTTATTTAAGATATGAAGTGGAAATTGTCCAAAGAACGACCAACGGTGAGACTATACCAAAATCACGAAAGTATTTCTTCTAATTCAAATTTCATAAACTTTAGGTAAATGATCTTGAAAACAAAAAATGTTGTCCTAGTGACCTTATATCTGATGAATCAGATGGTACCTTAGATCATCACAAATTTATGGCTTTGTGATTATTGGCTTTTTCATAGCCATGTTCTCTACCACTCTCCATCAGAACTTGATGGTTAGAATTTTCTTCCAAATCCATATTTTCACCTATGTTATCCTATGTGGAAACCCAGTGATGAGTTAATTTGGTTAACCGTTACATTTCATACTTTAGTTTTTAAAGCCATGTTTTGGTATTCCTTTTTATGATGTGGGTTTCTATTAAACAAACTTTCGTGTAGTAAACCATTTATAACCCCGAAGAATTTCGAGGGCGAAATTAATTTTAAGGGGGGTATAATGTAACACCCCGAGATTTTATGAAAAATATTCTTTTAATTTCATTAATTTCTTGTGTTGTATGCTACACCAAGATTACCTTGTGCTATACGCAACACCGTATTAGCTTGCAGTATACGCAACACTATTCTTGGATCGTGTTACACACAATTTTGATAATAGTTATTCTACGCAACATTGAGTATATATATATATATTCAATGTATAAATGAAATATGGTTGGATTCTGTTATACGAAACAATGAAGGATTCTTGCACAACACGCAACCCTTACTTGGCTTGCATTACACGCAATCGCGACCTTCCTCGATAGCGTGTGTTGTACACAATACTGGGTTTTACTAAACAATGATATATTATTATAATATTATTATGAACTAGCTGTTATGAATATTATTAACTAAATTTTGAATTTTATAACATTATTATTCATCTTACATATTTTCTAGAACATGGTATAAGAACAAAATAAAATTTTCAGGTAAAATAAGTATTTTTCAAAAAATGAAGTTTTGCCGCCTTTTGATGGCGCACCCACTTTAAATATAGTTTTTTAAATGTTTATAAGTTCAATTTGAAAAAATAAAATTCTTATTTGGAATAAAGAAATAAAAATTTACTTTGGATAAATTTTTCATATTATTCTGGTAACTTTCATATTTTGATGAATAGTAAAAACACGCTAAATTTTAATTAAAAACAACTTTTTTCATCGTAATAATTTATATGGTTAAATTATAATATTGAATGGTTTTAAAGTATAAATAGAATATATTTTTACCATTTAATATAATGTATTTCATTAGAATTTATTTTACATTTAAATCGTAGGATAAATCAATTCAATCTTTTGCAATGTTTTAAAGAAAACCCCGTTTTCTTTCGACAACGTGATTAATTTTAATTTAATTTATGCAACTTTTGTATATTGAATTTGGAAAATTGGATTCCATATTTGGAATCAGTGGGTCCAAATTATGTTAATAAGCTACTTTTTATTTTTGGAAATTATGAATAGTAACTACGGTAAATTTTATTTACCATAGTTAAAGGTAAATCGAGTAATTAAGGGTAAATATAATATTATAAAATTACCATAACACATGATAAAATTATATTGAATGGATAAAAGTAGACCCATATAACCTAAGGGTTGGATTAGATTCATTTTATGGACTTTTGACCACGAAAATAATTTAATTATTATCAAATCCAAAGAAAGTGACAACATGTCACTCTGTTAAATCTTATAAGTATAATAATTTTAATTTAGTGATAAACATCATAAAACTTAGAACATGAATAGTCTCCAGAAATCTAATAAAATTATCTAAATCATGATAATTTATTTAGAATTTTTAGAGATTAAATAATTGTCATTAATGGTAATAAATTAATGATACAGAAATTATTTATTAAGTGAAAAATAAGTAATATAGTTTTTATTGAAATAATAATACCCATTAAAAAGCCCAAAAACCTGATTGGTAGTGTATATCTACACCTTAATCATCCAATTACCTAATATATAACCGTTTGGATCCTTATAAAAGTGATTATGACACTTATATTATTTTATTTTAAATGATGCCAAAGTTGTCACCTTCATAATTTAATAAATATAACAATTTAAATATTGTGATTTTAAGATTATAAATTCGATTAAAAGTATTATTGTGAAAGTTAATAGATTTATATTCATCATAGGATTTTATTTTTAATTTTTATGCAAAAAATAAGTATATTAAATAATTATACAAAAATGTTGTAGTAATTATTGTATTAAGAGATAATCCAAATAAATGGTTTTAAAAATAATAAAATAAATATTATATGAACTATTTAATGTGATAAACTAATTTTATAGATACATATGACATTTTATGAATCTATTAAAGCTTTTATTTTGAACATATCTTATGTATATAGTTTATTTAAATTCAAATACATGAATAGTGTCAAAATTGACACTATTGTTATTTTATAAAAATAACATATTATAAAATTGTTTAAAAATCACAAAAATATTTAAAAATTATAAATTTAAATTTATATGGTCTGTAATGTTATAAAATAACCAATTATGGAAAATGCACAACAAATAAGTAATTATTTGTTATAATTTAAAATTTAGAATTTTATTACCACAAATAAATATAAATAGATTAAATAAGGTTAAATCAAAATGATAAGGTTTAAAATAAGATCCAAACATGTCTAAATTTTATTTTTTGATGCTATTACAACCCTATATCATTTAATCTTTGAATATGAGTCATTTTTGGAGGTTTTTAAGTGGGGTTAGATTTATTATAAATTAATATTTTTAAGAATTCCAAAGGTGCCCCTCTCCTCCCTTATAAAAGGACACCTCCTCCCTGTCTTCCTCACACCACTTTGAGCCTTCAAGCTCGGCCAAACCCTGCCCAATTCTCTTATAAACTTCCATAAAAACATCCTAGAGGTCTTGGTATTCTTCAAAGACCAATTTTAGGGCCCTAATGGGAGGTCTCAAAGAGGCGCTTCAAAGAAGAGGTAATTTCTGTTACCGATTCTTTCACCTTTATTTCTTCTTCCACTTCTTCTTATTAGGTTGTTTCATATGAAGTAATAAAATCAGTATCAATAATATACTGATATGTTATTATAAGTGTGAAAAAACCCTATTTCACCATCTATCCATCCTACAGAAAACGAAATCACCGCGCGTGCGTACGTACGAAATACCGTCTCCACGCCGTGGTGTAATCTATTTTCCACCACCACCTTACTTGGATGGGTATAAAGGTGAAATTAATGAATATATATGATTATTGTAAAGTTATATTTATTATGTAATATTATACATACACTTTAATACAATTCCACGATCTTGGGAATGATATCATCGCTCGTGCGTACGTACGGAATACTGTCTCCACGACGCGATGAGATTCATTCTCAATGATTAACCATTCATAAATGATTATAAATTATATATAATAAGTAATCATGAAATATATTGTATAATAATGATACTGGATTTATGTATATATATATGTACGTCATCCAATTAATTCCATTCAATTCAATGAGGAAACGAAAACAACGTTCATGCGTACATACGACCTACCGTCTCCATGAACAGTGTATTTCTTTCCATTTATCGATATATTATATGTATGTATATTATGAATATATATTATATATAAATCATGTTTTATATTCTGTAATTAAGTAATCATGATCTAAGTAATCATATGAATAATTACAAGTCAAAACGCGGATGACAAATGAAACGATTTTACCCAAAACGCTCTTTAACATGGAATTTACAAAAGAACGGGTAATATAAAGTCATAAGTGAACCATATATGATATCATAACAATGAATATGATTCTTTAATAATTCAATGAAATTATTTAAATCATATTACAGGAGGTTTGGATACGTACGAAACATATCGGACCTAAGGTAAGGGATAATTTTTAAAATCTCATTTTTATCTGAGATTGCTTATGCGTAAGTATTTACTGGGGCTATTTCTATCATGTCCATGTTTTATAAAAGTGTTTTCATGTATGTATAAACTCATTTTTACCCATTTTTTACTTTTACTACATGGTATGTATGGAATCTTTCTTTTATTTATGTTACGAGGTACTTTTTTGACTTTTCTAACAAAAGTACGAGGAGAATGTTATTTTTAACTTATACGGCGTGAACGGATTTTTACGGTTTTATAAAGCCTTGTTTTCATGGAGATTCCTCAAAAATATTTCATGACTATTTTCAACAAAATCCTTTTCTTTTAAAATTGCATGACATTTTGTGAAAAGAAAATGATTTTGAAGAAAAAAGGATATTTTCCTCAAGAATTCATTTCAAGTGTTTTATCAAAACCATTTTTCATCTAAGATGACATGTTTTCATATGTGTATGTTTCAAGTATAATGTCTATATGATTTACATGGTTTCACTTTTCTTATTTAGAAATTATTTCCATTTCTTTTATATGGATTATGTGATAATGGTATGATGTTTATGAAACCCATTTTATTTGTTGGGTTTTTATGAATGATGTATGTTTCTTTTGTGGCACAAGTAAGAATGATTTAATTATGATATGGGTAGTACCTATATCTCCCTCCAATTCATTGGGTAACGATTTTATATCTCATGAGATAGACATGTCTAGAACGGTAAGTTAATCCGGTTCAGTTTTACAGGACTGAAATGAGGAGTGAACTCGATTCAGAAAGGGACTTTGTCCACTAAGATGGTCTTGGCAGAAATGTCTTGGCTACTATGGAAATTATTACATGTGATTAATGGATTCCACAATTACATGTTTTATTCCCATGCTATGTTATCCTGATTTATGTTTCATTATGATCTATGCCTTATGTACTTCCATGTTTTAAGTCGTTGCTCAAGATTTTGATGTTCAAACATTACGTTCATGTTTTTAAGATCAAATGTACATGGTATGTTTTATTTTATCCATGCTTACCCTTACTGAGAATTTGAGCTCACCCTTTTTATGTTTTCTTTTCACCCAGGATTAAAGGAAAGATTTTATGTAAGGAAACAAAAATGGGAAGATCTTTATGGGAGATGTTGAAGATCTTTCACCACGATTAGAAGATTACGTTCCATGTTTCCAAAGGCACTATACTATTACGGTCCTTGTGTGTCTGTTTTTGTTATGTATTAAGTATTCCGCTAAAGTAATGTAATGTCCATGTACGTCAGGCTTCGGGTCTCTACATTATCATCTACTCTGACCATAAGATTCTTAGGTATATATTCTCAAAGAAGGACTTGAACCTGAGATAGCAGTGATGGTTGGAGTTCCTCCAGAATAATGACTTTGAGATATTCTATACTCTTGGGAAGAAGAACGCGGTGGTAGATGCTCTCATTAGGAGGTTTTGTTTACAAATACTGAGTGGGGTGATGGAGAAGCTAGTTGCGATGTAGATATCCTTTTTGGATGATGATAGAGCATCTTACCTTCATTCAATGACTGTCACTACCCCACTCTTACAATGATTTAGGAAGGCACAGCTTGTGGATGTTTACTTCGAGTCCTGAAGTTCTTAGTTATCCTCAGGATGGGCTCCTGATGGATTTTTGATAGGTGAGGATCACGTCATCCTTTTGAGGGGATGCACTGTAGTACCAGTGGCATTATATGAGGATGTGTTTTGAAGGTTCCAAACATCTACTTTGGAGGTACGTCCTAGTGTGGTGAAGATGTACCAGGACGTCCGACGTCTGTACTAGTGTCCAGGGATGAAGAAAGCAGTGGAAAATATCATTTTTCGATGCCTCATATGTCAGTAAGTGAAGGCTGAGCATCAGGTCCCAACAGACTTAGTACAACCACTTGAGGTACCAGAACAGAAGTGGGATGGTTTCTCCATGGACTTCATGACGGGGTTACCACACATGTCTAGGGATCATGATTCTATCGGGGTGATCATTGACCGACTCACCAAGTTGGATCATTTCCTACCCATCTAGGAGCAGGGATCAGTAGAGGGCTTGAGATGCCTCTATGTCTAGGAGATAGTGAGGATTCACGGGGTGCCTTAGATGATCGTCTCAGACCATGATGCACATTTTACATCTTGGTTGTGGAAGGGAATTCAAGAGTCATTTGGGACCCAGCTACGCTTGAGCATATCTTTTCACCCTCAGACAGATGGTCAGATAGAGAAAACCATACAGACCTTTGAGGACATGATTCCTACTTATGTCCTTGATTTTGGTTCCAGTTGGGAGGACCACCTACCACTGGTGGAGTTTTCATACAAAAAATCTATCACTCCACCATTGGAATGGCACTATTCGAGGCCTTTTACGGGCGTCCATGCAGATCACCTCTATGCTGGAGAGACCTAGGGGAGTTGGCACTCATGGGTCTAGAGTTGGTATGATCTACCACTGAGAAGGTTCAGATCATCCAGGAGTGGATGAGGACTTCACAGAGTAGGAAAAAATTGTATGCAGACAAGTGGTGGTTACCTTTGGAGTATGATGAGGGAGAAAATGTGTTCTTTCGAGTCTCACCCCGATGGGGTTTTTGGAGATTTGGCTGGGGTGGAAAGTTATCTTGGAGGTTTTTCAGACTGTGCTAGATTCTCAGTAGAGTTAGTGAGGTGGTGTACCACCTAGCTCTTCCCCCGTAGATGCACTGGGTACATGATGTTTTTTATGTGTCATAGCTAAGAAGGTACATTCATGATCCATCACTCATTATTGACTAGGGTGAGCTAGACATTGATGATGGGGAAATGTTTTTGGAGTTCCTAGTAGAGATAGAGGATCGACCAAATTAGTTCCTTCGTGTATGGACGATTACTCTAGTGCGCATTCGGTGGAAGCACGAGAATCTCTAGGAGAGCACACGAGAGAAGGAGGCTCAGATTTGTGCTCAGTACCCCAATTTGTTTGATTAGCCCTTATTTGGGATTTCAGGTATGTAAAGACCTAAGGTGGGGAGAATGTAATGTCTCGGAATTTCGGTATAATTTTTTTAAAATTGTATGGAATTATTTCACGAACACATCCTCTAAAAGAATGTGATTCTAAGGCCCGCTGAGCCCAAAAATGAATTTTGAAATTTTTTTAAGTTCGCTTAAGTAAACGTGCAAGCAGTTTTTTCAAACTTTTGGTCTGGTGCTCAGATAAAAAATATGAGGGCACTGTTAAACTTGGAACCCCGGGATTCTCCTTGAAAGGAATTAACTTCGACCAGCATGGGTTGGATGGAAAAGTTAATTTTTGGACTTTTCAAAACATAATAAAATAACTTAAAAAAAGTTATTTTATTTTATTTCTCACCATTGAATGGAGAATGGTAGCACAATGGTGTGGCGACGAGGAGATGACGAGATGCATTAAAAGAGTATCATTAATGGATAATTAATGTGTAGAGTAATGATGCTTTAAATGAAGCATAACATCTACGCTGTTTCATAAATGAAACAGCATAACGACGCGATGTCTCATCATAAAAAAAATGTTGTGATGAGTTTTATTTTAATAAGATAATGTGTTGTGGGAAACAATAAATAAATGGTGAAAAATTATCTGAGAAACCACTAGTGAGTTTTCTTTCCAACGAAAAGTGGTGAATGCTGGTGTAATGTAAACAACTTCGACGCACCTTGAAGAATGGAGCTGGGAAGCAACAAAAATCTTCAATTTCTTGAATACTTGAGGGAGGAGCACTCCAAAGATGAATTTTGATTATGGTAGGGTTTTTTCATTTATTCTTTCCCCGTTCTCCGTTCTAAAACAAATAATGTGGATCAACCCACGAATAGGTTGATCTGTGGGTCATCTGTTCTTACAGGATGGTGATGTTTCTGGGATTTCTATTTGGGATTGAATTTTTGTTGATAGAACATACTTCCCAAGCCTCCCCTATTTTAAAATTCTTACACATAGGGCATGGGCCGACACGAAAAAGGCCTAACCCCCCTCCGCCTTATGCTTACTTGGTGGAAGAATTCCTAAAACAGCAGCAGGGCAAGTTCAAGGCCTTCGTAGGGAAGGAAATACTCTATGGAGGTCATAGTTGTAGTCGACACGAAGAACAGACCACCGGAACAGACCCGGTGGTCCAAAGAGTATTCTTCCAACAAACAGCAGCAGCCGTAGGTGGGTGGCAGCGCGTAGGGAGGAGCACTCCGGCCGGCCCAGGCCGCGGCGGATTAGTAGGACCACCGGCTGTGTCGGTGGCTGGTGGAGTTAGATGCGGCTAGGCAGAAGTGTGCGGGAGTCTGGCCTGACTGAATAGCTGGTCGTGTAGTAAAAATTCGCGGTCTCTTGACTTTAGTGGTGGAAATTGCCTTGCGTCGATTTCAGGGTGATCTGGGGAGCCAGACACTGTCGCCTTTTGCATCCCGTCCAGGCAACGAACCAGTCCGCCTCTGGCAGACTGGGCAAGACAACGGGCCGGCCAGGACCCTTGGCCCAACAGGCTCATGACCCAATGAACCAGTCCTAGGCTGAGTTGTGTTTGGGTCAAGTCAGCATACCTAGGTTGGGTTGGTGTACCCCGAGCCGAGTCGGACCAGACCTAGACCCAACCGACCCCTTTTTGGAAAAACGTCAATATCTTGCAAACTGGGGAATCCGATTGAAAATTCATTTACAGAATTAGAACCCTCAAGATGAGCTAGATATTAGGGAATACTATATGGGGGATTTAATGGAATTTGAAATTTGATGAATGGCTTAGGGATTGGTTCTCCTAAGATCAATTGTTCTATGTGCAGAAAACCTGTGGTTGGTTGAGACCTAGAGACTGCTGGCGAGCGACCCTGTGTGTATTGGATACTATGGCCCAGTGGGAAGTTAGTTCTATGTGACCCAAAAGGGCCATGGTGGGTAGTAGATTCGGTGTGACCCAACAGACCCACATTATTCGACAGGAGGAGTACATTAATATGTCTATAGTGAGAAGCAGCTTTTGTGTGACCCGACATGCCGATGGTGGGGAGCGTCTTTTGTGTGACCCAGTATACCCACAGTACTCATCAGGGATGAGTACCACAATAGTGTTTGGTTAGTGGGATGCTGCTTCTGTATGACCCAGCAGGCCCACTGTACTCATTTAGGAGGAGTTCTCCAGTAGCGGAGGTGTTCGACAATGTGACTAATGGTTCTACTTTCCTACTCTAGAATATACCTGGTGTGATCTATCTTACTTCGTGATCATGCTTGGTGATCATGATTTGTGGTTTGTTTGTGGATTGATTTGTGGTATTTACTTTGTTTTTTGGGGTCCCTACTGAGTATATTATTACTCATCCCTGTACAGGCTTCACCCGCACGTGTTGTGTCTGGTGTAGACGACCGCCGAATTGACGGAGGACTTGGTGGCCTAAGACTCGGGGGTGCCCAGTGAGACCAAGAAGGCAGGGCATACTTCTACGGCTTCCCTCAAATACTCTATACTTACCCATCATGTGGGTTTTTTCACCATACGGCTATATATAGTTTCTTTTATACTTTTCTATTTTTTAATTAGTCTTTTTTGGGTTTATATTCTGGCCCATTTGACTTTCAGTTGTACTTGTACTTAGTAGTTATTCAGTGGAATTCTTATTTACTTTTCCAGCTTTGGGATGTGGTTGTGTGTTCGTGTATACAGGTACTCAGGTAAATGCCTCCCACTTATAGGTTGACACCTTCGGCGCTAGTCGCCAACCCCTAGCCTTCAGGAGGTGGGCTTGGGGTATGTTAGGGCACGGGCCCCAAGGGATGGGTCGTGATAGATAAATGCACATTTAACAACTAAATTTTTAGACTAAGGTGTTAAGGGTCAAATTACATTAATCTAATAATAAATAGGATGAAAAATTATAGCCTTATCTTATATTTTCAATCTAGATTAATCTGATTTACTCTTTATCGAGGGGATAAATTTTACCATGGTTACAATTCATATTGAAAAAAATATAAGATCCTTATATAAAAAATTTAAACCTCTTAATTTTAAATATTTAATTAATTCTATATAATTAAATACTTATAAATGGAAGAAATTAATATTAATATAAGTGCACAAAATTTGATACAAACTACTTTTTAGAATAAAAAAATATTATTAAAAATAAAATTGGATTTATTCTGATCCTGTGCTTTGAAAAAAATTGAATGATTACAAAATTTGATAAAGTAAATAATATATTAATTTAATTAAAATAATTCAATATTAATTATTAATAGAATTTATTTATATATAAATACATTATGCATAAAAAAATTAGAAAAAAAATCACTTTTATTTATAAATATTTTTTTGTTTTTATAATTCTAATAATTATATAAATAATGAATTAATTTTATAAATTTGTAGACAATATACTTTACATAATTCAGTTATTACTATTCATACCCATCAATCTAATGGCTAGGTGATAATAGTCACATTGTTTTTTAGTAATGTTACACAGTTCTTTTAAACTCATTGTTGTATATAACACAATCTGTTGAAGAAATGAAATTATTTAATGAGAAATATTTCATAAAAATCAGGGTGTAACATTATACCCCCCTTAAAATGGGTTTTCCCTCAAAATTCACCACTATGAAACAAACAGATTCATCATATTGATACAAATATATAAGGAAAATTTTTCCTCATTACATGGTTAGGTTTCCACATAGCTTCCTCAAATTGGTGGTTTTTTAAGAAAACATTGACTAGGAGAGTGGTTATGTTTCATAGTAATTTTTCTCTATAATCTATAATCTATATTGGTTGTTCTTCATAAGAAATATATTACTCTATATGTATGACATTTGAGTTTAGTACATGTGAATGATCAGATATATACTTCCTTATGAGAGATAAATTAAACACATTGTGAACTTGAAAGAGATTCGGTGGAAGTACCAATTGATAAGCTACCATCCCAATATGATCAATAATTTCAAAAGGACTAGTATTCCTAGGGCATAGTTTTCCCTTATTCCTAAATATCATCACCCTCTTCTAGGGAGGTATTTGTAGGAATATATTATCACCAACTTCAAACTCCATATCTTTCTGAAGATTATCAGCATAACTTTTTTATCAAATTTAATATTCTCTTATGTGTTGTTGATTGGATCTAAAATTCTATTACATTTCCTCAGATATATCAGGCCCAATAGCTTTCATTCTCCAACTTCATTCAACCAGGTTGGAGTTCTTTACTTCCAACCATATAGGGGTTCATAGGGAGGAATTTGAATGCTGGAGTGGAATCTATTTTTGTAAGAAAATTCCATCAAAGGAAAGTTCTAATCCCAACTACCTCTTAAATCCATAGATCAATCTCTTAACATAACTTATATAGTTTTAATGGTTTTCTTAGACTTACCTTCCATATGAGGATGATAAGTAGTGATGAAACTTAACTCTATATCCAATCCTGCTGAATACCTCTCTGAAAATTCAAGGTAAATCATAGATCTTGATCAAATACAATTCATTGTGGTATACCAAAAAGTCTTACCAAATACTTAATTTATAGTCGCGTAATTTCATCAAGATATAAATATTATATAATGAAAATAAAGTGTGATTAACTTGTAATTTGATCGACTATGACCCAAATAGAATTATTCTCTTTACATGTTTTGGGGAGTTTAGTGAAAAAATGCATGGCGATGTTTTCTCACTTTCATTCTAGTATGTGTAATGGATGTAATATCCTCTTAGACATCTGTATCTCAACCATAAATTACTAGCATACCATTCACTGAGATATAAAATCTTAAATATCTATCTTTATTCCATCCCACCATAAATACTCTTTCAAATCTATATATATCTTTTTAATTTCATAATGAATAGAGAATGAAGAACTATGAACCTCCTCTAATATCTCATTTTTTAAATTTTGTATGTATGAAATAGATACATAGTTCCTGAATCTTATCCTTTCATAAAAATCAAGGTATAACTTTTAAACACTTCTCACCTTCTTTTATAGCTCTACATATTCCTTATACACCTCTTTAATTTTTACATGAATAAATAGTTGAACACTCATTTGAGCTAGACAGTATTTCTCACCTTATTTAAAGATTTATAGAGCCATCCTTTGAAAATCCTTAATTATTATATATTTTTTATCCAAATCATAGAAATGGTCACATGATCCTTTTGACTTAATGAATATTCCACCTTGTTCAATTTCCCAGGTTGGTAATGTATTTAATATTCATAATCTATAATCAGTGAAAACCATTTTCTTTGGCACATGCTTAGATCATTTTGAGTGAAAATATACTTTAAAATTTTTTGATCTGCATATATGTCACATCATTCTCCATTGAGATAATTCCTCCATATCTTTAATGAAAAAATTACCACTTCTAACTCCAAATCATGAGTTGGGTAATTTTTCTCAGGGACCTTCAATTTTCATGAGGAATAATCTATAACCATATTGTTCTAAATGAGTAATCATCCCAATCACTTCTTAGATTCATCACTATAGATTACAAATTATTATCCACTGTAGGGTAATATAATCAAAAGTGCACTAACTAGACACCTCTTTGGTTCCTTAAAACATTCCTTACATTCATCTATCCAAGGGAACTTATCTCCCTTCTGAGTTAACTTGGAATGTGGATTCAACATCAATGAAAAATTCTCCACAAAGCGCCGATAATGTCTATAAAAACGAATAAAACTATGAATTTTAATCACAATAGTTGGTCTATTCCAATGTTAAATTACTTATTACATTGTAAGGTCATATCATATACCCTCACATAAGATTATATAACCTAATAATGAAACTTTCCATAGAAAAAATGAAAACTTGGTAAATTTTCAAAAATAATTTTCTCCTTCCTCAGGGTCTTCAGCACAATCCACATGTGGTCTTCATGATCTTAATTGATCTTTTAATATACACTAATATTTTCTATAAAAACTAATAAAAATTGATCAAGGTGGTATCTAACAACTCTATTCATTAAATCCATGAAGATAGTGGGTTCATTAGTAAGAAAACAATGCAATTACTATAAATTCATAATGTTCATAACTTGTGTGGAATGTTTTCTTGGGTATGTCCTCATTCGTATCCCTTAATTGATGATATCTAGGATGTATATTGCTCTTAGAAAAGTATTAATCTCCATGTAGTTGATCAAAACATTCATCAATACAGGGTAGAGGATACTTGTTATTGATAATGATCTTTTTAATATCTCGATAATCAATTCAAGGTATCATTAATTCATATTTCTTCTTGACATAAATAACAAGTTCACCCCAAGGATATACAATTGGATTAATGAATACCTTTTCTATATTCTCCTAGATTTGATTCTTCAATTCTTACAACTCAATCGGGGTTATTCTATTTAGAGTCTTGAAGATGGGTGTAGCACCATATATGAGTTCTATTGAATACTTAACTTCAAAATTTGATATATGATGAGGAAACACTTCTAGAAATATGTCAATAAACACCCAAGAAATAGGCATATCTTTGATATTGAGTTTTCACCCAACCATATGTGATAATTTCCCATTTTTAAAAGGAATCATGACCCATACACTGGATATAATTTCCACTGTATGTTTATCTTTATCATCACACAAATAGGAAATTTCTGTTTAGTTTAGAATATAAAATCTAACATCACTTTATCAAAAAATTGATGTGGGATTTATGTTAAGAAAGTCAATCCATGCCCAAATTTACATCAAATTAAAATAAAGGAATGATGAAAATACTTGTAGGAAACACATTCCCACAAAATTTAACCAGAGAAGAATCATAGACAAGGGATGTTATTATCATGCCATTGGGGGATTTTATTGATAACTTATCATTTAATTTTTATGTTGTTATTATGATACCCTTATAAAAGTATTTAGATATAAAATAGTTCATAGATACAATATAAAATTTGGCATTTGAAGTTCTAGAGTGGATGGTAGTTTTTCCTTTCACCATATTGTTATCATACTCCTCATTTTAAATAGTGATCACATGTGACTTCCCTTTGTATATGGGCATAGTAGGTTGTTTATTTCAATAATAATCATTAACCTTTTCATTTAGAAAATGGAAATCATATATCTCATACTCATTACATTTAAAACATTGGAGTGTGGGTGGTGTATTTAGTGGATCCTTCTCTCTATTTACATAATTAGCTAAATTCTTCATATAACTTTGGTATCCAATTTCCTGATGATTTTCCTTTCCAAACATTAAAATTTTAAAATTTACCTTAATATAATTTCACCCTTGTTTCCTTCTACACATCTAGAATAAAGTAAATCTTATATTCTTCCCTCTATGTTTTTTATAAATTCTAATAAATTATATTATTTTTTCTTACAAAAACCAAGAGATTGAAGTGTAGCTCAAATCTCTATATCAACCTTCAGATCACATTGAAAAATTTATTCATAGATATTGATGTCCCTTATGAATAATTTACTCCATATACTTGGTTTTTAACACCTCAGTATTTCATAGTACGTTATCTCTTTTAAGTAATTCAATAGCTTGCGCTACACGCAACACAGAGATCGAGCGTACCACAACTTACCAAACTAGTCGTTCAAAAAATAGTTATGAATAATATTAACTACATTTTGAATACTACATATAATTTTAACCTGCATATTATATGTTTCATAGACATAATATAAGAACAAATTCAATTTTTTAGAGAAAATAAGTATTTTTCAAAAAATGAAATTTTACCGCCTTTTAATGCTGAACCCTTTTTAAATCCAATATTTGACACTTTTATATATTAAATTTGAAAAAATAAACATATTTTTTATAATAGGGACATAAAAATTTAGTTTTGATTAATTTTTGGTGATTTTATGACAACTTTCATATTTTGATGAATAGCGAAAGATACTAAATTTTAATTGAAAACAACTTTTTTTAATAAAAATAACTTATAGTGGTAAATTATAAATTTTAATGGTTTTGAAGTATAATTATATTATATTTTTATAATTTAATATAATTTTGGTCATTGTATGTAATTTCACATTTAAATTGGATATAAACACATATTAATCTTTTGATAATTTTTACTTCTCAAAAACCTACTTTCTGGTTCTAACAACGAGAATTAATTTTAAATTAATCAATACAACTTCTATGTTTTAAATTTGATAAAATATACATCATTTTTTAATTTGGAATATAAAAATTATCTTTGGATGAATTTTGGTATTTTTCTGAAAACTATCATATTTTGATGAATAGTGAAAAATAATGTGTTATTGTTTAAAACTGACTTTTATTTAAATAATTATTATTTTTATTTAAATTTATTTTAGAGTAAAAATTGATACATAATACCTATATTAGTCCAATTTAATTCATTAGAGTCATTTTATAATAATATTAGATATATAAAATTTTATTGATCTTTTTACCGTCTTTTACCCACCTTCTAGGCACATTTGCAAATTTACATAAAACATAATTTTGCAACTTCTATGAATTGAATTTCAAAAATCCGAGAGACACGGTTGAAATCAGTATGTAAAATATGGTTCAATAAGATGAAAATAATTTTTTGTGAATAGTGACTTTTGAATTTTATTTACCACCGTTAAAAGTAAATAGGGTAATTAAAGGTAAAATGATATTATAATTACCCTAACACATGTCCTAATTCTATTGGATAAGTTTATTTTGACCAAAATCAACCTTAGAAATAAAATATGATCCTTTTTTATCCACTTGGATTAGATTAGAACATTTATTATATTTTATTTAAATAAGAGTTAAAAGTGTAAAATTCAAATTTTAATAACTAAACCATTTTTAATATAGGGTTATACATAAGATAAATTTGACTATAAATATTAATTAGAAATATAAAAATATTTCCTAAATCATGGTATTTTATTTATAATTTTTAAACATTAAATAATTAAATTTATATATGACACAATGATGATGTAGTAATTACCTTATTAATGAAAGATTAAAATAATTGATATTATTAATATAACAATAAATATAAATTTAGACTTTTTATGCATTCAAAGAATTTTATAGATTAATAAGACATTTTAGGATTGATTTAATGTATTTTTTTATAAGTGATCAAGTTTTTTTGACTTTCACAAAAACCAAATACTAAATAGTATCAAAACTGACATAAATGAGTTTTTAAAACAAATACTATATTATTAATTGATATAATATTCATAAAAATATAAGTTTCGGCCAAATTACTTAGATAAGGTTATAAATGTCATTAATGAACCACTTGAGGTTCTCTTGGAATTTTATAGTAAGTTTATAAACCATGTAATATAAAAATACAGGAAGACATTGTAAAAGTTAAACTATTTAACTAAGAGTTAAAGCTAAAAGATAAGGTTAATATGGTGACGTAAACTTGTCTAAAACCTATTGGTTGAGAGTCTTTCGAACCATTAACACCTTATCCTCGAAATAAATCCATTTGTATCCATTATAAGCTGAAAATAATTTTATAATAAAATAATATTTCAATCTTTTCCTAAAGTGACCCTCACCTCTCTTATAAAAGGGTAATTTTCCTTCTCTCAAAATCACACCTCCAAATCCATTTGTCTCAGCCAACCCCTTCTCAAATATCCTCCCAAATACCCTAAATTCAACCTAGAGTCCTTACTTTTATCATAAATCCAACCTAAGGATCCCTTTTGATCAAATCAAAAGGAAGCACCCAAAGAAGAGGTAATAATTTCATCACCTCTTTCAAAGTTATTTTCTTCTTCCACTTCCTCTTTCTTTGTTATTTCCATACCAAAGTAATAACTCTAGTACCTTATACATACTGTGATGTTATTATAAATATGTTATAACCATATTCATTATTCTATCCAACCTATGAATGACAAAGCCATTATACGTGCATACGTACGGCTTATCGTCTCCACGTCGTAGTGTTGTTTTTTATTCAACACTTAATTATTTGGATGGGTATGATATTTTCAATTGTGCATACGTATGGATTATCGTATCCACGAACATGATGAGATTCATTCCCCATCTTAATCATTCAAGAATAATTTTCATTTTATGATTAAAAATAATGGTTAAGAACTTAATATAATTCTGTATATGAAACAAATACATCCTATCCATAACAAACATGGCTTACGTAACAAATCATATAAATAAAAACGAATCAGTTAACACCTGAAACAATTATACTTCTGAAATATTATTAACAAATCAATATTAGAATATCATATATAATATCATATTTATGTATGTGGTTCTTTTATAATTTAATAACAATGATTTAAATATTATATAGTAGGTTAATGTACCCTATACTAATGGAAAGTAAAAGTTACAGGTTAATTTTACAATCTCTTTATTATCCGAGGTTGTTTGTACGTAAGTATCTACTGGGACTTCTTTATCATCCACATTCGTGTTTCTTAAAAATGTATTTCAAAAAAAATTACTATTTCCTAAAATATGGGTTAAATTCATTTATACCCTTGTTTAACTTTTTATAAAATTATTTGAAAGGAATATTTCCATCATTTTAAAAACAAGGTACTTTATGACCTTTTTGATAAATTAAGGAAAGAATGTTTTTTTAACTTATACGCCAGGTGCGGCTATTTTCGGTTTTTATAACACCTTCGAAGCATCCCTTACAATATTATAAGAATATTTTAAAAATAAATGTTTTATTTTATAATTATGTGACTTTTAAATTATTTCAAAAAAGAGAGAGAGATTTCTCTCAAATAGTTTTGATTTCATCTATGTCAACATCTTTGGATGGATTTTACACTTTTTTGAAATTGATTTATTATGATAAAATCTTCCATATTTTATTGAAGGTTTTATGATATTTTTGAATGTGGATGTGTTATTTTTATACCATTCATGGTTTATGGTTAAATTATTAACATTTTTTATGATAGTTTTAATATGAATGATTATGTTATGTTTCAACCTTTTCATATGAGGAATGCATTGGACTTAGTAAGTGATGGGTGGAGAACACTATAGATCTTAGATGCATCGGTAGGTCTCATGAGAAAAACTAGTATCTTGGCACAAGGCCGTGAAAAAAACTTATTTTTAGTCTTGGTATGAGGCCTTGACTATGTGGTTATGATGTCCGACATTATGCATTCAATCATTATGAAATTAGCTATTGATTTTACATGTGATTATTCTACTAGTAGAATATCCATGTAAATAAGTAAATAGAATTATTTGATTTTTCTTTGATATATTATGCTAAAGATCAAGTTTAAAAGGCTTGTGTTTTATTCTTATACATTTCTATAAATGTTTATGCTTATTTATGATAGTTTTCACTATATTGTTATCCTTATTGAGCATCAGAGCTCACCCCTTTCTTTTGTTTTATTTTTTCCAGGATGCGAAGAAGTATATTACGATTAACCTGTAGGAATAGGATAAGGGATATGAGAGTGTTCAATTGGGACACAATTTTGTTGTTTTTTATTTCATAATGTAATGTAAAACTTATGTATGTATCTAGTACTTCAATGATACTAAACTAATAGGTCTTTCGAGACTTGATCTCTTGTGATCATGCCAATGTTATGTAATAATGCACCGACTCTGGGTAACTAGGGTTAGGGTATTACAATTGGTATCAGAGAAAGTTTAGTACAAACCTTGGAAACTGGATTTAGAAAAACTCTAATCAGTGAACATTAACCTAAGATAGACTTTGATGATTAGTATAGAATAACTTCCTAGAATTTTGGTAATATAGAGATTTTGTGAATTTTCTAAGAAATGCATCCATGTCTGGATATAAACAAGTAAATGTGGCTCTGGAAAAGATATAACTAGGAGTGAAAACTCCGAAAAGAAGTTTCAGGCTTGACTTGGGGTATCCTGGTACACAAAAATGGTCCTTGCTACACTCTTGGTATTGACACTCTCGGGAGATATGCTTAGGATAATTCATATTTTCTTTACAAACCATTATAAAGGATTTATGAGTAAATACCTCCTCAAAGAAATCATTTTTTATGATTATGAATTATATGAAAAAACTTTTCAATTTAAGTTAGTTATTTTACAAGTTTGAAATTATTCATTGATATTCATAAACTAAACTAGTGTATGACATTGTTTAGAAATGGTTCCCAATAGAAGGAACAATAACTCCAGCAATATGCATGATACAAAGAGTAATAAGGATCATATCTTTCATGGTATTAAGCTAAAATTTAGAAGGGAAATTGTAACGCCCCGACCCCAGTTACCTAGAGTTGGTGCATTATTACATAACATTGGCATGATCACAAGAAAGATCAAATCTCGAAAGACCGATTGGTTTAGTAGCCTTGGAAACACTAGATATATTCATAAAGTTTTACATTACATCATAAAGTGAAAAACTACTACAACAACATAATGTCTCCATAGTCCACACTATCGTCCCCTCATAATATCCCTACAGGTCATTCATAACTTACTTCTTCACATCCTGGGAAAAATAAAACATAGAAGAGGGGTGAGCTCAAATGCCTAGTAAGGATAACAATATAGCGGAAACTTTCAAAAATAAGCATAAACATTTAAGGCGATTCATTTCTAAAACAAAATCCTTTTAAACTTTAACTTCAACATAGTATGTAAAAAGTAAAATGAAATAATGCCATTTACTTATTCACATGGATATTCTACTAATCGAATAATCACATGCAATATCAATAACCACATTCATAATGATGGAATGCATAATTCCAGGCTATCATAACCACATAGCCAAGGCCTTGTGCCAAGACTACAAATAATATTTTTCCAAGTCCTTGTGCCAAGACACTAGTTTGTCTCATGAGACCTACCGATGCATCGAGGAGCTATAGCGGGCTCCACCCGTCACATATTAAGTCCAATGCATTCCCATATGAAAAGTTTTAAACATAACATAAACATTCGTATTAAAACTAGCATACGAAATGTAAATACTTTCACCATAAACTATGAATGGTATAAAAATAGCACATCCATAGTCATACATATCACAAAACCTTCAATACAATATAGAAGTTTTGTATCATAATAAATCAACTTCAAATAAGCGTAAAATCCATCAAAGGATGTTGACATAAATGAAATCAAAACTCTTTTTAGAGAAATATCTCTTTCTATTTTTGAAATCATTTAATAAAACATTTTATTTGAAAATATTCTTATAAGATTGTAATGGAAGCTTTGACGATTTTATAACGGTGGAAAATAGCCGCACCTGCCGTATAAGTTAAAAAAACATTCTTACCTTAATTTTTTCGAAAAGGTTAAAAAGTCCCTTGTTTGGAAAACAACGGAAAGATTCCTTTATAAAC
The DNA here is from genome assembly GCA_963277665.1 of Viscum album. Lineage (NCBI taxonomy): Eukaryota > Viridiplantae > Streptophyta > Magnoliopsida > Santalales > Viscaceae > Viscum > Viscum album. Next base: position 1,278,755,867 of record OY728146.1, on the reverse strand, counting down.
CTCTTATAAAAAGTCAAACAAGGGTATAAATGACTTTAACCCATATTATTGTAAATATTGAAAATGTTTTGAAATACATTTTTAAGAAACATGGATGTGGATGATAAAGAGATCCCAGTAGATTATTACGTATAAACAACCTCGGATAATGAAGAGATTGTGAAATAACCCTTACCTTGTACTTTTCCTTGGTTGAGGGTAGGTTAACCTCCTGTATAATGGTGAAATAATTGTTATTAAATTATACAAGAATCATATATATTAATATGATATCATATATGATCTTTTAACATTGCTTTGTTAATAATATCTTAGAATTATCATTGTTTCGGGTGTTAACTTACTCGTTTTCTTTTATATGTTTTGTTAAGTAAGCCATGTTTTTCATGTATATGTTGTATATTATTCATATCCAGAATGTTATCAAGTCCTTAAACATTATTTTTAAATCATCAAGTGATAATTATACTTGAATGGATACGATGGAGAATGAATCTTATCGTGTTCGTCGAGACGGTAGTCCGTACGTACGCACGAGCGACAATATCATTCTTTTGATATTAAAATAATATATAAATGGATGGTATATCATATATACAGAATAATTAACATGTTATATATATTATTTACATGAGTTACACATCATTATTATACCCATCCAAATAATAATATATTGAATAACAATTACACCACGACGTGGAGACGGTAAGCCGTACGTACGCACGTATGGTGACATGTTATTCAAAAGGGTCGATAGAATAATGAATATGGTTGTACCATATTTATAATAACATCACAGTATATATATGATACTGGAGTTATTATTTTATAATGGTAAAAACAACGGAAGAAGAAGTGGAAGAAGAAAGGAACTTGGAAAAGGGTGGTGAAATCATTACCTCTTCTTCGGGTTCTTCCTTTTGATTTGATCAAAAGGGCTCCTTATGTTGGATTTATGATCAAACTAAGGCCTATAGGTTGTAGTGAGGGATTTTGGGAGAGTATGTGGGCAGATTTTGGCCAAACCAAAAGGCTTTTAAGGTGTGAAGAAATGAGAAGGAGGAGTGCCCTTTTATAAGAGGGGTGAGGGGCACCTTTGGAAAAGCTAGAAATATTAATTTATAATAAATTCATATTCGGTTTCTAATGGCTAAAAAGTTGATTATTTAAATTTTAAGGTGGTTATGGGTCGAAAACCACTCAACCAATAGAATTTAGACAGGTTTGGGTACTTATATTAACCTTATCTTTAAGTATTAACTCTTAGTTAATTAGTTTCACTTTTACAATGTCTCTTTGTAGTTTTATATAATATGGTTAATAAACATACTATATACACCCAAGAGACCCCCAAGTGGTCCATTAATTATACACCTATAATGATATAAGTCTCTTGGCCTAACTTTATACTTTTAGGAATTTAATATCAATTAATAATATAATATTGGTTTTAAAAACTCTTTTATGTCAATTTTGACACTATTCAATAGTTGATTTTTGTGAAACTCATAACAGAATGATTACTTCGAAAAAATTTAATTAAATAATTTCTAACATGTCATATTAACTTAGAAAATTATTTTAATTCATAAAAAGTCTCAAATTATATTTATTTGTGTATTTATAATATTAATTATTTTAATTTTTCACTATTATGGTAATTATTGCATCGTCATTGTGTCATAAATAAATTAAATTATTTAATGTCTAAAAATTATAAATAAAATATAATTATGTATTAAATATTTTTATCTTTATAATTAATATTTATAGTTGAATATACAACATATATAACCCTATGTAACAATTGTTTTTCTAAAAGATATATGCTTGTATCATTTTTGTATTCATTTTAACTTAATTAAAATAAAGTGTCTCTATCACCTACAAGTGGATCCATGGGGTCCCAAAATCGACCCAAAGATGACTATGGTCTAACATGTATCAACCAACAAGGTTAGGACATTTTTTAGGGTAATTTAGTATTATTATAATATTATTTTTTAACCCTTATTTACCGGATTTACCCTTAACTATGGTAAATAATATATTTACCGCAGTAATTATTCAAAATGTCTAAAAAAAGTTATCTATTTACACAATTTGAAAATCATGATTCCAAATATGGAATCCATTTTTCCAAATTAAAGACACAGAAGTGGTAGAAATTAATTTAAAATTAATTCCCGTTGTTAAAACAAAAAGCGTGTTTTTAAGAGATAATAACTATCAAAAGATTGACACTTGTTTATATCCGGTTTAACTGTAAAAGTATGTCCAATGACCAACATTATATTAAATGGTAAAAATATATTCTAAATATACTTTAAAACCACTCAAATTCATAATTTATCACTATTAATTATTTTGATTAAAAAAGTTGTTTTTAATTAAAATTTAGTAATTTTCACTATTCATCAAAATATTAAAGTTATCTGAAAAGTACCAAAATTTCACCTTAGGCTAAATTCGATATTACGAATCCAAAAATGAAGTCCATTTTAAAAATAAAATATATATAATTTCAAAAAGTAGGTATTACTATTCATAAAGGCTAGTTTGATTGGTTATGGTGTGTTCGGTGTTGCGTACAACACACGCTATCACATTATTCAAAGAGAAGCGTACCGTAGAAGCTTGGGGTGTTACATTCTCCCCTCCTTAAAATAATTTCGTCCTCAAAATTTCTAGAATACTTATCACATGAAAAGACTCGGGTGGTTCTTCATCATAAGTTCCTCGGGTTCCCACGTTGCCTCTTCCATCTTATGGTTTCTCCACAACTTTTACCAGACGCGTCGTCTGGTTTCTCAGTACTTGTTCTCTTGTATCAAGAATCCTGACAGGCTCTTCGCAATAATACAGATTGGGTTCCAGTTCTAATTCCTCATAAGTGAGTACATGCGTTGGGTCAGGCATGTATTTCCTCAACAGAGATACGTGGAACACATCGTGAACTTTGGAGAGACTTGGCGGCATTGCCAATCGGTAAGCTACAACCCCAATTCGTTCTAGAATTTCGAAAGGTCCGATGTACCTGGGACTCAATTTACCTTTCTTACCAAAACATATGACTCCCTTCCATGGAGATACCTTCAGGAAAACATGATCACCGACTTGAAATTCCAAATCCTTCCTTCGATTATCGGCATAGCTCTTCTGCCTACTTTGAGATGCTTTGATGTGATTTTGGATTACCTTAACCTTTTCCATCGTTTCCTCTACCAGTTCTATACCTACAAGTTTTCTTTCACCAACGTCATCCCAATAGGTTGGTGTGTGACATCTCTTTCCGTATAACGCTTCATATGGTGCCATCTGAATACTCGAATGGAATCTATTGTTATAGGAAAATTCTACGAGCGGTAAATACTGATCCCACATACCCTGAAAGTCAAGTGAGAAGGATCTAAACATATCTTCTAAGGTTTGAATAGTCCATTCTGATTTTCCGTTTGTCTGAGGGTGGCAAGCAGTGCCCAAATGAAGTTCAGTATCCAGGGATTTCTGAAGACTCTTCCAGAATCTTGAAGTAAAACAGGGATCACGATCAGAAACAATCGATAGGGGTAATCCATGAAGTCTCACAACTTTATTAATATATAGTCTTGCTAGACGTTCCAGTGGTAGATCTTCTCTTATAGCAAGAAAATGTGTTGACTTGGTAAGACGATCAACAATAACCCATATTGCATCATTCCTTCTTGGAGTCTTTGGTAGTCCCATGACAAAGTCCATCAGAATATTATCCCATTTCCACTCCGGTATGGGAAGAGGTTGCATGACTCCTCCAGGTTGTTGCCTTCCAGCTTTCACTTGTTGACAAACCATACATCTTGACACAAAATCAGCAATCTCCCTCTTCATATTGTCCCACCAAAAATGTTCCTTCAAATCTCTATACATTTTGGTGCTCCCAGGGTGTATAGAGAAATTGGAACTATGAGAATCATCCGGAAATTCCCTTTTTAGATCAGGTATATCGGGAACACAAAGTCTCTTCCCGAATTTCAAAATTCCATCTTCATACACAAAGTCTCTCAGTCTCCCATCATTCAGAGCTTTAATCTTCTTTTGAAATTCTTCATCATCGGTCTGAGAACTCTTAATCCTTTCTGGTAAAGATGGTTTGGCAACCATTTGAAAAAGCATTGATGTTTCTCCTTCCCTGGTTATTCCCATTTCCATCTTCACTAGATCCATGAAAATTAGATCCCTTTCAATTCTCATATTGTTCAAAACTCCATGATCTTTTCTGCTCAAAGCATTTTCCACCTTGTTTGCCTTCCCCGGTTGGTAGTGTATCGTGCAATCATAATCCTTGAGTAATTCAACCCATCTCCTTTGCCTCATGTTGAGTTCTTTTTGTGAGAAAATATACTTCAAACTCTTGTGATCAGTATAAATCTCACATTTTTCACCATAGAGGTAGTGCCTCCATATCTTCATAGCAGAGATCACAACTGCTAACTCAAGATCATGAGTAGGATAGTTTTGTTCATGAATTTTCAACTGTCGTGATGCATAGGCAATAACCCTATCATTCTGCATAAGGACACAACCAAGTCCTTTCTTCGATGCATCACTATAAATAACGAACCCATCATTCCCCGATGGTAGAGTCAATATAGGAGAATTTACTAATCTTATCTTCAGTTCTTCAAAACATTCTTCACACTCTTTTGTCCAAAAAAATTTAACCCCTTTACGTGTGAGATTCTTTAATGGGTTATCCAATCGGGCAAAATTCTGGATGAAACGTCGATAATAACCTGCCAAACCAATAAAACTACGTACATCAGTTATACTCATAGGTTCTGGCCATTCTTGGATTGCCTTGGTCTTAGAAGGATCAACAGAGATTCCATCTTTAGAGACAATATGTCCAAGAAAATAAATCTCCTAAAGCCAGAATTCACACTTGCTAAACTTCCCATATAATTCATGCCTTCTCAGAGTCTTCAAGATAATGCGCAAGTGATTTTCATGATCTTCGTAGCTTTTGGAGTATACTAAGATATCATCAATAAATACCACCACAAATTCATCGAGATACTCCTTGAAAACTCTATTCATCAGATCCATGAATACAGAGGGTGCATTAGTCAATCCAAACGGCATTACAGTAAACTCGTAATGCCCGTACCTGGTTTGAAATGCTGTCTTCGGAATGTCTTCCTTCTTCACACACAACTAATGGTATCCAGATCGAAGTTCAATCTTTGAAAAGTATTGATCTCCATGCAGTTGGTCAAATAAATCATCAATGCGAGGTAGGGGATACTTGTTCTTTATTGTTATAGCATTGATCTCCCTATAGTCGATACATAACCTCATAGATCCGTCTTTCTTTTTAAAAAAAGAACAGGGGCTCCCCATGGAGAAACACTAGGTCTAATAAATCCCTTATTACTCAATTCCTCTAGTTGTTTCTTTAGTTCAACTAATTCTACAGTGACCATTCTATAAGGGGTCTTTGATATAGCCCTTGATCCAGGAATTAAATCAATGGAAAACTCAACTTCTCGTTCTGGAGGATGTCCAGGTAAATCTTCCGGAAATACGTCTACAAATTCATTCACAACAGGTACATACTCTATTTGAACATTTCTTTCCTCACCCACAGTTATTTCATTCTCCTTCTCCCCAATAATTGAATTTAGTTGAGCTAATGGGGGTGGATCTAAATAAGAATTAGGTGGTGACGATTCTGCTCTAAAGATAAGGTGCTCCTTATCATTATCATCAAGAATCGTAACCTCTTTCTTCTTAAAATAAATCTTCGCATCATAGTCCGAAAGCCAGTCCATACCAAGGATCATATCAAACTCAATCATAGGTATGACGATGAGATCAGCAGATAAAGAACATTTATGTGCTCTAATGGGGACTGATTCACAAAACTTTGTTGCAATGATACTTCCCTTAGGAGGTTTAACTGACAACTCCCTTATTAAATCAAATTGTAAATATCTAATTTTCTTAGCAAACTGGGAAGATATGAAACAACGCGATGATCCAGAATCAAATAATGCTTTTGCTAAACTTGAGGAAACCATTAAATTACCTGCCACCACGTCTTTCGGAGCTTCTACCTCAACAGTAGTGATAGCATAAGATTGGCCTTGATCCCTTGGCCTTTTCTGAGGTAAGTTCTCCTGACTCTTAGGACATTCATTTTCATAATGCCCCATCTCCCTGCAATTGTAGCACTGAACATTGGTAGCTTCCTTCTTCCCCTTGCAATCACGAGCTTCGTGGCCTTTTTCACCACACTTGTAACAGATGCCCATTCCCTTCAAGCATGTACCGGGGTGTTTCTTCCCACATTTACCACAGGATGGATATTCAACCTATCCTTTCTTCCCCTTATTTCCATTCCCATATTGATCAGCAAGCCTCTTATTCTCTTGCTTTTCTTTAAAGTCATAATACTTAGAGAATTCCTTTTCGGTCTTGATAGCACATGAGACAATGTCTTCGTATGACGAGAAGGATTGTGAGACTAATGCTCGACGGAGAAATGGTTTTAACCCATCAAAGAAACGACCAATCTTACTTCTTGGGTTACGTATATAATCTCCAGCATACCTTGATAACCTTGTAAAGTTAGCCTCATACTTTGCGACATTCTCATCCTCCTTCTGTCTCAGACTCATAAATTGCCTTTCAATATCTGCTCGATGGTCGTGAGGAAATTATTTTTCTAAAAACAGATCTTTGAACTCCCTAAATTCCATATTTGATACTTCATCATCTTCCTTTTTGTTTTGAATCAATTACAACCATTGATCAGCATCTCCAGTGAGGCGGTAAACTGCCATGATAACTTTTTCCCTTTCACTACTCCCCAAAGCCTGAAATATTTTTTCTAGGGAAAATATCCATTGCTCAGCTGCTAAGGGATTTTTACTCCCATTGAACGTTGGTGGTTGTTGCCTCATTAATTGATCTAACATTGATCCTCCACACTGTGGATCAGGGTGCTCCATACGGGTAAGGTTATTATTCATAACCTGAGTAAGTTGTCCCAGTATGGTGATTAGCTGATCGGCACCAGTTGCATCACCAGCTCCACTATAATTATCTTGAGCAGGAGGTAAATCCCTACATGGAGTGCGTGCATTGATACGGTTTTCATTTATTCCACTAGGCGCCATTTCTAAACAATGTCATAAACTAGATCAGTTTATGAATCAAAATACATAACCTCATACTTATAAAACACTTAACATAAATTGAACTATTTATGGATATAATCCATAATCATAAGAATGTTTTCTTTGAGGAAGTATATACTCATAAACCCTTCATAATTATTTGTAAAGAAAATGAGAGTTATCCTAAGCATATCCCCCAGGAGTGTCGTAACCAAAAGTGCAGCAAGGCCCGTTGTCGTGCACCAGTTCCCGTTCGAGTCTAGCTCAAAGCGGTGTTTTCGGGTTTTACCCCTAGGTACATCTATGCCAGAGCCGCCTCTACCTGCTCGTATCCAGACTGAGATGTATTGCTTGGAAAACTCACAAAATATCTACAATACCAAAATTCTAGGAAGTCCTTCTATACTAATCCTCAAAGTTCATCTTAGGTCTACGTGCTCTAATCAGAGTTTATCTAAATCTAGCTTCCAAGGATTGTACTAAACTTCCTCTGATACCAACTATAACACCCCGACCCCAGTTACCTAGAGTCGGTGAATTATTACATAACATTGGCATGATAACAAGAAAGATCAAATCTCGAAAGACCGATTGGTTTAGTAGCCTTGGAAACACTTGATATATTCATAAAGTTTTACATTACATCATAAAGTGAAAAACTACTACAGCAACATAATGTCTCCATAGTCCACACTATTATCCCCTCATAATATCCCTGCAGGTCATTCATAACTTACTTCTTCACATCCTGGGAAAAATAAAACATAGAAAAGGGGTGAGCCCAAATGCCCAATAAGGATAACAATATAGTGGAAACTTTCAAAAATAAGCATAAACATTTAAGGCAATGCATTTCTAAAACAAAAGCCTTTTAAACTTAAACTTCAACATAGTATGGAAAAAGTAAAATGAAATAATGTCATTTACTTATTCACATGGATATTCTACTAATCGAATAATCACATGCAATATCAATAACCACTTTCATAATGATGGAATGCATAATGCCAGACTATCATAACCACATAGCCAAGGCCTCGTGCCAAGACTACAAATAAGATTTTGCCAAGGCCTTGTTCCAAGACTCTAGTTTGTCTCATGAGACCTACCGATGCATCAAGGAGCTATAGCGGGCTCCACCCGTCACATATTAAGTCCAATGCATTCCTATATGAAAAGGTTTAAACATAACATAAACATTCGTATTAAAACTAGCATACGAAATGTCAATACTTTCACCATAAACTATGAATGGTATAAAAATAGCACATCCACAGTAAAACATATCACAAAAACTTCAATACAATATAGAAGTTTTGTATCATAATAAATCAACTTCAAATAAGCGTAAAATCCATCAAAGGATGTTGACATAAATGAAATCAAAACTCTTTTTAGAGAAATATCTCTTTCTATTTTTGAAATCATTTAATAAAACATTTTCTTTGAAAATATTCTTATAAGTTTGTAATGGAAGCTTCGACGATTTTATAACGGTGGAAAATAGCCGCACCCGCCGTATAAGTTAAAAAAACATTCTTAACTTAATTTTGTCGAAAAGGTTAAAAAGTGCTTTGTTTGGAAAATGACGGAAAGATTCTTTTATAAACCTCTTATAAAAAGTCAAACCAGGGTATAAATGACTTTAACCCATACTCTTGTAAATAGTAAAAATGTTTTGAAATACATTTTTAAGAAACATGGATGTGGATGATAAAGAGATCCTAGTAGATTATTACGTATAAACAACCTCGGATAATGAAGAGATTGTGAAATAACCCTTACCTTGTAATTTTCCTTGGTTGAGGTTAGGTTAACCTCCTGTATAATGGTGAAATAATTGTTATTAAATTATATAAGAATAATATATTTTAATATGATATCATATATGATCTTTTAATATTGCTTTGTTAATAATATCTTAGAATTATCGTTGTTTCGGGTGTTAATTTACTCGTTTTCTTTTATATGTTTTGTTAAGTAAGCCATGTTTGTCATGTATATGTTGTATCTTATTCATATCCAGAATGATATCAAGTCCGTAAACATTATTTTTAAATCATCAAGTGATAATTATACTTTAATGGATACGATGGAGAATGAATCTTATCGTGTTCGTGGAGACGGTAGTCCGTACGTACGCACGAGCGACAATATCATTCTTTTGATATTAAAATAATATATAAATGGATGGTATATCATATATAAAGAATAATTAACATGTTATATTTATTATTTACATGAGTTACACATCATTATTATACCCATCCAAATAATAATATATTGAATAACAATTACACCACGACGTGGAGACGGTAAGTCGTACGTACGCACGTATGGTGACATGTTATTCAAAAGGGTGGATAGAATACTGAATATGGTTGTACCATATTTATAATAACATCACAGTATATATATGATACTGGAGTTATTATTTTAGAATGGTAAAAACAACGGAAGAAGAAGTGGAAGAAGAAAGGAACTTGGAAAAGGGTGGTGAAATCATTACCTCTTCTTCGGGTTCTTCCTTTTGATTTGATCAAAAGGGCTCCATAGGTTGGATTTCTGATCAAACTAAGGCCTCTAGGTTGTATTGAGTGATGTTGGGAGAGTATTTGGGCAGAGTTTGGCCGAACCAAAAGGCTTTGAAGATGTGAATAAATGATAAGGAGGAGTGCCCTTCTATAAGAGGGGTGAGGGGCACCTTTGGAAAAGCTAGAAATATTAATTTATAATAAATTCATATTCGGTTTATAATGGCTCAAAATTTTATTATTTAAATTTTAAGGTGTGGATGGGTCTAAAACCACTCAACCAATAGAATTTAGACAGGTTTGGGTACTTATATTAACCTTATCTTTAAGTATTAACTCTTAGTTAATTAGTTTCACTTTTACAATGTCTCTTTGTATTTTTATATAATATGGCTAATAAACTTACTATATACACCCAAGAGACCCCAAAGTGGTCCATTAATGATAAAACTATTATGATATAAGTCTTTTGGCTGAACCTTAGATTTTTAGGAATTTAATATCAATTAATAATATAATATTGGTTTTAAAAACTCTTTTATGTCAATTTTGACACTATTCAATAGTTGATTTTTGTGAAACTCATAACAGAATGATTACTTCGAAAAGATTTAATTACATCATTACTAACATGTCATATTAACTTATAAAATTAGTGTAATTCATAAAAAGTCTCAAATTCTATTTATTTGTGTATTTATAATATCAATTATTTTAATTTTTCACTATTATGGTAATTACTACATCATCATTGTGTCATAAATAAATTAAATTATTTAATGTCTAAAAATTATAAATAAAATATCATTATGTATTAAATCGTTTTATCTTTCTAATGAATATTTATAGTCGAAAATAAAACATATATAACCCTATGTAACAATTGTTTTGCTAAAAGATATATGCTTGTGTCATTTTTGTATTCATTTTAACTTAATTAAAATAAAGGGTCCCTATCACCTACAAGTGGCTCCATGGGGTCCCAAAATCGACTCAAATATGCCTATGGTCGAACATGTATCAACCTATAAGGTTAGGACATGTTTTAGGGTAATTTATTATTATTATAATATTATTTTTTAACCCTTATTTACCGGATTTACCCTTAACCATGGTAAATAAAATATTTACCGCAGTAATTATTCAAAATGTCTAAAAATAAAAGTTATCTATTTACACAATTTGAAAATCCTGATTCCAAATATGGAATCCATTTTTCCAAATTCAAAACACAGAAGTGGCAGAAATTAATTTAAAATTAATTCCCGTTGTTAAAACAAAAAGCGTGTTTTTAAGAGATAATAACTATCAAAAGATTGACACTTGTTTATATCCGGTTTAACTGTAAAAGTATGTCCAATGACCAACATTATATTAAATGGTAAAAATATATTCTAAATAAACTTTAAAACCACTCAAATTCATAATTTATCAATATTAATTATTTTGATTAAAAAAGTTGTTTTTAATTAAAATTTAGTAATTTTCACTATTCATCAAAATATTAAAGTTATCCGAAAAGTACCAAAATTTCACCTTAGGATAAATTAGATATTAAAAATACAAAAATTAAGTCCATTTTAAAAATAAAATACATATAATTTCAAAAAGTAGGTATTACTATTCATAACGGCTAGTTTGATTGGTTATGGTGTGTTCGGTGTTGCGTACAACACACGCTATCACATTATTCAAAGAGAAACGTACCGTAGAAGCTTGGGGTGTTACATTCTCCCATCCTTCAAATAATTCCGTCCTCAAAATTTCTAGAATACTTATTACATGAAAAGACTTAGGTGGTTCTTCATCATAAGTTCCTCGGGTTCCCACGTTGCCTCTTCCATCTTATGGTTTCTCCACAAAACTTTTACCAGACATGTCATCCGGTTTCTCAGTACTTGTTCTCTTGTATCAAGAATCCTGACGGGCTCTTCGCAATAAGACAGATTGGGTTCCAGTTCTAATTCCTCATAAGTGAGTACATGCGTTGGTTCAGGCATGTATTTCCTCAATAGAGATACGTGGAACACATCATGAACTTTGGAGAGACTTGGTGGCATTGCCAATCGGTAAGCTACAACCCCAATTCGTTCTAGAATTTCGAAAGGTCTGATGTACCTGGGACTCAATTTACCTTTCTTACCAAAATGTATGACTCCCTTCCATGGAGATACCTTCAGGAAAACATGATCACCGACTTGAAATTCCAAATCCTTCCTTCGATTATCGGCATAGCTCTTCTGCCTACTTTGAGCTGCTTTGATGTGATTTTGGATTACCTTAACCTTTTCCATCGTTTCCTCCACCAGTTATAGACCTACAAGTTTTCTTTCACCAACGTCATCCCAACAGGTTGGTGTGCGACATCTCTTTCCGTATAATGCTTCATATGGTGCCTTCTGAATACTCGAATGGAAGCTATTATTATAGAAAAATTCTACGAGCAGTAAATACTGATCCCGCATACCCTGAAAGTCAAGTGAGCAGGATCTCAACATATCTTCTAAGGTTTGAATAGTCCGTTCTGATTGTCCGTTTGTCTAAGGGTGGTAAGAAGTGCTCAAATGAAGTTCAGTATCCAGGGATTTCTGAAGACTCTTCCAGAATCTTGAAGTAAAATGGGGATCACGATCAGAAACAATCGATATGGGTACTCCATGAAGTCTCACAACTTCATTAATATATAGTCTTTCTTGACGTTCTTGTGGTAGATCTTCTCTTATAGCAAGAAAATGTGCTGACTTGGTAAGACGATCAACAATAACCCATATTGCATCATTCATTCTAGGATTCTTTGGTAGTCCCATGACAAAGTCCATTGTAATATTGTCCCATTTCCACTCCGGTATGGGAAGAGGTTGCATGACTCCTCCAGGCTATTGCCTTCCAGCTTTCACTTGTTGACAAACCATACATCTTGACACAAAATCAGCAATCTCCCTCTTCATATTGTCCCACCAAAAATGTTCCTTCAAATCTCTATACATTTTGGTGCTCCCAGGGTGTATTGAGAAATTGGAACTATGAGCATCATCCAGTGATTCCCTTTTTAGATCAGGTGTATCGGGAACACAAAGTCTCTTCCCGAATTTCAAAGTTCCATCTTCATACACAAAGTCTCTCAGTCTCCCATCATTCACAGCTTTAATCTTCTTTTGAAATTCTTCATCATCGGTCTGAGAACTCTTAATCCTTTCTAGTAAAGATGGTTTGGAAACCATTTGAAAAAGCATTGATGTTTCTCCTTCCCTGGTTATTCCCATGTCCATATTCACTAGATCCATGAAAATTGGATCCCTTTCAATTCTCATATTGTTCAAAACTCCATGATCTTTTCTGCTCAAAGCATCTGCCACCGTGTTTTCCTTCCCCGGTTGGTAGTGTATCATGCAATCATAATCCTTGAGTAATTCAAGCCATCTCCTTTGCCTCATGTTGAGTTCTTTTTGTGAGAAAATATACTTCAAACTATTATGATCAGTATAAATCTCACATTTTTCACCATAGAGGTATTGCCTCCATATCTTCAAAGCAAAGATCACAGCTGCTAACTCGAGATCATGAGTAGGATAGTTTTGTTCATGAATTTTCAACTGTCGTGATGCATAGGCAATAACCCTATCATTCTGCATAAGGACACAACCAAGTCCTTTCTTCGATTCATCACTACAAATAATGAACCCATCATTCCCTGATGGTAGAGTCAATATAGGAGAATTTACTAATCTTATCTTCAGTTCTTCGAAACATTCTTCACACTCTTTTGTCCAAAAAAATTTAACCCCTTTACGTGTGAGATTCTTTAATGGGTTAGCCAATCGGGCAAAATTCTGGATGAAACGTCGATAATAACCTGCCAAACCAATAAAACTACGTACATCAGTTATACTCATAGGTTCTGGCCATTCTTGGATTGCCTTGGTCTTAGAAGGATCAACAGAGATTCCATCTTTAGAGACAATATGTCCAAGAAAATAAATCTCCAAAATCCAGAATTCACACTTGCTAAACTTCCCATATAATTCATGCCTTCTCAGAGTCTTCAAGATAATGCGCAAGTGATTTTCATGATCTTCATAGATTTTGGAGTATACTAAGATATCATCAATAAATACCACCACAAATTAATAGAGATACTCCTTGAAAACTCTATTCATCAGATCCATGAATACAGAGGGTGCATTAGTCAATCCAAACGGCATTACAGTAAACTCGTAATGCCCATACCTGGTTCGAAATACTATCTTCGGAATGTCTTCCTTCTTTACACACAACTGATGGTATCCAGATCGAAGGTCAATCTTTGAAAAGTATTGAGCTCCATGTAGTTGGTCAAATAAATCATCAATGCGAGGTAGGGGATACTTGTTCTTTATTGTTATAGCATTGATCTCCCTGTAGTCGATACATAACCTCATAGATCCGTCTTTCTTTTTAACAAAAAGAACAGGGGCTCCCCATGGAGAAACACTAGGGAGAATAAATCTCTTATTACTCAATTCCTCTAGTTGTTTCTTTAGTTCAACTAATTCTACAATGGCCATTCTATAAGGGGTCTTTGATATAGGCCTTGATCCAGGAATTAAATCAATGGAAAACTCAACTTCTCATTCTGGAGGATGTCCAGGTAAATCTTCTGGAAATACGTCTACAAATTCATTCACAACAGGTACATCCTCTATTTGAACATTCCTTTCCTCACCCACAGTTATTTCATTCTCTTTCTCCCCAATAATTGAATTTAGTTGATCTACTGGGGGTGGATCTAAATAATAATTAGGTGGTGACGATTCTGCTCTAAAGATAAGGTGTTCCTTATCATTATCATCAAGAATTGTAACCTCTTTCTTCTTACAATAAATCTTCGCATCATAGTCCGAAATCCAGTCCATACCGAGGATTATATCAAACTCAATCATAGGTATGACGATGAGATCAGCAGATAAAGAACATTTATGTGTTCTAATGGGGACTGATTCACAAAAATGTGTTGCAATGATACTTCCCTTAGGAGTTTTAACTGATAACTCCCTTATTAAATCAAATTGGAAATATCTAATTTTCTTAGAAAACTAGGAAGATATGAAATAATGCGATGATCCAGAATCAAATAATGCATTTGCTAAACTTGAGGAAACCATTAAATTACCTGCCACCACGTCTTTCAGAGCTTCTACCTCAGCAGTAGTGATAGCATAAGCTTGGCCTTGATCCCTTGGCCTTTTCTAAGGTAAGTTCTCCTGACGCTTAGGACATTCATTTGCATAATGCCCCATCTCCCTGCAATTGTAGCAATGAACATTGGTAGCTTCCTTCTTCCCCTTGCAATCACGAGCTTGGTGGCCTTTTTCACTACACTTGTAACAGACGCCCATTCCCTTCAAGCATGTACCAGGGTGTTTCTTCCCACATTTACCACAGGATGGATATTCAACCTTTCCTTTATTCCCCTTATTTCCATTCCCAGATTGATCAGCAGGCCTCTTCTTCTCTTGCTTTGCTATAAAGTCGTAAGACTTAGAGAATTCCTTTTCGGTCTTGATAGCACATGAGACAATGTCTTCGTACGACGAGAAGGATTGTGAGACTAATGCTCGATGGAGAAATGGTTTTAACCCATCAAATAAATGATCAATCTTACTTCTTGGGTTACGTATATAATCTCCAGCATAACTTGCTAACCTTGTAAAGTTAGCCTCATACTTTGCGACATTCTCATCCTCCTTCTGTCTCAAACTCAGAAATTGCCTTTCCATATCTGCTCGATGGTCGTGAGGAAAGTATTTTTTAAAAAACAGATCTTTGAACTCCCTCTATTTCATATTTGATACTTCATCATCTTCCTTTTTATTTTGAATCAATGACCACCATTGATCAGCATCTCCAGTGAGGCGGTAAACTACCATGATAACTTTTTCCCTTTCACTACTCCCCAAAGCCTGAAATATTTTTTCTAGGGAAAATATCCATTGCTCAGCTACTAAGGGATTTGTACTCCCATTTAATGTTGGTGGTTGTTGCCTCATGAATCGATCTAACATTTATCCTCCATGCTGTGGATCAGGGTGCTCCATATGGGTAAGGTTATTATTAATAACCTGAGTAAGTTGTCCCAGTATGGTGATTAGCTGATCGGCACCAGTTGCATCATCAGCTCCACTATAATTATCTTGAGCAGGAGGGCAATCCCTACATGGAGTGCGTGCATTGATACGGTTTCCATTTCTTCCACTAGGCGCCATTTCTAAACAATGGCATAAACTAGATCAGTTTATGAATCAAAATACATAATCTCATACTTATAAAACACTTAACATAAATTGAACTATTTATGGATATAATCCATAATCATAAGAATTTTTTCTTTGAGGAAGTATATACTCATAAACCCTTCACAATGATTTGTAAAGAAAATTAGAGTTATCCTAAGCATATCCCCCAGGAGTGTCATAACCAAGAGTGCAGCAAGGCCCGTTGTCGTGCACCAGTTCCCGTTCGAGTCTAGCTCAAAGCAGTGTTTTTGGGTTTTACCCCTAGGTACATCTGTGCCAGAGCCGCCTCTACCTGCTCGTATCCATACAGGTATGTATTGCTCGGAAAACTCACAAAATCTCTACAATACCAAAATTCTAGGAAGTTCTTCTATACTAATCCTCAAAGTTCATCTTATGTCTACGTGCTCTAATCAGAGTTTATCTAAATCTAGCTTCCAAGGTTTGTACTAAACTTCCTCTGATACCAAATTTAACGCCCCGACCCCAGTTACCTAGAGTCGGTGCATTATTACATAACATTGGCATGATCACAAGAAAGATCAAATCTCGAAATACCGATTGGTTTAGTAGCCTTGGAAACACTATATATATTCATAAAGTTTTACATTACATCATAAAGTGAAAAACTACTACAACAACATAATGTCTCAATAGTCCACACTATTATCCCATCATAATATCCCTGCAGTTCATTCATAACTTACTTCTTCACATCCTGGGAAAAATAAAACATAGAAAAGGGGTGAGCTCAAATGCCCAGTAAGGATAACAATATAGAGGAAACTTTCAAAAATAAGCATAAACATTTAAGGAAATGCATTTCTAAAACAAAATCCTTTTAAAATTGAACTTCAACATAGTATGGAAAACGTAAAATGAAATAATTCCATTTACTTATTCACATGGATATTCTACTAATCGAATAATCACATGCAATATCAATAACCACTTTCATAATGATGGAATGCATAATGCCAGACTATCATAACCACATAGCCAAGGCCTCATGCCAAGACTACAAATACGATTTTGCCAAGGCCTTGTGCCAAGACACTAGTTTGTCTCATGAGACCTACCGATGCATCGAGGAACTATAGCGGGCTCCACCCGTCACATATTAAGTCCAATGCATTCCCATATGAAAAGGTTTAAACATAACATAAACATTTGTATTAAAACTAGCATACGAAATGTAAATACTTTCACCATAAACTATGAATGGTATAAAAATAGCACATCCACAGTCAAACATATCACAAAACCTTCAATACAATATAGAAGTTTTGTATCATAATAAATCAACTTCAAATAAGAGTAAAATCCATCAAAGGATGTTGACATAAATGAAATCAAAACTCTTTTTAGAGAAATATATCTTTCTATTTTTGAAATCATTTAATAAAACATTTTCTTTGAAAATATTCTTATAAGCTTGTAATGGAAGCTTAGACAATTTTATAATGGTGTAAAATAGCCGCACCCGCCGTATAAGTTAAAAAAACATTCTTACCTTAATTTTGTCGAAAAGGTTAAAAAGTGCCTTGTTTGGAAAACGACGGAAAGATTCCTTTATAAACCTATTATAAAAAGTCAAATAAGGGTATAAATTACTTTAACCCATATTCTTGTAAATAGTACAAATGTTTTGAAATACATTTTTAAGAAACATGGATGTGGATGATAAAGAGATCCCAGTAGATTATTACGTATAAACAACCTCGGATAATGAAGAGATTGTGAAATAACCGTTACCTTGTACTTTTCCTTGGTTGAGGGTAGGTTAACCTCCTTTATAATGGTAAAATAATTGTTATTAAATTATACAAGAATCATATATATTAATATGATATCATATATGATCTTTTAAGATTTCTTTGTTAATAATATCTTAGAATTATCGTTGTTTCGGGTGTTAACTTGCTCGTTTTCTTTTATATGTTTTGTTAAGTAAGCCATGTTTTTCATGTATATGTTGTATATTATTCATATCCAGAATGATATCAAGTCCTTAAAAATTATTTTTAAATCATCAAGTGATAATTATACTTGAATGGATACGATGGAGAATGAATCTTATCGTGTTCGTGGAGACGGTAGTCCGTACGTACGCACGAGCGACAATATCATTCTTTTGATATTAAAATAATATATAAATGGATGGTATATCATATATAAAGAATCATTAAAATGTTATATTTATTATTTACATGAGTTAAACATCATTATTATACCCATCCAAATAATAATATATTGAATAACAATTACACCACGACGTGGAGACGGTAAGTCGTACGTACGCACGTATGGTGACATGTTATTCAAAAGGGTGGATAGAATACTGAATATGGTTGTACCATATTTATAATAACATCACAGTATATATATTATACTGGATTTATTATTTTAGAATGGTAAAAACAACGGAAGAAGAAGTGGAAGAAGAAAGGAACTTGGAAAAGGGTGGTGAAATCATTACCTCTTCTTCGGGTTATTCCTTTTGATTTGATCAAAAGGGCTCCTTAGGTTGGCTTTATGATCAAACTAAGGCCTCTAGGTTGTAGTGAGGGATGTTGGGAGTGTATTTGGGCAGAGTTTGGCCGAATCAAAAGGCTTTTAATGTGCTAAGAAATGAGGAGGAGTTCCCTTTTATAAGAGGGGTGAGGGGCACCTTTGGAAAAGCTAGAAATATTAATTTATAATAAATTCATATTCGGTTTCTAATGGCTCGAAAGTTTATTATTTAAATTTTAAGGTGGGTATGGGTCGAAAAACACTCAACCAATATAATTTAGACAGGTTTGGGTACTTATATTAACCTTATCTTTAAGTATTAACTCTTAGTTAATTAGTTTCACTTTTACAATGTCTCTTTGTATTTTTATATAATATGGTTAATAAATTTACTTTATACATCCAAGAGACCCCCAAGTGGTCCATTAATGATACACATATCATGATATAAGTCTCTTGGCCGAACCTTAGGTTTTTAGGAATTTAATATCAATTAATAATATAATATTGGTTTTAAAAACTCTTTTATGTCAATTTTGACACTATTCAATAATTGATTTTTGTGAAACTCATAATAGAATTATTACTTCGAAAAAATTTAATTAAATCATTCCTAACATTTCATATTAACTTATAAAATTAGTTTAATTCATAAAAAGTCTCAAATTATATTTATTTGTGTATTTATAATATCAATTATTTTAATTTTTCACTATTATGGTAATTACTGCATCATCATTGTGTCATAAATAAATTAAATTATTTAATGTCTAAAAATTTTAAATAAAATATAATTATGTAGTAAATCATTTTATATTTCTAATGAATATTTATAGTTGAAAATAAAACATATATAACCCTATGTAACAATTGTTTTTCTAAAAGTTATATGCTTGTGTCATTTTTGTATTCATTTTAACTTAATTAAAATAAAGTGTCCCTATCACCTACAAGTGGCTCCATTGGGTCCCAAAATCGACCCAAAGATGCCTATGGTCGAACATGTATCAACCAATAAGGTTAGGACACGTTTTATGGTAATTTAGTATTATTATAATATTATTTTTTAACCCTTATTTACCGGATTTACCCTTAACCATGGTAAATAAAATATTTACCGCGGTAATTATTCAAAATGTCTAAAAATAAAAGTTATCTATTTACGCAATTTGAACATCCTGATTCCAAATATGGAATCCATTTTTCCAAATTCAAAACACAGAAGTGGCAGAAATTAATTTAAAATTAATTCCTGTTGTTAAAACAAAAAGCATGTTTTTAAGAGATAATAATTATCAAAAGATTGACAGTTGTTTATGTCCGGTTTAATTGTAAAAGTATGTCCAATGACCAAAATTATATTAAATGGTAAAAATATATTCTAAATATACTTTAAAACCACTCAAATTCATAATTTATCACTATTAATTATTTTGATTAAAAAAGTTTTTAATTAAAATTTAGTAATTTTCACTATTTTTCAAAATATTAAAGTTATCCGAAAAGTACCAAAATTTTACCTTAGGCTAAATTCGATATTAAGAATCCAAAAATTAAGTCCATTTTAAAAATAAAATATATATAATTTCAAAAATTAGGTATTACTATTCATAACGGCTAGTTTGATTGGTTATGGTGTGTTCGGTGTTGCGTACAACACACGCTATCACATTATTCAAAGAGAAGCGTATCGTAGAAGCTTGGGGTGTTCCAGAAATAGTCTCCAATGCATTTTCTTCATTTAAAGAAATAGTATCATGTGTTAAGAATATAAGTAAATAATTCTATGAGGCCTATGGATTTTAAGGGAAGCCAGATAAGAAAAGGATGGTAGAGAGAAAGATAGATAAAGGGAAGAAGGGAAAGAAGGATTTTCCCATATGTGATAATTGTGGAAAGAATCGCCTTAGTAAATGCTTGAAGGGAATGGGAGTTTTTTATAAGTGTGGAGAAAAATGACACCAAGTACGTTATTGCAAGGGTAAGAAAAAGGTTTCAAATGTACAATGCTTCATCTCCAAGGAGTTGGGACACTATGCGAATCAATGTCCTGATCATCAGAGTATACCCCAAATGATGCTATTGGGTAATAATAAATTTTTGATACTACCACAGATGAAGAAGAATAATTAGTGTTCTTATATTTTTATTAATTAATTATGTAATTTTAGTGTTGTATCATCAATTTACTGGTTATATTAATTATAAAAATAAATAAGGATTGTACTACAGTACTATTTCATTAAGGATTTGAGATTATATGGTACTAAGAAAAGTTACTCAACAACAAGTTAATATTTTTATAAAATACATGGTTGAAGGAAAGATAAACCTTAATATGGTCCTAATACTGAGGTAGTGATTTTGGAATAAGATATGGTGGATTTGGATAAATTATATTGGATATTCTTGACTACCTTGGAATTGATTAATGGTTTGTTTATTCCATCATTTTTGGAGTATTCAAAATTTTTGGGTATAAGGAATATATCTAGTATTCTATAAGTAATAAGGAAGAATGAATATAATCAATAAGGTTTTATCGCAATTTGGGGTGTTACCATGTTTTAATAGAATACATGATGAAGGTACTCACATGTTATTATGTGGAAAAAAGAAATTTTCATTGTGTTATGTTGACCTTTCGTATAAATTTTTGGACTATGAGTTTGGGCACAAGTATTTTGGATAAGTATAAAGATTGGAATGGATTAAGTTGGACATTGGATACTATGGTTTAAGATTAAAACATTTAATAAGATTATTTTTGGATTTTTTATAAAAAGGACTACTTGAAGGTCGAGCAAAAACATGCCGCGTCTGGCAAGGCCGCGAGACTTGAACCCGCAACTGAAGGGAGACAAGGTTGCATCACCAACCACTAGCCTAAATGATGTCCTGGTTTGTATAATGTAGTTTTTTTAATGGATTGATATATGAATTTTAAATTCATTTTTTTTGAACCCTATACGATTAGGATAAATAGAATATTTTTGAGTTCTATTATATTTTGGACTGAAAGATGAGTTTGTGGTAGAAATTGGTTAAAGGATAGAACTATACTTGTCAATTATTATTTTTTTATTCTATGAATAAATTAATTCTTAAACATTAGGGAAAGGAACTTAAAACCAAAAATTTTTTATCCTAATACCTTATGTTTTTTTAAACTGATGATATTTTAAATCATCATAGATTTATGGGTTTGAGGCCCTCAATTTTTCATTCACTTGTTTTTGATTGATGAACTCAATCACTACTTATAAATATTTATGTTTTTCCTCCAATTATAATTTCCACCAATGTTCTTTTATTATAAATCCTAATTTGGTGGTGACTTTTTCATTACACTTTCCCTCTTATTAAGACTAAATTTTATTAACCCAATTTCTGATGTGGGTTTTCCACAAAGGTATTTTCTATTTTTAACCTTTTATTTTCAAAGAACAATTTCAAATTGCGAGGACGCAATTTATTGAAGGAGGGGAGAATGTAACACCCCCGGATTTCATAGTACATTATCTCTTTAAATTAATTCAATAGTTTACGCTACACGCAACACGGAGATCGAACGTACCACGACTTACCAAACTAGTTGTTCAAAAAGTAGTTACGAAAAGTATTAACTTCATTTTGAATACTTCATATAATTTTAACATCCATATTATGTGTTTCTTAAAAATAATATAAGAACAAATTCAATTTTTTAGATTAAAGAAGTATTTTTTTTAAAATGAAATTTACCTCCTTTTAATGGAGAACCCTTTTTAAATCCAATATTTGACACTTTTACATATTCAATTTGACAAAATAAACTTCTTCTTTAGAAGTGGGACATAAAAATTTAGTTTGGATAAATTTTTTTTTGTGTTTTTCTGATAATTTTCATATTTTCATGAATAGTGAAAGATACTAAATTTTAATTGAAAATAACTTTTTTAATCAAAATAATTTATAGTGTTAAATTATACATGTTAATGGTTTTTAACTATAATTACATTATATTTTTATCATTTAATCCAATGTTTGTCATTGGCAGTAATTTTACAATTAAATTGGACATAAATACATATCAATCTTTTGATAATTTTTACTTCTCAAAAACTCGCTTTCTGGTTTTGACAACGAGAATTAATTTTAATTTAATTAATGAAACTTCTATATTTTTAATTTGGTAAAATAGAAATATTTTTTTAATTTTGAATATCAAAATTATCTTTTAATGAATTTTTGGTATCTTTTTTAAAACTATCAATTTTTGATGAATAGTGAAAAACACTGCGTTATTGTTTAAAACTGACTTTATTTAAATTATTATTATTTTTATTTAAATTTATTTTAAAGTCAAAATAGATACATAATATCTATATTAGTCCAATTTAATTAATTGGAGTCATTTTCTAATAAGATTAGATATATAAAATTTTATTGAACTTTTTACCGCCTTTTACCCACCTTCTAGGCACATTTGCACATTTGCATAAAATATAATTTTACCGCTCTTATGAATTTAATTTCAAAAATCCGAGAGACACGGTTTAAATTAATAAGTAAAATTTTGTTTAATAAGATGAAAATAATTTTTGGTGAATAGTAACTTTTAAATTTTATTTATCACAGTTAAAAGTAAATAGTGTAATTAAAGGTAAAAATGATATTATAATTACCCTAACACATGTACTAATTCTATTTTATAAGTATATTTCGACCAAAATAAACCTTAGGAATAAAATATGATCCTTTTTTATCCACTTTTATTAGATTAGGACATTTATTATATTTTATTTAAAGAAGAGTTAAAAGTGTTGAATTCAAATTTTAATAACTAAAACATTTTTAATATAGGGTTATACATAAGATAAAATTGAATATAAATATTCATTAGAAATATAAAGATATTTAATAAATCATGGAATTTTATTTATAATTTTTAACCATTAAATAATTAAATTTATATGTGACACAATGATGATGCAGTAAGTATCTTATTAATGAAAGATTAAAATAATTGATATTATAAATATAACAATAAATGTAAATTGAGACTTCTAATGCATTCCAAAAAATTTATAGGTTAATATGACATGTTATTATTGATTTAATTTATTTTTTTCTAAGTAATCATGTTTTTTTGACTTTCAGAAAAACCAAATACTGAATAGTGTCAAAATTGACATAAATGAGTTTTAAAAACAAATACTATATTATTAATTGATATAATATTCCTAAAAATATAAGATTCTGAAAAATTACTTAGATAAGGTTAAAATTTTTATTAATGAACCACTTTGGGTTATTTTGAGATTTTATAGTAATTTTATTAACCATTTAATATAAAAATACAAGATGACATTGTAAAAGTTAAACTATTTAACTAAGAGTTAAATCTAAAAGATAAGGTTTATGTGGTGACCTAAACTTGTCTAAAACAAATTGGATGAGATTATTGCGACCCATACCCACCTTATCCTTGAAATAAATCTATTTTGAGACACTATAAACCAAAAATGACTTTATAATAAAATAATATTTCAAGCTTTTCCTAAAGTGACCCTCACCTCTCTTATAAAAGGGTACTTCCCCTTCTCTCAAAATCACACCTCCAAAGCCATTTGGATCGGCCAAACCCTACTAAAATATCCTCCCAAATACCATTACTTCAAAATAAAGGCCTTACTTTGATCATAAATCCAACCTAAATAGCATTTTGATCAAACCAAAAGGAAGAACCCGAAGAAGAGGTAATAATTTCATCACCTCTTTCAAAGTTCTTTTCTTCTTTCACCTCCTCTTTCTTTGTTGTTTCCATACCAAAGTAATATATCCAGTACCTTCTACATACTATTACGTTATTATAAATATTTTATAACCATATTAATTATTCTATCCATCCTATGAATGACAAATTCATCATACGTACGTACGTATGGCTTACCGTCTCCACGTTGTGGTGTAGTTTGTTATTCAACAATTAATTATTTGGATGGGTATAATAATGAGTAAAAATGATGTAAATAATAAATTTAACATGTTAATGATTCTTTATATATGATATAACATCCAATTTCATACTATTTCACCATCAATAGAATGATATTGTTGCTTGTGCGTATGTACGGATTACCGTCCCCACAAACGCGATGAGATTCATTCCCCATCGTAACCATTCAAGAATAATTTTAATTTTATGATTAAAAATAATGTTTAAGAACTTAATATCATTATTTATATTAATCAAATACATCTTATCCATAAAAACATGGCTTATGTAACAAAGCATATAAATGAAAATGAATCATTTCACACCCGAAACAATGATACTTCTGAAATATTGTTAACAAAGCAATATTAGAAGATCGTATATGATATCATATTTATGTATGTGGTTCTTGTATAATTTAATAAAAATTATTTAACTATTATATAAGAGTTTAAATTACCCTCTACTAAGGAAAAGTACAAGTTAAGGGTTAATTATACAATCTCTTTATTATCCGAGGTTGTTTGTACGTAAGTATCTACTGGGACTTCTTTTTCATCCACATTCCTGTTTCTTAAAAATGTATTTCCAAAAAAAATAATATTTCCTAAAATATGGTTTAAATTTATTTATACCCTTGTTTGAATTTTTATAAAAAATTTTGAAATTAATCTTTCTGTCATATTCAAAATAAGGTACTTTATGACATTTTAGACAAATTAAAGAAAGAATGTTTTTTTAACTTATACGGAGGGTGCGTCTATTTTCCACCATTATAATACCTTTGAAGCTTCCCTTAAAATCTTATAATAATATTTTCAAGATAAATATTTTCTTTTATAATTATGTGACTTTTAAATGATTTCAAAATAGAAAGAGATATTTCTCTCAAATAGTTTTTATTTCATCTATGTAAATATCCTTTGATGGATTTTACACTTGTTTAAAGTTGATTTATTATGATAAAATATTCCATATTGTATTGAAGGTTTTGTAATATGTTTGACTATGGATGTGTTATTTTTATACCATTCATGGTTTATATTTATAGTATTAACATTTCATATGCTTTTTTTAATACAAATGATTATGTTATGTTTCAACCTTTTCATATGAGGAATGCATTGGACTTAGTGAGTGATGGGTGGAGCCTGCTATATCTCCTCGATGCATCAGTAGGTCTCATGAGACAAACTAGTGTCTTGGCACAATGCCTAGACAAAATATTATTTGTAGTCTTGGAACAAGGCCTTGACTATGTGATTATGATGTCTAGCATTATGCATTATATCATTATGAAATTAGCTATTGATTTTACATGTGATCATTCGACTACTAGAATATCCATGTAAATAATTAAATGGTATTATTTGATTTATCTTTGTCGTATTATACTGAAATTTAAGTTTAAAAGTCTTGTGTTTTGTTCTTATACATTTCCTTAAATGTTTATGCTTATTTATGATAGTTTTCGCTATATTGTTACCCTTACTGAGCATCTGAGCTCACCGCTTTCTTATGTTTTATTTTTTACAGGATGCGAAGAAGTATATTACAACTAACCTGTGGGGATAGTCTAAGGGATATGAGTGTGTTCAAAGGGGACACAATGTTGTTTTTTTTCATTTCATAATGTAATGTAAAACTTATGTATGTATCTAGTACTTCTAAGGCTACTAAACTAATCGGTCTTTCAAGACATGATATCTTGTGATCATGATAATGTTATGTAATAATGCACTGAATCTGGGTAACTAGGGTAGGGGCATTACATGGTTTTAAGCCACTAAATAACCAATCAACCTTACTTTCTGGTTAAAAAATAATACCAAAAGTTTACCTCACAAGCCTTATAAAAATGCCACATTGGTACCAATGAATTTATCATCATTATATTTTAACTCAAGGAATTATTTCTCCATTTTTATATAAAGAATATAAATAAAGTACTTGTTGAAAAATAATCTTTTAAATTCATCCCACTCTATATAGTCAAATTCATCCTAGTGATTTCTTTTCTTGATAAGATTCCATCATTGATCTACATGTCCTTCCAAATGATAATATCCAAAATAAATTTTTCATGTTCTAAACATCGTATAATATAAAACATAATTTTAGTATTACTGGTCCATTCCTCATCAACTAGTGGATCATTAGACCCACTAAAATAAGGTTTATGTTTCCTTACAAAGGACTTAATAAAATTTTGTTCCCTCTATTATTTAGAATCTTAGTGTGATTCATAGCTTAAGGAAATTATTGAGTATACGAATAAGATTTTGTACTATATCTCCCATAAAATTCGGTTTCCTAGGAGGAAAATCATTGAATTGTTCATCATATTCATCATTTACATGATTACTTTAGGTTCCATCCATTGACTAAAACCAAAAATCATTATACGACTAACAATAATCATGGTAGAAAATTAAATAATCATGAAAAATAATTTATTGGATTTCTAGATCATGAAACCTTATTCTATGAAACCCTAGGTTTAACCTATTTCATTCATGACCATTTCCAATAAATTATGATTTTACACTATACTAAGACTTATCCCTGGGGTTCTCACTAAATTTGTATCATCATAGTTTTGAAAGGTTAACTAAAACTTTCTTTTATACCAACTATAGAAAACCATAATTTTCAAACATAGATACTAAATTTTCAATAGATGAATATTTATTACATAACATTTTGATCCATTCCGAAATCATAGAGTAATTGTGTCTTAGGAAAATTAGAAACATAAATAATTAGTTCATAAAATATCTACATCATCTCCCACTTATTTCTTTGTAACTATCACCCTTCTTAGAGATATCACATTTAATAGCATTCTTCATAACCTAGAGAAAGGAAACATAAGAAAGGGTGAGATCTGATTCTCAATAAGGGTAAACAAGGGAGATATTAATGATCAAATAATAATAACATGAGAAAAATAGTATAAGAACATGAGTTTAACATTTAAAAACCACACCTTATACATCATAGATCTTAATATTGATCCATGGAATAAATATTGTTATTTCATAAGACATGAATCATAATAGAATTAAAGAACATGAACCATGAGTACATAATAACGGCATAGGACATAAAAGTGTGGAATACACAAAAACAGAGAAAATAATTTCCTTAGTAATCAAGGATCGTTTCCAAAACAATCATAGTGGAATGGGTTCACTCCCAAACTATAATAATAGTCATGGTTCACTCCCAATACTATCATAATGGACATTGAACCTTACCAAACTAGGGTCACTCTCTATTATGGTCTCATTTATCTCATGAGATATCAATCTTTACCCAAGGTATTGGAGGGAAATATAGGTCTCATCCATCACATAATGAAAATAATATATATTTGTGTCACAAAATCATAAAATTTTAATATATCATAACCCATAAAAATAAATGAGTTTTATAAGAATTTCATCATAGAATAACCATTGGAAAAGAAATATGTTTATGGGAACCTCCTTGTATGGAGTGTGTTTGACAATATCTTATTTTAATGATAACAAACCATGATTATTTTAGTACTAATGTTTCAAATGTTGTATGATACAATTTTATATGATAAGACTTATTCTATGATACTTATGCTAATTATTATGGAAAGTCATTGTTGGTTGGGAGACACTGATACCGCTAGACCGAGTCATTGTTGCTACTAGGATGAGCTACCACAAGACCGAGTCATTGTCACTACCAACAGGAGCTACTACCAGGACAACCGACTGCCAGAGGAAAGTCACTATTACCACTAGAGGTAAGTAACTATTACTTCCAGTGGAGTCACTACCAAAGGTGAGTCACCGCCAGCTTCTTGTTATCATTGTTGTCTGAGGAATTTTGTGTGAATTTATCAATGGATAAATCTATTCTTTGATAGTTCGAACAAGTATTCAATACTTATTTAAATTAGATCTGAGGATTGTGGATATCCTCCAACTGATGATTCTATATATTCACAAAGGATCTCTCTCTCAGGTATAGAACTACATATACCATAGATATATTATTACGTGACCAAATTTGTGAATTCTCACAAACTTGCTAATTCAAATTCTGTGAATATCAATGACATAGAAGCACAAACCCCATCAAAAATATTTATTGAGATATCATACATAGATCAACTGAAACATACCT
This sequence comes from Viscum album, assembly GCA_963277665.1. Lineage (NCBI taxonomy): Eukaryota > Viridiplantae > Streptophyta > Magnoliopsida > Santalales > Viscaceae > Viscum > Viscum album. Next base: position 1,278,727,240 of record OY728146.1, on the reverse strand, counting down.
ATAGATTTCTACAATCCTCTGTTCTTATTCAATTTTCCAGAACAAAGCACAGACTCCTCACCAACACTGATCTATGGATTACGAACATATAAAACACATCAAACTGGGCTTTTTAATTTCTTATTTTTTCTATCTATTTTAATTTTGAGTAGTGTTTTGTTTTCCTATTATCCAACACACATTATCTCCTGCATAATCCTAGAGAATAATTGTTATTATCTTCTTCCTTAATCAGTTTCCCACTATGTTTGTGGAAGAGGTCCCTAGGTTACCTATTCTATTCTTACATCCCATAAATAATTTTGGAAGAGGATTTTTATCCTAGAAAACTTATTTATATTGACTGTATACCTAATCCAGGTTGTGTTTTTATTTGATTATATTTATAATCTTCTTGGAAGCAGGTGATTTCCATGTAGATGGGATTAAGTCTCACCTTAATATTGAACCTCTTTTTTATCCCACTATATCATTGTGTTATTTTTTTTTTATTTTACTATCATATTCAAGATAAATTTGTATTATTAAACAAAAAAATTTCTTTGATAATTAATATTAACTAGTGTTGATGTTTTTTTTGTCTAATTAAATTGATTTAAAAAGATAATTTATTTCTAACAAATATTTTAATTGATACTGAATCATTATTTAAGAAATATTTTAAAAGGATATATCTTATATTGATCTACTGTTTTGGTTAATTGGCTATTTTATTTTTATTAAGTGGATTTTACTTTAACCTAATCTTGAACAGAAATTTTTATTGAGAACTCAATTTACCCCCTATTAATTTACTCACTCCGACCAACATTTGGTATCAGAGTTGGTTCTTATATATATATATATATATATATAACTGTTATTTTTATTTTATACTAAATATCTCAAATTTATGTCATTTTTTAATTTTAGTTGTTTATGGATAATTGACAAGAAGGATATGCTACCAACATACCTCCTTATTTTAATAGTACCCACTATGCTAAATAAAAAATGAAAATGAAAATGAATTTGAAAATTATAGTTTTTCCATATGTAAAATAATATAATACCAATATGAAATACCAAAAACACCTAGAATTGAATGGAGTAATGCTATAAAAAATGATTACAATAATAATTGTAAAGCTATGAATGCATTGTTTTGTTCTTTGGGAGATGATGAATTCAATATAATATCTACTTTCAAATATTATTTTTAAATATGGGATACCTTATTTGTCTCACATGAAGGAACATAAAATGTCAATGAAATGAGATTAAATACATACAGAATCAAGTATGATACTTTTAAAATGAAATAAGATGAACCTATTTTTTATATGTATCTCTGGTTCAATGAGATAGTCAACACCATGCACACACTTGGAAAGCAAGTGACAGACAATGATCAAGTAATGAGACTACTCCGATGCTTAACAGACAGATTAAGAGGCACTTCTGCATCAATCAGAGAATCATGTGATGTATGTAAACTACCTATTAAGGAACTGGTAGGAAAGATAATGATGTATGAAGAAGAGCTTAAATTCAATAAATAGATTTATGAAGATGAACCAAAAAGAAAATCAGTATCCTTAAAATCTAATACCTCTAGATAGATACAAAATTTATAAACTAAAGATTCCAGTGAAGAAGGATATCCTAAATACAGTGATGAATAAATGGGACACATGTCCATAAGAATCAAGAGATTCTATAGGAAAAATGATTTCTTCAAAAAAATTCAAATGATATTATGATAATAAAGGAAAATGGAAAAGGTCTTTTAAAGAGGATGGCACTCAAAATTAATTCACCTATTATGAATTCAAGAAGAATGAACATAATAAAGTTGATTTCAAAAAATAAAATATAAAAAGAAGTATGCACATAAGGACAAAAGATACAAAAAAATCCATGAAAGCAACATGGAGTACCTCCAAAGATAGATCAAGTAACTTAAACACTAATAAATAAGATAAGTCTGATAGAGCCAATCTTTACTTTACAGCAAACATATCATAGGTACAAAATGATCTTCTTGTTTCTCCTACTATTTTTTCATACATTTCTAAAACTAAAGAAAATAATGAATATGAGGAAAAAATGACTAGAAAAGATCTGTATGATTACTGTAACATGATGGAAGACATGTTTCATGATCTAAAAGATAAATATAAGTCACTTAATAAATTTAATTCCTTAATAGTAAATGTTAAAAATAACCTTACTATTGAAAAGGATAAAAATGATCAACTGTTGAAAGAAAAAAAGAGAGTTAAAGTTGTCAAAATGAACAGTTAAAGAAAGACATAGAAAAATTTACCAATTTTAAAAAAACATTAACACAAATACTGGTAAAGTAAGTTTCTCCCAAGTGTACAACTGGGATAGGTTACCAATCAGGATAAAGAAAAATTACAAAGACCATATTCACATGAAGTGCCAGTTCTGAAAGTTCATCTTCTACTAATACCGACACAACTGGACCTAATTAATTTTTTATCTCTAGAATTATTCAATCGGTTTATAATAAACTTATTATTAAAATATGGTTTCCAAAATCTCTTATTAATAACATAATTGGACCCAAGAGAATTTGGGTTCCTAAATTATTTTTGGCATAAACATTTTTTTGTAGGAAACATGTTTGAAAACATATAACAAAAGCCTATGGTATCTAGATAGTGGATGTTGTAGACACATGTATGGTGAGTATTCAAACTTCATAAATTTGATCAAAGTTGATGGTGGAAATGTTACTTTTGGTGATAATGAAAAATGTAAAATCATTGTACACAACCAAATTAGTAATTCTAATTTAGTATTAATTTCCAAAGTTTTATATGTATATGGTTTAAAATACAATATTCTTAGTATATAACAATTATTTGACGATGGATTTTATGTAAAATTTTGGAAAAAATGTCTTTCATGTTTTAAATGATAAAAATAATTTAATTTTTACTACTTTAAGAAATGATAATATTTATTCTATTAATTTTAATTCTGTATCTTATAAAAATAGTTCTTTCTTAAGTTCCTTTAATGAAGAATCTTGGCTTTGTTATATGATACTAGGCCATTGAAATATTCACTCACTTCAAAATATAACAAGGAAAGTGATAGTTAGATACCTACCAAATCTTGAATTCTAAAATGATAGAGTTTGTAATCCTTAAAAAAAGGTGAAACTTCATAATATTTTTTTAAATATAAGAAATAAGTTTCAACCTCTCATCCTTTAGAGTTAATCTATATGGACCTATTTGGACCTTCTAGAGTCTCCATTATAAATGGAAAAAATTATGTCTATGTCCTTGTAGATGAATTCTATTGATACAGTTGGGTAACTTTATAGCTCACGATGGTGAAGCTTATTCTTACATTATTAACTATTCCAAATCTATATAAACCCTTAGTGGACTTAGGATTAAGACTTTAAGGAGTGATCATGGTCGAGAATTTTAAAATCAAGTATTTTCATCATTATATTCCCAAAATTTCTATAATCACAACTTTTTGACTCCTGGGACACCACAAAAAAATGGTCTGGTAGAAAGAAGAAATAGGACTCTTCAAGAGATAGCCAAAACCATGTTAAATAAGTATGACCTACCTGTCTAATTTTGAAATGAATCTTTTAATATAGCCTGTTATACTATAAATTGGGTATTGATTATACCACTCTTAAGGAGAACACATTATGAGTTATGGAATAATAAAAAACCAAAGGTTAATTACTTTAGAATTTTTGGTTACAGAGTTTTTATTCTAAATATAAAGGATAATTTGGAAAAATATTCTTCCAAGAGTGATGAAGGAATTTTTCTTGGGTATTTAACTTCTAGTAAATATTATAGAGTGTTTAACAAAAGAACCAGAAAAATAGAATAATTTTTTCACATTAAGTTTGATGAAACTAATCCCAATTAAGATAATACTAACTTAGAATACCCTGAGGATGATCTTTCAACTATGAATCTCAATTATAAATGTTCTGAAAGTTCTATTAAGAAATTCATTGTTTAGCCAGTAAACTTCGATAACTTGAACAGGAAAAATACCCTAAGTCTAACAAACCCTCTTTTCAAAGACCCATTTGAACACATAGATATCACTCGTTAGATGTTATAATAGTAAACTTAGATATAGGTACAAAGAACAAAGATTCACTAAGAAATAAAATTTAACATCAAGCCTTCTTATCACATATTGAACCTAATAACATCAATGATGTCATTAATGATAAATTTTGGGTAATGGCTATGAAAGAAAAACTTAATCAGTTTGAAAGAAATAATGTTTGGGATATTAACCTAAAGACACCTTAACTATTGGAACTAAGTGGGTGTTTAGAAACAGGGTTTATGAGTCTGATATAATAATAATAAATAAATCTATACTAGTCACACAATGTTATACTTAAGAAGCAGGTATTTATTATGAAGAAAAATTTTCACCAGGAACAATAATTGAATCCATTTAGATATGTTTTTCCAATGAAACACATTAGGACTTCAAACTATATTAAAAGTATGTTAAAATTTAATTCATAAATGGAATTATAATTGAGTATTTTTTTGTTAAACAGCCCCAATATTTCAAAATATACATTTTTCCAAATTGTGTTTTAAAATTAAAAAAAGTATTTTATGGTTTAAAACAAGATCCTAGAGCTTGGTATTATAGGCATACCTCTTTCCTTATTTCAAAAATATTTTCAAAAGGTATAGCTTATCCAACTCTCTTAATAAAAAAATTCAAAATATGTTTTAATAGTGAAAATATATGTAGATAATATTATTTTTGGATCTAATAAAGGTTCCTTATGTACTGATTTTTTAAAAATAATTCAAAATGAATTTAAAATGAGTTTAATGGGTGAAATAAAATTATTTATTGGATTTCAGATTTTTTCAAAATAAAAATGGGTTATCTTAAATTAAAATAAATAAACTAAAGATATTTTAAAAAAAATGGCCAAGATAGTACCAAAATTAGTGATACTCCCACGCGTACCACTAATAAAATAAACCTTGATAAAGCTTGGAAATCAATATTTCAAACTAGTTACAGATGTATGATTGGAATTATTTTATACTTAACATCTAGTCAGCCTGATATTATGTTTAGTGTATGTATGTGTGCTTTCTCTCAAGAGAATCCAAAATAATCACAATTATTAGCTGTCAAATTAATTTTTAAATACCTAAAATATACAACCAATTAAAGATTTTTCTATCCAAGAGTATATACTTTTGTTTAGTCAGTTATTCAGTTGATGATTTTTGTGGATATAAGTTAAATAAATAAAATAACATCAGGAACATGTCATCTTTTAGGAAAATATCTAGTATCATGGTGTAGTAAGAAACAAAATTTGGTTTCACTATCTACTGTTGAAGGTGAATATATAGATTTATGAGTTTTTTGTTCACAAATATTATGGATGAAACATACTTTACTAGAATTTGGATAAAAATTTAGACATGTACCTATAAATTGTGATAACACAAGTTTGATAAACATTTATAAAAATATAGTATCTCACTATAGAAAAAAAAAATTGATGTGAGACATCACTTTTTGAGAGATAATTATCAAAAGGTTGATATAACATTAGAATTTGTTAGAACCAAACATCATCTAGTTGATATATTCAGAAAGACTGAGTTATGAAAGATTAAACTATATCAAACACGAATTAGGAATTATAAACTTTGGTTTATGAGTCAGTGTTGATGAGTCACCATTGATGAGTCACCATTGATGAGTCACCATTGATGAGTCACCATTGATTAGTCATCATTGATGAGACACCATTGATGAGTTACCATTGAATGAGTCACCGTTCCTTTTTATGTGACCCTTGTTTTATTATCGTTTCTATTTTCCTTTACCGATTAAATTGTTATTATTTTAATTTTATTATCATTTATTTATATTCCCTAAATGATAAAACCATCAGGATAACTCTAAATCAATTCACTGCCTTTAACCCTTGATCTCTTGAACCTTTTCGTTCCTCTCAAAATGATCTTTGTTCTTCTTTGTTCCACCTCAAGCCTTCAACTGATCTAAATGACCCATGTGAAGTGATTTTTAGAATCGAATTTAGAAAAGAAGAGGCATTCAAAGAAAAAAAATGATCTACACTTGGAAGAGTAATGGAGAAGTCTTTCAAAGAGGTCATCATGGGGGTGGTTCCTCGTCAGGGGTGTATGGGTTCCGTAGTATTACACCGATTCAGATGGAGCACAGAAGTTTGGGGTGTTTGGATGGAGCTCCAGTCGTCAAAATTTCTGAAATGGAGATCCAGGAGGATACAGAGTTTCATAAGCTTACCCTGGTAGCCTGTTTTGGTCCGGTGAAACCCTCACTGGAGGTGTTCAGATCCTTCGTGGATTCTTGGGGTTTTCTTCACCCACTGGCTATTTCAGAACTTTTCTGGTTTGTGTTCTACATACACTTCTTCAACAAAGAATATTTTGTGTGGGCATGGGCATGGAAGGATAGGTGTCGTGGTGCTCGTCGGTTTACTCTTTCACACTAGTCTTGGGAGTGTCATTATGGCAGATAATCCCCCATGGTTTTGGTGTGGATCAAGCTTCCAGGGCTCCCTCTTCCCTTTCATAATCCTTCAATTTTGGCGGTAGTGGGTGACTCGTTGGGGATATTCCTTTGTTCTTATTTGAACACAGAGGTGATAATAGACACGGCTAATCCTCGCATTTGTGTTGAGATGAACCTTTTGGTTAAGTTTACTTCTCATTTTCTTATTAGATCTTATGAGGGTTTCAAATGGTGGAAACACTTGGTGTTCCAAGCTCCACCCATATTTTTCTCGTCTTGTGGTTTTCAAGGGCATTTGGTGGAGTTTTGTAGAAAAGGGAAGAAAAGACACCGTAATCTGGGGGCTGGGCATAGTCATAGTGATCATCCGGAGGCACCTCGGACAGATGTGGTTGGATCGCCTGGTAAAATGGAATTTCAGGGGGGGGTCTTCAGTGTGGCGTCTTCCTCTCAGGTTAGACCATCATCTCCCTCAAAGGGGGTGTAAAAAGTCAACGGTTCTATGAAGTTTTTTTAATTTTCAAATTCTGTCGAATTTGTGCCTGAAAAGTCTCTTTCTTCTAAGGAGGGGACACAAGTGGGTGGACATTTGTCATAAGAATATGAGATTTCTAATTTGTTATTGATGCATCCCAATGGTGTGGTGACGAAATTTTTGGAATCGGGTTTGATGGGTCATATTCGGTCGATGTTTTCTTCCCTTTTCTTTGGAAGAAACAGTATTTTACTGGTTTGTGGGGTTACAGGCATACCCAGGGGATTATTGTCACCTTTTACAGGTGTTTAGGTCCCTTATTCTCTTTGTGTTGGAAATTTCCAATCTTCCCTTTTGGACAAGGTGGGTCACTACAGAGATGACAGTAGTAGTCCTTCGTGGGGGACATTACCTAATGGGGTGGTGAAGAAAATCATTGCATCCCATAGGTCTCCTGCTCAGTTGGTTTTTAATGGTTTTCATCAGGTGGAAACGGATTCAGTGGCTCCTTTTTCTCCTATGAGGAATAGGATTTCCTTACTGGAAGAAGCGGATAGCCCATTGAAGAAGAATATTCTTGTTCCAAATAAAGGCTCTTTTTTGGTAGGATCTTCAAGGTCAGTTACACGGTCGATATCCAAGGACGAGTGTTGTAGAACTTTATTTGTCCTCATTCAAGGTAACAATGGTAGGAGGGACAAAAGCTCCATCTTTTAATGGTTTCCTTGATTATATGGAATGCACGGGGTCTAGGAGTACAGGCAAAGTGTGCATTCTTGGCTTCTAAGTCCCAGAGATATAGTTCTTCATTATCCGTGATTCTAGAACCTAAACAAGATATCGGTAAAATCAATTATTTTGTGAATAATATGGGTTTTGGACAGTTCTTTCATGACCACCCCATGAATAAGCACATCTGGCTATTCTGGAAACGGAGCATACAGGTGGAATTTATACAGGCAATGAATCAGTGTATAATGGTGAAGATTAGGTTCAAATGTAATAAAATATGTTTTTATTTCATTTATGCTAGCAATGACATACAATAATGAAGGGAATTGTGGGAGTATCTGGAGTCTTTTGATCTAGCAGGCTTACCTTGGTTCATCGGTGGGGATCTCAATGTGATTGTTGATGTCTTAGAAAAGAGAGGTGGATCGGAGAGTTCTATCAATGGTATGATCAAATTCAGGAACTTAATGTCTAGTAAGGGTCTTCTATATTTGGGATTCAATGGGCGTAAATATACCTGGTGTAAAAATCACAAAGGGACTATGTGCATTTGGATTCAGCTGGACGAATGCCTTTCCAACATTCATGGGTTAGACTCCTTTGCTCTTTCCTATGTATCGCACTTATCCCTTTCTTTTTCAGGTCACACCCCACTGTTGGTTGAGCTCAATCATTGGATTTATGAGCTTAAACCTTTCATGTATTCATCTAAATGGCACAATGTGGATGGTTTTCTAAAAATGATGTGGAACTAATGGGAATGGAAGATTAAAGGGATGTCTTGGATGGGGTTTATTGGGCGGTTGAAGCGACTTAAGTCAGATATTACTCACTGGGTTTCTAGTAACCCAATTGAGGATTTTTCTATGGCTTCTATTCAGATGTAAATCGATGATTTGGAGGACCAATTATAGTAGAGTTGGGATGAGGGTATATTCATTAGGCTGGGTGATAAATGTAACTTCCTGACTGAGAGGGTTCTTGAGATTGAAAGAGATTATAGGCACCACTCTAGAGTTAGATGGCTTAAAGAGGGTGACCACAATTCTTCTTTCTTTCATTATTGTTTAAAGGAGAAGAAGAATATGAAAATCAACATTAATCTTGAGGATGGATCATATAATTCTGATGTCAATGTTGCAGGTCAGTTGGCCTTGGAATATTTTGAGATGCTGCTTGCAGGTGATATACGAGGAGACCGGTTGAGTGGTGGCTCAGTGGAGGAGAAGGAGTTTTTTATGGGATCTATCCCTAACAGGCTTGAGGGAGAGGATAACAACATCCTCATGGCTACTCTAGAAAGTGATGAGGTTTGGGGAACTGTCCGCAGCATGTCCTTGGACAGTGCACCTGGTCCAGATGGTTTTCTAGGGAACTTCTTTGTGGTGGCATGGGATTTTGTGGGGGTCCATGTAACTGATTCCATTCAATATTTATTTCAGGTAGGAACCATTAACAGGATCTCATGTTCTTCTAGAGTTGTTCTATTACCAAAAATCAAAGATCCTTCTTCTATTGATCAATATAGACCCATTTTCTTATGTAATGTTTCTTACAAGATTTTTGGCAAGTCTGCTGGCTAGGAGATTGAGCAAGATGATACTGAAAGTGATCTCTCAGGAACAGCACGGTTTTATCAAGGGAAGGGGCATCCAGGGGGTGATCGGAATTTCAAAAGAGTTGGTGGATGTTAATAAAAGAGTAATTGGATCCAACGTCATCATTCAAGTGGATATGGAGAAGTCATGTGACAAAATGAATTGGAGATTTATTATTCAGGTCATGAGAGGTATGGGTTTTTCTGAATGGGTGTGTGACCTATTCTTTCGTTTCTATTCATCGCCATGGTTGTCCATCTCTCTTATGGGTAAGGGATTTGGTTACTTCAAAAGCGTGTGGGGGAGTAAGACAGGGGAACCCATTGTCTCCCATAATGTTTATTATTTCTCAGGAGGCCCTTTCACAGAATTTACACAGAGCCATGGAGGAAAAAAGGATCCTTTCTTATCACATCGAAGTCTCAGATGGATCCCTGTCACATATTATGTTTGCTAATGATATTTTGATTTTCTTGAATGTCAGGAGATCTTCCATTTTGAATCTTATGGGAATTATGGATTTCTATGGCCGCCTAAGTGGATAGCATATTAATTAGAGGAAGATCAGCATTTTCATCTCAGATAAATGTTCAAGAAGGAGAGCCTGGTATATTCAGAATATTCTGGGAATCCAGAGGAAAAAATTTCTAATGATTTACCTTGGGGCACCTATTTCTAAGGGGTGTGTTAAAAAATCCTTCTTTGATGATCTCATTAATAGAATTTTGGGAAGGATACTAAGTTAAAAGAACAGATTTATTACCTTCAGAGGCCGGGTTACATTGATTAACAGTGTGCTTTCCTCAATTCCAATGCATGTAATGTTTGTGATATCTTCTCCAAAAGGTATTATTTCTTTGATGGAGAAAACTATGAACTGCTTCCTATGGGTTGCCAATTCCATGGGCAGGGCTCATTGGGATTCATGGAATCATATGGAAAAACCAATTGAGGAGGGAGGAGTTGGCCTCAGGGATATATCCTTAATAATACATTCCATTCAGGCTTGCATGGCATGGGATTTTATAGTTGTCAAATTGATGTGGGCCAAAGCCCTCAGAAATAAATACGGACAACACTGGGAGATGTGGGACAAGAAGAAACTATCCAGTCTAGCGAATAATGTGCTGAATTATCTGGATATTCTTCAGTACAACTCATGTTGGGTGGTAGGGAGAGGGGAGATTAGTTTATGACATGACAATTGGGTAGGGGAGAAGCTGTTTTTCTATGCTGTCCAGTTCCAGATATGACGGATAAGGAAGCTTCACTTTTTCCCAGACTTTTGGATTCTATTCTTAGTGAGGAACAGAGGGTCATTTCCCAGGATATTGTTTTTAATGAGGAGGCTGATAGGGTATTTTTTACAAGCTCTGTTTCAGGTTATTTCAGTGGGCATGATTACGGGACACTTCTCCATCATGGAGGGGTTAGTGATGAGTGCACGGCTCGGCTATGGTGCAAAGAGGCTCCGACAAAGTTTAATTTTTTTAGTATGAAGAGTTTAGAATAACGCCTTGCCAATGGAGGATAATGTACAGTAGAGAGGGATCTCCATGGCCTCACGATGCTTTTGCGGTACTAACCTGCAGGCTGAATCGATCTTCCACCTGTTCATTAAAAGTGAATAGGCTAATTATCTATGGTCCCTCATGGGTAGTTGGGGTTGTTTCAATGCTTCCTGATCCTCCATGCAGGATTTCTTCACTAGCTGGTTTATGGGTGCAAGGAATCAAGATATGGAATGCAAAAGTAGTATCATCATTATGCTCGCTATTTTCTGGACATTGTGGGAGGCTCGGAATAAGGCGAGGATAGAGTTTTGACCCTCGGATACATTTCTCCAAGTTAGAATGAAGGGGTTGGTTCACGAGATAGGTTCTATGGTGAAAGGTGGACAGTATTCTTATATAATATGCAGGTTACTTATCCAGACACCTAACCAGAATAGATCACAGGGAAGTTGGATTAGATGGAATCCACGGCGGCTTGGATATAATATTAATGTTGATGGATCATGTATAAATGGTCAAATGCATGGGTGTGGTCTGTTGAGGGATGATTATGGATCAGTAATGTTCACCATCAGCAGCTTTTATGGACCAGGGAGTTCGTTGGGTGCAGAGTTAAAGGCAATCCAAACAGGTATCATGCTTTGCAAAGGTCTCGAATTGATGTGTTTAGAGGTGGAGTCAGATTCTGAAACTACTGTAAGAGCTGTAAACAGACAGGTGGATCCTCCTTGGCACTTAACTTATTTGGTCTGTAGTTGCATCTTGGAGCTCAGACATGTTTTCTAGGTTCGGCATGTGAAAAGGGAGGCCAACTTCGCGGCGGAATCACTTTCTCTGGGAGGTAGTCCGGAGGATCCGTTGATTGTGTTTTCTAGTTTGGGAGATTTTCCTTGGGAGTGTAATAATTTTTTACAGGGGGGGATGCTCTCAGGATGCATCATTTTAGACCCCTGTGACATTCTATTGTATTATGGGTTGTTGCTCATTTCATTAATAATAAAAAAGAAAATTATCGATCAAAGAAACAAAAAGTATCCACAAGCTATTCGAAAACTATTTCACTAAACCTACATATGAGTAATCATGTAGTCGAAGCAGAAAAAGAAATTGATGTACAATGGTCTCAAACTAGCAACATTCTAGTGTTAAAGGTAACAGAAATGAAGAATGGGATGAACTAGTATACCTCAAATAATTGAGTGTACTATCTGAAGGCAGTCTTTGAATTTTATCAGAATGCAAGATTTATTTTTGGGAAGAATGCTGATAGAATTCTAAGCATCATAGATGGAAGATAAATTTCTTTCTCTTCAAGAGAATGGAAAATTTGTTTAAAGGTTCCCCATAAAGGAGTATATGAATATTTCCAAGGAATTATACTGAGTGATAGTGAAAATTTAAATTATGAAAGGGATCTCCTATAGTTAACTAGAGATGGATCACTAAGAATAACTACTGATGATTATCTTGATGGTGAATTCAAGTTACTTTTCAAATGTTTACAGCATGTTTTATGTCTAAGGAAAGAGGAATTCAACACAATGAGGTGTCAATATGTCTAATTTTTTATATGATGAAGAAAGGGAAGAGAATACATCTGTGTAGATTATGGATGATCCATATGCATGAGATGTTCAAGAATAGATATAGGTATAACTCCCTCATTTATCCCAAAATTATTATATCCATATTATATACAAAAGGTTATGTCAAAGTTGGAGAATAATCCGAGGAAAAAATTAATGGTTTTTTTTATCAAAAACAATTTGAAAAAGAGTTAAATTGATTTGGAACCCATGGAAGGGGTGCTGGGTAAGAGATAATGAAAAATTTTACGATGAGTACAATCTAATAGATCATCCTACAAGACATAAAGACATTAGGGATCCTAATCTCGAATCTGATGAGATAGTTGAGTACTCTGATGCTGATGATGTTGCGGAAAGAGATGGTATAGTAGGGGAAGAAGCATAAGTGGAAGAAAACGAAGAAGAAGATATTTCAGTTGAATAATGGAGTGATCCAAAGATCATTAAATATCCACCTAGAGAATCAAGTGGGAATGTTAGTTCATCAAGCTCTCCACCTTCCATAGAAACTCTATTACCTAAAAATGATGAAGAGTAAGATACTGAAGTTTTTAGAGAAGCTCAATTTAAATTTTCTACTTCTAAGACTTCAAGTGATGAGAATATTAATGGAGGTAATGATATTTTTTATAAATATACTTACAAAGAAATTATAGATATTGAAAATTATGATGAATATTCTAGTAAATATGATGAGAATTTGAATGATGAAACTCATGTTGATAAGGATTCTGATGATGGAAACCACAATTGTTTCCTTGATCACAAAGATGATAAAAAAGTAAAGGGCATTGTTGAGAAATGAAATGATCGTGATCCTGAACAAGAGACAGTTCAACATCAATCCTCTTCACCTATTGTATCTAATTCTCATATAGATAAAAAAAATAAACCGAAGGATACCATAATTCCTGGTGTTCTAACAATTCCTATAAAAGTTATGGAATCAAAAAATGAGAGGGAGAAAATTTTAAATCCTGATGATAAAATGGATCAATAATAACCAGTAGAAAACATGGAAATCAATTAGAGATAAGCTCTATTATCTGCAAGTTAGGGGGGATCTGATTTTTATTCTAATTAATTGGTCAGTTTCAATAGACCAGTCTCTACATACAACACATGTACCCTCAACAACTAAAATTGGTCAAAGTTATCAAGTTCCTAGAGACTCACTCTTACATATATATGATCTTCAGTTAGCTCATTTGAATAATGGGAAATGTTTCTAGTTTTTATTAGAATTAGACTTACATATAATGACTCAGATGATGAGCCAGAAAATTTTATCAAAATAGAAGGACTACTAGTGAATCAATTCGATCAAGATGGAGATTTAAAACCTTTTACCCCCATGGAAACCAATAGAAAAAATGTTCAACCTTTATTTACCTCCTGGTTTAGTGACACAAGCTAATTTGAATTCTTTTCATAGGATTGTGAATTATGATTTAGAATCATTAAGAAGGAACTCGATCTCATATTTTACATGTACCTTGAGATCTCAACCATCTACAATATCCAAACTCAGTGAAGAGAGTACTAGATATTTGGTTGACATAGTTATATCACATATCCAACTTTAAATAAGGTTTCATATTTAGGAACTATAAGTTGAAAATAAGACCCTAGAAAGAGATGTTGAATGTTTGAGAAATCCAATAGAGGGTCTGACATCCTCTCTTTCAGAGTTTATGAATTATCTATCTCAAAAGATGGAAAGTATGACTGATATTGTCTCCACTTCATTTTAACCTCCTCCTGCTCTAGTACAACATAATAGATATTTGTTAAAACATATAATTAGATAATAAATTATAAATTATATAGGTGATATGAGAACTCATGAAGAGAAAATTCTACAAATACATCTTCATGGAGAACATATCAATGATTTCATAAGAGGCTATGTTGGAGATCCTAGACAGGATAATGAATTCATAAATAATTTTCAAGGATCTATACCAAGCATGAAATGTTTAATAATTTCAAATTTCAAAATAATAACTTGAAGATACCACTAGTGACAAGTCCCTTCAAAGAATAGGTGAGTCAACTAAAGTTTCTCACACAAGATCTTCAAAGATTTATGGATGAGAAGAAATACTTATTTAATGCAATAGAAAGGGGAGGTTCAATAATTATGGACTTTATAAATCTCTTGAAACCCTATCATCATGTCTATAAAACTACTATAATTTCTAGATAATTAATTCCTATTTCAATAATTCTTTCAATCACATACATAGAATTAATTCAGAACAGAACTTCTCTAATCACTCATTCAGAAAGTCTTATGCCTCCACCATATCAACCTATGATTTTTTCACCAATTGAAGTAATCAGAAAACTCATACCCATTATTTTTGGACATACAATTCCTCCGGCTACTACACTACCATCAATTATATCCTTTTCCCCAACATACACTTCTATAGTATCATCACAAGATAGTGATAGAGACAGAGCAATAGAAAAAAGGAAGAAATGGTTGATCAGCCCCCGTATTCTGCACAGTCAATCTGTTTTAATGATATTTTTTGATAGGGATCATTTTTACCTCCATTTCATGATTATAATTTTCCCTCATATCTTTTTAGCACCAAGATAATAGAAACTCCTTGTTTTCTTCTATTTTTCTCTCTAATTTTAACAACTCTTTTTAATTTTTGATAATGTCAAAGGGGGAGATAAATTGGGCATTTTTTTATATTGGAATGCAGATTGTTTTTAAACTCTGATACATCTATTATTATTTATTATTACTTATTTAGTACATGATTTATAAAATTACATGTTTTGTGATCATGAAAATGGTGGATAATGTTGGAACCACCTTTTATGGAGTGTGTTTGACACTCACTTATTTTAATGATCACAAACCATGATTATTTTAGTACTAATGTTTCACATGGTGTATGATATAATTTTATATGATAGGAATAATTATATGATATTTCTTCTAAGTATTATGGAAAGTCACTGTTGGTTGGGAGACACCACTATCGCCAGACCGAGTCACCGTTACCGCCAGGATGAGCTACCTCTAGACCGATTCACCATTACTGCCAACAGGAGCTACCACAAAGATGATCTTCCACAGGAGGCAAGTCAATGTTACATCTAGAGGTGGGTCATATTTACTACTAACGGAGTCACCACTAGTTGTGAGCCACTGCCAACTTCATGTTATCGTTGTTGTCCGAGGAATTTTACGTGAATGGATTAGCAGCTAAATCTATTCTTGGATAGTTTGATCAAGGTTTCAAGACATAGTAAAATCTGATTTAAGGATTTTGGATCTCCTCTAACCGATGCTCCTATATATTCGTAATGGATTTATCTCTTGGGTATATAACTACTGATACCATAGACAGCTGATTGTGCGACCAAATTTGTAAATTCTCACGAACTTTTTGATTCACATTCTATAAAGATAAAAGACACAAAAGCATATAACCCATTACTGAGATTTATTGAGAAATCAGATAGAGATCAACAAAAGCATACCTTCAAATTTCTATGATCCTATGTTAAGCTTCAATTTTCCAAAACAAAGCATAGACTCCTCACCAATGTTTATCTAATTATTAAAAACATATATAGCACATCAGACTATGAATATTCTAGTCTTATTTATTCTGTTTGTTTTACTTTTTAGTAGTATGTTGCTTTCCTATTAACCAACTCACACTATCTCTTACACATTCCTGGAGAATACTTGTTATTATCTTCTTCCTAAATATATTTCCCATTGTGTTTGTCGAAGAGGTCCATATGTGACTTGTTCTACTCTTACATCCCATGAATAAATTTGGAAGAGTATTTTCATCCAAGACACCTTGTTTATTTTTATTTTATACCTAATCTTAGTTGTGGATTTATTTGATTATGTTTATAATCTTCTTAGCAGCAGATGATTACCAAGTATAAGGGATTAATTCTCACCTTGACACTGAAGCTCTTGTTTATTCCATGGTTTCATTTTGTTATTTGTTTTATTTTACTATCATATTCAAGATAAATTTTTATCAACAAAAAAACAATTTATTTGATAAGTAATCTTAACTAGTGTTGATATTTTTTTGTCTAAGTAAATTGATTTCAAAAGTTAAGGTATTTCTAAACAATATTTTATATGAGACCAAATCATTCTTTAAGTAATATTTTAAAAGGATAGATATTATATTGATCTTCTATTTTAGTAAATTGGGTATTTTATTTTTATTAAGTGGATTTTAATTTAACCTAATCTTGAACAAAAAAATTATTGAGAACTCAATTCACCCCTACTTGAGTTACTTACTCCAACCAACAATGTTTCGTAAACATATTATCATTATAAACATAGACCATATAGAGAAAGAATAAAAATGGTATCCTTGGGTAATACCACCAATAAAGATTACTTAACATTAATGGATGTCATCTTAGATGAAAAATGATTTTGAAAGACCACTTGGAATAATTATTGAGAAAAATAACATTTCTATTTTGAAATAACTTATTTTTTTAAATGTTGAGCACTTATAAAGGGAAATAATTTATTTAAAAATATCATTAAAAAATTTTAAAGGAATCTTAAAAGAAAATATAAATCCTGAAGTTTTGAAATCAATTCATTATTTATAAGTTAAATAAATATTTCTTTTATTTTTTTTTTTGGAAAAGACACAAAGTACCTCATTTGGAAAATGAAAAGAAGATTCCTTTCAAAAAAAATTGTAAAAAGTGAAATATGATTAAAAATGAATTTAAAAAATCATTGGAGAATGGTGAAAATATTTTCTTATAGTTTTATTGAAAATATTGATATAGAAGACAAATATTCCCAATGGATTCATAAACATAAACAACCCCAAATATTGATGAAATTGTGAAATAAAACTCTTATGTCATGTTCATATTGATTCAAAAACACTCTAAACTAATGTATAATAAATTTAAATTTATTATAAATATATACCACATTCATGTTCATAATTATCATATATTATACCTTTATAACATTTTGACACCATGTTTATCAATAATTTATTTTTAAAATTATCATTTTTGGGTGTTAAATGTTTTGTTTGTCAAGAGAATTTCAACTCGGTACTTTCGATACTAGTTCATTTATATTTGTCTCATAACATCAATAATATTATTAATGAAATAAATGCCATATATATTCATTATATAAGTATTTTTTAGTCAAAATTTAGATATAGAATAATAAATTATAGTGTTCAAGGAGACGATAGGTTGTATGTATGCATGGGCGTTGTTTTCAGTTTTTGATGGATCAAAATTAAGAAAGGTGAATATTAATTAAAATTTATAGGATCGTTATTATATCATATTTATCATATTTATTCATAAAATATTTCAACATTAAAATCCAAGTAAAATATGAATGAAAAATGAATCACATTGCTTCATATAGGTCGTAGTCTACACGCATACACAAATGTCGTTTTTGTTTCCCTAAGGATTGGATGTCAAGTAGGTGATTTTATATTATAATTATTTCATAAATATAATATATAAACAATTAACCCATCATAATACCCATAATTAAATAATGGTGATGAAAAATGAAATGTATCGCTATGGGGAAACGGTGGGTCGTACATGTGCACGAGAAATACTTTCACTTATTTTTTAAAGGAAAATAGGGTTTATAATGGTGTTTTAATAGACATAATAAAACTTTATCATATTTATGATACTAAAATTATTATTTTATTATAAATAAATTATATTTACAGTAGGTAGAGAAGAGTAGAAAATAAATTGATCGGTAAGGCCGATCACCTGTTCTTTGGAATGACTCCTTTAGTTCTCCTCTAAAGGTATCTAGGATTGGTCTTTTGGGAAGAAAAGAACATCTAGGATGTGTATAGGTAAGTTTATAATGGAAAATTTTAGATTTTTGCTGAGATATATGGATAAAGGTGGTGTAATGAATTGGGGGAAGAGGTTCCCTTCTATAATTGAGGTGAGGGGCACTTTTGATATTTCACAAAATATTAAATTATAATAAATCCATTCTAAAGAAAAATTCCTCAAGATGGACATTTATTAGAATATATGGTTGGATATCTTTATAATACCACAAACCAATATAATTCAAACTTTATTTTTATAAATTTAAACCTTAACATTTTTATTAACCCTTAGTTAACCCATTTTAATTTTAACTACTATAATAAAAAAATTTAATATTAAAGGTTTTAATTTTTACATATAAGGTGAAAATTGGACCTCAAATGAAAACTTAACTATATTTTATACCATATATTAAAAAAATTCTTATTTAAATATTTTTATGACTTTTAAACAATTTAATAAAATATTATTTTGATAAAATATCCTTATTATCAATTTTGACAATATTCTTTTAATTTGACTTAAAAGACAAAAATACAATGTTTTAATTAGAATAAAATAATTTATACAACAATAATATGTCATATTAACCTATTAAATTATTTTAAAACTATAAAATACTCAAATTATACCACTTTTAAAAAATTTAATATTATTTAGTTTATTTTTCTATTAATTGAATAAATATTGTTTTAGCATTGGTAATAATTTAAGATAATTATAGAATATATATAAATAAGAAATAAATTTACATCATGAATATAATTTCATTATTCATAAAATGGATATTATGATTCATTCACAAGTAATTTTTTTTAATATGTGAATACATAAATAATATTAAAAACAAAGGGAGTTATATTTTATAACTTTCTTTGATTTATGTAATATATATATATGTGTGTAATTTTCATGGAAAGTGTCTATTAAAAAAACTCCATTTTAAGAATTTTATTTTAAGGTTAGATTTACTTATATCCAATAATATTTAGGATGAATAAAGTATGTCTTATCACTTAATTTTAACCTAGATTTTCCTGATTTACCCTTTAGTAAGGTGATAAATTTTACCATGGTTACTATTCATGCTAACCATAACAAAAAATGGTCTATTTACCAAATTTGAAACTATTAATTATAAATATTTAAATAATTTAATCTATTTAAATAAAAATTAATTTTAGAAATTAATTTTATGTATGTTTACAAAAATATGAAAAAAAAACATCTTTTTAGAAAAAAAAATTAAGCATAAAATTGTATTTATTATTATCATTTGCTTAGAAAAAAAAAATTTGAATGTTTAAAAAATTTATTAAACTAAATAGTATATAAATTTCATTAAAATCATTCAAAAATAATGATTAATTTAATTTATCTGTATAAAAATATTCTCCATAAAAATACTTTTTTCAAAAAAAATTGACCTTTATTTTTAAATAATTTTTGTTTTTTTAATTATAATAATATGATAATTAATGAATCCATTTTA
Organism: Viscum album; assembly: GCA_963277665.1. Lineage (NCBI taxonomy): Eukaryota > Viridiplantae > Streptophyta > Magnoliopsida > Santalales > Viscaceae > Viscum > Viscum album. The sequence continues at coordinate 1,278,707,408 of OY728146.1, read as the reverse complement.
TAAATATTCACAATATGTATTATTCATAATTTAGATATTACCATTTATAACTTCCAATCCAATAACTAGGTGATAATAGACACATAATATTTTAATAATGTTATGTGGTTCCCTTAAACTTAGTATTGTTTGTAACACATGATATAGATGAAATATAATTATATAAAGATAAATATTTTCCTGAAATTTTTAGGAGTTGAAAAATACATTAAATTTAATGTTATTGAAATTTTTTAATTTTATTTTCACACTTCTTGTACAATCACTAGGTCAACATTATATAAGAGTTCATGGTAATTATCTAATGAATAAAAATTGTAAATTAATTTCCATCATTAAAAAAAGTTATTCTCAAAATAACCCTTAAGATTTATTTAAAACTTATTTTTATTTCTATGTGAACATATAGTGAAATTTAAAAACAATATAGTGAAATTTTATATTTTTCTTCACATACAATATTATATGGGTCATTATCAATGAAGAAAGGATCCAAGTGTCCATAAATTTGAAACATATATAAGGATATATAAACTAAAATTATTAAAGGTTAAATAAAAATTTTAGGTAAATTTTAATTTCATTTCACATTATTTTTAACATTAATTAACCTAATTTACCATTTACTATGGTTATAATTATTCACCATATTTACTATTCATAATGATAATAAAGGAAATTAGTCACATTTAAAAATTTGGACATTTTGATTTCAAATATTGAATCTATTTTCAATATTAAACCTCTAGAAATGGAAGAAATTAATTTAATAAGAAACCTAACACATAATGAGAAATGGTTTTTAAAAAAATTCCATTCAAGTCTAAAAGTATTATTTTACCAAGATTAAGTATAATATAGATCCAAAAGTCATAAATTGAATTATTTTCAACAACAAGAAAGTAATGAATTTTTTAAAAAAATCCAAATCAAATTACGTCTTTGAAAATACTAGAAAACAAAATTAAATTTTCATAAAATTGGTAATTTCACTTTTCACCCAAAAATCAATTTTTTCAAAAAAAACCCAAAAATTTAGCTTAAGATAATTTTTATATGAGGGTTTAAAAAATGATATTAACTATTTCAAAATAATATTTATAAAAGTTTTAGAAATTAATTATAATTCTCATGAACTAATTTTTATTAAAGTTTTTTTGAATAAAACATATTTTTGAAGAATAAAATGAGTTTATTATAAATTTAGTACTTATTTCCTCAAAATAAATCAATACTTTTATATTAATTACACCCATTATATATATATATCATAATTTTTTTACTCATATTTATACCCACAAATTCAATGGATATGTTATAATGGTCACATTTAAATAACTATATTTCAATAGTATATAAAAATTTACATAAGGCCTAGTGTTTCATGTTAAGAAAGCTTCTAAGCATATTATTCTTTTGAACCAAATATTTGGGGTGTTACAATTAGACTAAACTTATTAATTTATTTATTCAAAAAAATAAAATTCCTTAATACCTAACTATTAGGGTCAACCATATTGAATGATTTATTTCTTGATAAGTTCTACTTTGAAAAGAATCTCACACTTGGTATTTAATAGTTTTCCTTTTAAAAGTAAATGATGGGATTCCATTGTTCAACCAAAATTCCATGAGGACCTCACTTGTACCACATTCAAAAAGTACTTCAATAAATAATTATATCCTAAAATGTTTTTTGTGTTGAAGTATTGAGAGTTTGTGATGTTATATCAAGGAAATAATTTAGTGATGGTGTATTCTACTCCTTTCACTGTGTTGGCCCACCTATCTTTGGAACTTGTCACTAATTACTACCTAATGTCTAGGCGGTTTGAGATAGAGATGATGCCCAATATTAGATCAATTATTATTCTTATATACATGGAACTGTTGGTGAGGTAGTTGATAGAACGGTTATGGTCAAGGAAAATGTATCCAAGAAGATAGGTCTTTTTGGATTTTTCGTTGTAGTAGGGGTAATCATAGTGTATCGTCTGGATAAAAGAGAAAGATAAATAAGGGTTCTTAGTTTACATCAACTGTATTTTCAAGGGTTTATTTAATTCTAAACTAGGTATTTTTATATTATTGTGGGAGACCTGTATTTACTAATCCTTATTATATGGTAGGACTAAGTATTTTCCATAATTATATGAAATTTTTTTAATCTTAAGAACTTTTTTGGAACAGTGTCTCTGGGAAATAGATCTAGATCCACCCTTACCAAATGATACCATCGTCAACTTGATACAATGGAAGGTGGTGGATCACATTCACATGATAGGGGGGATACCTAGGTAGTGAAGAAATATCCATGATGATTTGAGACCATCCATATTTATGGAATAGAGTATACACCAGAGGAATCTGATATGGGGCCAACAACTGTGAGAGGAACAGTGTTTATTTTATATTCTATGGTTATGGGTTTTTTTGATACATGTGAATATAATTATTTTATATAATTTAAAATGTTTTATTAATTAGGATTACATTATGAGATTATGTATTTCATGATTGATCTTTCCATTCCCTTGTGGGGTAGAAAGGAATAAGGTTTAATCTTTTTTGAGTGATCGGTCAAGATCACTGACGATGAGGTTATGAGGGATTTACTATATCCTAATCTTGAAATATTTTAAATCATCATTGACATGGATTAGATGGTTTTTTAAGGCCTAGATAAATGTTTATCATTATGAGTTTCAGTTTCAATCTTCCAATGAGGTAACTCCAGTCTTTCAAGATAAGTGGGATCCTAGATCGAAGTGATTGGGGCATGTTTTTCCTACTCTTGGAAATATCTCATTCAAATTGTTATAGATAATCCTAGATTTCCTTGACCATGTTTAATTGGTATAATTCCTTCCATATTGTATGAGTACACTAAGTTTTTTCTTGATGATTTTAGGCTTTACCTCTCTAGAGAGAGGTCGATTTTTCTATTGAGTTTTCCTTGGGGATAAGACCCATCTCATTGCCATATTACCATATGGAACCTACTAAGTTAAAAAAACTAAAAGTTAAACTTAGGTTTCTTGAGGTCAATGGATTTATTTTCCTAATCGTATCACCTTGGTCTTCATAAATTCTCTTTAAAAAGAAGGAATATTGAATCCTTTGGCTTTGTATTGACTACTAGAAGCTTAACCAGTCAACTATTTGGAATAAGTATCATTTTCTAAGGATTGTTGATCCATTTGACTAACTCCGTGGAGACTGTTGTTTTTCAAAGATTAATCTACATTTGAGGTATATTTAGCTAATATTCCAAGATGATGATGAACATAATACTATTTTTAGGAGTATGTATAGACATTATGTGTATTTGGTTATGAAATTTGGTCTTACTAACACTCATTCATTTTTTGTTGATTTGATGAATTGGATATTTTATCTATTCTTGGACTCTTTCATCATTGTTTCTTTGGATTATATTTTTGTGGATTCTAAGTCATAGGGAGAAAACAAGGATCATATATATTTTTTTATAAAAACTCTAAAAGAACATATTCTCTACGGAAATATTTATTAATGTGAGTTTTGGATCCAAGAAGCGAATTTTATAGGTCATTTTATATCTAAGATGGGAATATAAGTGAATCTTAAAAAGATATAAATAGTTATGTCTTGGAGTCAACCCAGAAATGTGTTGATATTTAGAGATTCTTGGGCTTATATGGGTATTAGTGAAGTTTCATTGAGGATTTCTCCAAGATTTCATCTTCTAGGACTGAGTTAACCCGTAATGGTGTAATTTTTGAATGGGTGAACAGATTTAAAGAAAGTTTTAGGAACTAAAGGTGAGGATGAATTAATCATCAGTCCTGATTGTCACGACCTGACCCACTAAGGTCCAACCCATGACTACCCAAAGCTCACTTCCAATAGGCCAGGGGCTAGTAACCAACACCGAGTATGCATATCCCACAAATGGGTGGAATTATCCTAAAGTTAATGTACACACACACACATCTCCAAGACCAAACAATTATGAGATATAAAACAACTGAAACAATTCATGCATACATATAATATCCCAAAATATTTTATGATAGTAAAAGTAATGAAAGTGAAAAGGGGGGAAAATACAATCCTAATGAAAAACTATAAAAGTCTAACCTTCTCCAAGGAAGAGGAATAATTCAAATACTAGATCCTGGTAAAATACCTCGACCTATCAGGATCCATATATGCTCCACCCACTCCATTTCCTCCAAGGACACTGTCTAAAGGGCCTTCCTATACATAAGACACGACATGTGCAGGCAAAGCTCATTTATATGTGAGTATAAAAATACTCAATAGGACACCCCAAAAATATTAAACATGAAGCACCAAGTATATTCATCTCAATATAAGATATAATCATATATTTATAATAGAAACACCCAGATATATCCAGGAAAGACACCATGCCTCTAAATGGTCATAACCAACTGCCATCCATAATATTTTTCTCAAATCAATGCTCACTCCAGGAGAATTCACTCCATGAGTCATGTTATCATTGGAAACACTCAAAGAAGAGGTCTAGATCATTGGTACCTGCACAAGAACTAGTCTATATAGATTCTGAATCAAAGATATGGGTAATTCCCAGGACCAATGGGGGACACCAAGAACCTAGTCTAAATCAATCCGCTGCATAGGGAATTGTATTTCAATGATACCACAAACCTTACCGATATGTACTGATATATGGAGGATAAAATCCCTTCTCATGGAGGTCATGCTGATTCCATAAATTCCACCTTGGGAATAAAGGATGATAGAGTATCACACTCTTATCTTATAAAGGGATACTAAAACTCTATCTAAGACTAGGCCTCTAAAGAGGATCACAATCCAGTTATATGGAAGTAATGTCGCATTGAACCCTTGAGGTAAAGGAAAAAATGAAACAAAATCAACATATCCTAGTCCAAACTAAGAAAATGAATACCCACAAGAACTATTGAAAGGGGTATGCAGTATATACCATGGGGTACATGGCATGTCTAGTTATCTCACGGTCCATAGAAGGAATGCATAGTTTGTATAGACACATGGTATCCTATCCATGTCTCCTATCCAGGTATGTGTACTGAGGTCATGTCCCTATACCTTCATTTTCACACCAATTCATGTCTGTATACTAGTCCATGGCATGCCATATGGTTGTGTACTTTTACTCATGTTCATGTACTCTCTGAAGTACACACTGAATCACATGGAAGTTTTCACACGCTATCTGATAGGGTTAAAATTACATGTGATTTTTAACTCTGGTCTAAACCCTAGTGCCTTATCCAAGAGTCCCACATGGCATTTAATCCCAAAGTAACACCGTTTTGCTTGGGATTTTCCAGATCCATCGAGATCTATTTCGCATAATCCTTCACATCTCCAAAGCCATCACCCTATCCATAACATGTATATCTGGGTTCATCAGATCCTTTACAATGTTGATATATAGAAAACTATACTCAAGTATACTCATAAAATGTATCTACACATTGTTCTTCATTGTGTGTTGAAGAATGTTGAATCGGGTATCCAAAACTACCTGATTTACTTCCACTTCCATCATCGCACCACTATCATTCTGTTATAATCCTAGATCTACATTTTTGGATCATTTCACCAAGAAATAGGTGTGAAAAAATTGACTAATTGGGATATTTCAAACCTCGAGCTAACTGAAGAGTTCCAGTGGTGAATGAATAACCATGGGAGAAAATCACAAGAACAAATAGAAGAACAGAGATTGATTGATTTTGGTGTTAATATTACTTCATTTCCATGATAATAACAATAATGAAATCAATATTTATAAAAATAATTCTTCTTAAACCCGATTAATCATGCCCATCCTCTAATATGACTAAAATGTGGATAAATATATTCGTTGATTGGTTCATATCCGTCATAAAAATCAATAATGGGGAAAAATCCAAATAAAAAATGTCCTACCACGATTTTGGATCGATCATTTGTGATGAACACTTTTTTTCTTCATTGATGAGATACTCTAAATCTATTGGCACAACGATCTGTGATCTGATCCCAATCTGTCATCATTCTCCAAGAAATCTCTAATACAACAGCTCATAGGTCTCTAGGTTTTAGAGGGAAAACCCTAAGACGATTTCCATAGACACACTCTTACAGTAGAAAAACATTCACTGAATCAAAACAATAAAAAAAATTAATTATTTTAATTGATTTCATTAATTTATGCCTACGATGAATTTTTCAAAAATTTCCCATGCTGACAAAGGTTATGTCGCACATAGGGTAAAACACATGTTCTAAACTCAACAGTTCCCTCGAGTTTCTCATTTGGACCGTTATTTTTGTGTTATTCCTCTTTTTTAGGGAAACTGCACATGCGTTCTATTTAATATATTTAATATATTTCAAACATTTATTTCAGGCACACTGGGGCTTGGAATCATACACCGTCTTATCATCTAGTCTTGAAAATAATCTATATAATATCCAAAAATAATACTTGGAAAATTAAATATTTTTTATTCTCCCCACCTTAGGGATTTATGTCTTAAACGGAAAAGGAAGGTCTACACAAGGAGAAGTGAGTATTGAGAATGAATCTAATCCTCCCGATCACATGTTCTCTCCAAAATTTTCTTATACTTCCACTAGAAATGCACAAGGAGATTCAATCTCCCACTAAGGATCCTCTCCTACCGAAACTCTATCTCCGCCAAGTAATTAGAAAAGGTAGTGTCATCCTCTATGTCCAACTCTCACTAGTTGATAATGTGCGAAGATTCATGCATGTACCTCCTCAGTCGTTACACGTGGAATACTTCAAGTAACCGGTCCAACTATGGTGGTAGAGCTAAGTGGTATTCCACCTCTCCAACTCTATGCAATATCTAGATGGGGGCAATGAATCTTATAGATAACTTGTCGTTGTAGACAAATCTTCTCAATCCATGTTGAGGTGATACTCTCACGAACACATGATCTCCTTCCCCAAACTCCATAGGTATTTTTAATCAGTCCTTATAATCCTTGTAATGGATTTGTGTAGTCTTCATCCTCTCCTAGATAATATGAACCTTCTCTGTAGTACCACGAAATAACTTTGGGACCATCAGTGCTGAATCACATGGATTAGTCCAACAAATTGACCCAGTCAAAGCCTCAAATTATTCCATACCAATGGTGTAATGGTAGTTTTTTTTGTATGAAAAATCTAGCAAGGTTAGGTGATCCTCCCAACTATGACCAATTTCCAACATGCAAACCCATAGCATTTCCTTCAATACCTGAATGGTCCACTATGTCTGGACATTATTCAAGAGGTGAAATGTCATGCTTAGGCATAACTATGTCCCAAAAGCTTCCTATAACCCCCACCATAACTGATATGTTAAGTGATAATCACATCCTAAGATGATCATCGAGGGAACTCCAAGGATTCGGATTATCTACTAAACATAAAGGCACCCTAATCTCTCTACTAAACTCTTATCTTGAATGGATAGGAAGTGGGAATATTTGGTGAGTTTTTATACAATCACCCATATGGAATCATGTCCCCATGATCCATGTGGTAATAAAATCATGAATTCCATGGATATACCAACCCAATACCACTCTAGAACCTTAAGGAGTTGATCCAAACCCACTGGAACTTGGTGCTCATCCTTCACATTGTAACAAGTAAGGCATCGAGAGACAAACTCGGAAATTCCCTTCTTCATACCAGGCAACCAAAATTGACAGCGACGATCCTAGTATATATTTCCACACCTAGATGTACCACCAAAGGGGTTGTATAAATCTCTAGAAACACCTCCTACAATTTCAATGTTACCATCATTTGTCTTAAGAAAAAGATAACATGCTCCCTACCTTTAGAATATTCATTAGAAGCATGTCCTATGGAAATATGAGTATGTAAGGTCTCACACTCGATATATACACAATGAAAATTCCTAAAACTCTATAAAAGCAATGGGGTAATAACCTTCAACTGAAGATATGAAGCATCATCCTTGTCTATGAAGGACCACTACAACAAGGCTGACTACTCAGATGCCTTTTTCAACAAGTGATAACAATATCTCTTATTGAGAGTTTCTTCCACCACATTCCCCTTCACAAAAGTATAGATAATCTCCTTGTAATTTCCTAGAGTAACTCTAGCAATCACCTCTCTCTTATGTTAATATACTTATGATTAAATATATACTGGGGACTCATATGGTCAGTGTAAAAGATAAACTGCTCACCCATCAGGTAGCGTCTCCATATCTTCAAAGTGAAGGATACCACAACAAACTCAAGATTTTGGGTCATGTTTTTCTGCTCATGTGTTCTCAAATATCATGAACCATAGGAAATAACCACCTACCTCTATATAAGTGAAAAACTAATTCTAGTCTCTGGTGCATTGCAGAATGCTACATACTCAGCACCCGCCTCTAGAAATATCAAGATGGGAACACCTTTCAACCACTGTATCAACTCTTAAAAGCACTTATGGAACCATTTCATCTATATTAAAGGCTTACCATTCTATGTCAAATTCATCAAGGGTGTTTCAAATATGGATAAGTTAGGTACAAAACTCTGATAGTACCCTATCAATCCAAAGACACACCGCACCTCAGTAACACACTTGGGTGGCTCCCAAACAAGAACTGCCTCAACCTTCAATGGGTCTACAATAATTCCAGCATCTAAGATGATATGTCCTATAAATTGGACCTCTTTAATCCCAAAATAAAACTTTGATATATTCCCATAAATTTGGTCCTCTCAGATTATGTCTAAAACCATCCTTAAGGGTCTCATGTGATCCTCCTCAGATGTCGTAAACACTAGGATTTCATCGATAAAGACTACCATGAACTAGTCTAGGAAGGGATAAAATATCTAGTTCATGAGCCCATAAACATTCCTGGGTCATTCTTTACACCAAATAGTATCACCAATTACTCATTGTTTCTCACGACATCTGAATTCCATCATCAGTATATCTCCATCTCGTACACACAGCTGGTGATAGCCGGATCTGAGGTCAATCTTTGAGAACCATAACACCCCCTAAACTAATAAAAGTTCTAATCAATCCTTGATAGTGAATGATTATTCTTCATGGTAACCTCAATAAATCACCGATAACCAACACATAACCTTATTCTCCTTTCCACCTTATTTGAAAAAAAACACATTGGGGCTGCCTAGGGATAAATAATGGGCCTCACAAAGACCTTCAACTATATTTCCTCCAACTACACTCTCATATCTCGAAGATCCATGGGAGCCATCCAATATACCAGTACATATATTGGTGTCATCCCAAGATGCATGTTTATGTAGAATCCAATCTATAATTAGGGAGGTAAACCTGGTATATCTTAATAATACACTACCATTATAGGAAACTGATATCTCAAAGTATCCAATGCTCCATGAGTCATGCGAGCCAACTGGTGAGTCAACGGATACACTCTTCGATAGCTGAGCTCATCCTACTCCACCAAGGTCTCCTTTTCACCCATAAAGTAAAATCTCATTCTATCTCTGCATACACACTATATTCTCCTCCTAAAGTAGTAAATGTAGGAAGGAATAATAGATACCAAGTCCATACCTAAGATGACATTATAAGGCCTCATTACTGCAATGAAGATATACCATAAAAAACTTTCACCTTCAAGTTTCATATTGCACTATCGACACAAGTGCATAATATATTAGTACTCACCTGTCAGAGTCTCCAACTGTAAGGGTCGAGACCATGGCTCAACCGAAATCTCTATGTCTCGAACCAGATAAGTGGGAAGGAAGGAATGGTTAGCACCTATGTCTATCAATAATAAAACTAAAGTATAAAAGGAATAGATCATACCTTGAATAATCCCTATATTATTGGGGGAATAGACCTCCATAGCTTGAAGCTGGCCTCATCCCTACCCACCAGCTTCTTGAGCCTAGCATGGACCACCTGGGGGTGGTGTTTGTAATAGTTCAAACCTCCGACTACCTCTCACTTCCCTTCCTGTCTCTCTTCCATGTCTTCTTCCCTGAGGACCACCCATCTCCTTCCTCTATATCTATCTTGGATTTTCCTTGACCATATCAAGATCAATTGTATGATAGGAAAGACAATCTAGAGCTATATTTCCCCAACTGTCATAGGAGAAACACTACATGCCCCTCTACTGATTTGATCCACCCTAAGAGCCCTAAACTGCTGGCTCTGAGTCTTGTTATCACCTCCTAAATCATCTAACATTACTGGGTCCCTATGATTATCATCGGTTTTCTACTATTTAGGTATCATAAACTGAGTTCCCACTACTAGCTCTCACTACTAGGGTATACTCTACCATAAATCTCTCCACCAACAAGGATCACTCATGCACCCTATCATAGGTGGGAATACTAAGGGATACTACTAAATCCCTGATGTCTTGAAAAAATCCTTGATAAAATTTTGGATCTCTGAATAAATAGTCTCTCACCATATCTAAGGAGTAATGAGAGAGATCATTAAACCTAACTGAGGACACCTCCATGATCAAACTACCCTTCTATAGATACAGAATCTTATGTATGGGCACTAATTGCAATATGGATGGATAGAACTCCTCCCTAAAGAGATGATCAGAGTCTGACCCAGAGAGAGTTATCTTATTGTGTGACTGAGTAACTAAGCTCCACCATCACCCATGAGATCCCCATAGAATACCCTTCGTGAAGGATTCCATCTAATCTCTCAATGTCCTTACAAGGTGGAAAATGTGATTGATTTCCTCTAACCAGTCCTCAACCACCTGGGGGTCTGAATAACCCTGAAACCTGGGAGGTTTCTGCCTATGAAACTCATAAAATGCACTCAACCTATGTGCATTCTTATCTAGAACTTCCATCTATAGTTTCTACTCAATGGGTGGTGGTACATTTGGTAAACCACCTAGAGGTTCTATCATTGGTACATTCCCTTATACTAGTTCCTTATCACTAGGAGGATCATTTTCATGATCATAGAGTGGAATCCTGGATGGATTTCTACATAGAGGAATCCTGAAAATAAAACATGATTTACCATGGTCAAAAGAGTATATCTGGGGAGTTGTATCAAAGACATGGAAAACACAACTATTACTATATGATTCATGTACCAAAAAACTTCCTACAACCAATGTTTAAATTTACCAAGTTTAAAGGTAGGTAATCAGAGTCCTGGTGTATGGATACATCGGTCACCACACCAACATTGGATTCTCTGGACTGAAATCAAAACATGAAAAAATAAACACCCTCCCCAAACCAATTTCACAAACTCTAGTCCTAAGGTAGAGCCTTCCTTTTGATACCACTCTATAATGACCCGACCCATTTAGGTCTAACCCATGACTACACTAAGCCCGCCTTGAACAGGCCATGAGCTAGCAACTAGCATCAAGTAGGAATATCCCACAAATGGGAATTGGTATCCTAAAGTACCTATAAACATTCACACATCTATAACCCCATACAATGGTGAAATATAAAACAACTGAAACAATTTATGCATACATCTAAGATCCCACAACAAAGTACAACTAGTAAAAGTACTAAAAGAAAAAAAGTTTCCAAATAAAACCCCAACCAAAAACTATAAAAGTAAAACCTTCTATAAGGGAATGGACTAATTCAAATGAAATCTCATAGTAAAACACCTCAATCTGTAAAGCTCCAGCTATGCTCAACCTACTCCCTCTCCTCATAGTATACCATCAAAAGGGTTTTCATTAGAATAAGACATGATACTTGAAGGAAAATCACATGCAAGGGTGAGTATAAAAATACTCATTAGGCACCCCAGAAACACTAAACATGAAGAACTAAGTACAATCAGCTCAATAAAAGATATAACAATCAATGTATAATAGAAAAACCCAGATATACTTAGGAAAGATACCACGCCACCAAGTGGTCATGACCAACTACCAACCATTGGATTCTACTCAAAGAAACTATCTCTTTGGGAGAACCCACACCATGATCCATGCTATCATTAGAGACACTTGAAGAAGTAGTTTAGATAATTGGGACACATCTAAGAATTTCTCTATGAATACTATGTTACGTAGATATGGGTCATGCCCAGGACCACAGGGGGACACCACAAACCCAATCTGGATCAACCCAGTATATAGGGGATTGTATTTAAAATATACCAAAAACCATAATAATAGAGAATACTATATATTGGATCAACACCATGCTCGGGGATGTCATGTTAATTCCACAAACTCAACCTAGGTAACAAATTATGATAGAGGATCACACTATAGTCTCATGGAGGGACACCACAACTATATCTGAGACTCGGCCTCAACAGGGGATCAAAATCTAGTGATATGGGTTTAATTATTCACTATACCCTCAAGGTAAATTTCCAAGGGAAACATAATCAACTTATACTTGTTTAAATAAATAAAATGAAGAGCCACAAGGAATCTTAAAAGGGATACATGGTGTATACCAGGGATTACATAGTGTGTCTAACTATCCTCATTCCTTCCTATGTGTAAGCACCTCAAATAGTATGTAGTCTCCATATACATGGAGTGTAGAAGGATTATATAGTGTGTAGAGACACATGGTATCCTCTTGTTGGATTTCCGTGTACATGTACATAGGTCATGTCTATGTATCATCATGTGTAAACAAAGTCGTGTTCATGAACTAGTACATAGTGTTCCATATGGCCATGTACTTTTACCTATGTTTGTGTACTCTCTGAAGTATATGTTGAGTCACATGGAAGGGGTCACATGTCGTGTGATGGGGGTCACACACTGTGTGATACTGAACTATGGTCATAACCCTAGCATTGTAGATAGGGGCCCACATGGTGTGTAATCCTGAAGTACATGCCATGTTGATTAGGATATTTCCTATTCATTGGGATCTATTCCGCATCATCCTTCACATCACCAGATCTGCTACCCTCACCAAAACTTGTAGTTCAGAGTTTTTTTGGTCCTTTGTAATAATGATCTATGGAAAACCAAACTCGAATCTTCTCAGATATAGATCTACACATCATTTTTCATTGTGAATGGAAGAACACCTAAGAACATAGATTTGGGTATACAAAACCATCTTATTTTTCACTGATTCCATCATCATACCACTATCATTTTGTAATGATCCCAGATCTACGATTTCATATCATTACACCAAGAAACAGGTTCACAATAATATATTGGTTGGGATATGTCGAAACATATCCCAAATGAAGAATGTTCATGGTGAACACAGAACCGGGGGATAAAATCATAAGAAAAAATAGATTAACTCACCTTAATCAATGATCGTGTCAATATCAATTAATTTTCATGAGAATAAAATTGAAGAAATAAATAATTATAAAATAATTCTCCCAAAACCTGATTAATCTAGTCCATACCACAAGATAACCAAACTGCGGATGAATCTGTTAGTTGATTAGTTTTTTTCCATAATATAAAATCAATAATGAAGAATAAATCCAAATAAAAAACTCCCTAACTAGAGTTTGGATCGATCTTCGACATCAAACAGTTTCATTTCTATTGTTGATGAGATCCTTCAACTCCATTGTTGCAACGATTTGTGATCTGATCCTGATTCATCATTGTTCCCCAAGAAAGATCTCCTCCAACGTATCCTAGATCTCCATGGATTAGCGGCAAACCCTGAAAAATTTCCATAGCCACACTCTTATAGTTTAAAAATAGTCTCTACATAGAAATAAAATAAATAAATAAATTATTTTAATTTATTTCATTAATTTATGCATGTGATGACCTTTTCACAAATGTTGTGTTCCAACAAAGTTTATGTTGGGCCTAGGGTAAAACCCAAGTTATTAACTCAATGATTCCCTCATATTTTTGATCTGGGCCCCCATTTGGGATTTATTCCACTTTTTAGGAATATTGAACATGCTTTCTATTTAATATATTTAATATATTTCAAACATTTATTCCAGGCACACCGGGCCTCAGAATCACATGATTTCTTAGTACCTAGTGTCAAAAATAATCCATATAATATCCAAAAATAATACATTGAAAATATGATACATTAAACTAATTCCTCCCTAACATGGTGTTGGATGTGATGTTTTCTATAATTCCATGAGTATGGGATTGGGATGTGTTGTGATATAGGGTAAGATGGTGGTGGCCTATAACTCCCTCCAATTAAATCCTCATGAGAATACTTATCCTACACATGATTTGGAGTTGGATTCATTGATGAATGATCTTAAGACTTGGATCTATTATTTCTTTAGTGAGTGGTTTACTAGGTAATCAGATGATAAGATCCTAAATTATATTTTTTACCCATAGATAAAAAAACATAATATAGATACATTCAATTATATATCATTATACTTTTGTTTTTGATACATCATATACACACATAAAAGGGAATGATGTCACTGACATGTTGAGAAGGAAGTTACTAACTCATTCCCTAAAGTGGTTATTGGAGGAGTAGTCATTGATGATAATTTTCACTGAGATATGTTTGGATTTTAAAGAGGCTAATGGGAAACTATTCTTAGATAATGTGAAATCTTATCCATAATTTTGATTTTTGGATTCAACATACGAAGTCAATAGAAATTTATTTTCAATGTTTTAGTAAAACCCTTAATATTAGGAACACCTCATGTGTCTAGTATTGGTCACCTAATGGGGATTTTTATTTCCAAGGAAGATAATTCATTCTGATATCTATGAGGTATCTATTTATAGATAGTAGACATCAGTGTCATTAGTCCATGAACCCTAGGAATACAAATGTGTATCATTATTTGAGACATATTTATTAGTAGTTATGGATGAGGTGGTTGACTACAAATTTCATGACATGATTACTTACTTTCCATAAGATTAATTCATAACATTAGAGTCTTACCCTTATGCTTCATACTTTACCCATTTCAGTATGAAAGTGGGATGAAATATCCATGGAATTAATTGTTAGTTTACCATGAACTCTTAAAGGGTAATATTTTATTTTGGTGATCATTGATTGACTTACAAATTGTATCATTTCCTTCTTCTTAAGGAGATGATAAATGTGGAAGAAATCATGCATCTATATATATAAGAGATCATGAAGCCCCATGGATAGTCTTAAAAACATTTCTACTAGAGATCTTGGATTTAATAATGGTTTTTTAATGTTTTACCACGTGAAATATATTTTTAATTGAAATTAAGTATAATGTGTCACCCTCAGATGGATAGAAATACTATATGATCTGTTTGTATTCTTAAGTATATGCTTTGGAAAATCCTTATGGATTTCATTGGTTTATGGGAAAATCATTTTCCTTTGGTTGAGTTTGAAAACAAAAATAGTTATAATTATTTTATTAATGTTGTTACTTTTGTGTCATTTTATGAGAGGTCATCTAGATATCATTTTTGTTGGGTAGATTTTATAGATTGGTCTTTGGTCAGACTGATTCTTTTTTAAGTGATTATGAAATTGGTAAAGTTAATACAAAATAGGTTAATGATATCTAATAATCACCATAAATCAGGGTTACATTTTCATCATTTACATTAGGATTTTATGGTAAGAGATCATGTTTTCCTCAAGGTTTCACCACATTTGGGACATCATCATTTGGGAAGATAGGGTAAGTTGGCCCCAAGGTTTCTTGTCATTTTCAAGATCATCGAATGACATAGAAATTTAGCCTATCTATTGAACTTTTTATCTCACTTGAAGTAGATTCATGAATTGTTTTATATTTCCCAATTTAGGATGTAAGGACCCAACCTTAAACATTACAAAACCGTGAGTTTTAAGTCAATAATTTATTTTCTTACATTTGACGATCTTTATGGTTTATATTTTTAGATAATTAATCCATCTCCCTTAAATAATTAAATATTACATCAAAATGTGGAAACTTCCATTGAGTTTCTATTTTTTCCACAAAGAAACACTTTTATGATATAATAAGCTTTATTTTCATGAAATATATTCAAAAGTATTATCTTGACCACAACCTATTCCCTACTCATCCTTATAACCCTTGGAAAAATATTTTAAAACATGGGGTGAGCATAAATAGATCAGTAAGTTGAATATACTAAATAAATAAAGAAATATGTTAGTTTATGAATTCTTAAAAATGGTTTTTTATTTTCAAAATAATAAATTGGGCTCAAAAAACGTTTTATTACCTAAGAAATAAAATTTTCTACCCAAATATTTTCATAAAACATTTTATAAGAGATATTAAAGGAAAAAAACAAAACTCATAAAGTTTCATTTTCAATCATGAAAACATTATGAAAAAAAATCAAATAAATTTATACAATTAACCCATATGAATTAGTATATACTTTCATTTAATCATAATATAATGAGTAATCATATGAAATAATAACTTAAAAACCATGGTATAATAATATCATGGAAATATAATAAATGTGTCAGCTACATAGAACATGACATAAGCATAAGTCAAGGATAACTTCTATGACAATATGACTTGGTGGAAATGTTCCCATAGTGTATTAGGTTTACTCTAAAATCCAATACATAACATCTCATGAGAAAAAAATCATTACCCAATACATTGGAGCACTTTCTGGGCATACCCATATTAATATATTAAGGATTATTTTTTCCACAAAAAAATACATAATAATTAATAAACATAAGAATTATCCATTGAAAGAAAATGGGTTTCATAATATTGTCTGATAGCATAATCAAAATATATTTCATAAAGAAGGATTTTGAGAAATGATCATAAAAAATGTATTACCACATAAAAGGAAGGGTCAATAAGCTAGGTATATATGTGAGGAACATCTATACATAATTTAGAATAATTCCCTAATATTAAAGAGAAATATAAAGTGAGTTAGAGATATAATGGTCATACCTCAAGAAAAAGTGTGGTTTAGAGATATGTCTTACACCCATGATAAAAAAATTTATAGATACAAAAATATCCTTTCAATTTAAAACCTTTTTTGAACATACAAAAAACAAGTAGAAAGAGAATTATTTACTAAATAATATAATAAATCTTATAATTAAATATTAATATAAAATAATGGTTGTGGCCATGGGAAAATATTTTTACATCGTATATGTTAAAGAACATTTTTTTTTCTTTTGTAAATAAATTCAAAATGTTATATATAAAATATATAATAAGATACCTTTTAAATTTTTTTGAAAGAAAGTAAAAATATTCATATAATGTCCTTTATAATTAATTTATGTCCACATAAATAAATTAATAAAATAACTTTAGGAATATGTACAGGGAACAAAAATATTTAGAAAATAAATCTTTAAAAAAATTAAAACTATTTTTTAAAAGTAAAGTGTTATTTGTGTAAAACCAAAAAAAAATATTCCATTTAAAAAAATTTAAATAAAGTCAAATTTGTTCAAAAATGACCTTTAGAATCCATTGATTCATAAATTAAAATTTTCTTGAAGTATTTAGAATAACATGGACATAATTGAAAGGGAAATCTTAAAAGATGATTTTTTAAATGAAAGTATCATACCTCGAGTTTGACTTATCACATGTGTACCTTATCCTCCTGAATTATAAACAAAATTTAATTATTTACTTTCTAAAAAAAATTGATTCTTATTATTAATTATTTCATTTATTACCATGTTATATAAAATCAATTAATCAAATAAGTTCATGTTAGATGTTTGGATGATATCCACCTAATATGTCCAAAATGACTTCTGTAAGTATAATATGCTCAAATAAGTCATTATTACATAACCTATAGAATAATAATAATAATAATATAATTATTGTATTTATATGTAAATTATCCATTTAAAACCAACCATTAAATCTGGTTATGAAAAATGAACTGTGTTACATCATAGTGACAGTGGGTCGTATGTATGCATGAGTAACATTTCCATTTTTCAACAATCATAGTGGAATAAGTAAAGTGTTATTTTATGTTTTTATAATTATAAATAAATCATAAATATCATATTTTTTACTTAAATACACTTATATATACCATCCATGTGATGTGGTAATGAAAAATGAATCACATCGCTTTGTAGAGGTGGTAATCCACACGTACACATGACCAACACTGTCATGTTTAAATGAATGGAAATATAAAAAAATATAGAATATATTACTTTAAAATAATTATAAATATTTAATTAATATTATATTTATTAATTAAACAAATCATCATAAACATCTGTGATAGAATATTGTGATGACCTAGAACCGGATGCCACTTAACGGGTGCCTCGAGCCTAGTGGGTCATATGGCATCAAGCACATCTTCCCGAACTCCAGAGGCTGCCGACTAGTATTAAGGGCCTAGGGTGTGTCTGTGGGAATACTATTCCCTCATTATCATAGTGTATCACGGTGTACGGAATATAATAGAATAGTAAACTATGGAAGCAATATAAATAAATAGAGGAATCAAACTGATGCAATAGGTAAACAAGATTAACAATAATTGTGTCAATTGAAACAATGATGATTTAATGTCATGTCACTAGAAAACTAGAAATCATGGATACAAGATAATAGTCATAACATTCCACAAGGTAAAAGAAAAAAATTCTACTCCAAGCATCTCGAGATCCTACTCGGTCATATACTATCAAGCTTCATCCTATCAACACACAATCAAGTATTGGAAGCTGAATGATTCCCTTTTTCAATACCTATAACCATGTAATCTACTCCGGGTACCAAACAACTCTTGGATATGGTGTGAGATAAATCTCAATGGGACACCACCAACGGTGTCTATAACATTAGGCTCGTGTAATGGAATATAGCAATGTGAAAGCATGCATATATAAAGTAAAGTAAGCGGTGCAATATAACTAAATAACCATGTACCTGTGTTAGCCCTCGGCTGGTATCTGAACATGTAACCAGTTCATTAATTAATCAATTACCATTTAATGCTAATATGCCACTTGAGGCATATCCAACACTGACATCACCTTGTGATAGTATAAGTAGTGAAGGTCCCAAGACGTAACAAGGCAACCAGAAAATGATCTCCAATGAGGGAGTTACAGGGTAAAAAATGAGGTAACATAAACTCACAAAAAGCCAACTCAGTAGTATCTGAGTCTAGATAAGGGGTAATAGTGTAATCTAAGGAGCGTAATCCAAGTCATTCTATAATAAGGTTCCTACTGAGTCCAAGGTGATCGACCAAGGTAAAACGGGGCTAAGTAAATACAGGGCCCTATGGGATTTCACCATGGCACCTACTAGTCAATGTTGGATCCAAGGAGTGTATCCAAGGTATCCTGTAATAAATAAAGGGACCCAACAGTAGTATATCGGGCATTCAAGTAATATACAAGAATCGAATTCTAGGTGGTTATCAACCTAAGAAAACCATATCCATGAATCGGAATGGGGTTCCTGAGACCTAAGGTATTCTCTTCTCAAAATCCAAGGTGATCTCGAGTTAGTCCATTCCTATTTGATATTGTAATCATCTAGTAATTCATTTGGTTTAAGTCTTGCCTTCCATTAGTGTGGATAGGTCAAGTAGAGTTGAAACCATTTATTTATTGGTCCAAGCCTTGCCTTTCATTAGTGTGGATAGGCCAAGTAGTGTTGCAACCATTTAACCAAGTCTTAGTTAGCCATTAAGGCATAATCAATTATTTAGGTTCACTCCACTACCTTCTATCAACATAGAAAGGGGTTCTACAGGCACGTAACCTTTATTCAATCTCTTTTATTAAGGCCTAGTTATATACTTAGTATACTTGTCATTTCACATTCCACATTTAATAATTATTTGAAATCACTTACCCTAGGCGGGTCAAATGGTGAGCATACATGGTACATTTCATTATGCAATTCTTAATAATAGCAATCCATTTATAATAAGAAGACTCTCCTTTAGAAAGTTCAAGTAAATGCACACCCGAAAGGTGGCTCAAATATTCCAAAACACTAAAAACCCAATTATGGCATAACCTTTTACATGAGGCGGATTGAGTTGTGGGTGAAACCACTAACAACTAATCACATATTTGAAAAGATCATAACCATACGATTCTAATGAGTATAATCATGGAATGTTAATTTAAGAAATAGTTTCCAACGAAACTGATGGGGCCCACACGAACATTCCAAAAACAATGGACTTTAGGGATGAGTTATAGACCACCCACCTTAGGGTTGTATGAGCCTTCTCCTCCGGTATCGGCCCTTGATTTTCCCTAGATCAGAGTAGATCTAAGAAAAGGTGAAAAACAATCACATGGGGATATCTAGGTTGAGAGTGAAAGAGAATAAGTACAGCTAAAGAGGACTTGAGTACTTACCGTTACGCATCCAACTTGACGAACAGAAGCTCAATCAGATTCCAGAAAAAGGATATATCTTGATCCCTAGATTTGGACTTCAAAAAGCTCCAAATGGGTGAAAATGGAGGAAAATATCATTGGTTATTGAATTAAGAGGGAGGAGGAGGATTAATATATCATTAAGGGAGTTTTGGATATTTTACATAGGTTTTTATCATGTGCACGGTTTTTCCACATAGTTTGTCAAACCGTGTGCAAACTGTGTGAGACGGTTATGCCCAAAAATTCTTCCTCCACATGGTTTGATCAAATCGTCTGCCACCAATGCACGGTTACCTGGGAAAAATGGGTGTTTGCATGGTTTGGCTACACAGTCGTACACCAATCGTGCGAAGTACCACTGTCCGAAAAAACACCTTACCCAGGATTTACTCGAAACTGTGCACTAAGTCTGTTTCCCCAAAAAAGGTGGGTTTCGAGCTCCAAGCAAGCCCCGAACACCCTCAGAACCTTAACTTACTCATTAGGCATCCATATTAGGTCTAAATTAAAGATTTAGACCAAAATTTTAAAGGTTCCATACTTGAGTGAAAAAATCAGGTCTTATAGTCTTCCCCCCTTAAAATAACTCACCCTGAGTTCTCCTTCCAAGGGTAAGGAAACACTATTTGAGAACAGATCTATCCATTGGGCACATATGTTGGATTCCCTCTCCCATGTCTCTTCATGTACTCATATATGCTGCCATAGAACCTATACGAGAGGGACATACTTTCCTCGAAGAGCCTTCGTGCTTCGGTAAACAATGCATATTAGATACTTCTCAAAGGTAGCATAGGCTTCTAACTCAACTTCATCGGGATCAAAGTTATGAGATGGTTCATCATGATATTGGAAAAACTGTGAGACATGAAAGACATCATGCATGGCACGGTACCTCTAAGTTAGTAGCAACCAATAATCTACTGGCCCGAATCTCTAAAATATTGAATGGCCTGACGTAATGAGGCAAAAACTTTCCTTGCATTCTTAACTGTCTATTCCCTATCTTGGGCGATAAATGAAGAAAAACATGATCCCCAACCTTGAACTCAAGAGGTCTTTGATGGAGATCGGCATAATATTTCTATCTAGAATGATCAGTAGTCATACGCTTCCTGATTATCTAGACCTGTTCTGAAGTCTCCTGAACGATATGAGGACCTAGTAAGGATGCATCACCTACCTCTAGCCATCAAAAGGGTTAACGACATCTAAGGCCTCAAAAGGATCCATCGGAATCATCACCTGGAAACTGTTATTATAGGCGAACTTGATGAGAGGGATATTTTTCTCCCAATAACCGTCGAAATCAAGGATGCATTCTTGGATCATATCCTCCAAAACTTGTATTGTCCATTCTGATTGTCCATCGGTCTAAGGGTTAAAATATGTTCATAGAAGCACCTGAGTTACCATAGCTTTCTGTAAACCTTTCCAGAAATGTGAAGTTAAATGAGAATCCCTGTCTAAAATGATAGTATGTGGAACTCCATGTATTCATATGATCTTGCAGATATATAGTCTTCCCAGCTCATCAACTGAGAAAGTCTCCCAAATAGAAATAAAGTGCGATGATTTTTTCAGTTGTTCAATGACTACCCAGATAGCATCTGTCACGAACCAGGTTGGGTCACCATCCAACCCGATGCCCGACCCGGTCTGCCGCATGGCCCAAAGGTCATTTCCGATCCCCACAGGCTAGAACAAGTGCCCGGGTATCAAAACTAACACATGGTAATAATTTACCCAAAGGAAGAGACATAAAAATTACTAAAAACCTTAATGGGAAGAAACTGATTTTATACAACCAAACAGACCCTTAACACAATTCATATTTAAAGGTAAACAATTGGAACCAACAATCAAAGAGATATGGCAACAAAGGAAAACTAAAACTCTAAGAAGACTGTAATGAAAGAAAACTAACACATCTATCTGCACCTTCATGCAACATGAGAAGCCACCCCCTCAAACCACCATCGTCAGACCTGCAAGGGAAAACCATTTTCAACCCGAACCACTGTCACTAAGCATGATGCCTCAACCTATGAAACACAGAGAAAAAGGCCTATATACACCCAAAGGTGTATGTAGGTTGTGAGACAATAGCCCAGTAGAATGCCACTGGGAGAAGATTCCATGCATAACCATTTAAATCACAAATAAATATTCCAATAAAATAGATCAAAGGGAAATAAATACTTAAAAATTATCTAATGAAAACAATTTTTTCTAATGACAGGTGATTTAAATTAAGATGAATCTACAGACATCAACTCAAATTAAACAAAAGAATTAATTACTTCAACACTTTTAAAGAAAATAGGATTAAAGAAAATTGTTTCAAATAAAAGTGATTAAATTAAAACACACACACACACTTTCATTTTAAAATAACTAAAGTTTCACACTGATGAGCATCAAGTAACTAAGGAGCACCAAATATGGGAGAATCCTCATGGGTGTTATCTACCTTGGGTCCCTAGATCTTTGTGTCTTGGTGAAACGTGGCTTAGAAACCACGACCCTCAGAAAACATGGCTTAGAAGTCCACGACCCTCAGAAAATGTGGCTTAGAAGACCACGACCCTCAGATAAGCATATGTTTATTTAGTGTTGCAATTTTCAGTCTTGTCAATGAAACTGGGTTCATTCACCTTCGGAACACTAGCCCACTAGTCCTAGTTCACCTTCATAGCTACACCGGATTCCCGCTTTGTGCTCAACAAATTTCAAAATCATAATAGGTTCACATCACATAAGAAATCCAATCAAAACACTATGCATGACAAGATACCATTTACACCATAAATTATACTTTTAAAATTCCAGATCATATCAAATATCAAATTTATGCATAAAAGAAAAACAGAGTACTTACACACATAGAACCATTATTTGCACACCCAAATACTGTTTTGAAATATTACGCACACCCAAATACCATTTTGAAATATTATGCACACCCAAATACCGTTTTGAAATATTACACACACCCAAATACCATTTTGGACATAATCTGCATCGCTTACACCATCAATTAAACCACTTTCCATTTAAAAAAATAGTTTTACACTTAGACAACCCCCAAGAAAACATATTAAATAAATTTGAAGATGTTCTGCATGACTTTAAACACAAAAAATCACTCAAGACCTCTTCTATGACAAAATACACATTGATGTCACACCCAAAAAACACACTGAAGCTCTTTCACATTCAAAAAAAATAAATTCACAATCTTGAGAACACTGATAAACAGTTCAATGAAATTTTTCACAACAAAACACATTAACATCACATAAACGCTTTACAAACAAAACAAATGCACAAAAAAACTCAGTCAAATAACTTTTTCAGCATGTAAACTACTTAACAATTGTGCTAAATTAATTAAATTAACAAACAAATTCACCAAAAATTTTATAAAACAATTTTCAAAATATGTCGCATGACTCGAAAATACTAAAAATGAAGTCAAAAGTTCCTCTATAACTCGACTCAAATTGACGCTAAACTAGAGCACAATTTTTATAATTTATAAACTACTTATAAATAGTTCAATATCAATTTTTCACATAAAACACACCTATATCACATGCACATATCAACTTCAATTAAAAACATTATTTGCAACAAATAAACTAATTAAATAATATGCTAAATTAATTTAAGAAGAAAATCAGTTCATCAAGCAATGGTTAAATGTGAGATCGCATACCTTGGGTGAAGGAATTCCATAAAACTTACACATACCTCGGGTGAAGGAATTCCACAAAACTTGTACGAATCTCCAATCGTACCTAATGTGCACCAACTGCGAACTGAATTGGACCCTAATAATTGGAACCAAATAGAGATTCAATAACAACCCCTAACGAAACTCATACCTGCTGGAAGGAATAAAACTCAGAGGAAGAGTACAGAAATTAACCAGATGGGGGGTTGTGTGCCAAATATAAGGTCAGCGAGGGCGGAACTGGCTGGTAAGGAGGATGGATGGGGGGTCATCGGACAGAGTGGGGGCTGCAGTTCGGCGCTTCGCCGAACAGAGCGGGGGCTGCGGTTCGGCACTTCGTCGGACAGAGTGGGAAGGCGGCTGGGCGGCGCGTCGCCAGATTGAGCATGGTGTAGTGGTTCGGCCCATCATCGGATGAAGTAGGAAGGTGGTGGGGTGGTGTGTCGTTGGACGGAGAAGGGGGCAGTGGTTCGGTCCATTGCCAGATAAAGCAGGAAGGCTGGCAGGAAGTAGGGTTTGGGGGGGTACTGCAGCGCGACGCAAAAGAAGGGGAAAGGGGGAGGGGATCTGATAGGATAGAGAGAAATGGGAGGAAGAGAGTATAGAATAAGGAAAAAAGGAGGGAAAAAGAAAGAAAAATAAAATTAAACCCTAGAAAAAAAAATAAAAAAAATGGAAGTGTAATAATAATAATTATTTTACTATTATAATAATAATAATATAATAACAAACTTAATAAACTAGATAATAAACTATACAATGATCAGCTTAATAAAATGATATTAATAAAATTAAAAAAAAATAACACTCAATAAAATTATTATCCAAGAAAATAATAATAATAATCTCAAGTGACATTAATATTATTATTATTATTATAACCATTCTTAATTCATCTTATTTCATTCGTTGACCAACGGGTAGGGCGTGTAGTGAACTGAGTGAGGTCGCGCGGTGACCCAGGCAAAGTCGCGTAGCGTCGACCGTTCCCCACCCATGCATCGGACACCACCACGCCTAAAATATTCATTTATCAACAGAAAGTAAAAAAATCTCAATCGTTCTCAGCCTGCACTTCGACAAAGATTTTCAAAAGTGAATAAAAATAATAAATAATAATTGTTTTATAAATCCAGGTGTGACAATTCTCCCCACCATAGCACTTTCCGTCCCTGGAAAGACACAACCAATATTGAAGCCCAAAGTAGAAAACAACACCCCATTAAGGTTCAAAGAGGGTTCCCACCAAAAATCATGTGAAGAGAGGCAAACACATCGTGCTTAGAGAAGGTGACTGAAAATATAAACTCAAGAGACTCGTAAAAAGACTTTCTGATATGTGTCGCCCGCCCCAAAGAGCTAGAACACCTCTATTTGATTGATCAAGGAAAGGAACATAACCAAAGTCCATCATGGGGAATCCCGAAGGGGTTCCCCACTATTAAGAACCTACCAAATCCCAAGGTAAGACTGGAGAACCGACACGGGGAGGCCCGAGCAGACTCCCCACTATTATGAAGGCGTCCAACACTGATTCATTCCAGAGACATTTGAGTGAGACTTATCAGGGGTCCCCCCACCATTAGAGTTGACAGAAGGTAAAAAAAACCTTGAAAATTTCTCAACAGTGACCAAACACCCCACCATAAGGGGAGATGAGGGAGGGTCCCGACTACTATAGCATCAAAAGCATGACCCAAGACAAATCGACATCTCCACATTCCTGGACGAGAACTATTCAAAATTGGGACTGATTTCCCCAAATAGACCTCATAAGGACTAGTAAAAGAGATTACATCAGGTGGGATGCATCCGTCTGGACTTTAAGGTACGAGGTAACCATGCCTCCTCGTAGCCACAGAAAACCTCACGCACCCAGATGGGTCATCAGAATGGAACAACCATAGAATAAATTTTAAACTGCTTTTACTTTCAACACCAGTGATAGAAATAAAGTCAAGGTCTCATACACTCTCGAGGTTCTTGACCACGCGCCAGCTTCACTTCGAGGCCTATGGCTGGAGCCTTGATGTTTGAAGCATCTCCTGCCTTACAGTCAGGGATGGAAGACTCGCGAATGGATCTTCTCCTTTTTTTGTCACACGCAACCACACCGCAACCGAGATAACACTAAAAAAACACAACACACCACGACATACTACTACTACCTTATGACACATCCACTAGAACAAAGGTTTAGATTATTCACATGCATCTCATCTTCACTTTAACCACGAAACATAAGAAGGAAAGACACATGACAAGCACTCCCCTTTGAACAAAAAAAAGGATCTCCCTGAGAGGACACACTCCTATGAAAACAGGGATTCCCGAAGGATCCTACGAAATCCACCCTTGCTCTTCAATAGAACTCACGCTGCAAGACATCACCAAACATGACTCTTGTAGCCGATGAAAGCACTAAGAGCCTTTCAAACCATTGGTCAGCACCTATATCTCCGAACTGCCTTCACCCTTCCCTGTTGAAATTTATTTCACCATTTCCAAGGGACCTTCAGACACAACGGTGTCAAACTTCATACCCAACGACTCGGACAACTCCAAGAGACCAAAACTCCCTTTAACTCCCCTCACATATGACACCCTACTACGAGAGGATCCTCTTAGTTATAAAAAGAAGATGTGGGTTCAATTCTAGAATTCAAAAAGAGAGTCCTCTGATCAACTGGAGTTCCGGCCAATGGCGAATTTCATGTGTCTACACTTCAGTCGCATTTTAACGCGTTATGGGGGGGGTGCACTAGTCAAGAGATAAAACCATGGACCCAACCATACTGATCTAATGGTCAATACATACCACAAGCGAACACTAAATGTGCAGGGGGAACCACTGAAAGGGATTCTCAAATAACTTTTCCAAAATAATTCACTAACCACACGCTTGCACTCCAATTTATAAATAAAAATTCAAACTCAAGACACAAATCAGTTAAAAAGGATTCTTGGATTGAAACACATCCCATCTAGTATTTCCAAAACACAAGGACACACCACACAATCATCGGTTATTAAAACACCTAATGTTTTTTAACAAAACTTGTTGAAAATGAACCCAGCTGGTGGGTTGCACAAACACCAATGGTGTCCCATGGGCCTCGCACATGCATGTTCCCATGCCACACAGGCACCCACCTCATATCCATCCAAGAATTAATCTGCTCATTCCATTGACCATTTCTCTTTCCATATACACTCATGCATGTGGTTTCCCACAAGAACACCAATGATCAAAACCAAACCTTCCCATTTTTCAAAACCAAAACATTCAACCCAAACCTTTCAAACTTCATACATCATTTCCTTTTTAAAGTACTTCATTTCAACATTTTCTAAGACCAAAAAATTTTTACTTAAAAACCAAATTTCCACAATTCTAAAACAAAGAAACAAGGAACAGTGTAAGAAAAATTAGTGTTAGCGGGTGACCAGAACATATGGTCGGTGGCCATACGCCAATCATGCCACCACCACAGAGAGTATTATAGGATAGCGTCTCTGACTCCACAAGGCTTTCTAGACCCTAAGAGCTCTCTAGGACTACTGACCCTACTCCCTTTTCATTTCCCTTAAACAAGATTAACTAAAAGGACCAAAGACTCTGAAAAAACTCAACTCACTATGGTAACTTGAGTCCCGCCACGAGGTTTACTAGCCAGGCACCTTGTTCGTAGCCAGAACGTTGAGTTCTGAAACCCTTAACTTTGATCTACTCTGACTCTATCCCAAATGAACACGACCCAAAAGAGAAAACCATCTTTGATACCATTTTATCACGAACCAGGCTGGGTTGCCATCGGACCTGACACCCGACCCGGTCTGTGGCATGGCCTAAAGGGTGTTCCTGATCCCCACGGGCTGGCACAAGTGCCCGGGTATCAAAAATAACACATGGGAATGATTTACCTGAAGGAAGAGACATAAAAACAAATAACAATTTTAATGGGAAGAAACAGATTTTATACAACCAAACAGACCCTTAACACAATTCATATTTAAAGGTCTACAACTGGAACCAACAATCCAAGAGAGATAACAACAAAGGAAAACTAAAACTCTAAGAAGACTACAATAAAAGAAAACTAACAAATCTATCTACACCTTCATGCAACATGATGAGCCACCTCCTCAAACCACCATTGTCAGACCTGCATGAGAAAACCATCGGCAACCCGAACCACCATCACTAAGCATGATGCCTCAACCTGTGACACACAAAAAAAAAGGCCTACATACACCCAAAGGTGTATATAGGGTGTGAGCCAAGATCCCAGTAGAATGCCACCGGGAGAAGATTCCACGCATAACCATTTAAATAATGAATACATCTTCCAGTAAAATATATCAAAGAGAAATAAATGCTTAAACAGTATATAATGAAAACAATTTTTTCTAATGACAGGTGCTTTAAATGATGATGAATTTAAAGACAGAAACTCAAATTAAATAGAAGAATTAATTACTTTAACACTAAGAAAATAGGATTAAAGAAAATTGTTTCAAATAAAAGTGATTAAATTAAAACATCCACACACACACACTTTCTTTTTAAAATAACCAAATTGTCGCACCAATGAGCATCAAGTAACAAAGGAGCACCAAATATGGGAGAGGTCTCCTGGGTGTTAGCTAACTTGGGTCCTAGATCTTCGTGTCTCGGTGAAATGTGGCTTAGAAACCACAACCCTCAAATAATCATATGTTTAGTTAGTGTTGCAATTGTTAGTCCTGTCAGTGAAACTGGGTCGAGTCACCTTCGGAACACTAGCCCACTAGTCCTAGTTCACCTTCCTAGCTACCCCGGCTTCCCGCTTTGTGCTCAACAAATTTCAAGATCATAATAGGTTCACATCACATAAGCAATCCAATAAAAACACCACGCATGACAAGATACCATTTACACCATCAATTCTACTTTTAAAATTCAAGATCATGTCAAATGTCAGATTTATGCATAAAATCCAAACAGAGTACCTACACACACCAAACCATCATTTGCACACCCAAATACCATTTTGAAATATTACACACACCCAAATACCATTTTGAAATATTACGCACACCCAAATACCGTTTTGAAATATTATGCACACCGAGATACCATTTTGGACATAATATGCATCGCTTACACCATCAATTAAACCACTTTCAATTTAAAAAAACATTTTTACACTTATACAACCCCCAAGAAAACTTATTAAACAAATTCAAAGATGTTCAGCACGACTTTAAGCACCAAAATGCACTCAGGACCTATTTTATGACAAAATTCACATTGATGTCACACCCAAAACACACACTACAGCTCTTTCACATTCAAAAAAACTAAATGCACAATCTTGAGAACACTGATAAATAGCTCAATTAAAGTTTTCACAACAAAAAAACATTAACATAACATAAACTCTCGACTAACAAAATGAATGCACAACAAAACTCAGTCAAATCACTTTCATAGCATGTAAACTACTTAAAAATTGTGCTAAATTAATTAAATTAACAAACTAATTCACCATAAAATTTATAAAACAAAATTCAGAATATGTCACATGACTCGAAAATACTAAAAATGCAGTCAAAAGTTCCTCTATGACTCGACGCAAATTGATGCTAAACCAGGGAACAATTTTTATAATTTATAAACTACTAATAAAAAGTTCCACATCAATTTTTCACATAAAATGCACCTATATCGCATGCACATATAAACTTCAATTAAAAACATTATTCGCATCAAATAAACTAATTAAATAATATGCTAAATTAATTTAAGAAGAAAATTAGTTCATCAAACAATGGTTAAATGTCAAATCACCTACCTTAGGTGAAGGAATTCCATAAAACTTGTGCGAATCTCCAATCACACCTAATGTGAACCACCTGTGAACTGAATTGTACCCTAAAACAAGAATTGTAACCAAACAAATATTCAACAATGAACCCTAAAAAAACTCATACCCACTGTAAGGAATAAAACTCAAAGGAAGAGAAAATAAATTAACCGGATGGGGGGTTGTGTGCTGGAGAGAAGGTCAGCGAGGGCGGCGTCGGCTGGTAAGGAGGCTGGCGGTGGGGCATCGTCGGATGGAGCAGGGGTTGTGGTTCAGTGCTTCATCGGACAGAGCGGGAAGGTGGTGGGGCGGCACATCGACGGACGAAGCATGGGGCATCGGTTTGGCCCGTCGTCGGATGAAGCGGGAAGGCGGTGGGGTGGCGCATCGTCGGACTGAGAAGGGGGTGGTGGTTCGGCCCATCGTCGGACGAAGTAGGAAGAACAGCAGGAAGTGGGGTTTGGGGGGTATTTCAGTACGATGCAAAGGAAGGGGAAAGGGGGAGGGGATCCGACAGGATAGAGAGAAATGGTAGGAAGAGAGGAGAGAAGAGGGAAAAAGGAGGGAAAAAAGAAAAATAAAATGAAACCCTAGAAAAAAATAAAAAAAATGGAATTGTAATATTAATAATAATAATAATAATAATAATATAATAACAAACTTAATAAACTAGATAACAAACTATACAATTATCAACTTAATAAAATGTTATTAATAAAATTAAAAAAAATAACACTCAATAAAATTATTATCCAAGAAAATAATAATAATAATCTCAAGTGATATTAATATTATTATTATTATTATAACCATTCTAAATTCATCTTTTTTCATTTGTTGACCAACGGGCAGGGCGTGCGGTGAACCGAGCGAGGTCACGCAGCGACCCAGGCAAAGTCACGCAGCGTCCACCATGCCCCGCCCATGTGTCGGACACCACCACAACTAAAATATTCATTTATCAGTGGAAAGTAAAAATTTCAATCGGTATTAGCCCGCACTTTGACAAAGTTTTCAAAATTGAATAAAAATAATAAATAAATAATTGTTTTATAAATCTGTGTGTGATAGTATGTCTACCCCTCAGCGACATAGGTAATCCGACTACGAAATTTATAGCAATATCTTCCTATTTCCATTACAAGAATAGAAGTGGTTGTAATAAGCCTATAGGTCTCTAGTGCTCGACCTTTACCTGCTGACAGGTGGAACACCTAGTGATGAATCCTGCAATCTGTCATTTCATCCTAGGCCACCAATACTGGCGTCACATATCTTGATACATCTTCGAGATGCATGGATGAATTGTCCACTTGGAATCATGGGACTCTTTCGTCAAATCCTCCCTCACATATTCAAGAACCTAGATACATCCATGTAGACATAGTATGTTATCTCTGTCCACAGACCAATCTGGAGGTGGGTTATCTCTTGATATTCTATCAAGAAGAACCATACCTTCAAGATCTAAAAATTTCCTACTCTTCACCTTATCAAGGAGGGAAGAGGTAACTTTTAAGTCTGAGAGGTAAAAATGCTCATGACTATCATGAAACTTCAGATGAAGTTCATAAAAGAGGACCATTAACTTCCATTCATCATTGTATTCTTGTACGAAATGCGTTTGAGTTTTCCAAATCAGTATATCTTCAACCACATTGCCTTTTCCAGGCATATAGGCAAGTTCAAAATCAAAGTATTGTAGATATTCGACCCATCTTTGCTATCGGAGGTTTAAGTCACACTGAGAAATGATATACTTGATGCGCTTGTGATTTTTATACACCACAAAGCGCTTACCCAAGAGATAATGTCTCCAGCAAAGTAAGGCATGGACAACTGATGCTATCTCGTGGTCGTGAGTCGGGTAATTTCTCTTTTGTGGCCTCAACTGTCGAGATATATATGCAACGAATTTGTCTTCCTATATCAAAACTGCTCCTAGTCCAATGTATGATGCCTTGTAGAATACGATATAACCTTAACCAGGTTCTAGAAGAATCAGAATAGGTGTTGTGACATGCCTCCCTTCCAGCTCCTGAAAGGATTTCTCGCATTCTTCTGACCACAGGAACTTAACACCCTTCTTTTTTAAGTCCAGTAAGAGGTGAAGAAAGACCTGATAAGTCTTGTATGAAATGCCTGTAAAATTTAGTGATCCCTAAGAAAATCCTGATATCAAACATGTTCCTAGGCTGCTCCCAGGATAATACATCTCTAAACTTTTTAGGTTCAATATATAGTCATGATTCTGAAATAATATGGCCTAATAAGTGGACCATGTCAATCCATAAGTTTCATTTAGCAAGCTTGGAATAAATCTGATTCTCTCTTAGTGTACTCAAAATGATCTCAGTATGTTTGTCATGGACGTTACGAGTGCGCAAATACACCAAGATGTCATCCACAAAGACCACGACAAAAGAGTCCAAGTAGGGATGGAAAACCCTATTCATCAAATCCATGAAAATAGTACATGCATTCATAAGACCTAATGATATAACAAGATACTCATACAGACCATACTTTATATGGAAAGTTGTATGAGGTATGTCTGAGTGTCTGACTCACACCTTATGATAACTTGATCTTAGGTCGATCTTAGAGAACACCTTTTGTCCTCAGAGCTTATCAAAGAGATCATTTATTCAAGGAATTGGATATTGGTTCTTGAATGTAAGCTAGTTCAACCTTCTATAATCCACACATAAACAGAGATTTATATTAGCCTTCTTAGCGAAAATCATAGGTGAACCCTAAGAGGATGTACTAGACCGTATAAATCCTTTGGCCTCTATGTCCTCAATCTGCCACTTGAGCTCCTGAAGCTCAGTAGGTACCATCATGTATGGAGGAATAGACACTGGAGCAGATCCTGGAACAAGATATATTGCAAACTCTACCTCTCTCTCAGGAGGTAACCCAAAAAAGTCATTAGGAAATAAATCCTTGAAATGATCAACTACTATAGGGAAATCAGTTTTAAGAAAACCTTGATACTCCATGAAAAGATTTGAAATATGGGCAGTCACTCCACCTATCCCATGATGCTTTGGTCCCGCTCTCCTATCCTGGACATCCCACTCACCTTTGAAAAGATAATTGTTTCCTTCTTGTGATGTAAAGGAAACTCTTCGGCAATAATAGTCTAAAAAGGCATGATAGTGGACCAACCAGTCCATCCTAAGAATGACATTGAAGCTCATAATCTCAATAATAAATATATTCCACAAGAAAGGGTAACTTCCAACCTCAAGGGGACAGTCATTGCACTGGCGTATTCCCTCTATCTGTATTCCCAACGGTGTATCAAGGTTCATTACACCATAGTGATATTGTATCTGTAGTCTGAGACTTTCCACGATATATACATAAATAAAAGATTTTAAAACACATGTATCAAACAAATTAGAGGCAATAGTAGAGGCTACTAGAATAGTACCGCATACTGTAGATGGTCCCACAGCCTGATCCTCGGGTATCATCTATAAGGCATCCAACTGACCTGATTCACGACCCTGTTCAACAGATGGACTACCATGGTCATGACTGCTCTACTAGCGTTGTTGGTGATCAGGGATCAGACTACCACGACCATGACTCCTCGACAAGACCTTTCGGTGCTACTCCAACTCCCCACCTAACATGGCACAAAAGAACTTTCTCCTGAATATGGAGTTGAAGATGATACTTTTCCACTTGAAGCTAGTGGAAAGGTCCTATAAAAGCGCTAAATATGAACCATGTGGACACAATCTTGGAACTCCATAGGGTCTCTATCACACTAGGGATTCTTATGCCCTAGTTTTCCACACTGATGACACACTATAGAGCTATCAAACTGGATACTCTGGCTGGCACTGCCCTGATGATAAACCTCAAGGGAATGTTTCTTGCCACCAAAAAAACTACTGGCCTAACATGGCACTGATCCTTTAAACCCAGTACTTGCTCTATCCCTCGGGTTACACTTAGTGATAAGGGCCTGATCAACTATTTCAGACAAGGTATAAAGGTGAAAGACATTCACCTGAGTTTAGATGGTGTATTGGATCCCATCCTCAAATCGTCTAGCACACGAAAACTCATTATCAGCTAGAAGTGGTGAAAAGTGCTGTAAATTAGTGAAACATGCTAAATATTCCATAACTAACATAGAAACCTACTAAAGATGAATGAACTCTCTGGATCTATTATCTCTCAATGAATGAGGAAAGAAATGATCATAGAAGGTAGTCTGGAAGTTAACCCATAACATGCCTTGATGACGTCCGGCCTGGGTAATGACATCCCACCAATGCTTGGCCAAATCCTAAAGCATTTATGTATCAAGATTGACTCTCTACTCGGGAGTCATTTCCAAATGCTTAAAGATAGACATCATTGCCTCTAGCCAAGACTCATCAGCCTGAGATCTTCCATCCCCTGAAAAAGTAAGAGGATGCTACTACTGGAACTCATGGGTCTGATCATCCATCGTAGGTGCAACCCATGGAGCACCTTGCATGGACTACATAATATGTATAAACTATCACAAACTTGGTAATTAGTTCCCAGATTAGTTATATAAGGTGGTGCCTCAATTGGAACTCTTGGAAGTAAGACTGGCAGTTGAGGGTCCACCATGTCCGGATCATGGTCATCACCACCTTCCTGGTGAACGACACGAGGACGTCATGGAGGAATTGGTCTAAAAATGCCAATAACACGCCTTAGAACAATATTAGAAGCAAGTAGATAGAATCACTAGCATAAAAATCATAATAGAACTCACAACCCAAGGCATACTATCCAAACTACCCACTTAGATGGACATGTATCAATAATTGATCAAGTATAAGTTTTGTGTCATTTCGTAGTAAATTCTTAGGTTCACTCCTTTACCTTTCATAAACATGACAAGGAGGAATAAGTATGTGCAATCAATTCATTTTTTATTTCAGGATTCACTTTATAATGAATATTCATTTTCGATGAATCAGTGCCCATACACCTATCACCAAAAAAGACACCCATTTACTTATAACATAATGGCTTGACTCGGTAAATTACTCATCCCAACCCATGAGGGCCCATAAACCCCATTAATTGAGACAAGAAATCACTCAATTGAAGATAGAATAATAAAAGTAAAAGAAACTATCAAAACATCACTCAACAATCACAGGCATATCAAGCAATGCAAAGTAGTGAAATGAACCTATATGGCATGGAAATATGCGTGACATGTGAATTATTGGTGCCTATAATGATGCATTTAGCAATACTCCTTGCCCTCATATCATAGGGCCAAGTGTGAAATGAATTCCCAAAGAGTAATAATCAATAACACTACACAACATTTGAGTCACCCGATGGTGAAATAATATCAACAGTAATAGTCAAAATAGATCAACAATTGCATTTTTTGGTAACTTGGATTTTACACCGAACGTGGGTTAGCGGCACCCAAGCACGACTTATAACCAAGTCCCAAGAGTTTTTATTCTCTAATATATTATCTCCAAATATTCAAGCAAGAAAAGAAACCACCTCTGATACCACTTTGTTACAACCCAGACCCGGATGCCACTTAACAGGTCCCCTGAGCCCGATGGTCCACATGGACTCAAGCGCATCTTCCCGAATGCCAAAGGCTACCGACTAGCAGCGAGGGCCTAGGGTGTGTCTGTGGGAAGACTATGCCCTCATTAGCAGAGTGTATCATAGAAAAAGGAATATAATGGAATAGTAAACAATGGAAGAAATATAAATAAATAGTGGAAGTGAACTGATACAATAGGTAAACAAGAATAACAATAACTGTATCAACTGAAATAGTGATGATGTAATGCCATGTCACTAGAAAACTGGAAAGTATGGATACAAGACAATAGGCATAACATGTTACATAAGGTAAAATAAAGCGATCCTACTCCAAGCATCCCAAGATCCTACTCAGTCATCTACTATCAAGCTCCATCCTATCATCACACAATCAAGTATTAGAAGCTGCATGCTTCCCTTTGTCAATACTTGTGACCATGTAATCTACTCTGGGTACCAAACGGAGCCCAGAGAGGGTGTGAGATAAGTCTCATTGGGCCACCACCAACGGTGTATATAACATCTAGCCTATGTAATGGAATATAGCAGTGTGAAGGCATGAATATATAAAGTAAAGCAGTGCAATATAACTAAATAACCAAGTACCTGCTTCAGCCCTTGGCAGGTGTATGAACATATAACTAGTTCATTAATTAATCAATTACCATTTAATTATAATAGGTCATGTGAGTCATAGCCAACACTAACATCACCTCGTGATGGTATAATTAGTGAAGGTCCCAAGACGTAACAAGGAAACCAAACAATGATATCCAGTGATGGAGTTCCAGGGTAAAAATTGAGGTAACATAAACTCATGGAAAGCTAACTCAATAGTATTTGAGTCTAAAAAAGGGGTAAGAGTGTAATAAAAGGAGCATAATCTAAGGCATTGCACAATAAGGGGCATGCCGAGTCCAAGGTGATCGACCAAGGTAAAACGGATCTAACCAAAGACAGAGCCTATGGTCTTTCACTATGGCACCTACTAGTCAATGTTGGATCCAAGGATTATATTTGATGTATCATGTAATAAACAAAGGTACCCAATGGTAGTATACCATGAATCCAAGTAATATACAAGAACTAGAGTCTAGGTGGGTATCAACCTAAGAAAACTGGATCCTTGAATCGGAATGGGGTTCCCAAGACCTAAGGTATTCTCTTCTCAGAATCAAAGTTGAGCTCGAGTCAGTCCATTCCTATTTGATATTGTAATCATGTGGTAATTCATTTGGTTCAAGTCTTGCATTCCATTGGTGTGGATAGGTCAAGTAGAGTTGAGACCATTTATTTATTGGTCCAATCCTTTCCTTTAATTAGTGTGGATAGGCCAAGCAGCGTAGCAACCATTTAATCAAGTCTTAGTTAGACATTAAGGCATAATCAATTATTAAGGTTCACTCATCTACCTTCCATCAACATGGAAAGGGGTGATACGGGCATGTAACCTTTATTCAATCTCTTTTATTAAGTCCAATTTATAGACTTAGTATACTTTAAATTTCACATTTCACATTTAATAATTATTTGAAATCACTTACCTTAGGCGGGTCAAGTGGTGAGCATACGTGGTATATTCCATTATGCAATTCTCAGTAATAACAATCCATTTATAATAAGAAGATTCACCTTTATAAAGGTCAAGTAAAGGCACACCCGAACGGTGGCTCAAATATTCTAAAACACAAAAAAACCAATTATGGAATAACCTTTGACATTAGGTGGATTGTGTTGTGGGTGAAACCACTAACAACTAATCACATATTTGGAAAGAGCATAATCATACAATTCTAACGATTATAATCATGGCATGTTAATTTAAGAAACAGTTTCCAAAAAAACTAGTGGGCCCCACATGAACATTAAAAAAACAAAGAATTTTAGGTATGGGTTATAGACCACCCATCTTAGGGTTTTATGAGCCTTCTCTTCCAGTATTGACCATTGATTTTCCCCAGATCAGAGTAGATCTAAGAAAAGGTAAAAACACTCACATGGTGATATCTAGGTCGAGAGTGAAAGAGAAGAAGTATGGATAAAGAGGAATTGATTACTTACCGTTGTGCATCCAACATGATGAACGGAAACTCAATCAGATACCAGATGAAGGATATCTCTTGATCCCTAGCTTTGGCCTTCAAAAATCTTCAAATGGGTGAAAATGGAGGAAAATACTGTTGGTTCTCAGATTAGTAAAGAGGATGAGGATTAATAGATCATTAAGGTAATTTTGAACATTTTAAATAGGTTTTTAGCCTGTTTATGGTTTTTCTACATGGTTTTTCAAACCGTGTGCAAACCGTGCGAGACAGTTCTGCCCGAAAGGTCTTCCTATGCACAGTTTGATCAAACCGTACGCCACCCATGCCCGGTTACTTGGGAAAAAAATGTGTTTGCATGGTTTGGATGCACTAACATGTGACAACCATCCAAGGTTCCACTATATGAAAAAACACCTTCTACACTATTTGTAAAATCGTGTAGAAATCTCGCATGGTTTACTCTAAACTATGCGCAGAGTCTATTTCCTCCAAAAAGATGGGTTACGGGCTCCAAAAAAGCCCCATACACCCTCAGAACCTTAAGTAACTCAATAGGAATCTATATTAGTTCCAAAGTAAATATTTATACCAAAATTTTAATGGATCCATACCTGGGTGAAAAAATAGGTTCTTACAAAGAAGATATAAAAACAATTGCATTTGTTTTTTAGGCAGTAGTTTGATGTACACCTGAATGATGGTTTTATTTTCCATTTGATGGAAGAGGAGATCGATGTAGGTTATACCACTAACATAATAAAATATCATTATATGGGAGATAATTATGTTATTATATCATCATGGTTGAATAATATTTTTAGGAGGTTTAAGAATAAATAAAAAAATGCTAAGTTAAGAACGATGCCTCTTCACCATACAACCTCTTTAGGTTTACACCAAAATCCTTCCTAGGAGGGTTTTCTAATAAAAAAAAGGTATCTTAAACATGGTAATGTAAGTAATTAAGGTATTATTATAGGTATAATTATATCCAAATGGTTCATAAATTTTAAATAATGGAATATATGAGGTTCCCTTTTATAAGTGAGGGGAGGGGCACTTTTTGAATTTTATAAAATAGTAAATTAATATAAATTAATGTTCATTAAAAAAATTCTACAACTATTATAACTTAAATATAGGAATATTATGGGTCTAAATACTATCATTGAAAAAAAAAGATAATATTTTGTTATATTTTTACTCTTATCTCTTTATTTTAACCCATGTTAACCCTTTTTTACAATTAGCATGATAATAAGGTTTTTACTCTTTAGGGGTCAAGATAGTAACTATAAAAGAAAAATCAAGAAATAAATGGACCATTATTTATGTTTTAAACCATTTCCCAATAAAATTTCCCGATATTTTTTTTAATTTTCAATCATTTAACAAAATATTATTTATTAGAAAATATCATTAATTTAATTTTTTAATTATTTATTTAATTTCACATCAAAAAAATATAAAAGAATTGGAATATAAATATAATACTTATACACAAAAATAATGATATATTTATATAAAAAAATATTTTAACACAATTATTCATTCAATTTATAATACTTTTAATATGTTTTGAACCATTTGTTTTATTTTCCTTTTAATTAACTAAATACTATGTTAGTGTTGCATAAGAATTTATGTTATTTCATTAATTAATAAAATTAGAAACAAATTTACATGATAAGAATATAATTTAACTTTAAAATAACTACTTTTAAGTGATCATAAGTTTTTTTATCCCTGTCATAGTATATTATAGTTATTAAAATCAAGAAAGTGACATTTTTGTATTTATCTTTTACTGAAATATTATAAAGGTCAAAATCAAAGAAATATGGCATCATGTGGCCATATATTAAATAATTGGGTGTAAATTTACAATATAAACTCATCTAATTATATAAATTCAAGTGTTACAGTCAATTTTTATTCCTTATCATGTTATTTTAATCCTTAATTACCTCATTTACTCTTGTACTGGTAATAATTATTTATTATAGTCACTATTCATAACGACCAATAATAAAAGGGAACTATTTAAAAAATTATAACTCTTGATTCCAAATATTTAATTCTTTTTTAAATATTCAATTCAAAAAAATGGAATAAATTGATTTAAAATTAAACCCATAAAACATGATGAGAAGGGGTTTTTTAGAAAAAAAAAATCTTTAAAGTATATAAATGTTTCTATACTAATTTCAAGTATAAAATTCATTATAAAGAAAATACTTAGAATATATTTATTAAAAATTAACTAGTGGAATTTTTAAAACAAATCCAAAATATAATATTATTTTTTAAACAATTTAAAATAAAATACATTTTTCAATAAAAAGCAATATTTTTCCACAATTCATTGAAAATTCATACTTTTAAGAAAATATAAAAATATCCCCATAAATAAATTATGATTTGATGATTTCAAAAATTATATCCTTTTTATCATCTTAAATTTCAAAAAAATATATAAATTAATTATAGTATTTTCCCACAAAAAACTATAAAAGGTGTTATTAAACAAAAGGTATTTTTGACGAATAAAATGACTTTATGAAAAATCAAGTGATTATTTACTATGAATTTATCAATACATTTAAATTGATTAGTATCTTTATATATATTTTATAAATTATTTAATGATTTTTATACCCAATAATTTAATGGCTAGTTTATAACATTCATATTTAAATAATAATATTTTAGGGTTCATTTAGTCTTGGTTTTGCATGTCATATAGGCTATCAAATATAGTTTTCATTTTTTTTAAACTTGGCGTATTAAATTATTCCCCGCATTAATAAATTTTTTTCTCTAAATTTTAACTCAGGTTCAGTAAATAAGGTTTTAAAATTTGAAAATACCTTTTCTGAAATACCGCATCATAAGAAGGGTTAATAAAACTTCTTCTTGAAAAGTTGGAAATGAAAATATGAGGGTCATTTCATAACTAGGTTTCCAAATAGAAGAAAATTAATGGGAAGTGAAAATATATACATGGAATAAACTTTTATTTTCAAAATATTTATGTAGAGTGATATAGATAATTGATCACAAGAAATGAAATGATCATGGGAAAGTTAATGACTATAAAACTATAAACCAAATAAGCGTGAAAAAACATTGATTCATCAAAAATAAAGGTAATAAGATGAAATTTTTATTTCAATATCATTTTACTAGTTTTTAGTAATTTCTTTACTATCTAGACTAAAATATAAGAATATTTACATACTTGAAATATATAATTTCATCCATTAATCAATTTCCACCATAGTTGCATATTTTTCCCCAAACGATGAGTATTCAAGATGATTTGTTTATTCCTAAAGAAATAAAATTAACTTCATTATCCATAAAATTATGTCAATATATTCCTCAAATAGTTAAATTACAACCAAAACTAAATGGTTATCATAGGTTAAGATAATATATAAAATGTATAAAGCCTCATATTATGAAATAATACGTTTAACTCTAAAATTTACAAAATAATAACAAAGGTTATAATTTGATCATTTAACAAATAAACCTACATCCCAAATAACCTTAATAATATCAACATTAAATAATGTTTTATCCTCAAAATTGAAATCATACAATTCATCTTACATTCAAAAAAAATTAATTTCATTCTTCCCAAATAATCATTCTGGTTATAACACATGTTAAACCTAAAAGTTACATTTTTCTCAACCCAAATAATAATATCCGAAAATACCATGATAAATCAATATATATTCTTATAATATGGTTAAAATCACTAAAAATCAATAATGAAATTTAAAAACTAATTTAAAAGGTAATCCTTAGCTTGACCATTAATATACTTGAAAATATAACCTTGTAAATGAATCACTTTTAAACCACCAAGATTATCTACATCTCATTATTCAATTAACATAACATAAAATCATATACAAACCCAAATGTTTATTATAGAATCAAGCATTCTTGTATAGGATGAAATTTATAGATGGAACTTGAATTTCAGTTTGGTGGACATTCCATTTTACGAACTGTTCTTAGGAAATAAATTCTAAAACCCAAAACACTTAAAATGTGTTTTTATAGACTTTTTTAGGGCTGAGAGGTGACTCGGTAGTTCTATCAAGCTCGAGGAGGTTTAGGATTTGAAAAGTTGAAAATGGTAGAAGCTATTTGGGGTGCACAATTTGTCTAAAACCGTGTGTCCCACCAGGTGAAACCATGCGGCTGATCTAGGGGAGTTGGAGGTCTAGCACTATTTAGTCGAACCATGTGAGAGGAGCCACATGGACATATAGTTTGCTATAGATTTTTGAAATAGGAATTTTTTATAGTCTATTCATGGTTATCTAAACTATGAAGCCATCCCGTGTAAGGGGGTTCCTTGGGCAGTGTCTAATGCACAATTATTGCACGGTTTATCCAGTCATGTGGCCAAAACATGTGCCTATTTAATGAGTATATAAATTAAATAAATTCCCCTCCAGCCATTTAATTCCTCCTATACACTTATTTCCTTATTACCTATGTGAAACAACCTCCCATTATCTCTCCTCCTCCTCTCATCTAGGCATAGATGCCTCTCCTTCTTTTATAATCTATTTCCTTCACCAATGGATGCATTGGATAGTTAATGGAAGTTTGTCTGTTTATTCGATTTCACTCAAAACAGAATGAATCAAGCATCCTTATCGGATATGTCGGTCTTCCTAAGAAAGAGGTATGTGGTTGATATCTTTTCCATTAAATTATAGCTCATTTATAAATTGGGTCATTGTTTCATGGGTTGGTATTTTTGTTTGATGCCTCTTAAATATAAAATTAATTTTGATGGACCTAATACCCTAATTATAGTAGCCTATAAATAATTAATTTTCATTGTTGATGGTAATGGGCCTCATGTTTTTACCACTATAAAGGTTTGTGTCCCTTGAATTTCCTTAATTAGTTAATTGTTTTCTAATAAAACCTCTAGATGAGGTTCCTTGTATTCTAACATGTAAATGTGTTGTTATAATGGAATGTGGTAGGAGGTGACACATAACTATGTTACCCCTTAGTGAAAAAACCATATCCCAAGTTGTTAAGGTATAATTATGATAAAACCTATTTGATTATTCTATATGAAATTCATGTTATCATGGCCTATTTTATACAATTCCAGGTATGGTTTTATCTACCATGGGTAGTTCACCAACCCCTGTTACTTTTATTCAATTCTTAGTGTTACCTAAGAATGTAAAGGAGAACATAATGAATTAAATGACATGTTTATGCTAATGGATCAATTTTGGTTTCCTTTTCATAGGTTATGTAATGATTTAGTACATGGGTCTTCTTATTCATTATTTTAATTTTGTAAATGGGATTTTCTATCTTAAAATACTTAACTGGTGTTTTAGAATGTTTATGAACATAGCCTTCTCCATTATTAGTTTAAATGATTAACTGAATTGGGGCATGCCTTGAGTGAAACTTAGATTTCTTTTTATGAACTTCCTTTGATGGGATCATAGGATATTAGAAATCAAAAGTACCTTGGGGGTAATTACCTTCTCTCTTTATGGAATACCAAGGATGTGCTCATAGGTTACTCCAGTGGTATTACACCAGGAAGGATACATGGTATTTCATGGATGGGCTTGCAGTGCCGATTTTCAACCACCATATGAGTGCTATTAGTTCTATAGTGGAGAACATGTGTTTAGGCTTGGTGTATAGATGGTTAAACCAAGAAATGAGCGATACTTGGACCCCTATGTGAGATATCAGGGAAAAACTCAAAGGTTATTGTCTACACACCATACTGTGAGTGATAATTGGGATTCCATTCATGGATTTACTAGGATGAACTCTACAGTATTGGATGTTATAGTTCTCCTAGAGTGACACTTGGGATTCCATTTATGGATTTCCTATAACGGGCTTAGGGTAACACTTATTAAATTCTTATGATGA
Source organism: Viscum album (assembly GCA_963277665.1). Classification (NCBI taxonomy): domain Eukaryota; kingdom Viridiplantae; phylum Streptophyta; class Magnoliopsida; order Santalales; family Viscaceae; genus Viscum; species Viscum album. The sequence continues at coordinate 1,278,663,849 of OY728146.1, read as the reverse complement.
CTTAAATATTAAAGATTAATAATGATTATCTATTATTCAAGGACATGTCCTCTAAGACAAATCACATTATTGGGGTTTGGTCCATATATTGATACTTGTTACATGATGATTTATTACCCAAACATCATATCTGTACAAGAAAACCTTGGTTCAAAGACTTCAGCCTAGGGTGAAATAGGTGTGGTTAGACAGGTGTCCTTGAGAAACCTAATCCAGACTTGTTATGTTTATTTATTTGTTTATCTAATATTTTTTTATTATTTTACCTCTTACACATTCATTTTGTTGTAATTTATATCCATGTATTGGATTATTCTTTAGACTACTTAGTATATCTCACACCCTTCTTAGGATACCATTGCAATGGGGTACCTGAGTAGGCCTCGTGTTCACTGATCCTTGGATGATTGATTATGTTGGGCATTGTACTTGGGAATTATGAGAACATGATTGAGTAGGTATGCAAGATTATCATGGATTCATCCTATGGGATTTTATTAATTTTATTCTATTATGATGTATTATATTTTATTTATTTCTTTATATTCTTGATTTAGATTATGTAGCATCATATCCACATGTCTACATGTATATTATTAGTTGTGAACATTCTTATTCAGTTATTGTATTTATCTTTTTCTTCTTTGTATCTACTTATATATGATCCCATGGTTGGTTGACTATTATTTATCTGATGTACCATTTTGATACTCTAATCATGATCATATAGTCTCCCCACCTTACCAACATTAGACCATCACTACTAGTCAGAAGCCTCTGGCATATGAGGAGTTATACTTGATGCCATGTAACAACCAGTTCAACTATTAGTTTCATAGTCAGTCGGGATGATACATTACAAAGTGGTATTAAATCCTTATGTTCCTTTTTTCTTACTATTTTGGGATGGTATAAATGAGACTAGGAATGTGTCAACATTTGGTAAATAACCATTTCTAGGAGTGATCATTCCATTCATGGGGAAAGTCTAAGTGGCTAGGGATGGGATTGTGGTTCATTCTGTTCATTATAACTATTGATTTTGATTTATCCTCAAGTGATTTGCCAACATTTCATTGTTTAATGATTTATGAGATTTATATACTTTTCTCCTTGGCCTGGTATGGAAAAAATTTATCACTACATGCATCATTATAGGCACATAGGTATAAACATGTATTTCATATTCAATGCAATTTTGATTCAATTTCTAGGTTGTTTGATATTTATTGATGTTTTATGTGTGTTTAATTTCATTCATGTTATAAACCATGTTATATGTAATATTATTGGATTTATACCTACTTAGGTAGTTAATTATAATTCTCATTTATATAACATTATGTGTGATTAATTTATTATTTTTTCTGTACAACATGGTTTGGTGATTTGTTCATCATTCTTTGCATGTATACCATGATTTAGTGGTTTCTTGTTTTGGTAGAATCTTACCAAAATAAATTTCAATGCTTCCTTGTAATTTTTTATTGTAGTATAATTCCTAGTTAAAATTTTAAAATAAAAATTGGCTATTAAAGTGTCAATATCAACATAAGTGGTTTTTTCCTACATAGATTTATGCTGACACCATAACTAACTAATCCTAGCATGTTTGATCCATGTACCATTGGTTACAAGGGATCAAACATAATGGTTGTGATTATAAGGGATCCAATTTTCAATCTATGAAGTGTATGGGATCTTTATATATTATAAAATGGTAAACTGTATAATTTAACCATCTCTATTAGTTTTATATACCTAGAGGAAATTCTATGAATATAGAAGCTGTTAAAATTTAACCAAAAAAATTGGTTGATTATGCAACTTATCCTTGGCTTGACCGAAGTAGCTCAGTCATGTATTTTTATTCTTATTTAATATAACCCACTAAGTGTGTCTTAAATATTAATGTTTGACATGTTTTGGGTAGAATTTTTATTAAACCAGAATAACTTTATGGGACCCTAATAGGTCACATTTATTCCTACATGATCAAGACCCTTATAGGTCACTTATCTTTCATTATTCCTTATTATTTTAACCCCATGGGGGTATGTTTACATTATATAATAATGATCATTTAAAGTGTCTGTTATAACACCCCAAGTTTTTATGAACCATTTTTTCTTGAATAATTTTATTTTCATTAATTTATGTCATTTCATTATACAATAATTCAATATTTCTTTATAATTTATACCAAGTTAATCTTGTACTACATGCAACACCGACTTGACTTATGTTACACACAACAATAAGTTTCTATGAAACAATATTTTATAGTTATAATTATTTAAATGGGATAGTTATTAAAAAAAATTAAACATAGTAATATAAATAGTAATTACTAATTTTTATATATTTTTTATAATGGTTTTATATAAACAAAACGTAATTATAATAAGATGAATATTTTTTTATTAAATCCTTTATATGTTTGAAAACACTATTTTCTTGAAAGAACTAATTTTTATGTCCTTAATTGAACAGTAATAAAATTAATTTTAGAAAATTTGAGAAATTTAATTTGATAAAACGAAAAAAAATGAATTAATAATGTAAAAATTATCTTAGGGTGAATTTAAGTAATTTTCTGAAAAAACATCATTTTTTGATGAATAGTGAAAAATAATGAAATGGAATTCAAAAGTTTTTTTCATATGATTTATTTATATAGATAAATTATATTGTAATTTTATTTTAAAGTTTAATGGTATTAATTTTACATAAATTAATCTAATTTTGGTTATTTTAACGAATTTCATATTGAAATTGGATATGAAAACGTTCCAAACTTTTAAACGTTTTTTCTTAAAAAGCTCGTTGTCACAACCTTTTTGTGGGACTAATTTTTAATTAATTTTTTTCAATTATATGATTAGAATTTGTAAATACAAATTCCATATATGTAATCAGTTTATTTATAATTTCTAATAATTTTAACTTATTTTTTTACCAAAAATATTAGTGAATGTGATTAAAATTAATTACAGTGATTAAGAGAAAAATTATCTTAACAAAGGACTAACCTTAATATTACGGCCCAAAATGACCTAAAAACTTTTAAAATTTACATTATATGGTCATATTTTTATTATATCCTCCCTTTTATCAGATTGGTACCATTATGGGAGACACGTGACATGGTAAAAACGTGGGTGGAATTCCCTTTTCAAAAATTTACAAGACTGTCACTCCTCCTCCACTATAAATAGTCAATCATCCCTCCCACTTATTCACACATATCAAGCCCTTTTACTTGGAAACAATCTACCTAAATATCCTCCCAATTTCCCTAAATTCATCTTAGAAACCCCCCTTTGGTCAAAAATCCATCCAAGGAAGTCATTTGGTGCAAACCAAAAGGAGTCGCCCCAAGAAGATGTAACATCCTTTCTCAAGATCTTTTGTTTTATTTTCATTCTCCAAACCCTAAAATATTATTATTTCATGATTATATAATAACCTAATTATCGTAAATATATTGATGATTTTTGTTCTAAGGGTTCTACTTACACTTAAACACACTTACATATAATGTTTAACGAAGTTATCATTCTTATATACGACAAACTATCACCTCACGAAATGATGTTGTTCGTTTTTCATTTACCACCTCTCATGGCTAGGAATTATAATGGAAACTCTTTTTTAATATTATATATATGATATTTATGATTTATTTATTCTTTAATAATTATTATATAACACATTATTTCATGTTTTACATTTTTTGTAAAAATGATAATTCTGTTTGGGGAAGTGTGGACTACCACCTCCTCAAAGTGATGTGATTCTTTTACACTCTACATGGAATGTATTAAGGATGGGTTCAATAAACATGTATGATATATTTAAAATAATAATACTATAATTATTATATATATATATATATTATTTACTTTATTTCTTTTAATATGATTAGAAAATGGAAACAACATTCATCTGTATGTACGACCTTCCATCTCCATTAACAGTGTATTTGATTTTCTACATCTGTATTTCATAGATTTTATAAATAAATATATAATGAATATACATGATATTTATACCATAGTTTACATTATGAAAATCATGAAATAAGTATAAGGACCAAAAAAATATAATAGATTAATCCACATGTAAGAAAAAGTTAATATTACTCAAAATGTAACCTTAACATGGAAGTGTTAATAAGTGGATAATTTAAAGACATATATGGTATTATATATAATAATGTGGTTAATTGGTAGATGTATTATAAACTTATATTTATAATAAATGATTTTTTAAGGAGTATGATGAGATTTAGGACATAAGGTAAGGGGATTTCTGGTCTATCTTTTATTTTTATGAGATTTATACCATATTCACCTCTCTTTTCATTTGTGTGGTGTATATACTTCAAATAAATATTTTCTATGATTATTATCCTTAAATTTATTGTTATTTACATATCCATTTTATGTTCTACCTTTCATGGTGTTTTTTTTTTCAAAATTCACCACATCGGTAAGTTAGTGTTGTCTTAATTTTCCATCTTTGAGATGAATACCATGAATTTCAAAACCCATGTTTTAAAAAATGTTTTCAAAAATATTTTTAAAGATGATATTTTAAGCTCAATTTAAATGAAAAATTATTTTAAAAAGTTATTTTATGGTTTCTAAGATTCCTTTTTGTGTTTTCAAATATATTTTCAAAGAAAGGGGTTTTGAAAAATGACTTATGTTTTAAAAATCATTTTTCAAAGCAGAAAGGATATTTTATAAAATAAATATTTTTAAAAGATCTTACCAAATTAATTTTCATCTAATATGATATCAATTGGTTTTAATTATTCCTTTATGGGGAAATGATCTGATGGTTCCATTCATATTCTTTCTCTAAATGGTTTATGTTTTGATGGATTGATTTTTATGAAACCCATTTCTATTTCACGATTAATATGATTATGAAACACACACATTTTCATGGGTTATGCTTTTATGAAATTATTATAAAAAAAATTATATATGTTATGATATAATTACTTTTTTATTACACCCATTTCATTTCATGGGTTATGATATGATTTTTTATGATTTTGTGGCACATGTATGTATGATTTCATTATGAGATGGGTAAGACCTATATCTTCCTCCAATGAATTGGGTAAAGATTTATGTATCATGAGATAATTATGGGATTCAAGTTGACTTGATTGATCTACTATAGAAGATAGGGAAATTTGATCCACTGTAGAAGATGGGGAAATTTGATTCACTATGGAAAGATGGAGAAACATGCTCCACTTTGGGAAGGTGGGGAAACTTGATACCTTACAAGGGAATGGCTATGACTTTGGATAGTGGTGTGTCATTACAAGTAGGTGTAGTCCCCATGAAGTTACCTATTATGTTTTGGAAATTCATCATGACTTATAGGGAATTATATTACATTTTTATGTGTCTCCCACAATTCAATTACTTATTCCTATGTTATGATTTCATGAATTATGCTCTTGATTACCTTATGATTCATGTCTTATGAACTACCAATATTTATACCATGATTCATGTTTATGATCTTTGATATTTAGGGTATGATATTCTAATTTCATGATCAAATTATCATACCCTTATGCTCATTTTTATGCTTACATATCTCCATTTTTACCCTTACTGAGCATATGAAATCACCCCATTAATTTTTCTATTACCCAAGTTATAAAGATATGTATTATGTATGATGTTTCAAAGAATGGTTATAGTCATAAATAACCTATTGGGTGATAACATAGCATATTTATGTGCTGGTATTTATGTTTCCATGTTTCCAAAGAAACTAAACTAATATGGTTTTTAGGAATCTATTTGTGTAATGTATTAAGTATTCTAAAAAAATGATGTATTTTTAATATATTAAAATCTAAGGTCACTATATTTGGTATTAGAGAAAAAAATTAGTTAACCTTTGGAAACTAGAATGGTAAAATCTTAGTGAGAACCCTAAGGACATTTATATGGATAAGTATAAGGATAAAGAAAAAATGTAGGAAAATTTCCTATAATTTTGGTAAATGATAGAGTGATTATATTCCTTGAGATACATCCATGTCTAGATACTACAAGTGGATATGGATTTGGAAGATATGTACATAGTGTAACAACCTTGAAAATTCTTTTTTGAGCGAGGTTTGGTCAGGTACTAGTACATTACAATGGGCCATATTGCACACCTGTTTTGACACTCTCAATGGATATGATTTGAAAACTCATAAACTCTTCATCAACTATGATGAAGGGTTTAAACATAAGTTTGATATGAATAAACTAGGATAAAAATAATTTGTCATCGATTAAATAATGTGTCATAATTTAGACATCCTATACATGGTTTTTTATGATTATGTAGTTCCCCACTATGGAAATTGTTTCTTACCCTATTCTTTTTTTGGTTTTATTCAATGGATGGAACCCAAATTAATTACATTAATGGTGATAGAAATGGAAAATGAAACAATTTTCCTCTTAATAATCTGAATTCTATGGGATCTAAAATGAAAAATATCATTTCTATGCTCACCCAACTTTCCTAAGCTATGAATTGTACTAATATTACAAACAAGAAAATGTGGGAACAATGTTCTATTGTGTCCCTCCTGTGGAAACATCTACCTTATTTTAGAAGGTCTTCTGATCTGCTTGTTGATGAAAATGGATCAGTACTATTGAAAATATATTCTTCATTCTCCTATGTTCAAAACATGAGAAATTCATTCTGGTTTTTTATCATTGACATGGTGAAGTTTTCCAGTGGTGGAATCTAATAAAGAATATAAACAATCAAGATGAAATTGAATCCATGGATTGGTATGAGTTCAATAAATTATTATTCAATAAGTTCATTCCTTATGTTATTTGTAAAAAGATGGAAAATGAGCTCCTTGAGTTAAAACAAAAGGATGATAAATCCATCGCTATCTATGAGGCTAATTTCACAAGACTTGTGATGTACACTTCTGGAATTATCATCCAAACCGAAAGTAAAGTTGATAGGTTATTCAGTAACTTAAATCCAAGTCTTAGAATAGAATTGGACATAATATACTTTTTTATCTATGAATATATTGTGTGTTGTGTAATCAAAATTGAGTTGGATGTTTGATTTACATAACAAGAAAAGTAATATGGAGTTCAAAGGAAAAATATTAAAACCATGAAGAAAATAATATGATCCTTCCTTTATATTCCTTATGTAGAAATAATCATGTAGGAAATTGTCTTAAGGGGTCTAATACAATTTTTAAGTTTGGTAGGTAAGTCCATTAGGAAATTGATTTCAAAAATTATGGTAAGAAGTTGTCCAATGATGAAAATGGAGGGAAAGATATAAATAATTCACTTCCCACACATCATTACTTCATGGGTAGAGAGGATGGTCATTATGCTAACTATTTACCAGGCCCAAGGGTTGGTCCTGATGATCGGCTTTAATAACCACCTTAACTGAGGGATAAGGGGAAATCTCATGTGATCAACATTTATGACAAGGGTTACAATAATTACATGGAGAAAGGTACACATTCCATTCAATCTAGAACTTCTAATGTCTTATTTGATTCTGGATCTACCCACTCTTTCATATATGAATAATTTTCTAAGGGTATTAAGATTCTATAAAAATGATTCGATGTGGAATTATCATGGAAAACCCATAATGGTACGATGATTCCGTCTCAAGTATATGCTTCCTCTCTAGTTGATTTTTTTGGTAATATTTTTTTTAAAAATCTTTTCATTCATCCTTTTCTTGGATTTTATGTCATATTAGGCATGGATTGTATTTCTCATCAAAAATCACACATCAATTGTCGAGGAATGTAAGTTATGTTTGATATTTCAAACCAACCTATAATCTTCTATCACTAATATGATAATTATAAATTTCCAATATAGATTACATATAGTGTATGGGTCTTAATTCTCATTTAGAAGGTGTGTTTGTCTCAAATGGTTAGGGAGAAATCTAGCATCGATGATATGCCTTTTTTGGGGGAATTTTTTGATTTGTTCCAAGAATATTTTCATAGTATTCCACAAAAATGTGAAGTTTAATTATCGAAAGAACTCATACCAGGTTCCAAAAAAAATTCAAATAATCCTTATAGAATGACCCTAATTGATTTTCATGAATTAAAGGGGAAAATCTAACAAAACATTGATAAGGGATTCATTTAGCCAAATGTTTCACCTTAGGGGTGAACCTGTTCTCTATGTGAAAATGAAATATTGATCAATGTGAATCTACATTGATTATCGAGAGTTGAACAAGATCATTACTTGTATTGATGACTTGTTTGTTCAACTGCATGGATCTCAATACTTTTCAAAGATTCACCTTCGTACTAGATATCATCAATTGAGGGTCAAAAAAGAGTATATACCCATGATGGAATTCCCTACAAGGAATGGTCACTATGAATATATAGTGATGACTTTTTGTAATACTAATTCCCTTGTTATATTCATGGATTTGATGAATAGAGTCTTAAGAGATTACCTCAAATGGTTTTTGGTAGTCTTTATAGATGATGCTATTATCCATTCAAAGATAAAGGAAGAGCATGAAAACCACTAATTAATTTTACTAAAGACCATAAGGAAGTTGAAACTGTATGAAAAAATTACAAAGTGGGAATTTTGGTTGAAAATGTTTCATTTATGGGTCATGTAATCTCAAGAGATGGTATAGAAGTAAATCTATCAAAGATAGTGGATATTGATTTTTTCCTTAGACCAACTATGATGACTTAAATCCATATTTTTCTTGAATTATCTAGATATTATTGAAAATTTGTAAATAATGTATCATGACTATAGAATCCTCTAACCAAGTTAACTCTAAAGGGTGCTAAGTTCCTCTGGACATATGAATGTGAGGAAAATTTCAAGGAACTAAAAAGAAGTTTGGCCATCACACATGTTCTTACATTACCCTATAGTAGAGAAGGGTTTGTAATCTATAGTGATGTATCCATGAAGGTATAATTATGTTTTATTATGAAAAATAGCATGGTTATCTCTTATGACTCTATATAGTTTAAGATCAATGAGAAAAATTACCCCAACCCATGATTTTGGAGTTAGAAATGGTAGTTTTTTCATTAAATATATGGAGGAATTATCTTTATAGATTAAATTTTGATCTATATACTGGTCATAAAATTATAAAATATATATTCAAAAAGAATGAGTTGAACTTGTTCCAGAGAATATGGTTAGATATAATAAAATATTATGACTACTAAATAAATTACCACCCTAGGAAAGAAAACAAGGTGGTTGATGCTTCAATTTGAAAGGATCATGTTATCTTGTCCATGATGAGGATCACAAAAGATCCAGTATTTCTATATTTTTGAAGGATGGATCTATAAATCTTAAAAGAAGGGGGGAAATATTATCTTTCTCAATTGAATGTTCAACCCTAAATCCAAGTGAAGATTAAATAGGCACGGAAGGAATATATAGAGCTATAAAAGAAGGGTATAAATTTTCTTGAGTTTAACCTTGATTAGTATAAAATGATATGGTTCATGAACCATGTATTTGTTCCTTATATATCAGATTTGAAGAATGAGATGTTAGAGGAAATTCAGAGTTCATCATTCTCTATTCATCCTGGAAGTATAGAGATGTATATATATTTTAAGTAATACTTCTATTGGGATGGAATGAAGAGGGATATCATAGAGTCTATATCTTGGTGCTTGGAATGCTAGAAAGTTAACAAAGAAAGACAAAATTCTATAGGGATGTTTCATCCATTACCCATACCAGAATAAAAATTGGAGAACAACATTATGGAATTTTTCATTAGAATCCACAAAACCTCTAAAGGGTTTAACTCTCTATGGGTGGTAGTCGATCACCATACTAAGTTAATTCACTTAATTTCTATTATAGAAGACTTCTCTCTAGATAATCTTTCTAAGATAGACATTAAGGAATTTTTAAGGATACATGGAGTAAAACTTTCCATTACATATGAACAGGATATGAGGATTACCTCTATGTTTTAGAGAATCCTTCAGCCATAAATTGATATAGAGTTGAGTTTCATCACTTCATATCATCCTTATATGGATGGTCAGTGGAAAATAACAATTCAAACCCTATAGGATATGTTGACATCTTGTTCATTTGATTTAAAAGGTGGTTGGGATAAACACCATCCTATAGTTGAGTTTTCTTAATATAATATCGTTTAGTAAATCATTCAGATGGCTCCTTATGAATCCCTATATGAGATGAAATGTAGAGATCCAAATTTCTAGGATTATATTAGATAAAGAAAGATGTTGGGACTTGAGATAGCTGAAGAAATGGAAGATAATATTAGAACCACTTAGTAGCATATTAGGGAATCTCAAAGTCGGTAGAAAAGTTATGCTAATAACTATTAGCATGATCTAGAATTTGAAGCTGGTAATAAGGTTTTCTAATGAATTTCTCCATGTAATAAGGTTATGAGGTTCGGGAAGAAATGGAAACTAATCCTTAGCTATACTAGTCCTTTTGAGATTCTTGATCGTATTGCAATGGTATCCTATCACTTGGAACTTCATAAAAATATCTCTCATTCCTATGATGTGTTCTTTATATCTCTCTTGAGGATGTGAATACCTAACTCTTCACATTTACTAAACTCAGAAGTCATACCACTGGAGCAGTATCTTTCTTATGAGGAACAATCAATTGAAATTATGAATCGTATGAAGAAATTTTTATAGAAAAATCCCACTCACATGGTCAAAGTTTTATAGAGAAATATCCCATTAAAGGAATCAATGTGGGAACTTATTGATATTATGAGGAATAATTATATTCAATTTTGTATCAAAATGATTATTTCTAGGGAAAATTCATTTTAAGGGGGGTAAAATATAACACCTCAAGTTTTTATGAACCTTTTTTTCTAGAATAAATTAATTTTCTTTGATTTCATACATTAAAATATACTCTATGTAAAAATTTCTTTATACATTATACCAAGTTAAGCTTGCACTACACGTAACACCAAATTTTCTTACATTACATGCAACATTGAGTTTCTACAAAACAACATTTTATTATTATAATTATTTAAATGGGATAGTTATACCATATATGTTAAACTTAGTAATATGAATAGTAATAACTAATTTTTAAATATTATATATAATGGTTTTATATAAATAAAACATATTTATAATAAGACATACAATTTTTTAGTAAAGTCTTTATATGTTTTAAAATATTATTTTCTTAAAAGAATTGATTTTTATGTCCTTCTCTGAACAATAATAAAATTAATTTTAGAAACTTTTTGAAATTTAATTTTATTAAATATACATAATTTTTTAATACATAATTTAAAATTTATCTTAGGTTTAATTTTAATGATTTTTCTGAAAAACTTCATTTTTTGGATGAATAGTGAAAATACTAAATTTTAATTCAAAATTGTTTTTCATCTAATTTATTTTTATAGTTAAATTATATTTTAATTATGTTTTAAAGTTTAATTGGATTAATTTTACATAAATTAATCCAAATTAGGTCATTAGAACAAATTTCACTTTGAAATTTAATATCAAAACATTCTAAACTTTTAAACTTTTTTTATTAAAGAATCTGTTGTCGCGACCCGTCTACGGAATTAAATTTAAATTAATTTCGGCAAATTATGTGATTATATTTTTGAAAAATAAATTAAATATTTTGAAACAAAATAATTTATAATTTATACTAATTTTAAATTAGTTTTTCACCAATAATATTAGTTTATTTGATTAAAATTAATTATTGTGATTAAGAGAACAATTGGGTTAACAAAAGACTAAACCATAAAATTGAGGCCCAAAATGACCTATAAACTTTTCCAAAAGGAATTTTCTATTCTTATTTAAACCATATCCTCCATTTTATCTGATTGTTACCATTATTGGAGCCACATGGAAAATGGAAAATGTGGGTGGAATTTCCTTTTCAAACATTTACAAGAATGCCACTCCTCCTCCACTATAAAAAGGAACTCACCCCTCCCACTTATTCACACATATCAACAAATTTGGATAATAAAAAATCTTCAAAAATATACTCCCAAAATCACTAACTTTATCCTAGAATCCCCTATTTGTGAATAAATCCATCCAATGAATCCCTTTAGGGTAAACCAAAAGGAGTTACCCAAAGAATAGGTAACATCCTTCCTTGATCTCTTTTGTTTTATTTTCTTTCTCCACCCCATAAAAACTTCTTATTAAATTATTGTATAATAAAAATAGTATAATAAATATTATTATATTTTTTTATTCTAGTTTTTATACCAACACCTACACACACTTTCATATAATGGGTAATGAACTTATCGTCCTTGTGTATGGTGAACCATCACCTCGCGAAACGATGTTGTTTATTTTTTCTTTAACACCTCTTGTGGTTGGGAATTATGATATAAAAACTATTTTTTAAATTATATATATGATATTTATGAGGTATTTATTCTTATTTAACTTTTATATAATTTAAACCTCCATGATTTCTAATTTTTTTTAAAACTATAATTTTGTTTGGGGAAGTGTAGACTACCGCCTCCTCAAAGAAATGTGATTCATTCAAACTCTATATGGAATGTATTAAGGATGAGTTCAGTAAAAAGATATGATATATATGAAATAATAATTCTATTGTATTATTATATATATACATATATTTAATTTACTTTATTTCTTTCAATATGATAAGAGAACAGAAACAACATTCATGCGTACGTACAACCTACTATCTCCATGAACGGTGTATTTCATTTTATAATTATATGTTTCATATATTATAATAAATACATATATGCGATATATAAATTATTTTTATGTCATTTTTTACATTGTGGAAATCATGATATAAGTATGAGGGAAAAAATATAAAAAATTCAGACACATAATAATAACAAAGTGGATATTAACTGAAACATAACCTTAACATGAAAGTGTTAATAAAACGGTAATATAAAAAAATATACGATATTATATATAATAAGATGGTTCTTTATTAGATGTATAATAAACTTATATTTATTATTATTGAGGTTTTAATGACTACAAAGTGATTCAAGACATAAGGTAAGGGGATTTCTAGTCTCGCGTATATTTCTGTGAGATTTATCCCTTATTCACCACTAGTTTCTTTTGTGTGGTGTATATAATTCTCATAAATATATTATATTATTATTATAATTAAATTTATTGGAATTTTCATATCCTTTTTTATCTCTCTTTTATGGTGTATATTGTTCAAAAGTCAACAAATCGGTAAAGTAGTTTTGCCTCAATTTTTCTTCTTTGAGACACATGCCATGAATTTCAAAAAACATCTTTAAAAAACAATTTTTTTTAAATTTTTTTTAGAAATTTTTTTTAAACATGATATTTTAAGATTATTTTCAAGGAAATATTATTTAAAAAATTTTTATGGCTTTCAATCTTCCTATATAATTTTTCAAAGCTATTTTCAAAGAAAAATGTTTTTAAAATTTTTTTCTGTTTTAAAAAGAAGTTTTTAAAAAAGAAAGTATATTTTTCTAAAGAATTTTTTTAAAATATCTTCACAAATTATTTCCAATCTAAGATAACATTAATATGTTTTACTCATTCCTTTATGAGAAAATTATTCTGAGGTTCCATTCATATTCTTTCTCTAAATGGTTTATTTTTTGATGGCATAGTTTTTATGAAACATGTTTCTCTTTCATTGGTTATATGCTTATGAAACCAACTTCTTTTCACAGGCTATTATTTAATGAAATGTTTATGAAAGCTGTATTTTTTTCATATTTAAATATATCATTACATGTTTATGACACCCATTTCATTTCATGGGTTATGATATGATTTTTTATGATATTTTGGAACATGTATGTATGATTTTATTATGAGATTTGTGGAACATATATCTCCCTCTAATGAATTGGGTAAAGATTTATATCTCATGATATAATAATGAGATTCAAGTTGATGGTGTTGATCAACTATGGAATATGGGGAAACCTGATCCACTATGGATGATGGGGAAAACTGATCCACTATGGGAAAATGGGGAAACATCCACTATGGGAATATGGGGAAACCTGATCCATTATAAGGAAAAGACTACGAATAGAGATGGTAGTGTTTCCAACCTAGTAGGTGTAGTCCCAATGAAGTTCCCCATTGTTTTTTTAAATGTGCCTTGACTTATAGGGAATGATATTACATTTTTATGTGTCCTCCACAATTCAATGTTTTATTCCTATATTATGGTTTCATGGATTATGATCTTGATTCCTTTATGATTATTATCATATAAACTACAAATATTAATGCCATGATTTATTCTTATGACATTTTATATGGATGTTATGATCTTATAATGTTATTATCACATTCTCATTCCCTTATACTCATGTTTATGCTTACATATCTCCATTGGTTACCCTTACTGAGCATCTGAGTTCACCACTTTTTATGTTTCCATTCCATAAGTTATTAAGATATGTATTATGTATGTTGTGTCTAAGAAGGGTTATAATCATGAATAACCTATTGGGAGTTAATGTAGCTCACTTATGTACCAGTGTTTATGTTTCCAGGTTTCCAAAGGAACTAAACTAATATGGTCTTTCAGTTTCTGTTTATGTAATTTATTAAGTATTCCACAAAAATGATGTAATGTTAATGTATGAAAAGCGTGGGTCATTATATCTATAGACTCTTATATAGATCACATATAGATGTATGGTGAAATATTCTATAACCAGTCGCCATTAATTAATAAAAGAACATTATATTCTTTTGATCTGTATTATTCATGAGGATTTCATATATTAAAATGCCAAATTAAATCTAAAGGGTGTTTTCCTCTATAGATCAGAATTTAAATTTTAATTAACTATGACCATTTTTTATAACCATACAGATAATGAAAATGGATTAAAGGAATTTATAAAATAGGTTGCTTAATTATGTTATCTTTTCAGTAAAATAAATTAATTCTTGAAAAAGGGGTTTGATGAAACTTGCATGTGATCATTCTAGAGTTAACTAAATAAATTTTTCCAAGTATTTTTTTCCCTATAACTATTCCTTGATGTTAATTTAAGCCTTTAAAATAGTTAAATAATTAAATATAAACTAAGTTAATGACTTAGAATGGAGGATTAAGTGTTGGCCTTAGTCTTAACCCTCATTTAAGGGTAGCTTAAATGTTTTCTAGTGCTTTCATTGAAATAGAAACATGAGTATTACCAATAGATATCTTCTTTCATATATTGAACCTAAAAGATATACGTAATAGTGTAGTGAACTTTTTTAGCATGAACCAACTATAGGGTCAATGCTTTCAATTTTTTAGGGGATTTCATGAGGTAGGTAGTTCTATTGTAACATTAAAACATGGTTAAATGGATTATGTTTTCTAATTAAAGGTGTCATTAAAGTGAAAATGTCCCTAGTGGGACTCTTAGTTTCCAAAATGACATGCAGGTTGGATGGGTGGTTCTGCTATTTTTTCACCCTCGTTACGTACATGAGAATCATTTAATTCTATATTTCAGTGGGTTAGACATACCTACAGCATGGGCATCTACTTAGTGAGTTGTGTGGACCTTATCTCTTCTTCATTGTTGGATGAATTAGGTGGTCATTAGATTTTTTACCATTGTGGGGGATGATTCTCTAAATTGGAACTGGTGTTTTGAAATTACAATAATTTTTTTTTGGTTTTACGCCTAATGTTATGACATGCGTGGATGTAACTCTAGAGGAGTGTCGTGAGTACATATAAAGTAAATTTGGTCTACTGGTATTGTAAGTGTCTAGTCTATTTCTCCTTTTGGTTTAAAGCTTTCTAAAAGTGTGTTGGTCTCATCTAAGAACCATAGTTAGTGGTCAGTGGAGTGTTTATCATGGGATTAAGTTCATTTGCTAGTAAATGATTATAATGACACTCTTAAGGTGGGGATCATTGTGTCGAGCATATCTGCCATGTCCTTCAAGTTTAAGGGGCACAACCAAGGAGTTCCATTTATAAATAATCAGTGTTTCTTTTAAATTACCTCAAGTTTAGTGAGTTTCGATCTATGTCAGTGAATGTGGGTAGAATGGTGATGTTATAGTTGGAATTTTATGTAACCTTTGAAACACTAATAGTTAGGTTGGACTTCTCTAGTTGTTCTTGACAAATCTTGGGATGTCTTGGGTGGTAAAGGAATCATGATCGGGTAATGATGATGCATTGGTAAGTGCAGTAGAGCTCTTTAAATGAATTATGTTTTGTAGGTGTACAAGTGTATCAGTTTTGAATGTCGGACTATGATTTTCCTTGGATGATCTATTTGGAATCCAATTGATTATTTTGAGTTTACCCAAAAATTCAGTTCAGCTTGGATGGGATGCTTTAATAGGTAATGATCTAATTGTCTCGATTAGGTATATAACCATGTTTGTGTTACGAAATGAAAACATAAATAGATATTTTGACCTAGAAAAATCACTATAAGTTGGCTATGGACTTCGATGGATGTGCTTGAGTTAAACACAAAGTGCCTTGGTGGAAGATTTTGTGTTTTTAGTTGTTCTATAATGGTCATCTAAGCTGAGTTCTATGATCATAGCCAGTCGGTAGTGGCTTAACTCACTTCCTTCTTGTTATGATGAGTATGGTTGGTGAGGAACCATTTTTGGGAAACCATCAAGTTAGAATGGGAATGACTTAAATGTCAGCTGAGGAATTTCCTATAAAGGTCAACTTGAAAAAGACTAAATGAGTTTAATTTGGAATTGACCCCTCGATCGAATCGAGAATCATGTTATGATCATCATTAGAGTGTTGTAGGTATGCTTAAATAGAAAATTTTTATGGTGGATATATCATGAATCAGAGTTGGACTCTCAAATATAAGAACTTATGGTGGGAAGAACCATATTTTAGGTAGTTATATAAATAATTAAATAATCATTTATTGGGTTAGACAGGATCATTTAAGCTCCATCTCGATGTTTCAATACAGAATACCATCACTAGATTGAGTTTCTGCAGCTGTTGTACCGTATTCTAAAAAAGACTCATGGAGGTGTATTGGGAATTTGTAAACATAATGCAACTATTTTTATGAAACTTCATGATCTACATAGTCCAGGTGTTCCTTTATTTATTTCCCCAAGAATTCTCGGAGATGAGAACTTATAAGTTGGAGAGATTATAGCATCCCTCATTTTTGGAACAGATGAAAGTTTCTGAAGGAACTGAAATTTTAGTTTGATGGACCATCTGTTTTAAGTACCAAGATTTGGAAAGAAATTATGAGTTTTGTAACACTTAAATGTGTTGTTTTTAGACTTTTTTTAAGGATCAATAGGTTCCTCAGAGTTTCCATAAAGTTTCAATAGATTCTGGTTCCAAATATTTGAAAACGGTAGAAGTTGGTAGGGGCACACGGTTTTTATGAAGCTATGCAGACCACCAGGTTGAATTGTGTGGTTGATCCATTGAAATTAATGGTATTTAATGTTTTGGTATAAACCTTTGAGAGTATCTTCATAATAGTTTGGTGTGATGAATATTCTTGACACATGGATTTTTCACAGGTTTTTCATAGTTAGACAAATCGTGTGCCCAGAACGTGTGAGGGGGTTCCTTGGGTAGTGACTCATGCATGGTTGGATCATGGTTTGGGCAACCATGTGTCCAAACTATGTGCCTATTTAAAGGGTCTTTAAATTAAATAAATGGACCTCCATCCTTTTAATTCCTCCTCATCCTTTATTTTCCTCTTACCCATGTGCATCACCCTCTCATGAGCTCTCTTTGTCCTCTCATCTTGGCATGAATGCATCTCTTTCATCCAAACACTGTTTCTTTCACTATTATATGTGTTGGATAGCTAATGGAAATTTATCCATTTCTTTGATTTCTCTCCAATCAAATAGAATCAATATTTCATATTTGATATGTGTTTCATCCTAAGAATGATGTAGGTTTTCAAAAACTTTTCCCTTAAATTCTAGTTCACTTATAAATTTCACTAATGTGTTGCACACCGTTATTTCTGTGCGATGCCTCATAAATGTGAAATTCATTTTATATAACCTAATTATAGAATTCTAGTAACCAATAAATATTTATTTTATAATTTTTATATTCATGGACCTTAAGATATAACCACTCTTAAGGGGTGTGTACCTTTACTACCCTTAATTAGTCAATTATTTTCAAATAAAACCACTCGATGAGGTGTGTTGTCTTATAAAATGTAAATGTATTATTAAAATGGAATGTGTTATGAGGTTATGAATCACTATGTTGCCTCTTAGTGAACAAACCATATCCTAAGTGGTGAAGGTATAATTATGATAAAACTAATTTGATGTTTCTATATGGAATGCATGTTATCATAGCCTATTTTATACAATTACATGTATGGTGTTATCTTCCATGGAAAATTCACCTGACCACATTACTGTTATTCAATTCTTAGTATTACCTAAGAATGGAAAGGATCACTTATTTAATTAAATGACATCTTTATGTGAAAGTCCCTCTTTTGGTGTCCTTGTCATGGTTTATGGTATTATTTAGTACATGGCCCTTATTATTCTTTATTTGAATTGTTAAATGGTCTTAGACCCCCTAAAATAAATGATTAGTGTAGAATTTTTATGAACATTGTATTCTACCATAATAATTTAAATAATTAACTAAATTGTGACATGCCTTGAGTGATACTCGGGTTCCTTTTATGGAATTATTTGGATGGGATCATCATCTGTTATAAATATTTTGTACCTTGGGAGATACTTGGGTTTCCTCTTTACATAATTACAAGAATGGGATCATAGGTTACTTGAGTTTTATTATGCTGGGAGTGATAAATGGTATGCCATGGATGGTCTCGATGTATAGATTCTATACCACCATATGAGTGATACCAGTTCCCTAGGGGATAACTCATAGACAGGATCAACGGAAATATAGTTAAACCATGACACGAGTGATACCTAGACCCCTATGTGAGATACCATGGATGGACTTAGATATTCTTATCTTAACAACATGCTGAGAGTGATACTTGGGATTCAATTCCTGGAACACCTTGGACAAACTCTACAGTGTGGGGTGTTATAGTTCTCCTGGAAAGATACTTGGGATTCCATTTATGAACCGCCTCAGATGGGATCATGGTTCTTCTTATTAAATTATAATGATGAATTAAATATTAAGGATTAAGATTGTGTAGTTGTTATTCAGTGATGAATATGCCAATAAAAATCACATTCTTGGGGTGTGGCCCATATCTTGATACTTGTTCCATGACGATTTATTACCCACACATCATATTTATATAGGAACACCTTGGTTCAGAGACTCTAGCCTAGGATGAAGTAGGTATGGTTGTCGAGGTGTCCTAGTGGAACCTAAGCCCAGCTTGTTATATTAATTTATTTTTTATCTTCTATTTATTTACTATTTTACCTTTTATACCTACAAACTATTTTATTTTATATCTACAGACTGTATTATGGTTTAGAAAATATTTTTGGTAGCCTACTAAGTATATCTCACTCCATACTTGGTCTTCCATTGAACTGGGGTTCCCGAGAAGACCCCATGTTCATATGTCTATGGATAATTGGTTGTGTTGTAAATTGTACTCAGGAATTAGGAGCACGGGATTGAGCTGGTATTCAGGATGATCGTGGAGTTATCCTATAGGATTTTATTTTCAATATATATTATTATTTTTTATTTCCTATTGTATATTCTTTATTTGGATTATGTAGCATCACATGGACATGCATGCATATGAATTTTGGTTATGGACATTCTTATTCAATTATTGTATTTATCTTCAACCACTTTGTCTCTAATAATATAGATTATATTGTTTGTGGATTATTATTTATCTATTATACATTTTTAATACTCTGATCATGTGGGTATAGTCTCCCCATTGTACCACCATTGGAACATCACTAATAGTCGGTAGCCTCTAGTGTACGGGGAGGTGCACTTGAGGCCATGTGGCGACTGGTCTAGATTCTGGTTTCATAGTCAGTAAGGTCATTACAATATATTCATTTAAACCTCAATATAGTATTCTTCATAAAACCAAATAAATTTTTCAAATTACCTTATAATCCCATTTCTTAAAACCTTAAAAGTTGTATTTATACCTTTTAACATATGATAAATTTTAAATTATAAACCTGTTATGGTATTTATAACTCTTAAGTTAACCTCACATGATGACATATATTCTTCCAAATATTAACATTATCCTTATTAATAATAGAAT
The DNA here is from genome assembly GCA_963277665.1 of Viscum album. Classification (NCBI taxonomy): domain Eukaryota; kingdom Viridiplantae; phylum Streptophyta; class Magnoliopsida; order Santalales; family Viscaceae; genus Viscum; species Viscum album. Next base: position 1,278,643,512 of record OY728146.1, on the reverse strand, counting down.
ATTTAATATATTCTATAAATACAAAAATGCAATATGCTTCATCAAATATGACATAAATTTCATTATCATCAAATCTTCATCTCATTTATTTCATCAATTTCTATCATCTCTTTATCCCAACTAAACATTATTAACTCAACATCGGGAATATATTAGGGTTTATATTTCCATTATTCATGTTCTTTCCAAAAATGTCAACTTAACACTAAATAACATTTTTGGTTATCAGTACCATTCAACATATTTTTTAAAATCCTTAAATAAAAAACTATAGTGAAAAAATCCTAAGATGTTTCAGAATTCTTGTAACCAAAACACCATTGATACCTATACAATATAATTATTAAATACTAATACATAAATAATTAAATACTCTCACATCAGTGATAGTTATAACATAGGTCCTTCCTTTTTCTAGGTTTTTACCATTAGAATATACCATTGACTCAAATAATTCCCAAGTTCCCCATATTTAAGACAACAAACTATAAATGGATCTCTATGATGAAATTTATTTATATCCATTAAACTCCTAATTATTCATTTGTAATTTATTGATACATGACCTTATATTTTCACACACAAAACATTTTCCCATTCCATTGATAAATTCTCTTATGTGTCACTTTCCACATTTATATCATGACAAAAATTAATTGTTATTTCCCCAATGGTCTCCACCAGCCAATCTCTTATCAGACTCTGTCCTTTTCTTCATTAGTGAGTCAAAGACTTGTTTAAGGTATAGGTAAATAATCATATGTCATAATAATTAATTAATCATTATCATAATATCTTTCACTTTAGTCATCATCACATTTGGTTTCTTAGAATCACCACATTTTCCATCACATTTAGCATTAACATCACTCATCTTAGTTCCATCCATTTACTAAAATCAAAAAACATGGTTCAAGTAAAAAATATAATAATTATGAAAAATAATTTGTAGGATATCTAAATCCTAAAACCTAATTTTCAGTCTATGACTCCTTAGATTTAACCTAGGCCATCCATGATCATAATCTATTAAAATCCTTCATTATGGTTTATAAAGAACAGGTGAATTAACCCAATCATATACCTTAAGAGTGTCATACTAGGCGTACAATAAGGGGACACTCACTGTGCACTAGAAAGATTGTAAATATATACTTGAACAACTATTTTTTTGGGTTATTACCACTAGATTCATCAATACCAAAATCACGTAAACCTATAGTATCTAGATAGGTATTTATTGCTGGTAAAACCACATAATATCAATATTACCAAAAAATTGTGTTGTTATTATATACTTAGGCTTATCCCTAGGGTTTTAACCAAAATTATATAATCCTAATCTCAAATGTTATCTTAACCTTTCCTCAAATACCAACTATAAGGACACATCCTTAAATATAACAAAACCTTGAGTTTTCAGTAAATAATTATTTTTCTTACATTTTAGGATCTTTATCATTTAGAGTTTTAGATAATTATTCCATCACCCTTACATAAATTAATATTACATAATAAAGTGCAATCTTCATCCTAGTATCCATTTTTTTCACACAAAATAAATGTGTTATAAAAAGTTTTATTTTAATGACATGTCATCACAATTTTTATCTTGACCTTATTATTGTCCCAAATCATCCTTATAACCCTTTGAAAAACATTTTAAAATGTGGGTTGGCATAAAAAATATCACTAAATAACAAATAAAAATAAATCAAGAAAATTTTTAGTTAAATATTTCTTATAAAAAAATTTTCTTTTTTAAAATTAATCTTTGGGCTCAAAATAATCATTTTATTACCCAAGAAAAGACTTTTTATCCAAAATATTTAATCAAAAAAATTATAAGATATATTAAATTAAAAAATAAAAATATTTAAGGTTCCTTTTAAATCATTAAAATATTATGAATTTTTTTAAACAAAGTTATAAATTTAAACCTTATGAAGTAGAATATAATTTTATTTAAACATATTCTCATGAGTAATCACATTAGAGCATTACAAAAAGAACATGGAATCATAAGATCATAGAAACATGGGAAATATGGAAACCACACAAAAAAAATCATAAGAATAATTCAATGATAACTACCAATACAACATTACGTGGTGGATAGATTAAAAAAGTGGATTAGGTTTACTCCCTAATCCCATACATAACGTCACTTGAGAAAAAATCTTTAACCAATGCATTAGAGCATTATCGAGGAACACACATCATAAAATTTTCCTTATTATATGTTACACAAAAAGAAAATCAATCATAAGGAATAAAAATAAGAATTACCCATTGAAAGAAAATTGTTTACCTAATCTTTCCTCATATCATAATCAAAATAGATTTCTTAAAGAAATAATTTGAGAAATGATCGTAAGGTATGTATTTCCCCATTAATAGAAGGGATAATAATCTAGGCATATATGGGAGATAAATATATATATATATATATATATATAATTTATCTTAATTATATAACATTATATATAAATAAAAATTGATCTAGAGTGATAATGTTCATTACTAGAGGAAAAGGGTGGTTTAGAGATATCACTAACACCCATAAGAAAAATATTTTCAGATATCAAAATATCTATTCCATGAAAACCCCAATTTGATTATATATAGAATAAAGGGAAGATGGTTTCTATTTTAAAAAAACAAGGAATTTTATAAATAAATAAAAATATTAAATAATGGTTGTAGCAATGGTAAAATCTATTTAAGTCGTATATATTAAAATAAAAAATCCCTTTTTTCTTTTGTAAAGAAAGTCAAAACATTCTATATAAAATACAAAAAAAAGATACCTTTTGAAAATCTAGGAAATAAATTAAAAAATACACATAAAATATCATAAATAATTCATTTATTTCCATATAAATAAATTAAAAAATTAATTTTAATAATATGGACATGGAACTGAAATATTCATAAAATAAATTTTTAAAAAATTTTGAATGAGGTTTTTAACGTAAAGTTTCCCATATGTAAAACCTTAAAAATATTATTTTTTTAAAAAAAATTAAAGGAATTAAAATATGGTTAAACTACCTTTATCTTCAATCAAATAATATATAAAAATTTTATTCAAACATTTAGAAGAACATGAACTTGGAAGAAAAATAATTGGAAGGGAAACATTAAAATTGTATTTTTTAAAAGAAAGTCCCTTACATCGGGTCTGACTCATCATGTGTTTACTTATATTCTATAATAATAAACATATCTTAATTATTAAAAATATTAATTACCTTATTTATTATTATTATTTCTTTTATTTAACTTATTTCCACATTATATATAATTACATAATCAATTACGTACTCTTCATATGTTTTCAAAATATTAGTCTCATATGTCCAAAATTACTTTGGTAGGTCAAATATGGTCAAAATGATTATTATTACATAATATATAGAATAATATAATATAATAATTATCATTTTTATATATAAATTATACTCTTATAACTAACCATGAAATATGGTTAAGAAAAATAAAATATGTTATAATCATAGAGATGGTAGGTCGTACGTACGCATGACTAACATTTTCATTTTTAAAAATAAATGATGGAAATAATGTGAGCATTATTTCAACTTTACATAATTATCATTATATCATACGTATAATATTTTTTCATTAAATAAACATAAATATGTCATTCATTTTATTTGGTAATGAAAAATTAATCACATCACTTCATGGAGGTGGTAATCCACATGTAAGCATGGACGACATTTCCATATTTCAATGAATGGAAATGTAAAAAAATATATGATATATTAAATTTAAAAAATTATAAATGTGAAATTAATAATATATATATATATATACATTTTATCCATCATTATAAATAGTCTTGAGATGCGATGATGGAAAAATAATTACATCGGTTTGTGAGTCAGTAGTTCGCCAGACACATGAATGATGGTTTTGTTTACCATTAGAAGATGTGATGGTTATAGGTTATGAAATTAATATAATAACATATTATTAAATGATATATAATTATGTTATTATATCATCATGTATGGATAATATTTTAATAATGTGGAGAAGAGATAAAAAATGCTCAATTAAGAACAATACCTCTTCTTCAGACAACCTCTTCAGGTTTACACCAAAAGCCTTCCAAGGAAGATTTTATACTAAAAAAGTGAGAATGGGAGTAAGGAATGTATTTGTTCATGTATTGGATAAATAAAAATGGTTCGTTAATTTTAAATAAAAATGAGTGTAGGTTCACTTTTATAAGTGAGGGGAGGGGATATTTTAGAATTTCTTAAAATATTAAATTAATATAAATAAATTTTTATATAAAAAAGGATCCAAACTGATATAATTTGAAGATAGGATTATTATGTGTCAAAATAATATCATCTAATAAAATCAGTACCATTTTAGGTTAGTTTTTTACCTTAATATCTTTGTTTTAACCTGAGTTAACCCTTTTTGACAATTGCATTGATAAAAAGGTTTTTACTCTTTAGTCATCAAGATAGTTACTATAAAAGGAAAATTGTAAAATATATAGAACATGGTTTTAATTTTTAACCATATACCAATAACTTGGACGAATATAGTATTTTTATGAATTTTAAATTATTTAATAAAATATTATTTGTTATAAAATATCATTAATGTCATTTTTTGAACTATTCATTTTATTTGACTTTGAAAAAAATGACAGGAATATAATTTTAATATAATCCTTTAAAATATATATAAAAAGTTATATTTATTTACAAAATTCATGAAACACATTAATTAATTCAATTTTTATTAATTTTAATATTTTTAGAACCATTTATATTATTTTTTCATTAATTGAATAAAAATTATGTTAGTGTTCCATAAACATTTAAGGTAAATATTTCATTACTAAAAATTTGAAATAAATTACTATAATATAATAAAATAATTTATATTTAAAATGAGTATTTATAACCCAAAAAAAATTATCCCTATCACAAAATATAATAGTTATTAAAAGTATGAAATTGATATTTTTATCTTTATCTTTTACTTAAATATTATAAAGATCCAAATGAAATAAATATGGAATCATGTGGCCATATATTCAATAATTTTATCAACATGGAATAAATACTCATAAAATAGGATAGTGGAATGTTTTATGTTCAATTTATGTTCTTATAATATTATTCTTCACCTTACTTTCCTGATTTACCCTTACAATGGAAATAATTATTTACTATAGTTATTATTTATAATGCCTAGAAATGGACCTATTAACCAAATTTGGACCTCTTGATTCCAAAAATTTAATTCATTTTTCAATATTCATTTAAGTAGTAGAATTTAATTTAAAATTAATCCTACAAAATTAGATGAAAAGCAATTTTTCAGAAAAAAATATATATTTTTTAAATATAAAAATGTTTCAATACCAATTCCAGGTATAAAATTCATTAAAATTACTATAATTAGATTATATTTAATCAAAATTAACTAGTTATATTTTAAAACTAATAAAAAATATAATATTACATTGTAAACACTTTAAAATAAAATACATATTTCAATGATTAATAGTATTTTTTCATTATTCGTCGAAAAATTAAAGTTTTCAGAAAAATATTGAAATTTAAACATAAGAACATTTTCATATTCTTATTTCAAAAAAAATATCCTTTTAATAAAATAAAATTTCAAAAATCTCCACAAATTAATTATAATATTTTCACATGAAAAGGAATAAAAGATATTTTTGAATAATAAAATATTTTTATAGAATAAAATTACTTTACCAAAAATTAAGTTATTATTTAATAAGAATTTATCAATACATTTATACTGATTAAGACTACTATATATATTTATTAAATTATTTAATCTTATTAATAAACTTCAATTTAATGACTAGGTTATAATGGTCACATCTAAATAATAATATTTCATGGTTCATTTCGGCTCGGTATTAAGTGTTGTATATGCTATCAAACATAGTATTATTTTTTAAAAATATCTAGTTGTTATATAGGAGGTATAAATTAGATCCTTGCACCATAGTGGTTGATCAACTAGTATAGTTTATTGATGATCATAATAAATTAATATATGGTAAAATGATTGCATTGTTCTGTATACTATGGCAGTGTAGAATGGATATTCATGAGATGTTAGAGGGACAATCCTTGGTTATAAAATAGTGTCCATATATCTTTACCGATATATAATCCTAATAACTTTCTAGATATATAAAGTGGAATTTTGGGGAGAATAATGACACTCTCTGGGTCATAGGTATATCTTATTTTGGGTTTGGTTTATATATTTTAAGGTTTTAAAGGATTTCCAAAGTCAAGGGTCTAGAATTTAAAGTTTTGGGAGAAATATTCTTGGAATACAGTTTACACAAGGTTGTTAGTAACCTTATTCTAACCATATGATATGGATATGTTAAATTCAGTGGTGTTTTTCATGGTTTGAGCATAGTTTATCTAAACATCAAATTTTCCTAGAAAACCATGTGGATGAATGGTTCTAAGTATATATTCTGATGTATAGATTATGCATGAATTTTTAAAATATTGTTCTTATCCCAATTAATCATGTGGTTTTATTTTCAAGGCATAGTAGGGACCATTTATTTTTCATATAGTTTTTCCAACTGTGTGTCTTAACAATGCATCCAATACGTATATCTTAAAAATAGAAAATTATCCTAAAAACCTTTCTTTTTTAACCAATAATCTCCTCCAAATATCACATTATATTGACCCAACCATTCCTTTTTGTTATTAGAAGTTCCCCTATTGATCTCTTGGTGTTTCTATTTCATTTTTGTTGGATCTCTTTGAGGTTTGTTCTGATTTCCATACATTTTATCTTCCTCTTCTAGATCTCTTCTAAATTTTGATTCTCCTTAAAGGGTTAAATATATTAAAGTTTATTATGATTGGTTATAGAGGTTTTTATGGGGAATTAATTATTTTTATTAGGTATCTAGACTTTTGAGTACTAGATATCATCATTTTCCATCACCATTTTTGAAGGCAGTCTAGTTTCTTCTGTTGGTGTGGTGGTTTTCTTTATACAATGGTTCTATCTCATTTCAAACATCATAGATCTTATGTTTTATAATATTTTTTCTTATGAAAAATGTTTAATTTATATCCACGAGGACTATTTTGTATAAATTCATCTTTATTTACATATAAAATTGTTTATATAAAGAGTTTTTCTTTAAAAATATTTTTACACACCTCACGTGTTTGATGAAATTAATCAAATATGGTTTTGACTCTAAGATGATTTTTTAAGAATGGGATCAGAATTTTTTAACTTTTAGAAATGTTTTATAAAATTTTGAGCATGTTTTACTTTAATGTTTTGATAAAAAATATCACATTGGGAACCTTAGGTTCATTTGGTTATGGTCATCTGCAAACCTTAATGAGTGTGTCACCACTGGGGGTTATAGTTGTGATTATGATTGAATTCTCTAGGAATTATTATAATTAGGATACAAATTATACTGGCTAGTGTTCCTTTTATTTTCTAGTTATGTATTCAAATAAAATATATATCACTTATTATTTCTTTTCTCCATTATAGTGATGTTCTATGCTTTGATTTCTCACATGTTTATCTCTTTAGATGTGTATGTTTTTGACTATTTCACTCTATGTTATCATTAATTTTTATTTACATATTCTTTTTTATTTTATTTTGAATTGTTTTAAAGGAAAAACAAAGTATATTTATGAGAAAATTGTTTCAATTGAAATTTTTTATAAAAATATTTTCTTTCAAAGCTAGAACTAATGGTTTTAAAGTGACATACATTTCATAGATTCATAGTGGTATCCTACTAAGAATTTGGATCACACTGTGCATATGTATTGGGGCATATGAAAACTTGTTTTTAAAGGATAAATTTAATGGGATGAGTTTCATGTAATTTGAACAATTCTATTGGATAATGTCACTTCTTTGGTGTGTTTGGATAGTGGTGACGGATAGCCATAGGGAGACTTGGTTTTAGTCTTGGATTTTTTTTTATCCAAGATTAGATTTTTTTTTCATAGTTTATATGTCTCATGGTTGTGTACCTATTATTATATGATGTTCTATGGTTATTTATCTTTACATTGTTATACATGATATGTGTTTTTTTTGTTTTTATGGTGAAATTGTTCTAATTTTTTTGTGTTTATACCTAGGTGTTTGTCTCCAGCATGTGGTGATCAGAAACATGCATTGGGCCTTGTGGTGGGAAAGTTTTATTGATGTGTTAGGTCATCCTAGTTTTTTTAATTACAAATAAACACATTATTTATCTTATAAAATATGAGATACAAATATGAACTTTCCAAGTTTAATTTAGGTTTATAGAATACCATATTAAAAAATACTAACACATATCATTTATAAATTATTTACAGACTATAATCATAGTTGACTAAATATAAAAATTTAATTAATTTTAAAGTGTCCTACCACTTTTCAATATATTTACCCTCAACATAATTACAAGATAAAAGATAGGTCAAGAGTAACATGAGAGGTCCATAATCCCTAGGAAGGTCAGTAAAAGCATGAGGATAATATGGTGGTGCTAGTTTAAATCCATCATGTGAGGTAGCATAACAGAAAGTGCTCATATAGTGGGGAGGCTACATGGAAATTCAATGATCTCCCATAGAGCATGCATGGATATTACGCAACATGAATCTAAGTTGATGTCTGATGTGGGACTCCCATGGTATGGGAGAATTTTTCATTATTTATGTGTTTCAATGAATTCCATAATTGAAATTATAGTGGGAAAGTTTTATAGAAATTATAATTATTATAGAAATGATACTATCTTTTTCATAGCACTCAACACATGCTATATTATTCTATAAAAAATGTTGCAGCTTCCACTATACATTATGTTAACTCATAACATAATGTTGATTCGTAGTGTAAAAAATGTTATCTCATAATCATATCTTAAGGGACTCACTTGATATTACATTAACTTATTAACATAAATTTTATGTTGATCATGTCACGTCCTGACCCATATCAGGGCTCAAGCCACAACTACCCCAAGCTCGCCTCCATAGGCCAGGGGGTGGCAACAAACACTGAAGGCACAACAAAATTAAGGAGACCTTTACCTAAAAACTTGTACACACACACACACAAAAATAAATGAAAAAGTGAATTGGGAAAGAATTAAAATATTCTACACTGCTGTAAATAAACCAAACATGCATGGACCACTAAACAGTAAAAGTGCAGTAATGTAAATTAAACAGAAAAGGGTCAAAATACACACCCAACCAAAAAAGTGTCCCAAACTGACAAAAACTAGAAAAATAAAATAGTTGAGAGAGCTTCGCTTCTGGATCCCAAGCTACGACCAACGTACCTAGTCCAAGCACTTGTATCCCTAAGCTCCTCCAAATTCCTGATCCAACCTATCCGTCATCTGCAAAAAGGAATGATATGTGTTGGAAAATCCCATATAGGGGTGAGAATAAACATACCCAGTAGGATACCCCAAAAGCTGAAAGGGGGGGAGTCAAAGATATAATGAAGAGTAAATAAGTATATATAACAAGGTATAGTAAAAATAGTGCAACTCAACCCAATAAGAGAGTGAAATAAAATCATCCAAACACAAGGATCTAGAAATGGTGATTAGTTGAAATTATCATTGAGTATTTTATACCTATAGAAGTATAGTAGACTCATCCAACCCCAAGAATGTAGACACAGAAATCACATGGAATACCCTGTGCATCTTCACCTCTCCTATAAATAGAGTAACCAAAACCCAAGGAGTGGGTACTGAAATAGAATATATATATATATATATATATATATATATATATATGTGCTTAGTCGAGAAAAAACCAAATGGGATATTAAGGGGATCTCCATCTCACAACTAAACCCAAGAATAAGAGTCGCCAACAGTTCTAGGGTAACCACCAATGATTCCCATAATCCCTCACACATGCCCTAAGAACGCAAGTCAAAGGGGATCAATCACCACACCTTGATATTATCCACTTTGGGAAGCTCTCTCTCACCTACATGGTTTTTGGTTGTTTTAGAGGGATGTGTCTTGGTGGGGAAAGTTCCCCTCTTACATTTGAGTACAAAGTTATGTCAAAGTACATCTCATCACTGATATGTGGCTAGATGGTGCAACTCAAAGTATAGGACCTGCACCCGTGTGCATCAGGGGGGTTCCACTCTAGGTCATTGAGGACCCTCACCCTAACTGATAGGGAGATTCCACTCAGAATTAACTATAGATGACCCATGCCCATACCAATGGGGGTTCCACTCTAATATCATCGAGTACCTACACCCTAGTGAGTAGGGGTTTCACTCAGAAATCCATGATATCATCACTTGACCACTCTTATCATCAAACACCCTTGAAGATGTGTCATGCTCGGAACACCTTGCATCATAAATCAAAAGAAGAATATGATGTCACCAACATGATCTACATGGAAAAAATGTAGGTTAGGCTATTTACTTTCTCGAAATGGATAATTGGTGAAAAGGGAACTTTTCACCACAGTATGCCTGAACAGGACATCATGGGGTGAACATCTCAACTCCAAACATTAAATTCCCAAACTGACCTAAAATTATCCTTATCAAATAGAGTATCATGTTTTCATAGACAGAACGTCAATTGGACACTCTGTTTAGAACATAAGGTTGTCTGAAGATACTGCATGAAGACCTGCCAGAGCCCGTGACTGACTAGCTAGGGACTGGCTACCACGGTGAGTCTATTGGATGCACCTACCAGTCTCCATGGTTGACCACCACTGTTGACTATCCAGGACCAACTGAGGTCATTGGACCCATGGTATATCAAGCTGCCTCAGCTTTGTAGTCGACCGCAGTCGTGGTCTGCTCCAGCCAACCCCAGTCCGACCCGGGTCCGACCCACTTGGCTGGGCAAGGCCTGGCCTACACCACATCAACCAACATGGCCACCAGCATCAACATGGTTGACCGCCTGCCAAGTTCTGTGGTGATTTTAAACACCTAGGGTTGCACCCCGTGACCCAGCCTAGCTGACCAACTACCGTCGGTCCACGTGGAACCATTGTACCGCAGTCACCATCATGCATCGTCATCAGCCACCATCGGTGGTCCCTTCCATGGACCACCAGGCCTTATCTAGTTTCCATAAAATCATAAATATCATAGATCCAGGATCCTTAGAATGAGATCTCCATATACCTAAGATTTGCTCGATAATCTGTTGATGATTCAACATATCAAAAAGTTATCGAAAAAATCCACAAAGAACAGACAAATAAAATAAGAAAAAAAATTGATTCCAAGCATAGATAAATGGTCATGTTTGGTTTCCATCTAATATGACATTAAAAATTATGAAACAATTAACAACAGACTCAAAAATTATTTAAGAATCGAAATTGGGGTGCAAAAACCAAAAGAATCCCACCTCATTGGATTTGTTCATCGTTGATGTCACGACCCCCTCCCACCAAAGATGACCCTCCTGAGCTGGAAATGGTGAAAGGGAGATAATGACCCTCGAGTCCCGCCTCCAGTAGGCCCCGGGTTGGCGACTAGCACCAAGGGTATGAGTTTTCACAAATATGGGAGGCATTACCCTTTTTTTATTATTTAGGATCGAGAAATAGGACAAGTCAACCACCAAAAAGGAAAAAGAACAAGTGTATATAAATAAACCCAAACCAAGCCCACATGCATGTTTAAACAATTTTATAACAAGGTACAAGTACAATAAAGCTCAGAAGTACAATACCAAAAGAAAACAAGAAAACAGAAACTGCAACAACTTCAACTTTCTGACTAGTAGGGTCTCGCACGGCCCTGGTAGTCCTCCTGGAAACCTGAAAGTAAATGTAGGGTGAGCATACAAGTATACTCAGTAGGGAAACCTAAAACTCTCGTGCACAAGTTGGGAGACATCCTAATGTCCCATGAGAACAACAGAAGAAACCTAATAAGGAATTCTATCCACCCAACCTCACCAGCCACACTCACCAAAACACAATCACAATAGGTAGTAGTAGTATAAGAACAAGAGTATTGGGTACCCCGCACCATTTCCCAATAGTTAGCTGAACGTCCTGACACTGTCACACTCTCCCCGCCCGCACACACCTGGGCCTCACAACCACAACCACATCCCTGCCCGAAGACACCTGGGCCTCATAACCACATATCCCACCTGCACACACCTGGGCCTCACAACCACAACTGCATCCCCACCCGAAGACACCTGGGCCTCATCCCGAAGATTCTTGGGAACAGTAAAAGTAACAGAACTCTCGCCCGAAGACACCTGGGCCTGAAATAGAAACCTACCTGAAGAGTCTTAGGTGTAAGGTCACCTCAAGAAATCACAGCCTATAAGCCTGCCCGAAGAGTCTTGGTCCTAATCACCCCAATCGAAACCTACCCGAAGAGTCTTGGGTGTAAGGTCGCCTCAAGCCATCACAGCCTAGGGGAGAAGGAGCAGGAAGGAGCTAGTAACTATGGGAAAACACCCTCTCCCATGAAATGGGAGTGTTCGGCACTATGTTCTCAACATAGGTGCAGTGAGATAAAACACAAAAGATACAGATATATATATATATAGCAATCACTCAGCCCAACCTATGGCTTCTAAAAAGATACACTGAGTACGTGCCTCGGCACTACTACCACGAATCATGCATACAACAAACAACCCCAACCCCATTTAGGTTTTTCACATCTCAACAGAAATTAGCTTATTTAGTCCCTTAACTATTGGGTAACGATTCACAACCAACCACAACAATCGTTCGTAAAACATATCCCTACCATCCACAAAGCAATTTAGGAAAACACAGCAACACGGCAAGTCCCTTCTTATTAACCAACCAACCCATTAATTATTATTCCTGTTTCATTACCAAGCCCCACCATTCATTAATTATTCCACTTTTATTTATTAATCACAACCCATAACCCGTTCACATTAAAACCCAACCCTATGGCCCCGCTGCCAACTGCCATAACCACAACCGCACCGAAACCACACATCATCATCCCTTTAATACCATTTATTTCAGCCCCGCTGCACATCACCATTAAACATTCACACCTTCCCACAACCAAGTCAACCGCAGCCCCGCTGCTCACCCGATCCACAACAACCCACAAAACACCCCCAACACATGCCACGTAACCAAGCCAACATCCACATGTTCATTATTCCATTTTTTTAACCGGGGTGACCACACAAGGGTTCCATATTTTCATTTAAACAGTCAACTTTACGTGATTAACCAATTTCCACATTCAACAAAGTTCCACTCACAAAAATGGTCTAGAAAGATAGGGCAACATTTAATTGCACAAGCAAAGGCCCCCAACGACCGTGATTTTCAGTAGGCATAAGCCTATTCAATTCACAACATAATATCACAGGATATAAAGTAACAGCAAATCACAAACTTCCCAACCCCGTTCTTTAACTGGTTATTATATTTATTAGAACAGATTCAAAATTGTTTCACGTAAACAAGAAGACACCCACCCCGCATGATGCACAAATTAGAGAGACGAAGGTAAGATCCCTACCTCAATAGGTTCTGGTCACAACGCTCCCCCGGATCAACTTTAGAAGACGTCTGTCGGCGTCCGTCACTTCTTTCGGGTCCCGGCAGAACCTCCTCAGGTGGAATTCTGAAAGAAAAGGCCGAAGGAAAAACAACGGACCTAGGCTCAGAAGTTCCGCCTTGTCGTTACGATCCTGTGGCCGCTGACGGATCGTAAATCGGAGCTTCGACGGAAAAGTTATGGAAGAAAGAGCCTTCGAGTCTCTTAAGAGAGATCTGATCAGAGGAGAGGGGAGGAGAGGTGTGAGTTGAAAGGAGGAGGGGACCCCTCCTTTTATAGGCATGAAAAGAAAAATTACACGGCGTGTACTTGGCCATTTTCACACGGTCTCCACGCAGCTCTGCGGCCGTTGACTGGTCAACACACGGTTTGAGGGTAACGCATATGCGGGGAGGGACTACACGGAATGTAGTTTAGACACACGGCGTGAAATCATTTATTGCACATGGCAAGGACATGGATCCAACACGGTACATGGTCGTTGACTGGTAACGCGTACGTGGGGAAGGTCTACACGGCGTGTAGAACTAGTCACACGGCGTGCACCCATTTATTGCACACGGCAAGGACACCGTCTGCAACACGGGGTATACCCGGCAAGGGGGTATATGGTGTGTACTCAAACTACACGGCGTGTAGTTTCAAAATTCTAAAAAGTGTGAGAAAAGTCCATTTTACCCTCCAGAACACTTCTTGACCTTCTTTTTGACAAAGGAAAGGGCTGGAGAGGTCCGGGCCATTACAGTTGAACACGTTCATTATGCCTCTGATGTGATCTGTCAAAGGTTTTCCAAAAATTCTTCAATGGGGGAGAGCTCCATCATGGTGGTGGGAGGATTAGGAGTAAACACTAATCCAAAACCCATAACCACATATTTATAACCCTAAGAGTTTAGTTAAGGGTGTCTTCTAAACTACTTTTCCAATGGTCGTGGGATCTGAGCATCCTACACCCCCTCATGTTAGGTTTCTCTTACGTAAAATACATCATTACGAACTCAATGGTTGTATTAGATTTCCAATATGAGTCTCTATTCAGAAGTTATTCAATATGACATCTAAGATAAAATAATTTTATTTTATTATTTTATTTACGGTTATGTCCTCTGTTACTTTTTCTACAAAAGACCCATGCCGAAAAAAGTTAGGTCCCACATAGGGTAAACACCACGTTTCAAACTCAATTGTTCCCTTATATTTCTAATCTGGGTGACCATTTAGGATTTATCATGTTTACTTCATGTTAATAGTATAAAATATAATTAATTTCTTTATAAAATTTATTCCTAGCACACCAAGCCTCAAAATTTCATGTCGTCTTAGTGCCCAGCATTGGAAATATATATATAAATATTTCAAATTAATACAAGGAAAAAACAGGTCTTTGCATCATTCTATCCTTTAATATTTTTATCCATGAAAATAAAAACTAGGAAAAAACTCAGGATACTAATCTCACATCTGGCTCTCTCATTCTTAGGAACTCTCTTACACATTTATGAGCTGCCATAGCACATGAACCAAAGGGATGGTCCATCCATGTAAGATCCACTCCTGTCGATCCTCGATCGCCACCGGGTGTTTTGCCATGGTGGCTTCATATTCAAAATCCAGATCTCCCTAGTCAATGACATATGTAGGATTATGCATGTATCTCCTCACCTGCAACATTTGGAAGACATCGTGCACCAGCTATATCTATGGGGGTAGGAAAAGGTGGTAGGAAACCTCACCAACCCTACGTGCGATCTCGAACAACCTAATAAACCTCAGGGATAGCTTATGTCCCCAGTTGAACCTCTGTATTCCGCATCATGGGGATAATCTAAAAAATACATGGTCTCCCTACTCAAACTCTAAAGTACTATGATGGTGATCCGCATAGTATTTTGGTTTACTATGGGATAACTTCATCTATTCATGGATGGCCTGCACTTTCTCCATCATCACTTGTACCAACTCTATTCCAGAAAGGTATGACTCTCCAACCTATGCCTAGTATAAAGGTGGCATGCAGGGTCTCTCGTATAGGGCCTCTAAATTTGTCGTTCTAATAGTAGAGTGGTAGTTATTATTGTACACAAACTCTATCAAAGGCAGGTGATCCTCTTAGCTCCAGCTGAAATACAACATGTAATCCCTAAACATATCCTCTAGTACCTGGATAGTGTGCTTGGTCTTCCCATTGGTATGGGGGTGAAATTCTATACTCATATATAGCTAGATCCATAATTCCTCGTAAACGCCTCTCCATAATAGTGACGTGAACCAAACATTAGGATCAGAGACAATCATTGAGGGTACCCTGTGAAGGTAGAATATCTCTCATATGTACAACTTCTCCTAAACTCTCCATAAAACTCTTCTCCTTGATAGAAAGTAAGTGCACTGATTTCATTATTCGGTCCACTATCACCCAGATGGTGTCATGTCGCTTCACTGTGTGTGGAAGCCATGTGACTAAGTCCATGGATATTCTGTCCCATTTCCACTCCGGGATCTCAAGAGGCTGCAACAAACCTGCCAAAACCTGGTGCTCATATTTCACCTATTAACAAGTAAGGAATTGTGAGATGAAATTGTCTATTATTCACCTCATTTTGGACCACCAAAATTTCCACTGAAGATCCCTTTACATCTTCCCCACACCAGGATATACATCCAAGGAAGAATTGTGGAACTCCCACATCACATACTCCCACCTCGTGACTAGAACCACTGTTTTCCCCTGAAACAAGATCTCATGATTCCCTCCTTCATAATATCTATCTGGTGTGTCTCCCATGGATATATGATCACACAAGAGTTCAAATTCTATGTTTTCCAACTAGGACTCTTTCACATGATCATGGAGTGAAGGAGTCAGCATCATCGACTATAGAAAAAACGTACCCACCTTCTCCACTGGGGTTAGCTATAGGAAAACTAACTGCTTTAAAGATTCCTTCACTATGAGAGAATGGTACTTTATATTAAGGTAATTTTCTAAAAAAATCCCTTTCCTGGAGTATAGACTATCTCGAAGTTGTAGTCCTGCTGAAACTCTAACTAGCATCGCTACCTTATATTTAGGTCTCTCTGGGTGAAGATGTACATGAGGCTTTGGTTGTCTGAGTAAACCAAAAATTGATATCCCATAAGGTAGTTCTTCCACATCTATAGGAAAAAGACTACCATTTCTAGCTCTAAGTAATCAGTCACATAGTTTTTATCATGGGGTCTCAACATCCTCAACCCCTATGTGATGACTGCCTATTATTGCATCAACGCACAACTGATCCCATCTCATGAGGCATTGTAATAAACTACGAACTCAACACCTTCCTCTAGTAGTATCTAAACTAGAGTGCTCTTCAGCCTTTTTCCCAACTCTGTGAAGGCCTTATGGCATTTCTCAAGCTAGTTAAATGGTCGTACCTTCTATGTCATAGTAGTCAAAGGAGCTATGATCCTGGAAACTTCTTCCATAAATCTTCTGTAGTAACCTGCCAAACCAAGAAATATTCTCACCTACAACACATTCTTGGGTGGCTCTCAATAAATCACTGCTTTGAACTTTGCTATATTCACATCTAAAACTTTTTTGGATATGAAATACCACAAAAAGTGTACCTTATTTATCCAAAACTAGAAGTTCAAGATATTTCCAAAAGGTTGGTGCTCTTAAAGTAAATCAAGAACTATCTTCAAGTTATCTGCATGATACTCCTCTATTTCATAGTAAACGAGTATGTCATCGATGAAGATAATAAAAAATTGTTTCAGGTATGGATGTAAGATCTAGTTCATAAAAGTCATAAAAACATAGGGGGCATTTATCACACCAAAGGGCATCACTAGGAACTCATAGTCTCCATAGCAACATCAAAATGAAGACTTCGGGATATTAGCCTATAGAACCCATAGATTATGGTAGAAAGATATGATATAGATCTTGGAGAATCATATTACACCTTGAAACTAGTCAAATAGGCCATCTATTCTCAGTAAGGGTTACTTGTTCTTTATGCTGGCATGGTTCAGGTGACGATAATCCACACAAAGCCGTAAGATCCTATCTACCTTCTTTATGAATAGAGCTGGAGTTACCTAGGGGTACACACTAGGTCTAATGAAATGTTTCTTGAAAAGGTTCTCCAACTATAATTGTATCTTTTAGATCTTGTTGTGTTCCATCTTATATACCATAGAAGATATCGAGAAAGTCCCTGGTTGAAAGTCAATGCAAAACTCCAACTCCCACCTTAGAGTTAGTCCAAGAACGTCTTTAGGGAAGAAGTCCATATAATACTACACAATTTAAGGGAATCAAATCATTGGAGACTCTGTTACACCAAGTGTTACACTCATTAACTGATGGGTGAAAGGATGTAGCCTCCTTGTCACATGACCTGCCTGCCCTACTACCAGGTCTCTTTTACCGAGAAAGGAGAACCTCATCCCATCAGTGTGCAGGCATCTAACTAGCCTACGGTGATGGTCAATCTAGGATCAAAACATGGAAAATCAATACAATCCCATGATGACATCATAAAGTTCTATCATGATGACCATTAGGTCTCATGTGAACTTCTCTCCTCTAAGCGATAACTCACACTGCTGAAAGATGAAATACACAGAAGAAGTTCTCCCTATAGGAACCTTGATATAAAGTTGTTGTGCTAGTGCATCTTCTATGAGATCTAACACCTGTACCAGGAGTAATGAAATAAAAGAGTGACTGGAACCTATGTATAATAATACTGAAGAAAGAGTAGAATAAACATAGAGTGCACCTCAGATCATCTTGTGTGTTGTGGGATCATGGACATTCATAGCCTCCAATTATCTATGGCCCCAGTCACCATCTCCTTGAGCCTAACATGTGTTGCTCGATGGTGGTGGTGGAAGAACCTCATAGTGAAGTCCCCCACCTACAGCTCCTTCTGCTCCTCTGCCATCAATGCCTCCCTAGGGACCACCATGTCCCTGCCTAGAGAATCCATAATCACGGCACTGTCTCTGCCATAGTGGTCCCCCTGTTATCTATTTGGGATTATCAGCATGCCTATTCGAGTAGTCTCATGCCATGTGACCTCGTTCGTCATAAGAATATCACCAAATCTCTATGGACTGAATCAATGCTCTGCACTGCCCCAGTACTTTCTGACCACATGCCCAGGTCAGATCATGGGGAGGCCTCCTATATCAAGGCCCTTCCATCTAACATAGACTAGCTTCCATAGATGTCTCAACTCTGTATCATACACTTATAGTCACTTCTAACTAGATACCCTATGATATAAATCTCTATATCACCAGTGCCCAATTCATCACCCCAGCATAGGTGGGGATTCACAAGGGTACTATGTTGGCACATATCTCTCTACGGAATCCCTTCTCAAAATTTTGTTCTTGGAAGTAGCCATCACAAATCATGCTCAGGGAGTATCGAGTCAGTTCTGTGAACCTAGCTGAGTACTCTTCCACTTTTATCCCTCCCTGCAGAAGCTCTAGAATATTATGAATCTAAACAGATCATAAGAAGGAGGGTTAGTACTCCTCAAAGAATGGTTGCTGGAAGTCATACCATGAGAGTGCTGAATCATCGTGCATTTGAGTAACCAAGATACATCAACACCCATTCATTACATGGAAAATATGGGCTTCCAAAGCCACTATTTCATCTCTTGGTGTTTGTACAGTCCTAAAGGGTGGACCACTAACTCTGTATAGTCCTCTGCAACCTAAGGATCAAGCTCACACTGGAACCTTAGTGGTCTCTGCCACTAAAACTCATGAAGTGCACTTATCCTGTGCTCATCCTCATCCTGCTCTTCTAGGACTAACTGTTACTCAACAAGTGTATTTCCTACTACTAGCCCACCTGGAGGAAGGGGATTGCATGATGGACCCTGAAATGAGTCCTCATCACTCACAGGGTCATCGTCATGAACTAAATCGGGTATCCTGCCTAGCTTGAATCGTGAAGGCATCCTGAAAGTTATCAAGGAGTATCGTGATCATATAGGCATATATATATATATATATACATCAACAACAGTTTGGAGATGACATAAGAAGGAAATTTAAATACTCAATCATATATGATTCATGTATCATTGTTCTTTGTAACAAGTGTCTCAGGGTGCTGAGTCGACAAGTGGGTAATCAGGGTCCTAATGAATGGATACATTAATTGCCCATACCATCACTAGTCTCCCTGGCCTGAGAGACTCTCTCAAAATACTTTTAAATTTTTCCCTAAACCCAACCAATCCTTTTAAGGATAAATGTATGAACAATTTCTCAAGGAATTAACTTGCTCTGATACCAATTTTTCACAACCCGACCCATGTCGGGGATCAAGCCGCAACTACCCCAAGCCCATCTCTATAGGCCAGGGGTGGCGACAAGTGCTGAAGGCGTAAAAAACTTAGGCGGGCCTTTTCTTAAGTACATGTACACACACATATAGAAAACTCAATAAAAAGTGCAGAGGGAAAGAAGTAAAAGATGTTACACTACTTTAAATAAACCAAACATGCACGGACCACTAAAAAATACAAGTACAGTAATGTAAACTAAAATGAAAAGGGGAAAAGTACATACCAACTAGAAAATTGTCCCATCCTAATAGAAACTGGAAAAGTAAAATTGTTGAGAGAGCCCTGCTCCTGGATCCCAAGCTATGACCATTGTACGTGGTCGAGGCACCCATATCCCTAAGCTCCTCATAAGTCACAATCAAACCTGTATGTATTATGAATAATTCATGATACATGCGGGTAAATCCCATTCAAGAGTGAGTATAACAATACCCAGTAGGAAGCCCCGAAATCAAAAGGGTGAATAGTAAGAGATAAACTGAATGGGAAAGTAGTAGATAGAACA
This sequence comes from Viscum album, assembly GCA_963277665.1. Taxonomy (NCBI): domain Eukaryota; kingdom Viridiplantae; phylum Streptophyta; class Magnoliopsida; order Santalales; family Viscaceae; genus Viscum; species Viscum album. The sequence continues at coordinate 1,278,622,995 of OY728146.1, read as the reverse complement.
AGGTATAGTAAAAAGAGTGTATCTCAACCCAACAAGAGAGGGAAGTAAAGTAATACAAACACAAGGAGCTAGAAATTTTGAGAAGATGAACTTCTCGTCGAGTCATCGCTACCTATAGTAGGAGAGTAGACTCATCTAACCATGTTAATATAGACACGGAAAGCATGTGGCATACCCTGCACATCTTTTCCTCTCCTGGAAGGAGAGTAACCAAAACCCAAGGAGTGGGTACTGAAATAGAATAAATATATATATATATCCTCAGTCAAAAGAAACTAAAATGAGAGAGTAAGGGGATCTTCATCTTACATCTCAACTGAAGAAGAAGAGTCACCAACAATTCCAGGATTAACCCCCAATGATTCCCAACATCTCTTATGTCTTCCCTGAATATGCATGTCAAAGGGGATTAATAACCACACCTTAATACTATCTTCTTTGGGAAGATTTGTCTAACCCGCACAATTTTAGGTCGCGTCACAAGGATGTGTCTCGGTGGGGAAAGCACCCCTATTACTTGTGAGTCCAAAGTTAAGTCAAAGTACATATCATCACTAATCCATAACTGGATGGTGCATCTCAAAGTAGAGGACTTTCACCCTTGTGTTTCATGGGGGTTCCACTCTGATAACCATCATAGAGGATCCACACCCTTATACGTCAGGAGGGTTCCACTCTAATAACCATCATAGAGGAATCGCGCCCTTGTGCATAAAGGGGGGTTCCACTCTAGGTCATTTAGGACCTATGCCCTACCTAGTAGGGGGATTCCACTCTAAAGTAACTATAGAGGACCCTCACCCATTCCAATGGGGGTTTAAATCTGATATCATCGAGGACCCATATCCTAGTGTATCAGGTGGGTTTCACTTTGAAATATATGATATCATCGCTTGACCGCTAATATTTTCAAAAACCCCTAAATATGTTTCATGCTCTAAAAATCTTGTATTATAACTATAAATCTGAATCTAAGGTCACCATCGCATTCTATATAGAAAAACATGCAAGATAGGATATTTACTTACACGAAACGCATAACCGGTGAAAAGGGTGCTTTTCACCGCAACACATCTTAACAGGATATCATGGGGCCCATGTATCGACCCCAAAATTTAAATTCCCAAAATGAACTCAAAATATTTTCCTCAAATATAGGATCATGTTTCCACAGACAGAACATCAATTAGACTCTCCGTTTAAAAGATAGGGATGTTTGAAGATACAGCACAAAGACCTTTCAGACCCCATGACTGACCAGTCATCGACCAACCTCCATGATCGACTTCCTATGGTGAATCCATTCATGGACCAACCATGATGTTTAGTCCATTTTCCACACTAACTGGTCTCTACAACCAACCGTCTGGGACCGTTCGCGGTCACCGGCCCCACGGCAGCTCAAGCTTCCACTATTTGTTGCAGCCGACCTGGGTCTATCCCACTTGGTTGGGCCCGGACTAGACCTCTTCATCCCATCCCACCTGCAACCTCCTTGGCTTGTCTCATACCATATCACCTGACACTGTTGTCGTCATCAATGTGGTTGAACGCCCGCCGAGTTTCATGGCAGTTTTCACAACCTCTGGTCGCACCATGTGACCCCACTGGTTTATGCAGCACCACGGCATTGTGGTACTACCACACCATGTATCGCCACCACTCTTGTGTCTTGACACACCGTAGACACTATTTTGCACCACCACCAGTGGATTTAACTCATCAGTGGTCCCTTCCGCGGACCACTTAGTCATTTATGATTCCACGTGCTGAAAAGTTATCAATGAAATCCACAAATAATGGACAAAGAACATAAGAAAACAAATTGATTCCAAGAATATATCAATGTTCATGTTTGGTTTTCCATCGAAAATGATGAAACAATTTGTAATGAACTCAAAAATAATTTAAGAATCAAAATAGGGGTGTGAAAATCCAAAGAATCCTACCTCATTGGATTTGTTCATCGTTGAACATGTTTGTTACGCCTCCACTGCGATCCACTAAAGGTTCTATGAGGATTAGACAAAGGGGGATAGATTCTCTATGGTGGTGGGAGTATTATAAGGCAAACCTAATCCAAAACTGATAAAAAATTATTTATAACCCTGGGAGTTAGGTTTAGGGTGTCCTCTTAACCACTCCGCCAATGGTCATGTGATATGAGCATCCCTCTTCCTCTCATGTTAAGTCTCCCATAGGTAAAAACCTCATTATGGACTTAATGGTGGTCTCAGATTTCCAATATGATTCCCCTTTCAAGAGTTATTCGATATGAAATTCGAGATAAAAAAAAATAATTTAATTATTTTATTTATGGTTATGTCCTCCATGACATTTTCTATAGAAGACCCAAGCCGATATAAGTTTTGTCATGCCTAGGGTAAATGCCACATTTTAGACTCAACAGTGCCCTCAGATTTCTGATATGGGCTACCATTTAAGAGTTATCTTGTTTCCTTCATATACATAGTATAAAATATACTTAATATTTTGATAAAATTTAATTCAAGCACAACAAGACTCAGAATTTCACATCATCTTAGTGACTAGCACTAGAAATATATATATAAAAATATTTCAAAGTCTTACATGGGAAAACCAGATCTCTAAATATTACCCAAATTACATAATCAAATAATTTAATGTAGATTGGGGAAAACCCAGTTTCACTATATAAGACATGGTCTTCTTTATTTAATTAAAGAAAGATATTTATCCTTTAAAGAAGATGAATTTGATACCACTAAAGGTATTTATAGTATCATCAAATGACCTTGTTAGTAGAATAAAACCCATGTATACTTAATCTATCTTCAATGATACAATGTTTATGAAATCTAAATAAAATAGTCATGTCTGTTGTGTCGACTAATCCATATTTTACTCTTTATTATAGACTCTATCGAGTTCACTAAAGCAGAAAACATATGTTTCCTACCTTCATGGGAGTATTCCAAACTTTAGATCCACAATTATATCATGAGGATTTTTATTCACCAAGAGGGATTCTAGAACCTTCACTGGTCATGATGAATAATCCCATAGGATGGAAGATATATTCATAAATCTTTTCATGAAACTGATGATCTCCCAAAATGAGGGATTGAATCTCCTTAGATATCCATCCTCGGTGTTATTTATTTAATGAAGATCTACATCCATATCAAACATATAAGTTTCCTTCTAATGAAACCTATATGTTACATCCTATTCATTCATTCATTGAACTTCTTTATTGAATATGTAATCTATGCATTAACCAACCATTTTTTTTTATAACTAATGAAAATTTATAGGATTTAAGTGGCAGTTCCATGTACTAATCATACCTTACGTTGGGTGAAATGTAGTGTTAGGTTTCATTGTATGCACACTAGACTATGTTAGAACCAATGTAAGATCAAGATCCTTAATTATACAATGGTATCAGTGCATCCTTAATATATATACATCATATACATATAATTTTAGTGAACATCCAATAATTATACCTAACTATCTCTAGTCAATCCCCATGTGACATTCCTACAAATCTCACTCCCTGAAGAAGTTATAAAAATATCCCATAAAGAATGTGAAAGATACTCATCTCTGGTAGTAATTGATGTGTTCTTTATAAAATGTCAAATAGTCTATGTTAAGGATCAAATAAAATATATGGATTTATATCGAAAAAAATACTATTGATTCTCATACCCAATCATTGCTATGATACATCTTGGATATCTATGAATACCATCATATTGTTTAATTGAGGGAGTGTTGGTGGTGAATAACACCATCAGTAAATCCATCATCAAACCTAGATCATTGGATAACTGAGTAGAAATAAATCAAAGCATAAAGAATTATTCAAATAAAATTGATTCCAATTTGGATTCTATTATAATCATACATCAAACTATCAAGGGCCCCTCCCCATTGTCCATCAGTGTCTCCTCACTAGTGAAAAATTATGTGAACTTATACCTCATTCCTAACCTCCTAATATCTACCTACCCCATGGTGTACCACCATACTATCACTACTACCCCTATCCATGGGATCCACATATTGATCATCTAGAAGATCCCCAAATACCACTATGAATTGTATTCTCAAACACTAATATAAATCCTTGAGTCTATCTAGTGCCTCTCCAACTTCTGGTTGGGGAACATTCATAAAGAACCATTGTAAATGCCCCATTTTTCTACAATAATGTAACTCCTTTAATAGTTGATTATAATTTGGATTAATATTACCTAACTATCACTACTCAAAAAATAACCATAAAGTATCTAATTCCTTCTATCAAAATATATACTCTCAGATATAGTATTAGAAGTATACTGGCTAGGTATCCCACCCTCTATTAAGTTCTTTTCATAGATGAGGGTTGGGTATACTATAATGGTAAAAGATTTAAGAATAATATATTCACTTTAACTCATATAGGATGAATTATTCCATTCTAAAAAATCCTAACATAGGTACTATCATTACTAAACATCGTATTGAAATGAATTTATCCATAAAATTTTTTTTCTAACACATCACTAATATACCACCTATTTAAGATATATAAACTCCTCATTTATCACCCTATTTAGGGTATTAAGGAAAAACTAATCATAGAAATGATTTTTAAATTATTTTCAGAATATCTCCTAATGTTTTCCTAAATTAACCTCTATATCCCATAAATGTTTGGTTAGTACCCATTATATATGTGTCACAAGCTTCACCCTTTGATCATCATGAGCCCAAATATAGTAAAATATATGATAAATTGACTATGTCCTGAAATCCATTCCCTATGCACCTCCTCCGCCCAAAAATAGGGTTTTATGTTGCATCTATAACTCTATAGTAAGGTCATACATGAATGGATAATCCCTTTAAGCCCCATTTTTGATCGACTAAATAGGTTAGATCAATCCCACTCAGAGATACTACTCTATAGGAGGTCCTAATTCCACTTTTAGTGGATTGTGCTCATCCCCACACTCCTGGAACTCAAATAAAGGCCATAAAAGATAGATATAATGAAAATGACAATTCACAACTCAATATATATCTATCTTATCCCTTTATATCAAAATTTAGGAAAAAATATGAAATGTGTCCTACTACTCTATACACGCCATAACCATATAAGGGCTCTATTTAACTTGGGCATCCCCACAACCAACTTACCCACTCTTAAGGTTTGATACATAATATATGTATGGTACATATAATCAATCATCTTATAAGAATCATATGAAATTTCTTAAAAATAATTCTTATTTATTTAATACTTCATTAATAAATTATATAAGAAAACACTATTTAACTGATTATTGAAATTTTAATCAATTGAACCTCTTTCATAACTAGTTTATTAATCACACAGATTCATATGAATTCCATATAAACATACATACAAAATATGATGCATAAACACACACCGTATTTCCACCCAATTCCAAGGGTAAAAAAATAAACAATAGATCACACACCATATTTATAATATTATAAAACTCAAAAAAATGAATCATAATCCCACTCCATGATAACTTATACTTTTATCATATAAGTGTTATCTTAGCACAACCAAAGATTCCATCCCATGTTACAACCAGTAAAATATCTATCTATTAAGTCCTTAATAGTAAATAAAATCAAAATAAGGATTCGAAACTAATTTATAATATTCCTAACCTAGTGAACCTGAATAATACACAAGATGGGTCATTATATGACCTTAGGCATGCCTACTCAAATATAAAAGGTTATTGACTTGTGGGGAGGGCCTATCAATACCATGGAGAGACTATACCATCTATAAAATAAATATAAAAATAGGGAAATTATTGAAAACCATCATCCAAAATATAATTCCATAATATGGATATTACAATGATAAATCATTCATAACAACAAATAATATACTATAACAAAATATAAACCTAATATAAATGTCATAAAAGTCATTAACCAAATGAAGGATCATCTGATGGGTCAATAATATGAAAAATATAACCCAAAATAAATAAAATAAATGTGATATAAACAAAATAGTGTCTAAAGATCCATCAATATTTGTCTCCTAATCCAAGCTTCTCATCCCCAACTCAACCATCGATCATAATGACCTTTCCCTCACATGTATCATAGACCATGAACTCTAAAAAACCACCAAATAATATGTGTATATTTTAATAAATATACCCATTAGTTCGCCAATACTTGTGTCCCTAAATATATAAAATATATATATGGGTTTATGCATAGTATGAAATGATATAAAAACAAATATAAACTTAACCAGTGATGGATCATTGACTTATAAAAGCCACATGCATGAGTAACCCTACTTGATTCAATAAGTTTTGGTGTGGGATAATCATTCCTGTTGTTTGATTATAATAATAGGTTCAACATTTCTTTCCTTATAAATAAGACTTTAGTGAAGGATTTATCACTATAACAAGAAACCATAAGTTAAAGAGTTATCACTGTATCAATAAAACATAGCTAAATGATCTATCACCTCATAAATAAACTAATATGTGAATGTGATATCACCATATAAATAGATAATAGGTTAGTGACTTAATTAATAAATAAAAAACATATGAAGAATTAATCACAAAAATCCCTCATGTAGAACACTCACACTACACAAATTACCTCACTAGAAAAATAGCACCTACTAGGATACCCATGCCCTGAGTGTCGTAAACCCATTTAAACTTAACTCAATACTAGAAGCCTTTGTAAAAACTTAGGATCACACATTATCATAACTATCATAAGGCTTAATCCATAATTATACTAATCATACATAAATCCTCAAACCAAGATAACTTGCCACAATCTTATCACATATACCAACTTCCCATCATCAATGAATGTTAAAGAACACCTCACAGGGACCCCTGGTTCAAATCATATAGATGGAAACTCATCATGAGTTCTAAATTCCTGTTATATAATAAATTTTACAAATGAAAAATGTCCTTAATCATCCATGTATGTAGAAACCTTAACCCGGATCGCATGAACGACACCTAATATGAGGAAAAACATACCTCATGAATGCATACCTATATATGAAAGGTTACTAAATAGAAGTAAGGGTTAAGAAGATGATAGTGGGGAGAATATAAACTATATATAACTAATTATAAACAATAGTAGTAGAAAAAAATTACAAGTTAACACATCAATATCTGGAGTAAAATAATAAATATACCACATGGTATGTAATGTAAATATATATAATTTCATGCTAGTCATAAATATATAATCTATATTTATCATGGTTAGATCACATACAGACAAATACAAAAAGATCAAAACAAAACCAACATGACACTAAGAATCTACCCACACAAACCTCAAAATCTATCCAGATAACATTCATACAACCATTGCACCTCTATCTAGCTATTCATTAATCATAAGGACCCTTACCTTGCCTATACAATGAGACAAGAAGTCTTCCTGCATATCGAAGGGATTTTATAGGGTGTGACTATGAACTCAATAGGACACCACTGATTATGTCCCATGATAATACCCACATGCAGATGGGTGTACAAAAAGTAAAAAAATGATATCAAATATAGTCAACATAACCCAATCTAACTCATTATCAACTAGAACTGAGTGAGCACCCAAAATTTTTTATCCATTGTAAGAGTGGGATGATATACCCATCATCTATACACATCCTAGTAGAATAATGAATCATTGTAATCCCATAAATAAGAAACATGTCATCTCTTTACCCATTGACTCATAGTAAATTATACATCACCAAACTATATTCTATAAATATCCTCTAAACATTATGGATCAATGGCCTCAAATAATTCCACACGTAGTGAGGATTACACTCATAACTAGTGACATAATCACCCCTCAATTCTCATGGATACTTATGGTATATCCAGAATCTACTTCTATGGAAAACATCATCAACCTTGACTACTTTTATATGAAGTATTCCACTAATTATATAGTGTTTAACACCACCCTATGGGCCCTTCTGTATACAAAAACTAGTAGAAAAAAGTATATTGGGTATTAGGTTTTTAACATCGTTTATTAGTAATATACATCAAAATATAAATAGGGAAGGTTTTAACATGTATTATTGAATAAACAATGTTAAAACCCACTTGTAACGTCAATTATTAGATAAATAATTTTAAAACCTTTTATGTGTGGTTTTTAACATTAGTTATCAAATAACCAATATTAAAAGTTGATTTTTAACATTTATTATGGTATAACTAATATTAAAAAAAATATTAAAAAATGTGAGTCTATATTTTCCCTTCATTCGTTTGATGTAAAATTCTCCCAAAACCTAATCTTTATTACTCGTGAATGAGCTCCATTTTCTTCCTTTGGTCATATTTCCCTATTGTATCGAGAAAATTTTTATCTTCCAAAGACATGTTTCATCATCCCCAGTTGTATTATTTCTTCATATTATGTATTTCATTTCTCTTAGATGAATTTATTCTTCCTTATACACATTCCACTATACTCTTCCACATTAATCCTCTTTCATTTATCTAATAATGTTTGTCACAGATCTACTATCAATATCCCTGTTATTTGTGTGTTTTAAATTTTTATTTTATCTACTACTATCTTCTCAATTATATGTACATTTTATTCTATTTTACCTTTTTTTAATATTTATTTTTTGTTTTTATATGTTAATGAGTTTATATTGTATTTATGTTTAAAATTAACTATTAACTTTCTTGTATTTATTTATGTTTAAAATTTATTGTTTAATTTGTTTTCATGGATCTACAGTCGATATGACCATTATTTGTTTGTTTGTTTTTTTATTTTTCATTTATTTTTATTGATTCATTATTTAAATGTTTTATTTTTATCTATTTATATATAATTTTAATCTATAAATTTTCAATTTATACATGTTTATATATTTATATGTTTTTATATTTAAATGATTTAAATTTAAACATTTTAAATTTATCTATTTATCTATATGTTTAAATATTCTGATTTTTTCATATTTTTATACTTTTCATTATTACTTTACGCAATTAATAGATTATAATTGGATAAATTCATGAAATATTAGTGATGAATATAATAAAGGGTTTTATAATTTATTTTAATTTTCAAAATGAAATCTTGAAATCAAAGACATGTTTTTCTATTCTTGTGTGAAATGCTTGAATATGAGAAAGTAAAGTTACAAAGAAATCAAAGACCGTATAATTTTTTATGGTTATAATCATAGTTTTAAATGTTGGATACGGAATGGTAAAATAACAAAAAAATTAGGATATAACATTTATTAAGATATTTAGTATGAGATAAGGGATTTTATTTATAAATTAATTCATGATATAGGCATTAAAGACATTAAAAAATGGTAATTATTGAATAATTTAATGGATATGATGAAAACCCATTTTTCTTGAATATAATTTAATTTATAGTGCTATCATAATTAGTGATATTTGTTAACATAAAAAAAATAAAATATTTGGGGTGGAAAAAAAGTTCACAGCATTACTTGAACTTTTAAAATAATTACATCCAAGAGACAATGTGCTTCTAAAATCCAAATATTATGTAAAAAATATTATTTATAATGGGACTGTTATATAATAAAATACATACTTAACCCTCCTATTTTTTACAATATAGGAAATCAATATGTTATCTTTTAATATATCCTCATTTGAATCATTTATTTTCAAATTAAAATAATGCAAAGTGATTGAGATGGAATATAGATGAGTGAGTATTTGATGGAAATTTGTGTCACCATTTTGATTCACCATAATGGAAGTGATTTTATCAATAATTTCCTAATTTTTTAAATTAAGTTATAAATATCATAATGGGTTTGTGCATAGATGGAATGAATCCATATTGGTTCCTCAGTAGCTAGCATAATTTATGGCATGCTATCTTGGTAGTTTACAACTTTTCTCCAAAAATATATATGAATAACAAATATAATATGATGAAATTGATGAATTATGGATCAAGGAAGCTTGGAAATTAAATTTAAGTTTATATTTCATTATTTATTGATGCTTTAGAATTTTTATGGGAGATAGGTGTTAAGGTTTTTGATTTAAAAAATAAAGAGTGTCTTATTTTTTATTTCCATATTAATGTTAACTATAAATTAATTTCTTACATATAAAAACTTATATGGAAACATTGTAAAAGGAAATAAATCTTTTCAAATTTGAAAAAATAGAATTTATACCACCAATTGAAAAATGATAGAAATATATTTTACATGGTTCATCAGAGATTTTTTCAAATGGATTGACCTTATAGAAGATTAAAAAAGGAATTTAAAGTTTTAAAAAATAGGATATTTCACTGAAACCATTTTTAAATTAATAATATTTCAAAAAGTTGAAAAAAATTGATGTTGCATTTGGGAAGGTACAAATTTTTAGTTATCACAAAAAATATATGGATGAAATGGTCAATATTATTCATTCTACCATATTAGATATTTTTTAAGGTAAAATATAAAATTGATGTAATACATTCTGAGAAGAAAATATGTGATAGTTTGATTGGAACTATTATAGCCCTAAAATTAAATACAAAGGATGAACTTTATTAATTATTGAACTTAATATCTATGGGAATAAATTTGGAGTTATCTCTAACTATAAAAGGGAAAAAAGTAACATATTTTCTTCTATCTTGTCATATGATAAGAAAGTGTGAAAGATTAAAATATATAAATATCTACATGGTATTAAAGTAACTTGTGGGTATTGTTAAAATTTGAAAATATTGGTTTCATTAAATTATTTGAAGTTAATATGAAACAAATCTCAAAACAGTCATATATTTAATAAAAAAATACTACTAGTTTCACTTCTTAGAATTTTTCTGATGTTTGCAAGAAAATCAATCATCAATTTGAGATACTTTTTTAATTCCATTTACAATAATTTCATGGATCCAAATTTGTTTATTGCATTAGATAATGAATCTTTACTCATACTTTGTCAATAGAAAATTTATTTTCCACCATTAGGTTTTTCATATAATGGTTTATTTGATGATAAATGTTTTATGAGGGGTAAGGATATGTGTTCCTCTGTATTTACATTGGATTTATTTTTTTGAAATATTTCTTAAAATAATAATGGTATATGATAGAAATATGCATCAAATAGAGGCCTAAATAGTTTAATAATATATATATATATAAGGAGGTTATTGTGTTTTATACTAACTACATGGATTAAGTAGAGCACATTGGTCTCCCTATATCTAAGATTATGGAATTCAATAGTGAAGGTAAGGGGATTCATGAGTTAAAAATAAAAGTTAATTGCACATGGTAAGGTGAACATGCACATTTATACATTTTAAAAAACATAAGTGAGGTCAAATTATATATATCATCACATAATTATAAATTTAAGATATAAATTCCAAAAAAGAAATGAAAAGTGTCTGATGAATGAGTAAAAAAAATATTTGTTTCATGGATTTAGGAGAAAGTCAACCCTGATTCTTCTACATCAAAAACCTTTAAATGGTTATTTGTGGTGCCATGTATTAATGTAATAACATGGTCATATTTTTAAATTAATGGTTACACATTTTATATAAAAGATCAGGTAAACAAGTTTTCCAATCAAAATAATGGATTATTTTTTTTCTAAAGAAATTAATTTTTCTAGATCAAAAGATAAAACTCCAATTTCTACATCAGCATATTTTAGACTTTTTGATGATATATGATAATTTATTATATTAAATCTAAAGTAATACTATTTAATTGTGAGTTCTTTATGAAAATTATGGATTTAAATATGTTGATTTCAAAAACATTAATGGTAAACAAGAACCATTTACCATGGAAACACGTGTAAAATGCTTATTTTTTGTTATTGACCAATCAAATGTCCATTGGTACATCATTTTTCATGGTAAAAATTTTATTTTGGTCATTAGGATGTTAATTATGTGGTGGAATTATGTGAGTTTTATTCATCTGTTGCATGATTATCTAATGATAATAATGACTGTGATATAGATATATTTTATGCTATATGAAATGATCATATAGAAGGTATATGGTAAAACACTCTGTTTCACTCTTAATTAATCAGTTAAATAATTATTTTTTAACTTCAATGTGTAAAAACTCTATTTTTTAAGTATTATATTTAAATCTATATATGTTGATCATTTCTATAATTTTTTATTACATTTTATATTCATTAGTTTTAGTTAAAAAAATTGGTTGAAGAATCTAAATATGTTTATTGTTTTCATGAAACATACACAAGTAAAAATGGTATATTTTTAACTTGGATATTTAAATATATATATGTTGACTATTTATACCATTTTTTTAATAATTTTTATATTCATAAATTTAAATTAATATTTTTTTGATTTAAGAAGTCCAGTGTCATTATTTTCTTATGAAATTTTAAAATTTAAATAAAATACTATTTTATAACTTGGGTATTTAAACCTATGTATTTTGATCATTTTTGTTAGTTTTTTAATTATTTTTTATATTAAATAGTTTTAGAAACACATTTTTTTGTTGAAAAAACATGACATCGTTATTTTTTGGGAAACCTACACATGTAATTACACTAGTTTTTTACCTTGGTTATTTAATTTAAAAAATTTGATCATTTCTATGACTTTTTTATTAATTTTTATATTTATTAGTTTTAGTTACACTTTTTAAGATTATAGAAACCTAACTCCATTATTTTGATATGACTATTTCTTTAGATTCATCATTTTTCAGATTGATATAATTTGTTTTTGGTTATTAGGAATCAATTTTTTACATCAAAAAATACTTTATTTTTAATAAAATACAAGTATATCGAATTTCATTACATTTATATATTTAAATGATGGTCACATAGGTATAGTAATATTTAACAATGTTGGTGTTGTTTTTTTTATATTAAATATATCTACAATAACTAAATTATTTAATGAAATTAAAATTATATCTTTCATAATTATTTACAACACTAACAATGATCCACCTATGGAATATTCTTATTATTCTCCAAATAATATGATGCCCATAGTTTGTAGATGTGTGATTACATGTTTACTAAAAAAATAACTTGATCATGGGGATTAGAGGTACTAAATTGAATTTGAGGATAATAATAAATCATTTTTCAAAAATACAAAGTAGTTTTTGAGTTATATGGAAATGGAGTGCCATTGTATGAATAGAATTTTATATCTTGATTGGGGGGTATCGACCAGAAACAAAAATATTATTTGATGGAGTCTATAGTGATAAAATATCTCAAATAATATTTTTTCAATTCATCAAATATTTTTTATTTCATATGATTAATATTTAATCAATTCAATTATATATGACATTTTACTTCAAATATATGAAAACAATTAGGAATAGGTGGATATATTGTTCACAAACTAGATGGGGGAATTAAAAATAATTGACATCAATTTTTATTTTTAGGATAGAACAAAATTAAAATCCATGACTAAAATATTCTTTTTAGATGCAGAGACATGGGATAAGTTTGTCAGTGGTCTGTGTAATGAATCCATTATAATATGAAAATTATTTTATATAAAATATATTTGTGACATTGATAATTTTTTAATTAATGAATTATTTATTTATTCATAAAATAGATCAATAATATAATGTATACCCTCATAATTTTTCATGTTGAGGGTATCATCTACCATAGGAGCACATTATTGCTGAAATGTTTGAAGAATTAAGATACAAATAATATAGCAGGTTTTTAGTGGTTCAATTCATCCCTTTATCTCCTCCTAAATGAGTATGGTTTTGGAATTAGTTAGTAACATATTTTAAACCACTATATAGGAGTATAAATACCACACAACAAAATGAATGTTAAGGTAAGGTAATTTCATCTCAATTTACATTTCATTGAGACTTATTTCTTATTATGCACCAATTCACTTTTATTTGGTGTATATACTACCATTTTCATATTATATCATGAATACCCTTATTTTAATGATATTATAAATTTCATTTAACATCATACCTTTCTATATATTATGATTCAAATGTTTTAAAGTGGTATGCGACACTTTGGAATGTTTAAATATTATTCTCCTCAAGATTTTTCTTAATGATTATCTTTGAAATATCACTTCCTTTTGTGATTTTTAACTTTATCTTGAAACATTCACTTTATTGTAATCATTTTTCATTGTAAATTTACTTGAATATCCATATTATCATACAATGGATATTAGTATTTCCTAAACCATATACCATTTTACATACGGTGTATACTTTGACAGTTATTTGATTATATGGGGAAATATTGATAATTCCATATTCTTTATTCAATATGGATATTTTATAAGGAATATTATTTATTTCAACTATTATAAATGATTAATTATTTGAACATGTTATTATAGGAGGATCCTGAACTTTATATAACTCCTCGATGCATCGCTAGGTTCTCATGAGACAAATAAGTTGGCCAAATTAAATGGGTTTCTATCCATAGTTATAAACTATATTGTGAAAGGTCTTGATGGCATATGTTTTAATGTGCCTTAGACATTATGTCCATTAATAAATCATTTCCCTAATTTATTTTTAGTTATTATTTATCCATGAGATTTTGTGTTGAGATTTCTATGGATGTAATTCATTCTCAGTTTATTGATTTATGGCATGTGTTTATATTTCTTGCCTTTCCATATTAATTATTCCTTATCTAGTTATGTAAATGAAAAGTGTGTTCAGTTATTTAACTTTCTATATAGATTTATTCATTATTTCTTCCATTGTATTTACCATTAATGAGCATTCGATCTCACCCTTATTATTTTTCTTTCCCCCAGGTTATGAAGAAGAGAACTTTAAATAAGCTTTCAAGGATGCAGTTTATTTCATTTTATTGTATAGCATGTTTTGTTTTATTTTATCAATGTATTGTGGGTATAATGTATGTAATCTATCTTTCCAAGACTACTAAACTAATCATTCCTTTAGGATTTTATTCCTTGTAATCATGCCAATGTAATAAAATAATGCACCGGCTCTGGGCTTCTGGGGTTGGGGTGTTACGTCCAAACCTATCATTAACAGAATTGATAATAGAACTAACCTTATTAGTGTCAATATATCACAGGGAACCCAAAATGGTCCCCTAGTACTTGTAATAAATAAGACACCATACATATGGATCCTCTATAACACCCAAACTTCATGACAAGTCTATCCCAAACCCCCTCAACCAGCCTCTTTGGCACACAACCAACCCTCAATCAACACTACACCCGCATGGTCAGCCTCAATGGTCCCTTAGAACCATATCAACCTATAATCAGTGGAACATGGTCATAATTGATATCCTATGATTTTATCCTAGCTTAAAGTCTCTAACTAAACTAAACCTCAAGAAACTGGGTTTATAACCCATCCAAGTTACTACTTGGTCCTATCTTCCGGGAACCATTTGGATAACCTTAAACTAAAACCCTTAGAATTTACCAATAAAATTCCTCAAAAAATAGCATAACCCTTACCTAAGTCTCATACCACACCTCCCTTGGGATAGCTCTCAAACCAAAACTTCAAGGGAAATATCCCACCAAACCTCTCCCAACCCAAAACCTCTCACCAATAGACTCTAAATGGCATGAATTCCTTATCATCACATCCTATATAGAAAAATAATTATAATGGACTACTCAAAATTATACTTCTGGATCAATGGAAATAAAATAAGAAAAAAACCTCCAAGGGGAGAGTACATGGAATTTACCTTCTATACACAGTGCGTACACCCAACATCCCTCTCTGGTTATATACCCCAACCTATCCTGGAATGTACTTCCCAAGTATATGGAGTGTATCCATTATAAATGGCATGTAACCCACATGAGGTTCCTATACATGTTTCTTAATTGGCCTATGGAAAAATACCCCACATAAGATCTAACTGTATACCACACATGGGGTCTAGTAATATATTCTACACGACCATGTGGCCTCACATGGGGCATCTGGATGAGTACTCGGCAACACCCTGAGTCACCTTACATGGAATTTCTAAATGGACACATGTCATGTAGTCATTATATTCTACTCTACACTACCATGAAGAACACATAATATGTGTTCTCAGAACTGCATGTCACGTAGATGAGTTTCTTGAACACAAATCCCCTGCAAAACTCTCAAAACCCCCATCTCTCCCCAAAACACTTCTCATAATCCATCAGGTCACTCCCAAATTCCCATAATATACCTTTAAAACCAAAATATATATATATATATATATTTAAATGGTAAAGTGGTGAAAAAAATAATCAACTAACCTCACAGTGAAAATGTTGAATCTTTGAGCCTAGATTCATGCTCGATATCTGCTACACCTCGATCCAGATATTCTCTAGATCCCAGCAACAATCCCATATCCCTCTCCTTCTCTTGGTCACATGAAATAAATGGGATAACCCCTCACCCTCTCAGAATAAATTGGAAGAAAAATGGGGGGAAAATAGAATAAAAATAAAACAAAAGGAATATAAAAGAAAAGAAAACACCAAATTAAAGGTTTGACCCAAGTCCCAGAACTCGAAGTGCGTTTATACCTCACCTAGTTAAAACCCCCATTTTAGACCCAAATATAAATTCATAATTTCAGTTTGAGACTCCATTCAAAGATATCATTGATTGAACCTACATAAATAATTAATATTTATTAATTAAATATTAAATATTCCATAAAAATATGACTGGATCAAAATTCTACCAAACTCAAACCCCAGAGTAAACAATATATTCTAAGACCAAAAAAATGGTTATAAAATTACTTTAAGCCCATATTATAAGGTAAATTACCATTTTTATCCTCAAAACATATGGAAATAAAAATTAAATTTTACCTTTATTTTCTAAACATGTAATGACACAGGTCATTGTAATATCTCAACCATAACACTTATCACCCCCATGAATCCTAGGATGTCAATTAACCACCAAGATTTCACCCTAATTTTATTGTCAAAACCCATACTCCACCTGCACACTCACACCCAACACCACCTCGACCGTCTACCAACCGATATCACAAATCTATGACTCTTCCAATATGAGGGTCACTCATTCAAAACCGATAAGATGATCTCAACCATAAGAGTATAATTATCATCACCCCATAACTAGATCACTAGCCTCCATAGCCCACACTCTATCCTCTATTGAATGCAATAATTGTACATGGCATACTCTCTCACATCGGAGTGCCAACCTGAAACACCAACCACCACCCATTATCATTTCACTAGAAACGACATCCTCTATGTTCAATAATCCACTTATAATGAGGATAACATCCCAAAATTTCTAATAGTGTACTCCCTTCCATATGGATTCCTTTACACCACTCCTTAAGAATTGATCTCAATAGATCTATTTCCCCTAGTGGACAGCTCAAGAAGGGGGTGAATTGAGCTTCCAATAAAAATTTATATTTAAAAACAATTTAATACAAAACCCACAATTTATAAAACAACCCAATTAACTAAAACAATAGAAATATATAATTTTCTATTTTTGAAATGTTTCTCAAATGCTTGATCACAACCCAGTTAGAACAATATTAAAATCACTTTAAATTTTGAAACAAATCTAATCACATCAAATACAATATATAAATTACTAATTAAATATAACTATCAAAGTATTGTTTTAACTAATATTTTTAGAAAAATAAACTATTTTTAAAAAAAATAAGAAAAAACTAAATAACTCATAGTAGAAATAAATACAAGAGGTTCAGTCTCAAGCTGATACCTAATCCTCTCAACTTGATAATAGCCTGTCACCAATAACATTTATTAAACAATAAATAAATCCAAAACTCGAATTGATTTTTATATTGTAGGAGATTGTGCTCAAAAATATAAACAAGTAAAGCAATCACAACTCAAAAGTAAACAAAAATAGAGAAGAAGACAAAAGAATATGAAAGTGTTTATGAATTTATATTTTTTTGATCAATAATGAGATAATTAGAAATGATATCCTTATTATATCATATTATTGTTAAATTTATCCTTGAAGTCACTTTGAACAATCCTCTTTAGTAATTCCATAAAGTTTTGGATTTCATATGAAAAATATAGTGTTATTGAAGGCTATAAAGTTAGAACTTCTGTTATCTACATTCTACATACGCAACTATCCATGGTTAATGATTTTACATCACATTGTGTATGTGAGGTTCCTTGGATTTATATCCTTTTAGAAAACTCTAATTATCTATTATAGGATAATAAAAAAATAAATCCTCATAATGAGCAGGCAATCCAAGAACAATGCTAAATTTTTCTTCAATGCTTCTAAGTAGACATTTAATAATAATCATTCTTGAATACTTGTATAAACCAACTCTATAATTTTCATTAAATTACATAAAATATCTATTGTAATTTGATTTAAATTTAATCTCAAATAGTAATGGAAGTACAAACCTCAACAAAAGTAGATGTCAATAGAAACAGATGCCTCAACGTAAGAAGATCTTACTTCAAGGTAGAAGATTATGATTTATGGTAGTAGACTGTTAGAGTGGATTTAGAACTCACTTAATTGTAAAAGACCTCAGATAATAGTAGTAAAATTCATCTGATGGTAGAAAACTTGTTCTAATGGAAGAATATTTTGTTTAGTGATAGCACAAGTCTTTCGGTGGTTGCATAATTCAACTAACTGTAGCAGGCTTCGTATGATGGTAGAATACTTCCTATGATGGTAGCATGACTTCTTATAATATAATCAATATTATTATAGCTCTATAATAACTTCTTATAATAGAATAAGGATCCTTAAAATGGTAATAAGAATATTCTAACTGAATCATGATCCTTCAAATGGTAGTAAGAAACTTCTTCTAGTGGTAGAAAGTGTAAACTCATGATAGAATCTTTAAAATGATAGTAATAGCTTGAAACTTAGAGAAACTTTATATAAGATCTATAATTATGAAGTTCTATCATTCATCACATAAATAGTTAGTAATAAAGTAATCATGATTTGTGAGTATTAAAATAAGTAATTATTGGACTAATCCAACAATCTTCCCATTTTTTATGATCACAAATAATGGTTGAAAATAAATTTAAAACAATAGTTTAAAAATATTTTTTAGTGTATAATAAGGTTTCAAAAAAATATGAATAAAATTATATATAGTATCCCTTTTCATAAAATCATTAAAATAATACTTTACAGTCTAAAAGGTTTCTATAAAATAGAATAAGAACATACATGCCACGTATATTCTTCATTTTAGGATTATCAAAATGGAATAAAAGTATGGCACATAAAAACTAAAGAATAAAAAAACACTAAATTTTCATTCATATCAAAGTCAAAATATTACATGATAAAAAATAAAAATATCCCTATCAGATCCTAGTAAAATTTTGAGTTATCCTCATCCTAAAGGGTGGAAGGATAAATGTGGGATTTATCTTTTCCATGAACTGGAGTAAGAATAGAGGAAGAGGTTTCATGAGGTGCATGAGCCCTGAAGACAATGCCTAATTCAACTATTAAAAGCTACATCACTGCCTCAATTGGTGTAAGACAAAAAAAACTCACTACTATGGGAGTAATCTGAACTAGATCTAGAAGAGGAGATAAAACTAATGCAGCCATAGGCATAATATCTAGACCAATCATAACAGTCCTAGTAGTATAAAGATAAGGTTTCATTAGCTTAACAAACTAGAAGATAACTCTGCCATCATGCTTCATTACTTGAAATAATTATATCTTTTCTTCTATAAAAAATTTCAATAAAGTATCTATAACCTTTAACTTATTCACTTGATCCTTGAAGGCCTTAGTGATAGGAGTAATTATATGGTTTTTATTCAAAAACTTAAAATGGGATTTGAGATTATTTTTGGTGAAAATATTAGACAAGTAATACTTTATAGATTTAGAAATGATATTTATGTCATCCCTATCATCATTTAGGCCTTCTTTAATAATATTATAAATATGATCACCATGGGACTTTATCTATCACAACTCTTCTTTATGGGAAGAATAATAATCTCTAAACACATTCTAAAAATCTTCTTAGACAATTCTCTTTACCAAGTTAGCATCAAAAGGAGAAGTTTAAAAATGAGGTGTAGCTCTAGAAGAAGAGGAACCAACTATAGAAGAAGGAGACTCAAGTTTCCCAAGAAATATCAAATATCTCTGAGTAAGTTCCACCCTCATGTCCTCCAATGAAGACTGAATATCACCAATGTGCTTAGCCAGCTTTTGATTCTCCACTTCTAAATTTCTAATCCAGAGAAAAAGATTAGGTTATATATATACCGCAAAAAAGAGAAACCATAAAATATACATCATTCAATTTAATAGATTTATCCTAGGAGATATAAGACTTGAGAAAATCACCAAGATCATCCTTAAAATATCTAAATCATCTTAGGTTGGGAAATGGGAGTGAGGAGAAGTAGGAGGAGGTGAAGACCTCTCTTGTCTAGGTGAAGGTGCAGCATGATCATGAGAATATCCTTGACCATCATCCTCAACATTATCATCCACAGTATTCATTAAATGTGGAAATTCTTCCTCATCATGCACTAAATATCCAACTACTTACTCATATCTAGTTATCACAACTAAAGGAAAAGGATCGAGAATCTCAGCCTAATTGATTATTTCAACCAAATATCTCTTAATATCCCTTTGAATAAAAGGGATGGTAGGTCCACCATGCTTAGTTGGACTGCCTCCATCATCACCATCATCATCAGAATCTAAATAATCAAAACCAAGAACTACTGATCTTGGGAACTTCACCCCCTTAGTTATTGCATCCCTTGTATCTGATATCATTATGCTTCCAAAAACTTTTCTCACATAGTGAGCATGGGGGTTACTTTTGTAGTCACTACTTACAATATTTCTAGGCTCAGAGATAGATATGAAGGTATTAGTGTCCTAATCCTTATCTTCCCCATAAACATCATATAATGAATATTTTGATAGTATAATCACATCTTCTAGACTTTTATAATTAGATCCCTCAAAGGAAATAGTAGTAGAAACCTCGGTATCTAATAACTCGGCATCTTCCAATGATCTTTCCTCATAAGAAATAGAAATAGGAGAATAAATAGGTATATAAGAGACATTATGACTTCTCATTGTATTAGGGTCACTCCCAACTTCAACAAATACTACAAATGATTATTCATTCTCAACCTCAGTATTGGATTCATCCACTTCTTCATCTAAAGTATATTCCACAACCTCATATCATTATAAACCATGATTGACCAAATCCCTAGGTATTATGGGGTTCTTCAATAGATTGAAAATTTTATAAATTATTTCACTATCCACAACCCATTTCTTTATCTAGGTATTCCAATTAACCTTCATCCACCTATAGGTATCTTATATTAGACAGAATCCATCATATTGAATGATCTTTTATTATCCTTTAGGAACAAGTCCTCTAGATTTCAACATGGTTGAGATCAAACTAGGATAAACTAAGGAATGTTATCTAGAGGTATCCTTACACAACTCCATTATATGAACCATAATATATATTCATAGATTTATCTTAGATCATATCTTAATAAGATATAGAAAGAAAACATCTTGGAATCTCATAACACTAAATTCCCCCTTCTTGGGAAATAACATATGTTGGGTGAAATTGAAAATAATTATATTCTCTCCATAAAGTTCCACAGTAACCTATCTTCTTAGGTTACTATCTTTAGTTATCTCCTGAATATATTCTTCAAAAACAAACTCAGTATGTCTGATAAGATAAATCATTGGTAATCCTTATAAACTATTTCCTAGAGAACTCCCAAAGTCTTTATTAAATCCTTATTTTCACTAAAATAAAATTTGGAATTCAAATAGAAAACATGGACCAATTCATGTTAGAATGTCCATTCATTCTTGGAGAACCAAGTTTTCTAACCCTACTCTTGAACTACTCTCCACACTAATGATATACTAGATTCTAACCAAGCTACATCCATTTATTTCTCAGAAAAAATTATTCAAGATTATAGATGGGTATTCCATGGATCAACTAATATACTATATTAACCCTTGGATTTATTACATAGTTGTGGTTCATCTAGAGAACCAAAAACGAGAGTGCATTTCAACTTCACCATTGTATCAGATACTCTAAGGTTTGAAGGAAGAAGTTTAGGTTCAAAAGATAAAGGGAGACGAAGTTTGAAAGGTGCATGAGAGAATATGGTTGATTCAAACTATAAAAAGGTATTTTAATCATCTGGGGAACAAATATATTTTATAATATAAATGGATTTTAATTTGAGTAAAATTTAAAACTTAAGAGTTATGATAATAAAATTATACATGGTAGAAAAATTCATGAAATTGTGTCCACGGTAGCACCCAATGGTACCATCCAATGGAATTAACCACTGGTAGCACCTAACAATGTCATTTAATGGTATCGTCTGACTGTAGCATTAGAATGGTAGTACCCACTGGTATCACCTAAATGGTAGTACCCACTACTATCATACAATGGTAGCACATAAATTATGACTTAACTCTACCAGATTTAAAAATAATTAAGGAAATAAAATATTAATAAGAATACCAATCTCATATATGATATAGCTTAATATCTCAATATGTAAAAGCTTTGTAAAAATTTCATCAAGATAATGTTTAGTGCCAATGAATTTGAGAGTCAAATCACCCTTTTTAAAATTATCTCTCAAAAAGTGTTTTCTTATATAAATGTGCCTTTTCATTGAATAAAATATCATATTCTTAGAAATTTTAAAATCACATGTGTTGTCATAGTTTATAGGGAGATGTATAAACTAATATCCATAGTCTATAAATGTGTGTTTCATACATAGAATTTGTACAAAGTAACTTCATATAATTATGTATTAATATTTATCAGTGGATAATGAAATAGAATTAATCTTTTTACGACACCATGACACTAGAGAATTTTATAAAAATTAACATATTCTAGAAGTATTATTTCTATATAACTTTCATCCACAAAAATATCAATCTTAATAACTAACTACCTCAAAGTCTTGTCCTTTAGAGTAAAACAATCCAAAATTAATTGTATTCTTATGGTATTTAAAAATTATTTTGACATTATTTAAATAATATTCCCTAGGTTATGATTGAAAATTAGCACACACACACTATATATAATATCAGGTTGGCTATTTGTTAAGTAAAGTAAAATTCCAAACATACCTCTATAAATGGATTAGTCAAATGGTTTTCTATTTTCATCAAGATCCAATTTATAGGTGGTGATCATTTGAGTAAAACATACTTTTGATTTATCCATTTCAAAATGTTTTAAAATATTTTTATTTTACTTTAGATTTAAATAATTCCTTATTTATTTTGAAAATTTTGAAAACCAAGAAATCGTTTTAGTTTACCCATAAAACTCATTTCAAATTCATTTTGAATTGTTTTTGAAAATTCAGTATATAAATTTATTAAAGAACCAAAAATAATATCATCAACATATATTTTTTCAACCAAAACATATTTTGAAGTTATTTAAATAAATAAAGTGGTGTCATCAAAACCTTTTGTAAAACCATTTGAAATAATAAAAGTGTTGATTGGATCATACCAATCTCTAGGATACTGCTTTAAACCATAGAGTGATTTTTTCAATTTAAAAACATGATTTGGGAAATGTGAATTTGAAAATGAAGAAGTTTCTTCAATGAAAACATCATCAACAATATAACCATTAAAAAAGAACTCTTGAGATCCATTTGATATAGTTTTAAATTTAAATGAGATGCATAAGAAAGAAATATCTTAATGGATTCAAGTCTAGCTATAGGGGAAAAGGTTTCCACATATTTAACACCTTCTTATTGACTACAACCATGTTCCACCAATCTAGACTTATTTTTAATAATATTTCTAAATTCATCATCCTTATTTCTATATGCCCATTTATTTACAATGCTCAAAAAGTATTTGATTCTCTCAACTGATTCACATACTTTGTTCCTTTCAAACCAATTCATTTATTCTTTCATAGACATTACCCAATGTTCATCACTTATTTACTCATTAATGTTATTAGGTTCAAACTATGATAAAAAGTCTTATTGTTCAACCTGGTTTCTAAGTGATCCTTTAGTTTGAGTTCCTTTTCCTAGATCATCAAAAATAACATCTAAAGGATGATACCTATGGGTTTTAATAGTTATAGGTATTAAGGTACTAGTTTATTCTTGGTTTTCCTCATAACTTAGTTCCTCTAAATAGTCTTTACTAGGATATTTTTAAAGTAAATAAAAATCATAATTATTTGTCTTAGAGTTTTTGTTGATATTTAAATTGAACATATCATATTCTAGGTTTTCTACATAAATTTTAGGATCATGTAGATCTATCTCATAAGATGTGACATGAATAGGTTCTTTCACCACCTTTGTTCTTTTATTACAGACTCTATTGGACTTACTGGATAAATAATAAATAAGGAAAAAAATTTCACCACAGTTGGATTAAAAATTATTGATATTATCCTTCATATTGAAAATATAAACTTTGCAGCCAAAAACTTTGAAATAATTTACATTAGGCTTCCTCCCATTCTATAATTCATATGGAACCTTATTTAAAATGGGTCTTATTAAGACTATATTAATTAAATAGGAATATGTATGTACAGATTGACCAAAAATAAACTGGTAGATCATATTCACCAAGAATTGTCCAGGATATTTCTTGAACATTCATATTTCTTGTTTCAACCACCCCATTTTTTTAAGGTTTTAGGGGAGAAGAGAAGTTGTGATTATAACCATGTTTTGAGCATAAGAATTCAAAATCTTTATTTTCAAACTCATTTCCATGATCACTTATCACAATATTAATGGTAATTCCACTTAGGTTCTCTATATATTTTTCATACTTTAAAAAACATTTACAAGCCTCACTTTTGTAATATAGGAAATATTACCATATAAATCTTGAATAATAACCAATGATTACATAAAAATCGTGATTTTTTGCTAAAATTTAAAGTCTAGATAGTATAAACAAGTCCATGTGAACTAGTTCTAGTGGTTGAGAGGTATAAACCTCTTTATTTGGTTTGAAAGAAACTTTATGTTTCTTTCCCTTTTGATAGGGATTGCACACTTTGTCTTTTTGGAAATCTATTTTAGGTAGATCCTTGATTAAACCCTTTTTTACTAGCTTTATAAGAGATTATATATTATAGTGACCTAATATATTATGCCACAAACAAAATTCATGATGAAATACATTTAATTAAGAAACATTTTTGAGAAAATAAGTAATCTAAATCAACTATATAAACATTATCATTCCTAAAATAAATAAATACTAAAATAAACTTGGAATAATAAATCTTACAATCATTATTCTCATACTTGACATGGAAATCATCATCACATGACTGATATATGCTTAGAATATTATATTTTAATCCATAAATAAATAGAACTTTGTAAATTAAACAAGTTTTATAAATTCCAACTTGATCAATGCCAATAATTTTTCCTTTTCCATTGCCACCAAAGGTGACATATTCACCATCCACTTTGGTCAAGTTTTGGAACCATGAAAATTCCCCTATCATATGTCTAGGACACCCACTATCTAGATACGATAGCTTCTTATAGGAACTTTTTAGGCAAGTTTCCTACAATCAATCACATAAAAAATTATTTTGGTACCCAAATCCGATTGGGTCAAAAAAGTTTAGTAATTAAGGGTTTAGGTATCCACATCTGTTTAACGGGTTTATTTAAAGATTTATGAATATACTTAAAATAATTATAAAAATAAACTCTTTTGGTCCATTATGTTCTAGCTATATTGTTTAGTATAAATTTATCAATAGTATTTAAACTAGGAATAAAATAATGTGTTTTCTTTTATATCCATGATGAGAAAAAAAACCTACTCTTAGTTTAAGTACAACATGGAATCCTTGAATTTTATTGAGATATTCAGTTCTTACTGAAAAATCTTAAATATATTTCTTTAGTTGCGCATTTATTAATTTTAAGTCATTAATTTCCATTAGAAGCATTTTTTTATTCTATTTTTCAATAGAATAATCATATTTAACATTAGTATATAAAGCATGTTGTTTATTTAAATTATTATAATTATCTTTAATGTAATTAAAGGTTTCTTTGAGCATATTTAAGTATTCAAATATATCTTCACTAGAAATATCATTTTTATCATGATTTATATTTTCAAAAATATTATAAATAATACTTGTTGCCTCAGGTGTAATTACTATAAAGCACATATTTGACTTATCATTTGAATCATCTCTAGATGAGTCTGGATCACTTTAATTGTCCTCTAAAGCACTCCATGTTACCTTAATTTCCTTCTTATGTTTATTTCCTTTACTCTCATATTTCTTTTTGTCCTTTAATTTTAGACAATAGGGTTTAATGTGTCTTTTTCTCTTACACTAAAAATAGGTAACTTCACCAAAGTTATCATCTTCCATCCAGTTTCCTTTTCTTATAATGCATTCCCTTCAAATTTTATTTCAAAAATAATTTCTTCTTCTTGTAAAGTTTCTTTAATCTTCTTACGAAATGGTTTATTTCTTCATCATTATCAGAGTCACAATCACTTCCACTGGTATTATCTTCTTTAATTACTACTTTGCATTTTGACTAAGATGCTTTGAATGCAATTGACCTTTTGGGTTCAATATCTTCATTATTTACTTTAATCACTTCCTTGTACGTCATTAGTTTTTGTAACAACCCAAACTTTTTAAATGATATTTGTTTCTTGAAAATGTGTGTTATATTATTACACAACAAAAATATATCCCTTTAATAATGAACTGAGTATAATTGAAATGTGACCTTTGGGTTTCGACCGTTATATGACTTTTGATCAATATGAAAGTTAGAATCAATACTCATAATAATAATTTTAATGTTATAGTTGGTATTATAAATATAAATGATAATGGTTAAATTAATACATAAAGAAGAGTCAATGGCATCATCCAATAGAATCGTGTCATACAAAGTCCATTTATTAGAACTTGTGAGGGAGGTAGCATCTTTAGGCTTTACTCTTGAACAATCCCAAGCTGAGCTTCAACATTTTAATCTTGAACAGAATTTCCTATGGGAAAAGTTCAAGTTAGTGAAGATTACCACTCGAGCGATGTTATCCAAGCTGCCCGAAGAGTCTATCACTATCACACACCTTACCCTTAGGTCGTATGCAGGTGCTATAAGGGGTTATGTTTCAAGGCCTTAGTAACATAGAGTGTAAACCCTATGTATTAATAAAATTTTAGTTCCATCTTTTCTATTTTAAGAATAGTTTTTCTTAATAAAATTGAGATGGATTTTGATAAATTTATTTTTCAGACATAATTTGTACTTTTCAAAAAACGTATAATTATTATAATAAACTAGGGTAATGTTAATAATTTTTATGTTAATTAAATATTTTTATAAAAACGATCCTTTTTAATTATAAATGATAAAATAATTTTACTTTTTCAAGTATTAGAAATTTCACTACGCAATTTTACTATGCATTTTATATCTGCTAATTTTTTAATAAATAAGTATTTTTATAGTTAAAATTTAAATTTATCATATTTAAAGATTTATTATGATTAAATAAATGTCATTTTTGAATTCAGAATTTCAATATTATTTTACGATGAATTTAAGATAATTTTATAAAATATTTTGTTTTTCAGTGAATAGTAAAAATACAGTTTTAAGTTTTCAGTATGTTTAATGATAGAATTAATGATGTAATAATGGTTTAATAATTATTTTAGGATCTTTAGGATTAAAATATTATAATATATTTTCTAATTTTCTAATACCATGGGAAAATACCATGGGCAAACCCATGGTTTTGCAAATACCATTGTTGAGGTGTCCTCAGAAATTAATAAAAAACTCTCTCACTTTTTCTATAAATAACCACCCATTTATCCATTATATTTCATTCCAAATTCACTATCCTAGAATATATGATATTATTACCTCCCAAATAGTCCTTATAAGTTTTCATCAATCCCCCAAGGTCTCGATCGTTGAGTTTTAGGAGTCACTCTTCAAGGTAAGGAAAATCTCAACTTCTCTTTTCCTTTCAAGTTCACTTTTTATGTGGTATGTCTTTAAAATTTATATATAATATTCTTATGTAAATTTTATTCTATTAATTTACTGTATTTTGATTCATTTATTAATGTTATACCCCTTTCCTTTCTCTTTTTAATGTTTTCTAAAACCATGTTTCATACCTGTTATGTTGCCGGATTTTCATCTCAAAATTTCTCTTTTTCTCAAGAAATTATTTTATTTTATTTTGTGAATAACCAAAACTCTATATTCTCAAGGATTTTTCACATATATTTAAAAATTATCTATTTTAATTCTGGGATTAACATACATTAAACCCACATTCCTTTTCCATGGGTTTAAAATGACAAAAGCATCATGTTTTTAAGCACTTTTTAAAAGACATTGATTTAGATATGAAACTCATCTCTTTTATTCTCCATGGGTTATTTATGAAATTTTTTATTATTATATATATGGATAAAATTAATTAATACATATAAAGTTTGTTCCCTGATATTTCTATAATGCATTGTGTAAAGAATTTAAACTCTATAGATGATAAGTTTTACGATACCTTGGTGAATAACCTTGGTAATTTTTATGACACCTTGGTGATAAACCTTAGTGATATGCTTATGAATTTATAATTTAAATGTTGTATCTACATTTAAAAGTTATCATTCATGATATTTTATTTATTATATTCCTTGTGTTTTCTTTTTCATGCTATATTGATATTCTTCAAGTTCTTATTAATATCACATGTAAATTGTTTCACTTGTTTGTTCTTAATGGGCCTTATGCTCACCCTTTCTTTTGATGTATGTCCCCAGGTTATGAGATTCAATAAATTTACTTAATATGAACCTTGAATAATAATTTAAATTTTAATAGGATAAATTTTTAAGTTTTCATGTATTTTGTGCCTTATTTCCAAAACAATAAATTTTTAAAGATCCTCTATTTGTAAAATGTAATAAAAGTTATGTAATAAAAAGGAGGGATTCCATAGTTGGTATAAAAGGATGGTTTAGTTATTTTTAGAAATTATTATTTGAAAACTTTAGGAAGAACCCTAAAGAAAATTTTAAATGTAGTAAAACTTCTTGGTATTTTGGTGAAATATTAAGTAATGGGTTTTTGAACAAATAAATCCTTGTCTGGATATAAAAAAGTTGATGTGGCTTTGGCACAGATGTATCTAGGGGTAAAACCCAAAAACACCTCTTTGATATAGACTTAAATTAGAACTAGTGTATAACAATGGGCCTTGTTGCAATCCTATTTTGGCACTCCCTGGGGATAATTTTGGTTAATCACAAGCATTTTATGAATCATTATGAAGGATTTATATAAAATTTAATTATTTTTAATGAATGACATGTTTAAGAATGATGTTATATGACATAAAAGTTACTTTTTAATTATAATATTATATAACACATTTCTCACTATGATTTTCTTCTTTTAGAAAAAATAGTGGTAAATAGAAGGAACCGTGTAAATAGTGAGCGCAACAGACCATGCACTGACGGACCTCCGATGGAAGTCAGGATAGAAACCTTTATGAGAATGATGAATCAACTAACTCAAGTTATAGATAATAAATTTAATCAAGTTGATAGACCGGTTTCACCACATAGGGAACAACTTTTTGTTAAGTCCTTCATGCATCAATGACCACCAACGTTCAGTGGATATACCAACCCATTGATTATGGAATAGTGGATAAGATCTATAGAAAAGATATTTTTTGTACTTCATTATTAAGAACAAGAGAAATTCACTCTGGATATGTACTATTTATAAGGATAAGTTGATCGATGGTGGGAACTGATTAAAAAAATGAGGCCAAGAGGGAAGATTGAATCTATGGAATGGGAAGAGTTCAAGGGAATCTTATTTAATAAGTATTTTCCTCATTCGATGAGAAAAAAAATGGAGAAGTAACTCCTCAAACTGAAGCATAAGGAGAATTAATATGTTGGCATCTATGAGATGAACTTCATAAGACTTTCTCATTATACCTCTATCTTTTTCATGGATCCTAATGGGAATGTTGATAGATTCTTTAGTGGACTAAGACCTCATCTATGAA
Source organism: Viscum album (assembly GCA_963277665.1). NCBI lineage: Eukaryota > Viridiplantae > Streptophyta > Magnoliopsida > Santalales > Viscaceae > Viscum > Viscum album. The sequence goes on along the minus strand of OY728146.1, from coordinate 1,278,592,691 downwards.
AGAATTTAGCCAACTGAGACTATGAAAGCTATGATGAAATCATACGGAGTGTTATAAAGGTTGAACTAGAGTTAGATGAGACACAGTGGTCTCAAAAATCAAATGATAAGAAGAGATATCTAGAGCCAAACCTGGGGAGGAACTTTGATCAAGGGATAAGTGGAAAGCAATTTCAACTTTCCACATGTAACAAGTGTGGGAAGAAGCATTCATGGAACTACCTTTTCAGGAGTGGGAAGTGTTACAAGTGTGGAATAGAAGTCCATAATGCTTGAAATTGTTGTAGTGAGGTGAAGCCTCAACTTCTCAACTCTAATGACAAAGGGAGGATGGTGTAGGACCTACCTTAAGTCCAATGCTTCAAGTTTGGATAGCTTGGGAACTTTTCCAATCACTATCCAAATCCAAGGGAAGTGGAGGGAAATCACCATCAGCCTCAGTATAGGCCAAGGTAGAAAGTTTTTTCTTTTTCTATCATAATGGATTAAGATGAAGCTACAAATGATGTGGTGGTAGGTACTCTCATTGTTCTCTCAAATCTAGAAAGTACTTTTTTTATTAGGGTTCTATGCATTCCATTATTTCCTCCAAGTTTGAAAAGAATATAGATTCAATTCCTAAACTTCTAGAAGTAGAGTTATTAGTCAAGACTCATAGAGGGATTATCCAAGAATCAATAGTGTTTATAAACTCTAGTATTCACTTTGGAGATCATAATCACATCGAAAATCCAATAGTCATTCCCATGTTGGAATTCGACATTATACTAGAAATGGACTAGCTCTCAAAGTATAATTCTAAGATCAAATTCAAAAGAAAGGAAATATTAGTATTCTTGAATGGAAAACACATAGTTTTTTTAAAGTATATATATCTCGACCTGAGCATTTTCTAGAAGCACCCCTCATAGCCTTATTTATGGAGTTGATCGGCGAATATGAATAAGGGGATGAAAGTATAAAAATAGAAATTGTTCCCATTATTTAGGAATATATTGATTTATTTATTCAGGGGTTTCCTAGACCTCCCCCAAAAATATAGGTAGAGTTATCCATTGAAATTATTCCTAGTTCCAAGACAATATCAAATACCCCTTATAAAATGGCTAATGTGTATCTGGAGGAATTAAAGAAACAACTCCAAGATCTTTTAGAGAAGGATTTAATCTGGAAAAGTGTGTCTCCTTGGGGAGAACTTATTCTCTTTGTGAAGAAGAAGTATGTATCAATGTGGTTATGAATTTATTATAGATAACTTAATGGGATCACAATGAAGAAAAATTACCCTCTTCCAAGAATTGATGATTTATTTGACCATCTTTGTGGGGATCAATTCTTCTCCAAGATTGATCTTCATTCTGGTTATCATCAATTGAGGGTGAATAAAGAAGATATTCTAAAGACTAACTTTTGATCAAGATATAGGCACTATGAGTTTGTTGTTATTACCTTAGGCTTGACTAATGCTCTAGATATTTTAATGGATTTCATGGATAGAGTCTTTAAAAACTACCTTCATAACTTTGTGGTAGTTTTTATTAATGATATTCTGATATATTCCAAAATTCGAGAGGAGCATGAGGATCATCTAAGGGTGATACTAAAAACTCTGAGGAAGGATAGGTTATTTATAAATTTTATGAAGTGTGAGTTTTGGTTATAGAAAGTTTCTTTCTTGGGGAACATTGTAACTAGTGAAAGAATATCATTTGACCCTGCAAAGACAAAGGTTGTGGAGGAGTGGCCTCATCCTATAATAGTAACTAATATTCGTTGTTTCTTTGGTTTAGTAGAATATTATAGGAGGTTTGTGAAAAACTTTTCATGGCTTTATAATCTACTAACCAAGTTAACTCAAAAGGGGGTTAAGTTCATCTGGACAAAGGAGTGAGAGGAAAATTTCCAAGAGCTGAAGAAGAGATTGGTTACTGCACCTGTATTAACTCTACCCTCTATCAGAGAAGGATTCATTATTTTTAGTGATGCATATTTGAAAGGTATTTGGTGTTTCCTCATATAAAATGACAAGGATATTTCTTATACATCACGGTAATTAAAGGCTCATGAGCAGAATTATCCTACGCATGATCTGGATCTAGCTGCAGTTGTTTTTTCTCTGAGGATGTGGAGCCACTATATTTATGGGGAGAAATGTGATATATACACAGACCACTAAAATTTAAAGTATATTTTCATGAAAAAATAATTGAACATGAAATAGAGGATATGGTTGGAACTTATTAAATACTATGATTGTTCAATTCATTATCACCTCGGAAGAGAAAACAAATTTGTTGATGTGTTAAGTAGGAAAGACCCTATTGTTTTGTAAATGATGAGGATTCAAGGAGATCCTTTGATCAAAGACCAAGTAAAATTAAAAATGGGAATTGTAAGGAAAGGTACATCATTAACCCTATCCCAAATAATTTCTCAACTGTCATTACTAGATAAGATCAAGAAATCTCAAAGAGATTATCCTTTTTTGTAGAAGAAATTTGTGGCTGTAAAGAATGAGAAGTTTCTTGAGTTCAATACTGATCAAGAAGGTGTGCTGAATTTTCATACAAGGCTGTGTGTTCCATCTATTCCAAAAATAAATAAGTATTTTATGGATGATTCTCATAGATCTATATTCTCTATACATCCTGGAAGTATGAAAATGTATAGAGACCTTTGTGATAATTATTGGTGGGATAACATGAAAAGGGAGATTGCTCACTAAACTAAAAGGTTCTTGGTGTGTCAACAAGTGAAGGAAGAACAAAAACTTCCTAAAGGGTTATTACAACCACTACCTATACCAGTATAGAAGTGGGACAATATCACTATGGATTTTTACACTGGTCTCCTAAAAAAATCCAGAGGAAATAATGCACTATGGGTTATAGTGGATTGTATCACCAAGAATGCCCATTTTATATCTATTCACAAATATTTCTATCTTGACCAACCTTAAAATATATACATGAACGAAGTGGTAAGGATTCATGGATTTCCACTTTTTATCATATCTGATCGTGATCCAAGGTTCACATCAAAATTCTAGAGAATTCCTCAACATGCTATGGGTACCATATTGAATTTTATATGGCCTATCACCCTCAAGCTGATGGATAATCTAAATTGAGTATTAAAACACTCGAGGTAATGATGAGAACATGATCAATGGAATTTAAAGGTGGATGGGATCAACATATCCCATTATTTTAGTTCTCATATAATAACAACTTCCATTAGAGTATTCAAATAGCTCCCTATGAAGCTCTATATGGGAAGTGATGTAGAATTCCTACTTGTTGGGATAAAGTTGGTGAGAGAAAGCTTCTTGGGCCTGATCTTATGCAAGAGATGATAGAAAAGGTTCATACCATCCAACAACACATTAAGGATGCTCAAAGTCGGCAAAAGATCTATGATGAAAACTGTCAAAGGGGCTTGGAGTTTGATGTTGGTGATAAATTATTCCTTCGAATTTCACCTTGGAAGAGAGTCACGCAATTTGGGGAGAAAGGGAATCGTAGATCTAGGTACATTGGACCCTATGAAATCCTTGATCACATAGGATCAATGGCCTATCAGCTAGAATTTCCACCAAATATATCTCAAGTTTGTGATTTTTTCCACGTATCCCTCTTGAGTAAGTACATACCTGACCTTTCACATGTACCAAATCCAAAGGTGGTACAACTGGAACATGATCTCTCTTATGAGGAGAAACCAATGGAGATATTGGACCGTATGGACAAGCTTCTACGCAACAAGACTACCCACCTTGTCAAAGTTTTGTGGAGGAACCATGTTTTTGAAGAAGCGATATGGGAACCAGAGGAAACAATGAGTCATAAGTACCCTCACCTTTTCTCAACTGAGGGAATGAGTTAAAATTTCAGGGAAGAAATTTCTTAAGGGGGAAAATGTAACAACCCAAACTTTTTAAATGATATTTTTTCTTGAAATTGTGTGTTATATTATTACATAGAAAAACTATATCCCTTTAATAATGAATTTAGTATAATTTAAATGTGGCCTTTGGGTTTAAACCGTTATATTATTTTTTGTCAATTATGACTATTGATCAATATGACCATTGGAAGTAATACTCATAACAATAATTTTAACATTATAATTAGTATTGTAAATAGAAATGATAATGGTTAATTAATGCAGAAAGAAGAGTCGATAGCCTTATCTAGTAGAATCATGTCGTACAAATCGCATTTATTAGAACTTGGGAGGGAGGTAGCATATTTTGGGCATCACTCTTGACCAAGCCCAAGACAAGCTTCAACATGTTAAGCTTGAATGAAATCTAATATGGTATAAGTTCAAGTTAGTGGAGATTACCACTCGGGCGATGTTATATGAGTCGCCCCAAGAGTTTATCACTATCACACACCTTACCCTTAGGTTGTATTCGGGTGTTATAAGGGGTTATGTTTCAAGTTATTAGTTTCATAAATTGAAAACCCTTTGTATTAATAAAGTTTCCATTATATCTTTTCTATTTTAAGAATAGTTTTTCTTAATAAAATTGAGAGTGATTTTGATAAATATATTTTTCAGACAGAATTTGTACTTTTCAGGAAACATGTAATTATTATAATAAACTGGGTATTATTAATAATGTTTATGGTAAATAAATAGTGTTTGAAAAACACTCTTTTTTAATTATAAATGATAAAATAATTTTAGTTTTTTAAGTATCATAAATTTCACTATGTAATTTTACTATACATTTTTTGCCTGCTATTATTTTTAATAAATAAGTATTTTTATAGTTAAAAGTTAAAATTATCATATTTAGAGATTTATTATTATTAAATAAATTTCATTTTTGAATTTAGAACATCTATATTATGTTATGGTGAATTTATGATAATTTTATAAAATATGTTGTTTTTTGATGAATAGTAAAATGAAGTTTTGAGTTTTCAGTATGTTTAATGACATCATTAATGATGTAATAATGATGTAATAATGATGTAATAATGATGTAATAATGATGTAATAATTTTTTTTGAATCATTAGGATTAAAATATGATAATAGTTTTCCCAAGTGGCCAATGACATAGCCAAATATCATGGGCAAACCTGTGGTTTTGCAAATACCACTGTTGAGGTATACTCAGAAATTAATAAAAAACTCCCTCACTTTTTCTATAAATACCCACCCATTTATCAATTACATTTCATTACCAATTCACTATCCTCGAAAATATGATAGTATTACTTCCCAAGGAGTCTTTCCAAGGTGTCCTCAATCCCCCAAGGTCTCAATCTTTAAGTTTTAGGAGTCACTCTTCAAGGTAAGGGAAATCTCAACCTCTCTTTTCCTTTCAAGTTCTCTTTTTATGTGGTATGTATTTAAAATTTATATATAATATTCTTATGTCCATTTTATTCTATCCCTTTACTATATTATGATTAATTTATGAATGGGAGACCCTTTTCCCCTCTCTTTTTAATGTTTTCTAAAATCATGTTTCATACCAGTTATGATGTTGGGTTTTCGTCTCAAAATTTCTCTCTTTTTCTCAATAAATTGTTTTATTTTATTTTGTGAATACCCAAACCACTATATTACATAGGGTTATTCACATATATTTCAAAATGATCTATTTTAATTATAGTATTAACATACATGAAATCCACCTTCCTTTTTCATGGGTTTAATATGACAAAAGCATCATGTTTTTAAGAACTTTTTAAAACGCCATGATTTGGATATGAAACCCATCTATTTTATTCTCCATGGGTTATTTATGAAATGTTATATTATTATATATGTGGATAAAATTAATTAATAAATATGAAGGGTATTATTTAATAGTGATCTGATTCATCGGGTAAAGAATTTAATCTCAAGATATAACAAGTTTTACGATACCTTGGTGAATAAACTTGGTAATTTTTATGAAACCCCGGTGATAAACCTTGGTGATATGCTTATGAATTTCTAATGTAAATGTTTTTACCACATTTAAAATTTAATATTCATGTTATTTTATTTATGATATGCCACATGTTCTTTTTTCATGCTATATTTATATTCTTCAAGTTCTTATCAATATCACATGTAAATTGTTTCGCTTGTTTTTACTTTCTAGGCCTTATGCTCACCCTTTCCTTTGATGTATGTCCCCAGGTTATGAGATGAAATAAATGTACTTAAGATGAACCTTGAATAATCATTTAATGTATAATATAATAATGTTTTAATTTTTCATGTGTTATGTACCTTATTTCCAAGACACTGAACTTTTAAAGATCCTCTATTTTGTAAAATTTAATGAAAATTTATGTAATAAAAAGGAAGGATGCCATAGTTTTCATATTATCTCCTTTATTGGTAGCTTTCTCACATCACATAATTCATTAATGGAAACAAAAGAATATCTCCATTAGTTAGGTAAGCATCTTAGAATCCTCAGTACTTGAGACTTTTCATCAATTGGTTACCCAGTGCAAGCATCATGTTTATAATCTTATTAAACCTAAGATACATGATAGAAATAGACTCATTAGGCATCATCTTAAATGTATCATACTTAATAGTATATATATTTAATCTCATTTATTTAACATTATATGTTCCTTCATGATACATGGAAAGAGTATCCCAAATTTGATAAGTAGTGTCATAAGAAGATATTCTATTAAACTCATCCTCTCCTAAATAACAGAATAAAAAATCATGGATTTTTTATTAGAATCATAAGAAACTATAGTTGGTTAATCCCATTATTTTCTATAAATTTTGGTTTTTTCATATTTATCTTCTATATATCCCCAAATTTCAAAACCCATGCTCTTAATATAAATTTTTATTTTTATTTTCCATTAAGCATAATTTTGACCATTAAAATAAGAATTTCTATTTATAGCATATCCTTCATATTTAATATCTATATAAACAAAGTAAAGAACAAATAGAAATTAAAAAATATTGTTTATAATTTCATCAAGGTAAAAAAACAAAAAATAAGGAAAAAATAAAACTACTCTAATGTCAAATGTTAGACCCAATGGACATCTCAAGAAGGGGTGAATTGGTATTCCAATAAAAATTTATATTTAAAAACAATTTAATACAAAATTCCCAATTTATAAAATAGTCTGGTTAACTAAAATTATAGAAATATATAATTTGATATTTTCAAAAGGTTTTTCAAAGAATCAATCACAACCTGGTTAAAATACTTTTAAAATCACTTCAACTAATGAGAAAAATCTAATCACATCAAATGAAATATATAAAACACTGGTTAAAGATAACTATCATAGTATGGTTTAGCCTAAGAGTTTGGGAAAGATAAACTATATTTAAAAACAAAGAAAAAACTAAATAACACACAATGTAAATAAATACAAGAGGTTTAGTCTCAAGCTGAGATCTAATCATCTCCACTTGACAGTCACCTATTGTCAAGCCTATTTATTAAATAATAAATAGATCCACAACATGGATTGAGTTTTATAGATACAACTATACAAAAGGTAATATTGGATAAAAATCGTCTTTTCCACTATTTTTTTTTGGGGATGAAAGATGTAAAATGAATTAGAAGAGATTTTCTGAGTAGTCTTCAATATAATGTAGTATATTTTGATCAAAATATAAATAAGTAAATAAAGCACAGCTTGAAAGTAAATAAAAATATGAAATAAGATAGAGAGAATATGAAATTTTTTGTGAAGTTATCTTTCTATGATCGAGCATGAGATGATTAGGAATGATCTTCTTCTTATAAATTATTTTCATTAAATTAATCCTTGAAGTTATTTTGAACAATCAACTTCAAAACTTCCACAAAGTTTTAGTTTTCACATGAAAAACAAGGTATCTTGGAATCCTCTAAAGTTGGAACTTGTGTTATCTACTATCCACATGATCAACTATCCACGATACATGATTTCTCATCACATTGTTCATTTTTGGTTATTTATATTTATATCCTTTTTGAAAATCCATTTATCTATTATAGGATAATAATAAAATAAATCCTCATATCAAGCAGGAAATCTGAGAAAAGGCTGAATTTTTCTTTAATGATTCTAAGTAGTCGTTTAAGAATAATCATTCTTAAATCCTCATACCGACCAAATCATTGAGTTGTATTAAATTACATAAACTATCTGTTGGTATTTTATTGAAATTTAATAAAAAATACATGCATAAGTAGAAACATAAACATAATGAGACATAAATAGAAACAGATGCCTCAATGGAAGCATATCTAACTTCACAGTAGCGAATTATGATTCACGGTAGAAGATCCTTAGAATATATGTAGAACTCACTTGATGGTAGTAGACCACATATCACAATTAAAAATTCATCTGATGATAGAAAAATTGTTATTATCAGATTAAATTTTTTCTTGTGGTAGCACGAGTGATCTAGTGATAGTAGAATTCAACTAATGGTAGCAGGCTTCTTCTTATGGTAGTGGACTTCCTCTGGCAGTAGTAAGACTTAATCTAGTGATATAAAAGTTATTCTTATGGTAGAAGAACTTATTCTAATGGAATAAGGATTATCAAAATGGTAAAAATAATCTTTTAATGAAAATTGGATCCTTCAAATGGTAGTAAGGCACTTCCTATAGCAGTAAAAAGTGTGAACTCGCAGTAGCAACTTGAAACTGATGGCAGCAGCTTGCAACTAACTATAGTATATTGAAACTTAGAGAAAAATTATTTAATAGATAGAATTATGAATTTCTATCATTCAAAACATAAACTATTATAAATTAAGTAAGAATGATTTTTGAGCATTAAAATAAGGAATTATTTGACTTAGCCAACAAGATCCACCACAACTACACCACCTGAGTTCTCCCAAGAGCTGAACAACTTTCAATAGACCCGCACATGATCCCTCCCCCCAATCCAGAAACCAAACATCGCCATACATAACCAACACACAAATTCTCTCACACATCAAGGCTTTTCTTAAAAATTCATATCGACCACCACTCTCCACTTCAAGGAAGAGTGATTCTCCCTGAACCCTTTATAATCTCTTTGACACCAGGCTACTTGGACACACCCAAACACAGCAATTACACGCTACCATGTTACCCGATCTCATAATAGTACTCACTCTCACATGAGACACACCCCAAAAAACCTAGGATAATGTTCATAAACCATTGACCATGCACATCTTTCGTTTCATCTCTAAAACAATAAATTTCTATCCAAACTCTCGTTGTGAAACTAGAAACACAACAAGAATGGCTAGTAATCCAACCAAAATTTACCTCTTAACCCAACATTGATACTAATAGTAATCCCAATTCTCCACCTATAAATCCTAAGGAATCCACATTCCTAACCAAAAAAAACCTATTAGGTTATCCACATCCATAGGGAAACTCAAGCCCAATCCAGACACCTCTCAGGAATCCTGTACCTCATCGATTCATTACCAAGGCATCAAATTCCCACACTGACCCACTAGGGTCTCCATACATCCCTTGATGATGGGATTTTATTTCCATGACCGTATAATGTATCATAAAAATATCCATGTGACCTTTTATTATAGGATAATACCTGCAGTTTAGTTGAGTATAATGTCTCCAAGAATCTATATGAGATAATTCCATATAGGTTATTATTGACACTATAAACAATTGAACCTCAATCATCAATGAAATTGTACACCAGTATAAATTTAATCACAAGATTTGAAACATTCCTATACCACATGTTCTTCATCTCCAAAATAATAAGGTAAGTAAAAATATGCTATGATTATATTTTGTAACTTATTGACCCGGGTTGACCTAACACATCACCTGATATGGCTCACTATAAGGCCTCAAGTGCACCTCCAAGTATACTAGAGGATTTTAACTAGCGATGATGGTCTAAAAAGATACCATGGAGGTTATACCCTCATATCAGAGTTCAATAGCAATGAAAATAAACAAACACATACACATTCATAAACATCATAGTATGAATAATGAGTAAAATAGAAGCATGCTATAATAAATGGAATGTAGTATATAAACTCATGATCATGCTAGTACACGTCAACTAATTTCCCAATGGGATTATCAAATATAAATAATAAAAAAGGAATAAAACATACAAAATAATTTGTTGTTATTCCTAGTTTGTACATTAAACCCAGTCACCAACATCTGTTGAGCTTCTCCAGATTGATCCTCAAAATCCATCTGAATGGACCCTCTCAACCATGAAACATTAAACCTTATCCCCATCCATAGTGCACCTAGTTTTCACCATGAAATTAAATATAATGGTTTGAATACACACCAAGGTTCCTATATAGGGGGTGATAAATAAATCTCAGTAGGTCACCCCCAATAGTGTACCTGAAATATTTTTTCATAACAAGTGAATGCACATATGATATGCACAACCTGATTGAATAGTAAGTGGAATAAAAATAAATAAATGAAATAAAAACACCACCATTGATCCTAAGGTTCTAACAATACCTAAGATCAACTAAACCTACTTTAGTTAGTTCTAGAAGTCTCTAAACATGTTTCTCACCATGCCAAAAAGCATCAGGTGCATCTTCCAAACCCTAAGGAAGCTCCCAGATGTCTAACACACCAACATTTATGAATTTCAGACCCTAGGATCTCACCATATGCATCTAAAAAAATTACACATACCACTACTAGATTCTTGGACTCCAATAACATGATCTAAATAAGAAACTGAAACTCTAGATTGGCACTAGACAATCTATCAACATCTTGTTAGTTATGTAGAACTATTCAGGATAACAATCTGAACTATTAATACACACTTTCAGACTATGCCACCATGCTTCCACTACATACTCAACATTCACAGTCCATAATCCACTATCTAGGAACCCTCAGCATCTACAAACCTCAAACCCTAAGCTAGGGAGTGACATTGTATAGTGGGGTACACGCATCAAGATCATCCATTAGTTCCCCAGATCCACCTAACACTAACCAATGGATATAAGAATCCAAAAAAATATAGGACTAATGCCTCAGTCAACAACATCAAAAAAATTATCTCACCACCTAAAACCTTAGTAAGAAACATCATCCTACATCCAAGACATAATGCATAAAAACACAGGTTCTCCAAATTCTTGAACCCATCATCAATAAATTTGAAATTATCACTGACCCTATTGAGGTCAACATAACATAGGACACCTACAATGGTACCCTGGGCATCATCAAAAATAGGACACTCTACAAGGGGCTCCACTGTTACACCCAAACCTTAGTCTAATCCCATCAAAAAAATCCTCATCCAGACTCTTCATCACACAACATGTCCCTAGTCAATACTACATCCACATAGGTATCCTAAATAATCCCTTAGACCCATATCAACCTCTACTCAGTGGATCTTAATTGTATGTAACACCCCATAGTGTCATCCCATCTCAAAGGCTATAACCAAACTAAGACTCGAGAAATTGGGTCTACAACCCATCCAAGTCACTAATTTTCCCCGTATTTCTAGAATAATCCAGATAACCTCAAACTAAACCTCATATCAACTCCTAATACAAGTTATCCAACAAGTTCACAGTCTTCTACTGGATCTCATGCCACAACTCCCTTAGTAGAGATATCAAACCAAAACCTCATGGTAAAAATCCCACCAAACCTTACCCAAACCAAAATATCTCACCAACAACCTCTAAATCCCATGAGGTCCTCGCTATCACATCCTATGAGGAAAAACACTTAGAACAGACTCCTTACAAGTCCAGTTCTGGCTGCAAGATTTGAAAACATAGGAAACAACTCTAAGGGGAGTACATAGTGTGTACCTTATGTAAATGGAATGTAAACCCAAAAACCCTCTCGGTTCATCTACCTAAGTTTGTCCTGATGTGAATATCCCAAGTACATTAATTTCATCCCTCATACATAGTGTGTTGCCCGCACGAGGTACTTATCCATGTGCCTCATGCAGACTTTGGACATATACATCACACTAGCTTTAGCCATGTACCAGACATGGAGTTTTTTTGTGTACCCTACACAGCCATGTGGTCCCACACAGGTATTTTTTATGAGTATTTGGCCACACCATGATTCATCCTACATGACATATCCTTATGAACACACATCATTTAGTCATCATCTTCTACCATATACAACCATAAATAACACATTAAATGTGTTATTTGAACTATATATTGTGTTGATGGGTTTCTTGAATAGAAATACTCTATAAATATCGTGAAACCTCTATCCCCCCCCACACACACACACACTTCACAGAGGCCGTAACGGTACTCCTAATAGCCCATAAAAGACCTTAAAAACTAAAAAACTATGAATTTAAAGTGGAAAATGATGAAAAATAAAATAAATGTCCTACTTCTCAGTGAAAACACTAAAGATTAAATCTTAAATAAATACTAGAAAAATATTATACCAATGGTTTATAACAATTATTATAACCTATACCAATGGTTTAATGAGTTTTTGGGTGATTTTTCATCCTAATATACCTATAAAAATGATTTGTTCAAACCATTGGTATAGATGGTCTATACCAATAGTTTTAGAACTGTTGGTATAGGTAATTTCATAGGAAATGCTTATATGAATAGTTTTTTCAAACTATTGGTATATGTTTCACATTGAAAAAAATATATCCTAGAACCTCTTAGTTATTTCCAAAAAACATTACCACTCTATTAAAAAACATTGATATTTATATATACATAAATATAAATATGAATGTATAAAAATGGTTATTAATTTTTAAGTATTTATTATTATTATTATTATACATAAATAATGGTGTCACTTATACCAATGATTTGGTCAAACTATTGGCATAGGTTCCTTATACCAATGGTTTAACCAAATTGTTGGTATAGTTGTCTATGAGTAAAACTTATAAAAAAAATTTAAAATACATTGGTATAAGTTACCATATACCATACCTATACTAACGGTTTGGTTAAACCATTGGTATAGGTCCATTGGTATAGGTTATATTTCTAGTAGTGGATCCACACCTAGTAGCCATTTTACCTAGATCTGGCTTCTCTCAAGATCCCTAGTTATGATCTCCTATCCCTCTCCCTCTCTTGGTCACATTCAACAAAGGGGAGAACCCCTCCCACTCTCGTTGTACATAAGAAGGAATGGGGGGATAAAAATAAAAGGAAAAGAAAAAAAATGCCCACTTAAAGGTTTGACCTAACTCCCAAAACTTGAAACAAGTTTATACCACACCTAAATAACCCCCACCCCCCATTTTGGATCTAAACATAAAGTCATGGTTTTAATCTGAAACTTTTTTCACAAGATATAACTAATCTCACCTATGGAAATAATTAATATTTATTAATTAAATATTAAATATTTGGAAAGAAATGTGACCAACTCAGAATTCAACCAAACTCTATACCTAGGGTAAACACCTTATTACAAGAATAACAAAGCAGTCAAAAAATTGAGATCATATACTAGGAGGCATTACCATTTTTCCCTTAAAAAATCTAGGAACAAAAATTCAAATTTCCCCTAATTTTATCAACATATAACAACATGGGTTATTATATGAAAACTTTTATAACCTTTAGATGCACAAATACCACAATAACATTATCATATTAATGTTACATAAAATATCAATAATATTGTAATGATATATTTATTAATATTTTGGTAATCAAAAGTACAAAGTTAGTTGGTTTTAGAACATCAACTCCAACACTGGTAATTGTAAGATCCTGGTTTTCTATCAAGGCATGGATCCTTTTTAATTATATCAAACCTATTTTTTTCTTAAAATTGGAGTTCCTAAGGGATTAGTAGAGGTTTATGGAGAATTAGAAAGGGATCTAAGACATGCAGTTAAGTTTTTTTGGAGAAGAAGAATAACGCACACATTTAGTACATGGTTCGGCTAACCATGAACCTCAACTATACAGACTTTGAGAGAAGGAGAACATTTTTATAAACAATGTGAAGGGGAAATATAAACCATGAAAAGTATGAAATTTATTTCAATTCTATATCACATGTCTTCTGCATGGTTTGTCTAATTATGTGCCTTAACCGTGCGAGGTGTGGTTCACCTAGACAGTATCTATGCATGTTTGGTACATGGTTTGGAAAACCATGTGGCCAAACCATGCACCATATTAAAAAACTTGTAAATGAACATTTTAACCTATTTACTTTAAAACTAAAACACCATCTTCCTCCTAACTCATTTGAATAGAAGTGTTTTTGTGGATCTCCCTCTCCCACTTTGATATCCTTAGTGGATCTCTCTCATCCATACTTTTTTTATAATTGTTGGTCATGTTGGATCCCTCTCGGTAAGTCTAACACTCTTTTTTATTTATTTATTTTATTTTTTTATATTAGGTTTTGTATCCATGTGAACTAATATACCTTATTTTTTGGGATTTTTTCTAGTTTTCCATTTTCTCTCATTCCAACCTGAATATAAGGTCGATATTGGATGAGGAGTCTTATACAGGGCTAAGGTGGGTAGTTTATTAATTTTCCATAAAGTCTATATGTTTATGACTTATTTCATTGTTTTACATGCTATACCTCCTGCATGTTTCCCCTAAAATGTGTAACTCCTTTAATTAATCCCCTATACTTTGACCTTGATGTTTCATGAGACCCTTTGGCATGTTTGGAGGTTAATGAACTCAACTTGAACCACCCCTTAGGGTGTGTCTGATTAAATGGCCTTGACAACCTTTCCTTTATTATAACCAAAACACCCCTAACATGTGTTTGGAGTATCACTTATAAATAAAATGACTAAAATTAATTAACTGAATTGATAGATAAAAAGGATATTTCACTTAGAACTTTTATCACTTATTATTTTGGGCTTGATTATTATTATGGGCTAGGATCACTTTAAAGGGATGTCTTGGCTTGAGTGATACTTGGATTCCCAACCTGGAATGCCTTGTAAAAACTCATAGAACACCAACTAATTCATTAATACATATTCTAAAGTGACATACCACACTTGGATTCAGTTAATGTCTTATATTAGTGAATTCCTCAGCTAAAAATGGTGATTCACTTATAAACTCTTGAAAATTTGAATGATTGGGATGATCTCTTAGGATTAAGTTTGATGTCCTCAGACACATAATTCCTTGGATGATCTCCTTGGACTCCAATCAAGTATATTGCAATATTACCTTAAAATTTTCCTCATGCTCAACTAGAAACTTTTAGGGTGGAATTCTAAGGTTTTACCCTTTGGATTACAATCATACCCCATAGCCTAACATCTCAGTTGATCACTGTGACTGGGATAAACTTTATAAATTAATGGATTCCATGGGTCACCCATAGATTCCATATGATTCTTATACTTGTATGGCTTGTCTATATTCCTTGGTTCCATGGCTCAATAATGGTTATATGCTCAGAGACAACTGGTTTGGGCTGAAGTGGGTAGGATCATATTGGTATCCTATGAGGAGCCTGAGATCAACATGGTTTATATTTACTTTGCTTATTTATATTTATTACACCTACACAATATACATTTTATATTCACAAATTTGATTTTCATTAGAAAACATTGGTGGTTTCCTGCTAAGTTTTACTCACACCCTATTCGAGCCATTATTTGGTACCCGAGCAAACCTCATAGATTCAGGTAAGGATAAAGGAAAGTGCCCAACTATGGTCATTTGATTTCATTTTAAGATGGAATCTTGGGAGAAGATGACTGGGCCAGTGCTTGGGATTCTCTTGGAGATAATTGTTTTTAGTTTTTTGTTTTCTTTTGTTATATTATAACTATTTGTATGTTTGCTATCATGTATTTCCTTCCTTTATATTTTGTATAGATCATGAAATCATCACCTGTATATGATATTGTTGTTGTTATGTTTGTCTATTATTATCTAGATGGTTGTTTCTATTAACTTATTCTATTTATGTTGTGCTTATATATTATTATGGTACTTTACATACCATTGTGCTTCACTCTGATAAAGAGGGTATATTCTCCCCACTATACCACCATACACCCTCGCTACTAGTTGGTAGCCTCTAGCATATTAGGATGCATTCTTGAGGCCTTATGGCCAACTCGACCAATCACTTGCCAATAAATCGGTCCCAAGACATCACAAAGTGTTATCAGAGATTTATTTTTATTGTATTACTATTTGGGGTTAGTATACAAAAGATTATGAAGTGTTGAAACTTGTTAATAATCCATGTTTGGGTGTAGTCAACCCAAGTGCGGGGGGGTCCAAGTTTCCAGTATGGGACTTATTGTTCTAAATTGCACATGATACAGTTGCACTATGTCCACCATTGGGTGACACAAATGTTTTATGATGTTATGTTTTATGAATTTTCACCCTTGGAATGGTATGGAAAGGGAGAATTAGTTTATTCATCATCATAAGTGTGTAAATATTTATATACCATGCCCTGCATATTTCATTGTTTGATTGTTTTTTGCTTATTATATGTTCATTTATTACTATGTTAGTAAATTCTAACGTTTCTTTCAAGAAAAGAAGGAAACAATTGGTTAATTAAAGTATTTTCATTAAACTAAATTGTGTTTCCCCTCATATCTTGATGATGGAACTTTGACTAACTAATTTTTACATGGTTTAAGATATGGAACCTTATTTACATATGCTAAAAAATTTAGGTGGTTTCAATTAAATGGACTTCCAATTACAATTTATATTATTGTTCCTATGTAAATTAGGAGTAGAAGTTCACATAACTAGACCATTATATATGCACTTGTTACATTTTGAGATTGATTGTAAAATGATGGTTGTAGTTAAATGGATTGTTAATTGTAACTTATAAATTTTATGTCTTTATAACTTGGGAATGAAAAATTTGTATAACTGGACCATTATATGCATGCTTGATAACTTAAATTTATAATGTTAATAAAAATGGTTTCCATTAAATGGGGATTCCAATTTCAACTTAAATAGTTTATTCCTTTATAACATGTAATTGACACCCCATATAACATAACCATTATGATTAAATCTTGAATATTACCTTTTGACATGACTTTAGAAGAATTTAGTAGGTTAGTGTGTCTATTATAGTAAGGCCTTGTACCTATCTTATTTTCCTATCTAAAATCTCTTATACTTTGTATCTTATTTTAAGGTATGTGTTTGGCATTGTAAATATATGCATCTACGACATCCTTAGGTCAAGTACCCATAGGATAGTGATGACCATGCTTCTAAAGTGGTGGTGCCTAAAACACTAGTGGTTCCACCTATGGTACCTCTCATAGTACCACCTTTAATTCATTGATTAGAAATTGATTCTCAACTTATATAGGGTTTTCTGTGTCTATTTTAGTCTATAGAGGGGCCTCCATGACCTACACCGACTATATCAAAGTTGACCAGGGAATTCCAATAGTATCACCCTCCTATCTTTTCATGGGAAGGTGGTCCTCAGGCTATAAATTCTTGGTTAGAGTATATGATTACAATATTTTAGAATTTGAAGATTCCTATGAAAAAGAGGGTGAATCCCATGGATTATATGCTTCACAGATCTACCAAGAGGTTGTGGGACATTCTTACACAGACAGATCAGCATCGGGGCATGGTCTGAAGGGACTTCCATGCTACTTTTTAGAATACTTATTCCCAAAAACACATATATAAAATCAAGAAAGGTATTTCATGAATCTATAACATGGAACTATGTTTGTCATGGATTACTCATCTCATTTCATGGAGTTATAGTGCTTTGTTCCTACTTTTGTTGGTGATGAGTTGTCCAGAGCAAGATATTTTTAGGATGGGATCAGGTATGCCATTTGATCTCAGGTGAATATCTTATGACTAACTATTATCTCTGAGATAGTTAACCAAGACCTTATCTCTAATCATAATATGAGGGAAGTTCAGGGTATGGGGTATATTAGTTAATCACCTAGATAAGGAAGTTGTTTGTCTAGTGATAGGAGGCATCATTATGAGACTTCTCGTGAGATTAGTGGTAGTCAGAGTATATGCACTAGAAATTATATGGTATTCCATCAGTGTGGAAGTTCAAGTGAAATGAATCCCAAGTATAGTATAGACCTAGTATATTACTGAGCCTATAGTGGAATGGGCCATATCCAGATATTTTGTAGGACTTTCCACTGGTTCCTAGTGAAAGAGGATCTGCACCAACTCCAAATTATAGAATGGGGTCTATGGTGCCATGTTAGGTAGGAAGTAGTAGTACCATAGGTTGTTCAATCCAATGAAGTGGTTGAGGTTGAGTAAGATGGATAGGGTTTGTGCAATGCCAACAGAGTGGGCTTGCTCAGGGAGGTCACATTGTAGCTCATGGTCATGGATCTAGCCAGATATATGTAGTGAAACTTTCACCTAAAGAGTAAAGTGTCGGGACATCTATAGTACAAGGTACAATCTTAGCAGCCTCAACTTTATTATCTTATTTTTTTGAAATAGGTGCTTCATACTCATTTATATATGTGACCTTAATGGGTAGTCTTGGTCTTAAGATTGAATAATTCATTAGAGTGATGTCTCGTGACACATCGTTGGGAATACATTCATTGAATGATAGCCAATGCAAGGAGTGTCCACTAAAGACAGCTGACTACTATTTTTTGAGAACCTTTTCATCCTCAAGATGATAGGATTTGAAATAATTCTTAAGATGGAATGGTTAGTGCCTTTTTGATCCCATATCAATTATTATCATCTGAGGGTGTCTTTCTCATCACCTAAAGGTGGTGGTTATGTTTACAAGGGAGAATAGGATGTCCAGAAAAATCGAGCTAGACTTAATCATCATAGGATGGATGGAATGTTAACCTATATTTTCAGGCTTTATATTCATGATTATAAATTATGTAAAACTATCTTTCCACCAGTGGTGGACTGATTTAGATATGCATTTCTCAATGACTTCTTTGGGATACCTCCTAAGAGAGAGGTAGAGTTCACCATTGAACTTGTTTCAAAAGAATAACCGGTATATATTCCTCTATATAGGATGGATCCAACCATGTTTTAGAAACTCAAGAGTTAGTTAAAGGACCTAGAATCCAAATGGTTTATATGACCTAGTACTTCTTCATGGGGGTCACCAGTTCTTTTCACCAAGAAGGAAAATGGCACCCTGCAGCTATGTGTGGATTATAAGTGGTTGAATTTTCTCACAATTAAGAATTGATACCCACTTCCTTATATAGATGATCTATTTGACTATCTCCAAGGTTCTAGGTTCATCTCAAATATTGATTTGAGATCAAGCTATCATCATGTGCGATTTATGACTTTAGATATAACACATGTAGCTTTCTAAATAAAATATGGATTATATGAGTATTTGGTAATGTTGTTAGGTCTAAACAACATTAATTTATTCTTTATAACCTTGATTAATTGGGTTTTTTCCCATACATAGATGCATCTATGTTCATTTTGTGGAAGATATCTTAGTGTACTATTGAACTTGACACAATCATGTCAAACACATTAATATCGTACTAAGTACACTAAGAGAGCACTGTTTGTATGATAAGATCACAAATTTCTACTTTTATATTGATAAACTTCACTTCCTAGGCCACATAATATCAAAATCAAGGGTATATATGGATCCATAGAAGGTGGGTATCATTGTTTATTAGGAGAATCCTAAGAATTTTTTTGATATTCAAAGATTCTTGGGACTAACGGATTATTATTAGTGGTTCATCTAGAAATTTTCACATCCTAAAACACCTATTACAGGCTTGAACAAGAAGGGTGTGGATTTCACATGGTCTAAATCATGTGATAAGTCCTTTCGAGAGTTGAAAGGAAGGATGACCTTAGTATCAATCCTGATTTTACCTAAGTTTAAAAGAGGCGACATGGTTTATTATGATGCATCAAGCATTAGGATAAGATCTATTTTGATGTAATGGGAATGATTCATGGAATATGAGTCTCATAATTTGAGTACTAACATGAATAATTACCCTACATATGATCTTGAGTTAGAATTTTTTGTTCAATCCTTGAGTTATTGGACACATTTCTTGTTGGGGGAACAGTTTATGGTATACACTGTCCATAAGAGCATCAAGTACATATTCTATCAGCATAACGTAAACCTTAAGAAAAGTATATGGGTTAAATATATTCATTATTTCAACTTTGATCTTTCTTAAACACCACATAATGGAAATTCATTTTCTAATTCTATGAGCCAAAATACTTAGACTAAAGTTGTTCAGGAAGCTAGTAATGAATGAAAGTTAATGAATCTTCTTTCTGAAATAGATCTGGAAGTTTAGGAATGTAATGATTATACTTATCTCTTAGCTTTATAAATGATTTGATCACTTATATATATAATAAAGAGGATGCTACTTTCCAAACCTAAAGTCTTGTTTCTGAGGGAAGGTGTTTTTGATAAGGAATCACCACCCGGTTAGGTTGTTAATGAGGATGAGATCCTAAAAATCCATGGGCATTTATGTGTTCCTGCATATATATGAGGGGAAATAGTGTAAGAATCTCATGATTCTAAATGGTAAGCACATCCTAGACTTATAAATATGAATCTTTATATGTGTCACTGGTATTTGTGGTCTATAATTAAAAAGGAAATTGTAGGCTTTGTTACTTAGTGTTCCACCTGTCAGTAGGTGAAAGAGAAACACTAGTATCCCATTGGCCTTCTATATATGATACTCATGCTGAAATAGAAATGTGATTATTTCACCATGGATTTTATGGAAGGTTTACCAAATTCACCTGGAGGAAGTGATGTTTTATGGGTAATTCTGTATATGTTGAAAAAGTTTTCCCACTCATTTCCTATTCGAGATACCTTCTCAGTGGATGATCATGGGAGGTTATATATCCAAGAGTCCATATGCCTTCATGGAATTCCACACACCATTGTATTATACAAGTATTCTCATTTTACTTCTTGATTGTGGAAGGGGTTATAGAAATATCTTTGTTCACAAGTACTTTTGAGTATAGCATACCACCCTCAGACCGATGGTCAGTCTGAGCATACTATATAGGTACTAGAGGAAATTATTTATGTGTGTGTACTTGATTTTAGAGGGTCATGGGAAAATAAATTTCCTCTTAATGATTTTTCTTATAATAATAGTTTCTAAGCGACTATCTTGGTAGTTCCTCATGAGGAAATCTATAATATTTTATATCATTTGTCTCTATACTAGTTATAGGTAGGAGAGGCAACACTATTGGGACCATGTCTTGTTTAAGAAATATTAGAGTAGGAACAGTTGATTAGGAAATATATGGATATGTCTCAATCTAGGTAGAATTAATATATCAACCATCATCACTGAACTCTATATTTTGAGGTAGTGGGTTGGTTCTTCTTATGAGTTTCACCTAGATTGGATCATCGACAAATTCGAAGACAAGGTAAGTTGGAAACTAGATTCATTGGGTATTTTGATATCATAAAGAGAATTGAGATGATAGCATATCAAATAGCTCTTTCTCATTAGTATAAGGTTATGCATGATATTTTACATGTTTATTATATCCATTTTTATTACATGAACCTGTCTCATGTATTTGATTCTAAATAAGTTGAATTGGGTGGTTGATGCTTCTTTTGAGGAGTATCCAATTCGTATCATCAATTGTAACATAAAGGCTCTCCAAGGCGGGATGGTTCCTCTATTTCAGATGCTATGTAATCATATCCATGTATAGGAGGATATTTGGGAATGGGAGTCTAACATATGTTCTCAATGGACAAAATTTTTCTTTGATATATCTCAACCACCCTTGTAATGGAAACTCGAGGAAAAGTTGTATTAAGGAGGGGAGGTTGTAAGATCCTGGTTTTCCATCAAGGTAAGGATCCTTTTTAATTCTATAAAAACACTCATTTTTCTTTAAATGGAAGTGATTAAGGGATTAGTGGAGGTTTAGGGAGTTTTTGGAAGGGATTGAGGGCCCAGAGTTAAGTTTTTTTGGAGAAGTAGTATGAGTAACACTATAACACCCTCGATTTTAGGTAATTTACCCTTATTTAGTGTATGTTCAAGTTATATAATGCTTGGGTTGAATTTTTGTAGTTTTTGAAGGTTTCATAATGTTTTGGAAGTTTTTTTTTTTGAGTTTCATGGTTTGGAAATTATTAATGTAAATTGGGCACCATCTATAAAAAACCGTGTAGGGTGATATTGGGAATAACAGGGCAGGTGCACAATTGAAGCATAGTTTTTCCAAACTATGCATATGATAAAGGAAAGTATGGGGATTGAGAAATTTGGAGAATCATGGTCAGTTTATAGTTTTTCAAATCATGTTATCCAACCATGTGAGGTATTATCCTTGAGGAAGTAGCACTACATGGTTAGAGAATAGTTTTTAATACTATATATCCAAACCATGTGGCTGCTTGGGTGATGTCTAGTAGCAAGTGAACAGTTGGTTCATAATTTTAAAAACTATATGACATGCAGTTAATGCTCTAAAATAAAGTTTTAATTCGTATTAATGCCATATAACCCTCATTATTCCCCTATTCTTCTAGGTTCTTGAACTAATTTCACCCCCTAGGATCCTAAGACAATTCACTTTGACCTAGAAGTGACTTTTTGGTGAATCGAAGTGAATTAGAGATTCAGAATCATTGGTGAGTCCTTTTTCTCCCTTTTTATTCCTTATCCTTCTTATATTTATCCTTATCATCTCTCTTGGATCCATATATATATTCTTTTATGGATATATCTATGTGATTTGATGTGAATCTTGATGGTATCTTATTGGATCTAGTGAAGGAAAGGTGTTGTGATCCTGGATCTATAAGTTTTAAGTGTCTTTGTTCACTTTTGCTATATTTTGAGAGGTAGGTGGATTCTCTCTCATGTATAATATTATAGAACTTGAAAGGTTAGTTTGTTTTAAAGGTTTTTATTGGACCTTTGGGTTTGTTTTTTGGAAAAATAGAAAATTTCCTGGCTTTCAAAAACCCCCCTTTGATTATAATTTTAAAATGATGATTTAAGAATTATGTTATGGTTTTGACACATGAAATTTTTTTAATGAAATGATTTCAAAGGAATAGTTGTTTTATGTAAAATTTATTGGAATATAATTTATAATAATTGGGTTGGCGTGTGTTCAAATTAGATGGTTTGTGGTCGGAAGTTCCATTGTCAAGGTATGATGGATTTTGGTCATGGAGTACCATCATCAATGGTAACACCAAGCTTGTGTGTATATAGATGGGTGTGTGTGTGTGTGTGTGTGGAAATGATCATGGTTATGAAAAATATGAATGGATGTAAATAATCATGTTTATGGTTTTCTCACCAAGATTTATCTTATGAATTTATATGAATTATTTTTATCTATTTTTTAACTATTTTATATAAAATGTGTTAACCAGTTATTGTCCTAGTGGTGTGTGTTGGGAATTCTCTAGGGATTTATTACTGATTTCATACTCACCACCTACTTGGTCACCTTGGTTCATTTGCAGATGTCATATACAAAGACATGAAAAAGGGGAAGGTATCTTATTTTTATAGCAATGATTCTTGATTCTATGGGCATGGTAGGTGGTGTTGGAGCTTGGATCTAGTGTGGGTGGCATTTGGGATCATTTCACTTGGATGTATTTGAATCATATTATATTTGGTTTTTTTATTTATTATTCCTTTCTTTGTTTTCACTTTGTTCTTCTTGTTTTTTTTATTTTTAATTTAGGACATATTACTTATACTATTGTATCATATAAGAGGATTTTATGTTTATGTTTTATGTTGTCAGGTTGTATATATTTAAAGGTAAAAACATCCCCCAATGTTTTTCTTAATCTCTTGGCATTTATTACTAGAATTTGGTTCCTTGGGGATGTCACCTAAGGTTAGTTTCACTCCATCTCTTCTAAATCCAATGGTTTAGAGTGGGATGTTATGCGTATGGTTAATGCATATTTTGGATAATCATGTGGCCTTGGAGAGGATGAGAAAGGTTTGATAAACTAAGTAGAGGGGGCTTGTAAATGATGTAATGTTTATAATTTATTACAGGTCCATCTCACATGGTCTGTGTACAGTTTTTCTAATGATGCACCTCAATCATGCGAGGTGTGGTGAACCTAGATGGAAGCTATGAACAATTGGTGCATGGTTTTGAAAACCATGCACCCTATTAAAAATCCTAGAAATAATTGTTTTCCCTCATTTCCTTTAAAACTAAAACATTATCTTCCTCCTCCTTCATTTTCACAATAGTGGAGTCGTGGCTCTCCCTCTCCCTCTTTGATATCCTTGGTGTATCTCTCTCATCAAAACTCTATTTTAATCATTTTTTGATATTTTACATCCCCATAGATAATTATAACACTTATTTTTTATTTTCTAGGTTTTCTTCATCATCATAGGTGTTTCTTCATACAATCTAATATACCTTATTTTTAGGGATTTTTTCTGGTTTTCTATTTTCTCTTATTCTAGCTTGAATCTGAGGTCAATATTGGATGAGGATTCTTCCACAGGGCTAAGTTAGGTGTCCAATTAATTTTCTTTAAAATCCTAGATGTTTATGACTTGTGTCATTGTGCTGCATGCCAAACCTTTCATGTGTTTCCCTTGAAATGTGTGACTCCTTTAATTAATCATGTAGACCTTAAACTTTATGTTTCATGAGACCCTTTAATACCATTGGAGGTTGATGATCTCAACTTGAACCACCCTTTAGGGTGTGTCAATTCAATGACCTTGAAAAACGTTCCTTACTTATAACCAAAACACCCTTAAGGTGTGTTTGGCTTGTCACTTGTAAATGGAATGACCAAAATGCATTAAATGAATTGATAAATGACAAGGATATCTCAATTGGATCTTTGAACACTTATTATTTTATGATTGATTACTATTATAGACTTGGATCAATTTAAAGGTGTTTCATTCTATAACACCCAAATATTTATGATATATTTCTTTTTAAATAAATTTAATTTCTTTGATAGTGTATCACCCTGACCTGATCCTCCACTCGAATAGTACTTTCGGGCGGAGTTCCACTGGCCTTAGGCATTCCTCCCCATATTCCAAAGGCTATTGACTAGCAATGAGGGTGTAAAGGAGTGATAATGGGGAGACAATACCCTCTGGTGATGATATAATAATGGTCTAAATAGATATATCAGTAGAAGAAAAATACTAATAGACTCAAACCAATAACCCACCAAAGGCGGAAGCACAGTCAATATCAGATAATAGTGGAAGCATAAAAAACAACAGCATTAGAAATAAATAAACACATCAGCATTCCATTTGTAGAAACTAAAAACAGAGCATGAATAAAATACGATTCATACATGTAAATAAGTTGTACAGGGTCACCCATGGATGACCTTAGTATATACATACATATAAGAATGATGAAACTGAAATGAAACTAAAAGTGTAACTCTATATGAGGCAAAAACCAATGGTCTCTTTCCTTGCATTCATGCTAAACAGCCACTAATATCCATCTCCTAAGCTTATACCTTTACCTGAACACAAAAGAATAAAGTCTACATGTGTCCCGAAGGGCCTGTGTGGGGTGTTAGAATGAGTCTCAATATGGTACCACCCATGTGTGTGTACCTTAAATTTGTGATAAAGAAGTTATGATCTATAAATATATAAAATATAATCACATGAATATAAATAAATTCACACTTAATTGTTGCTCAAAATCACTAAGATAATTTCATCTACCCCATATAACACCATAATTCCATAGCAGAGAGGATCCTTCGCCCATGTCCCAAGGCATCTCCTAATGTCAAATATCCCCAGGTAAACCCTTGGGTTCCACCTCCAAATAAGTCATCGTCACCTCATTCTAACTGACACCTTGTGTCAAAAGCAATATCATCGACATCCCAAAGGCATTCCCAATCAATACAAAACCAGTCCCTCAGACCCCTTCTCAAAATTATTCATCATATTGAAG
Source organism: Viscum album (assembly GCA_963277665.1). Classification (NCBI taxonomy): domain Eukaryota; kingdom Viridiplantae; phylum Streptophyta; class Magnoliopsida; order Santalales; family Viscaceae; genus Viscum; species Viscum album. The sequence continues at coordinate 1,278,566,707 of OY728146.1, read as the reverse complement.
CCTGATATCTGAAGGCACAGTGAAATATATCCTCAAAGTAAAATCATCATTGGATCAAAGAACAATGTCTTAAGGAACGGTGATGCCCTTCCTCCAAAATTATCATGGCCCAATGGCCTCAATCTTGGTAGGCCTTATCCCCCAACTGACAGCCTCAATTCTATCATATGATGGATCCTCTCCATCCTCATAGATTTTTATGGAAATCACCCCCAAACCAATTACCTAAGTCACACTATCGAGTGCTTATTCCCACACGAGTGGTCAAAACCACCTCATCACTGAGTCAACCTGTGTGTACGCGACTCCAAATGGCACTTTGGGCAACATGGTTAAGTAGAATCACCAAAATAGTACCTAATCCACATCAACTCTGTAACCTCATTCCCCTACAACCACATCGCTTAAATCTTATGGTCATTCCATCCATTATCATGGGCCATTAACTCAACCTGAGGGCCTTGTCTCATAAATCCAATGACTGAGTCGCCCAACTGATGGTCAACACCACCCAAAAGCCTCAGACCTAGCCCATCCATATGATCACATCACCTCAAATAGATATCCATTGTTATCTCAATCCTTGGGCTATGCCCATCATGTTCCATTGGGACCAAATATTGCATCACAATCAATTCACATTATATATATACATATATATAAACTCAAATCAACTAACAATTAAATGTAATTGAATTTAACAACTCGAATTAAATAACCATGAAATTTTAAAGCAAAGAAACTCACCCCAGTCTAACTTCCCAAGGTCATAAGCCTCTCACATAGCTCAAACCACTTGTAGTATTGACTGATAATTCCCAAAGGCATCTCATAAGGTCCCGTTAATTAATTAAAATAAATCATTTAAATCAGTAGGTCTTGATTGGTCAACACCTCAGTGCATTAAAAGCTCCACCCCCCTCCCCCAACACTCGAAAAATATCAAAGAAATGTCTGAATCACCTACCTTGGAGTCATAGACATGGGTACGTCTGATCTTAGCCTCTAACTCTGACTGCTTTTAAAGAAATAAGAGTTTTTGAAAAATGCCCCGAAAATAGGGAAAAATAACTGGAATGGATTTAGTAGTCCATAAGGTGAAGGAAAAATAAAAGAGATACAAGTGAGGGCAGAGACTCATCTATGTGGATCCAATGCACCCAACAGCGATCAAAATAAAGTTTAGATGAAGGAGTTGGATCAATCCCTAGTGGTGGAGTAGGAGGAGAGAAACCCACCTACTCTGAGCAACCAAGATAAGAGAAAAATAGGAGGAAGGAAATAGAATTGAGGGGGAAATCAGTCATTTAACCTATTTAAGTGGCCACACGTTATACCACATATTTTTCTAAACTGTGTGGAAATTGTGTGTCTCTTTCTATTAAGGAACCAAGCCCCACATGTTTATCCCGCATAGTTTTCCCTAACCATGCGCAAAATGTGAATGTTAAAGTGCAGAGATGCTTCCCAAATGGCAGTACCCATGTGTCTTGTGCACAGTTTGTGAAATACCTATGAAAAACCATAGAGGTTATGACATAGTCATTCACCTCACCCCACATGGTTTTCCCACACCATGCTCAAGGAAAAAACAGGGTGCATAGTTTTCACTAAGAGGCCACACGGTTTACCCAAACTATGCACCTCAGCCTGCACTTCTCCAAAAATGGTTCTTTAGGCTTCCGACTCACCCTAAACCCATCCAAACACCCAAGAATTTTTCTAAACCTCTAAACCCATCAAAAAAAGGGTTTGGATCAAAAAAAATTGGAATTAGGTTCTAATGATCAAAAATGAAATTGGCATACCCACCAACTCAAAAAATTAAAAAAGGGAGAGGATTTCGACCCACTCTAAAATACCCAAGATATTAAAATCTCCCCATATTAACATAGCTCATACATGAGCTATAAAAGTGATATGGTAAAGAACATACCTATCCCATTAAAATTAACCCAGACTACCTCGGTCTCAAGGGAATAGTTCAACCACCTCAAGGGGGCACCCCACCTTAGGAGTGACCTATCCCGGTTGCATACCAACCCAAAACTCAAACAAACTAATGGTCCCTTGACCATCCCAGGACACAAATTTCCTCCCGTGATGCATCATCACTTCCACACCTCATCGGTTTCTCCTATTTCATACCCGACACCCATCAAAATCCTGCATTGTATCAGTGCCCACCTCATGACCATCTCACACATGGAACCAAAAAGGTCACATGTCTCATCAGATGCTCAAATTAGTCCTAGTTACTTTCACCTCAATCAATTTCAGCATCTAACAATGCCCAGATTCCAACACACCTCAAGTAACCTACATCCAACAATGCTCACATGTAATTCCTGGTGGCACGCACCTCATATATATAGATAACACATCTGATCCAATGTCAAACTATTAACCAATGTCTGGTTAGTCCATACATATATCTTATGTGCCTAATTCTCTCAAAACAAAAATTCTTAAAAAGGTCATTCCAAAAAAAAAAAAAACCAATCATTACCACACCCGTGGTGTACCTATGACCTTCATCGACACACCAGCTTGTTATGACCCAGGAATCTCCACGACATACACCTAGCCTGAAGCTCAACTGCCTGAAGCCCAAGCCCCTTACGGTGATGCACCAACCATCATCCACTGACCCCACTTATGGTTCCTACTAACTCTTACATTTTCTATGTGTGTATTTGAAACTCGGCTACCATCACACGTTACTATTCTGGGACCAACCTCAGAACCCTGAGTCTGTTGTGGTCCTGGATTGTTGATTATCTGAGAAGTATTCATGCAAAACCAATTGAGGTTCCCAACCTCTCCACATGCCCAAAAATATTTTTTAGGTTGCTCTCATTGAGTATGTACATGTCTTAGTTATTTTCATAGGAAGAAAATAGTTGAAGAACCACTATGAGGTGGTCTTATTAAGTCATTGTCTTCAATGCTCTACTAGAACTCATCTCTACCTTCCTGTCATCTGAAGCGTCACCACTGAAATCACCTGAAGTCGTTACCCATCTTGAACATGACTAATCCTTCAAGTTACCCTTGTATATGAGCACCTGGTTCACCACCTCTAAGAATAATGCCAACTTAAATATTTTTACTTACACCCAAATGGTGTTCCATAAATCATCCTTGAAATGCCTCGCCCTCAAGGTTTCATCAATGACCATGCCAGGTACGAAGTGAGAAAACTCGATGAACACCACTGCATAGTCCATGATGGACATGTCATGTTTTTGAAGGATCAAGAACTCCCGATATCTCTCTACCCTCATTATATCTTGGAAACTTTTCTCAAAGAACCTAACCTTGAATTCCTTCAAGGCCAGTCCCTCGTGTCTTTCCACCTAGACCTATACGTCCCACTAGAATTGTATTGTTCCTCTGAGCATGTAGGTTTCTAGCTTCACCCTCCACCCTAGAGGTGTCTCTAGATACTCTAAGATCATCTGCATCAACTTGATCTAATTATCAGCTTCTTGTGTTCCACACTTACCCTGAAATAGTGGTGGGTTCTACGACTGGAACTCTTAAGTCTGATATGCCATAGAAGGATCTGCTCCTTGAGCTCCCCTGTCGATACCCTGGATAACACATACTATGATCGATCTAAGCTACTATTTAAGTCGTAGCCCAAAATCTTTCAGATCTGGTGGCAACCCTGCCTGCACTAGAACCCAAGCCTAAGCATGTACCGGCGTCTCATGATTTGCCTGACCCTCAAGGGTCTCAACCTGTTTGTGTTCCTACGGCACTCTGTCATTACCCGCCTAATGCTTCATTTGATCCTTCTATGTGAAAACCCACTGAATATCATTTCATGATTAGAAAGTTTGGATAACATATATATATATATATATATATCACAGATAGGTAAAGTGGTAATAGGAAGCACGATCTCACTACCCTTACCCTTCCCCATCACAACCATGTCGTAAGATATACCATCCTATTGGCCTCCTTACCCACCGTCAACATATCCAAGTATCAAATATACCATGGTCCATGCCCGTCATGACAAACCATGTCACCTCAAATTGATGACCACATCCCCCAACCTAGTTATCAACATCACCCCATTTCATTGTCCCCACCTTCTCCTATAAGAGTTAGGCCCATAAATATATATATCATACATCATAAATAGATCCCATTGGGTCCATATTCCTAGGATGGTTGAGTAAGATGACATTAATGAGAAGATATGAAAGAAAATACTTCTTAGTTCTCTTTATTGACACTTTATACAACCCAACTCCTCTTAGCACAATCTAGGTCCTCAATGGAAATCGTAAGAAATTTATATCATAATAATATGTATATATTATTTAAAAAATCATATTATGTGACTAATAAAAAGTAAAAACATGAATAACAATCATAACAAACACCCCTTGACATACCGAGCCAAGGGTCCTAATCTCCTTCCTTTCCATACTAGGCCAAGGATCATATATCACAACAGGTAACAATTCAAATTCCAAGTGCACCACTCAATTTAAAAATCATATAAACTATAAAATGATCAAAGTAGAACAAAAATTCCCACCCAAGGTGACTTGTTCTATCCCCTGTTCCTAGGGATGCAAGCACCCAAACACGAGTTCTAAACCTAGTTTCAACAACATCCTAATCTCCAGTCTACCATAGCCCAAAAAATAAGACCAGCAGAAAATAAAATCATTTTTGATGTCATTAGTATCCATATGAACACTACTACTAATTCCCAATAAATAAAATCTTTGATACCACTTATAGCTCCCCGACCCGATTCACCACCCGAATAGTGCTTCGGTCTGAGTACCACTAGCCTTAGGCACGCCTCCCCATATGAAAAAGGCTACCAACTAGAAACAAGGGTGTAAATAAGTGATAGTAGGGAGACTATACCTTTTGGGGATGATAAAATAATATACTAAATAGATATAGCAGTGGAAGAAATAGAATAACATACTCAAATAAGTAACCAACCAAATGTAGAAGCATAATCAATATCAGGAAACAGCGGAAGCATAACTAAAAAATAACAGAAAAAATAAATAAACACATCAACATTCCATTTGTAGAAACTAAAAATAGAGAATTCATATAATACGGGTCATACATATCAATAAGCTATAAAAGGTCGTCAATGGATACCCTTAGTATATACATACATATAAGCATATGGAAACTAATAGGAAATTAAAAAGGGTAACTCCAGTTGAGGAAAGAACCAATGGTCCCTTTCCTTCTATACATGCTAAATAGCCACTAATATTCATCTTTTGTGCTTGGAACTTTACCTGAATTCAAAGGCATAAAATCTACATGCATCTAGAAGGGCCCATGTAGGGTGTGAGAACAAGTCTCTATAGGGTACCACCCACCTGCGTGTACCTTACATTTATGATTAATATGGTGTGATCTATAAATAAATAAAATAGAATCACATGCATATAAATAAATGAACACTTTATTGTTGCTCAAAAGCCACCAGGAAGCTTCCATATGCCTTGTCCAATGCCAGAATGTCATAGTAGAGAGGATCCTTATACCATGGCCCAAGGCACCCCCTAATGTCAAATAGCCCCAGGTGAACCCTCAGGCTCCACCTCCAACTAAGTCACGAGAACCTCGTACCATCCAACACCTCATGTCTAAATCAATATCACCAATGTCTCTAAGGCACTCCAAATCAATACAAAACTAGTCCCTTGGACCCCTAATTGAAAGCATATTTCAGCTTAAATCCCAACATTCTGATGCACAATGATATTTTTCCTCAAAGTAAAATCATCATTGGATCAAAGTATAACAAACCTAGGAATGGTAATGTCCATAATTCACAATGATCCTGGCCCAACAGCCTCAAGAATGATAGCCATTATCCCCCAACCAACATACTCAATGCTGTCATTTGATGGATCCTCACCATACCCATGGTTTTCTACAGCAATCACCCCCAAACCAATTACCTAATTCAAAATATTGGAGGCCTATACCCACATGAGTGGTCAAAACCACCCCATAACTAAGTTAACCTATGTGAACATGACTCCAAATGGAACTTTTTCCAATACTGGTGAGCAGCATCACCAAAATAGTACCTAATCCACATTAACTCCAGCACCTCGTGCCCCTGTGACCATGTTGCTCAAATCCAATGGTCATGTCATATAATATCATAGGTTATTCCCTTAACCCAATGGCCTTTCCACCTCAATCCAACAACCAAGTAACCCAACTGATGTTCAAAACCACCCAAATGACTCAGGCCTAGCCCGTCCTAACAATCACATCACCTCAAATAGATAGCCATCGCTATCTCAGTACTTAGGCTATATCCATCATGTTCCATTAGAAACCAATATTTCATCATAATAAATTCACATTGTAAATATATATATATATATATATATATCAACTCAAATCAACTAACAATTCAATGTAATTTAATTGAACAACTATAATTAAATAACCAAGACAATTTGATGCAAAGAAACTCATCACGGCCTAACTACCCAAGGTCTTAAGCCTCTCACATGGTTCAAACCACTTATAGTATCGATAGAGAATTACCAAAGGCATCTCATAAGGTCTCGTTAATTAATTAAAATTAACCATTTAAATTATGGGGTCTCACTCATTCAACACCTTGGTGCGCTAAAAGATGCACCCCCCAAACACTTGCAAAATCTCAAAGAAAGGTATGCACCACCTACATTGGAGTCATAGATGTAGGAATTGTTGATCTTAGACTATAACTCTAATATATTTTGAAAAGATTTTAGTTTCTGAAAAATTTACTAAAAATAAGGAAAATTGACTCAAATGGATTTAGAACTCTGTGAGGTGTAGGAAAAGGAAAAAGGATGCAAGGGAGAGGAGAGACTCACCAACGTGGTTCCAACGCACCTGACGATGATCATAACGGATTCTGAACGAAGGAGGAGGATCAATACTTAGTTATGGAGGATGAGGAGAGAAACCCTCCTAATTTTCATGACCAAGAGAGGAGAAAATAAGGAAGGAAATAGAAGAGAGGGGAAAATCTATTATTTCACCCATTTAAGAGGTCGCGTGGTTAGCCTGCATGGTTTTCCAAACCGTGTGAAAATCGTGTGTCTCTTGCTGCTAAGGAACCAATCCCCACATGGTCATCCCCCATGGTTTTCCCTAAACATGTGAAAAACATGTGTGTTACAGTGTATAGGTACTACCCAAATGGCACTACCTGTGCAGCTTGTGCATGGTTCACCAAACCATGCGCATGTAGTGAAAAAACTCTCTGTAAAAACTATAGAGGTTCTTAAACAGTCGTGCACCTCACCCCACATAGTTTTCCCAAACCATGTTCAAGGAAAAAGTAGGGCACATGATTTTCACTAAGAGGCCACACGGTTTACCCAAACTATGTGCCTCATCTTGCATGTCTCCAAAACTGAGTCTTCGGGCCTCTGATGCACCTGAAACTCATTAAAACACCAGAGGATTTTGCTAAACCTCTAAACCCATCCAAAAAAGGTTTGGATTAAAAAAACTTAAAATTAGGTTTCTATGATCGAAAAAAATCATACCCACTAACTCGAAAAAAATCAAAACGAGAGGGGATTTCAACCTGCTCCAAAATACCTAGGATGTTACAAATATCTTGCGATACACACAACCCCAAGTCTAAATGAATCGTAATATAGTATATCATTTTAACCTATTAGTTAAATTGATGGTATGAATAGTAATAAAAAAATAAAAATATTTATAATTTTTTTAGATAAATAAAATATATTTATAAATGAGTACTCAATTTTTAATAGTAATTATATGTTTTAAAAATACATTTTTCCTCAAAAGTGGTTTTTATTGTTTTTTGTGAGAAAATAATATAATTATTTTTTGTAACTTTTAAAAACATTATTTGAAAAAATGAAATTAATTTTTAAAATAAACATTTCAAAATTATCTTAGAGTTAATTTTTTAAATTATTTTGAAAATATTAATTTTTCGACGAATAGTGAAAAATACTGATTTTTATTAAAAAATGTCTTTTCATTTAACGCATTTAAAAAGTTCCATTTTGTTTTAATATGGTTTTAAAATTAAAATTAGTTCTTTTATATTATTAATAATCCAATTATGTTTATTGTAATTAATTTTATATGGATTTTGGTATAAAAACATTTCATACTTAAGAAAACATTTTTTAAACCTTTTTTCACTGCATTTTGTGAGTTTATTTTAAAAGTAATTTTGATTACTTTTAGAGATTGAATTTTATAAAATGGATTCCATATTTTATATCAGAATTTTTAAATTTATTAATGACCCCACTTTGATTTTTTTCATAATGGATAGTAGAAATAGTAAAAAATTATCATTGTAGTTAAGGTTAAAACGGGTTTACCAGAGGTTAAACCAAGATATAAATGTGAAATTTATGATTATACTTTTCTAAATACTATAAAATGGTCATATTTGGACCTCATACAATAAAACCTTCTAATATATATCCATTTGGAAGAATTTTTCTTGGGAATTACTTTATTATATTTTATTATTTTAAGAAATTCCAAGTGTATCTTCTCCCCCACTTATAAAAGGACACTCCTTCTTTCTCTTCTTTACACCAAATTGAGCTTTATATATTGATAAAAACCTAACCAATTGTCTTATAAACTTTCCAAAACTTGAATTATATGTTATTTTATTCTTAAAATATTATTACAAGGGTCCTTAATAAAGTACATGTGAACTACCACCACCACGTAGCAATACAATTCATTTTTCATCACTATATTTCATCGATGGTGAAAGTATTGCTCGTGCGTACATGTGAACTACCACCGCCACGTAGCAATACAATTCATTTTTCATCACTATATTTTATCGATGGTTATTGTGATGAGTTTAAAGTTTATATATGATATTTATGACATAATTATTATTCTTTAATTTTATTATAATATCTACCATCTTACCTTCCAATCCATTGGAAAATGATAACACAGCTCATGTGTATGTGTGAACTACCGCCTCCATGAAGGGATGTGATTCATTTTTCAATTCTGATTTACATGGATGGAAATAAGGATATATTTAATGAATATATATGATATATTTGATAAAATAATGATTTTATAAAGGTAAATTGATACTTAACTTTCTTTCATTCTATCTGTGAAAAGTGAAAATAGTATACATGAGTACGTATGACTTACCATCTCCATGAACGGTGTAATTAATTTTTTATGTCACTAACTTTATGAATGACTCTAAATATATATATAATTAATATATATGATATTTATATAATGATTAAAATTATGTATATTATGGAACCATGATCAAATTATAATGATTAAAACTACGAAACCGAGATTCGTATCAAAAATGAAACTGTTAACACCTAGAAACAATGATTTTAATAAGGAATTATTTATAATGGGTGTTGAAATATTATAATTAGATAATATATGATATTATAAGTATCTAAATTAATATATTATATAATTATAATAAATTTAAATTTTTTATACAGGAGGATAAAGTGATTTGGAAGCAATTTTAACTTGAGGTAAGGGTTTTATGTTATAATCTCATTGTTTATCGAGATTGTTTATAATTAAGTTACAATGATGAAATCTTATGGTATATATCTAAATAAACACATTAATTTTATTATATTCTATTTATTTATATATAATTCATGTTTTCATTTCATTTTCCTCTCTTTAATAACTCAAGATACTGAAAGAATTTTTTTTTAAAAAAATCAACTTTATTTCTCTCTTCAATCGAAAATCCTTTTTCTTCCATGTTTATATTTACTAAAAATGTTTTTAAGGATATTTTTACTATTATATTATTATTTTTTAAATTAATTTTTACCCATTTTTACTTTTTAATAAATGGTTTTAAAGTAGTCTTCTTTTCATTTTTCTAATGAGGTACTTTTGACTTTTTACTGAAAATGTGAAAGAAATATTTGTTTTAACATACAGAGCATGAATGAAATTTTACACCACTAGGATCACTTGATGATTTAAAGATTCCTCTAAAAGTTTATAAGGTTATTTTTAAATAAAAAATTTCCTTGATTTTTTTGAATTTTTTAGATTTTAAATAATTGATTTCAAAGTGAAAAGGTTATTTTCCTCAAGAAATTCTCCATTGATATTTTAAAGGTAGTTTTAATATATAATAACATACTTTTATGTTACTTATGATTTAATATAGTTATGATCAAATGATACCATCCACTTTCATTCTTTGGATGTATTTTGATTATGGTGATTTAAGAATGATTTTATGAAACATGTTTCTTTTCACAGGTTAATTAAGTTATGATAAAACCTTTTTGAAACCTATTTCTTTTCCATGGGTTATGTTATTATGAAATAATGAAATTTTTATGAAACTCATTTTATTTCCATGGTTTACGCTATGATGAATTTTTTATGATCATGTGTCACATATATGTATGATTTTCATTATGTTATGGGTGGTCCCCAAATTATATATCCCTCCAATACATTAGGTAAATATAGATATCTCATGAGATAAACAGGAGTAAAATGGGGAGTGAACCCAATTCAGTAAGTGACTATGACCACTATGATATTCTTAGGAGTTAACCTTGAATAATATGATGGAAAGGGGGAGTGAAACCAATCCACTATGACAATATAGGTAGTGATACTTGACTACCAAGGAAATTATTTTCTATACTTATGTGTATACCACAAACTTATTTATTATATCAATGTTATTCTCTCATGGATTATGTTATTTGATTCCTTTATGATTGATATCTTATGAACTACCAAATTTTATTCCATGAATCAAGATTATTATCTATGATATGTAGGGTATGGTTTTCAAATTTTAAACCCATATTCTCGTCCCCTTATTCTCTTGTTATGTTTAATTGTTTGTTGATATATCCATTGTTTAACCTAACTAAGAATATGAGCTCACCCTTTATTATGTTTCCTTTCTCTAGGTTATAAAGAAAGGTTTTAAGTATGATATTTCTATAAAGGGTGATAGTTATAAAAATTTAGTTGGAGATGATGTATTTCACTTATAAACTAGTTGTTTATGTATCCAAGTTTACAAAGATACTAGACCTATATGATTTTGGCATGGATCATAAGGTTATGTATTTAATATTCATCTAATAAGATGTGATATTTATATATATAAAGTATGGTTTTCTATAGTTGGTATCAAAGAAAGTTTTAATTACCTTTAGATATTGAGATGAGAAAAAAGTACTGAGAACCCTTAAGATAATTCTAAGTATAAGAGACTATACTAAGTTATGATAAAGAAAGGTGTATGTCTTTTCTAGAAAATCATGCCTATCTTGATACTACAAGTGGATGTGGTTTTAGAACATATTCATCTACAGGAAATGACTCCAAAAGAATTTTTTTTAGTATATCTTGTCCATCAATATGGTTCACAGTGAGTGTGACCTTATTGTGTACCTGGTTTGAAACTCCCAAGGGATATGCTTGGATAAATCATATTTTCTCTATAAACCATTATGAAGTATTTGAATATATGATAACTAAGGATGGCCTATCTTAAACCTAATGTGTCATAAATTGAAAATAAGGTGTCATAATTTATACATTCTATAAATGATTTTTCATGATTATGTGGTTTCCCTCTATAATTATTTTTGCTTGCACTATGCTTTTTGGTTTTAGTCAATGGTTGGAACACAAAGGAATAGTGTTAATGTTGAATGTGATAGAAAATTCAATTATTGTACTCCTAATCAAAAAAAATATTATAGGATCTAGAATAAAAAATCTTTTTTCTGTTCTTATGAAACTTTCTCAAGCTATGAATCATGTTGAGTTTTCAAATGAGAAAAGGATGGAACAATATTCTATTGAATCTTTCATGAGGAAACATCCACCTTATTTTAGTGGGTCTATTGATCCACTAGTTATTGAGAAATGGATTAGTACCACTAAAAAGATATTTTTTGTTATCCTATATTCAAAACATGAAAATTTTATCTTAGATATTTATCATTTGTAAGGAAAAGTAGATGAATAGTGGACACTTATCAAGAATATAAGAAAATGATAAGAAATTGACTCCATAGAGTGGGGTGAGTTTAAGAGCTTGTTTTTTAATAAGTAATTTCCTTATATTATTTGTATGAAAATGGAGAAAGAATTCCTCGACATAAAGTAAAAGGATAATGAATCTGTTGTTACATATGAGGAAAATTTTATGAGACTTGCAATGTAAGATTTTGGTATTATCATCCAATCTTAAATTAAGGTTAATATATTCTTCAATGGATTAAAACCAAGTCTCCAAAGGGTGTTATCCATAAGTGAATTCAATGGCTATGAAAAATTCATTTGATGTGTTACCAAGGTGTAAATGGAGATTGGGATTACCTATTAATCTCATGGTTTTGATAAGAAAAGAAATATGGAATTTGAAGGAAATTCTAGAAACCATGTATAGAAGAAGATGATATTTAATTTTTGATTGAAGTGTGGAAGGAAACATGGAGGAAATTATCTTAATGATATTGTTAAATGTTTTAAGTATGGAAAGGATGGTCATTGAGTAATCAAATGCTAAAGTAATAGGAAGAATAAGTTATCTAATAATGGATAAAAAGCACAATAGAATGCACCTCCCACACTCTAGTGTTTCAAATATAAGGATTATATTCATTATTCTAATAGGTTATAAAATATGAAGGTTAATTATGATGATTGGCATCAAAAACCTCTTAATCCTAGAGACAAATAGAAATCCCATGTGAACACTATGGATAAGGTGTATAACAAATTTATGAAATGTACACTTACCATACCCTATAGAATTGTTAATGTTTTATTTGATTTTGGATATACCCACTATTTTATATGTAAATAATTTTATAAGGGCATAAAAAATCCACCTCAATTATTAGATATTGAATTTTTAGTGAAAACTTATAATGGTGTGATGACCATATATCAAGTCTATGATTCTTCTCCAATTGAATTTTGTGGGAATTTGTTTCCTTAAAATATATTTATTCTCCCTCTAGTTGAATTTTTTTTATCTTAGGAATGGATTATATTTCTTTATATAAATCCCAAATCAATTTCTAAGAAATAGAATTATTGTTTGATATTCTGGACCAACCTATGATCATTTATCGGTGTGATGGTAAATATGAACTTATAATGTAAATTACATTCATTATATGGGTCTTAATTCCTATTAAAAAGGGGTTATTATCTCATATGGTTTGGGATAAACTCAACATAAAATTTATTCCTATTGTGTGGAATTTTTTTGATATCTTTCTAGAATAGTTTCCTAGTCTTCCACAGAATTGTGAATTTGGGTTTTCAATAGAACTCATACCCAGTGATAAACCTATTTCAAAGACTACATATATAATGGACCATATTGAGTTAAAATATTTAAAGAAGAAACTCTATGAGAATATTTAAAAGGTATTATTTTATACAAGTGTGTCACCTTGGGGTGCACATGTTATTTTTCATAAGAAGAAATGTGGATCAATGTGACTCTGCATTGATTATCGGGAACTTAATAAGATCACTATCAAGACCAAGTATCCTATACCCCATATTGATGACTTGTTTTATCAATTATATGGAGATCAATACTTTTCTAAGATTTATATTTATTATATATATCATCAATTGAGGTTCAAGAAGGAGTATATACCCAATACAAAATCATATACAAGGTATGGACACTATGAATTTATAGTGATTCTATTTGGTCTTACTAATTCCCCTACTATCTTCATGGATTTTATGAATAGAGCCTTTAGAGATTACCTAGATTGTTTTATATTAGTATTTATAGATAATATTTTTATATATTCAAAGATTAAGTAAGAGCATAAAGATCACTTAATTATTGTAATAAATACCCTAATGAAGGAGAAGTTGTATGCAAAATTTTCCAAGTGTGAATTTTGGCTATAAAAAGTTTCATTTTTGGGTCATATAATCTCAAGTGAGGGTATATATATGGATATATAAAAGAAAAAGGTTATTGAACATTGTTCTATACCAACCACTATGATTGAGATTTATAGTTTTCTTGGTTTGGCTGGATATTATCAATGTTTTGTAGAAGTTTTTTCATGACTATTTAATATAATCATAAATTTGACTCAAAAGGGAGCCAAGTTACTTTGGATAGATGAGTGTGAGGAAAATTTCAAGGAACTAAAGAGAAGGTTGGTTAGTACACTTATTCTTACACTACCATACAACATATAAGGGTTTTTGATCTATAGTGATGCTTCAAAAAAGGATCTGGATGTGTCCTCATGTAGAATTATATGGTGATAGATTATGCCTCTCAACAACTTAAGGTTCATAAGAAAAATGACCCCAACTCTTGATTTTTAGTTTGATGTGGTAATTTTTCCATTAAAGATATGGAGACATTGTATTTATAGAGAAATTTGTGATATATATATTGATCATAAAATTTTAAAGTATATATTCACTCAAAAAGAGATGAATATTCACTAGATAAGATGGTTTAATTTGATTAAATATTATGACTACTCAATACATTACCACCCTAGGATGGTAAAAAAGTTGTTCAATGCTTTGAGTTGAAAGGATCTTGATATATTATAAATTAAGAGGGTTACAAAGGATCTATTATTTATTTATTTTCAAAGGATGTATCTAGAAATCTTGAATAAAGGGGAGAAATATTGTCTTGGTAAAATGAGTTTTCAACCATCTATCCATGTGATGGTTAAAGAGGCACAGAAGGAAGATGTAAAACTATATAAGAATATAAAAAATGTTCCTAAGTTAAAACTTGATTATGATGTAATGATAAGTTTTATAAATTGTGTATGTGTTCCATCTATACGATATTTAAAAAATAATTTGTTAGATGAGGCTCATAGTTTATCATTCTCTATTTATCCTGGAAGTAAGAAGATGTATAGAGATATAAAAGAGTATTTATGGTGGGACAACATGAAGAGAGATATTGCATAATATGTATCTTGTTTCTTTTCATGTTATCAAGTTAAGTCTAATATAATTAAGTCTAATATAATTTTATAACCATTACTCATACCATAATGAAAATGGGAAAAACATCACCATGGATTTTGTCATCGAATTCCCCAAAACATCAAAAGGACATAATGATATTTGGGTTTTAGTCAATCACTTTACAAAGTCAGCACACTTTATTACAATCATGTAAGATTTATCTTTTGATAATCAGGTTATAATATACATTAAAGAATTGCTAAGGTTTTATGGAGTACCAAATTCTATTGTATCTGATCGGGATCCAAGATTTACCTCAAAGTTCTGGTGAAGTCTTCAGAAAACTCTTGATTTAGAGTTGTGTTTTAGTACTTATTATCATCCTCAAACATATGTTCAGTGAAATAGGAAAATTTAAACCCTATAGGATATGTTGAGGTCTTACTCTATATATTTCAAAGATGATTGGGATCAGCACCTTCCTCTAGTTGAGTTTTCTTATAACAATAGCTTTCCCTCATGCATTCAAATTGATCTTTATGTAACTCTATATGGAAATAAGTTTAGAAATACAATGTTATATTATGAAGTTAGATAAATAAATCTATTGGTACATAAGATAGATAAGGATATGGAATATAAATTCAAAACTATTCATCATCACATCAAGAAAGTTTAAATTCAATATAAAAGTTGTGCTGACAATCATCAGAGAAATATGGAATTTGAAGTTGGTGAGAAGGTACTCCTATGAATTTCTCCATGGAATAATGTTATTAGATTAAATATATCCTAATTTTTTTATATTATAATGACATAATTTCAAGGGTTGAATTCATTTTTATAGGGTAATAATGTAACACCCCAAGATTTTATGATATGTTTCTTTTTAAATAAATTCAATTTCTTTAATAGCGTGCGATACATGCAACTCTGAGTATAAATGAACTGTAATATAGTATACCATTTTAACCTATCCGTTAAATTTGTGGTACTAATAGGAATAACAAAATTTTAAGAATATTAATAAAGGTTTTATATAAATAAAATATATTTATAAATATGTACTAAATTTTCAATAAAGTCATTATATGTTTTAAAAATACATTTTCCTCACAAGTGGTTTTTATCGCTTTTTGTGAGAAAATAATATAATTAATTTTTTAAAATTTTAGAAAAAAATTTGAAAAAATGAAATTCATATTTAAATCAGTATTTCAAAATTACCATAGATTGAATTTTTGAAAATTTTCTAAAAAGATTATTTTTCGATGAATAGTGAAAAATAATGATTTTTATTGAAAAATATCTTTTCATTTAAAGAATTTACAAAGTTACATTTGTTTTAAAATAGTTTTAAAAGTAAATTTATTTAATTTATATTATTAATAATATAAATATGTTCATTCTAATTCATATTATTAATATTTTGGTATATAAAAAATTATACCAATGAAAACTTTTTTTCTTGAAAACTGTTTTTCAACCCATTTTTCAAGTTTATTTTAAAATTAATTTATGAAAATTTTAGGTATTTAATTTAATAGAATAGATTCAATATTTTTAATCAGAATTTAAAAATTTATTAATGAGTCCACTTTAATTTTTTTTCATACTTAATAGTAAAAGCAGTAAAAAATTGACATCGTAGTTATGGTTAAAACGGGTTTACTAGGGGTTTAAACCAAGAGATAAGGGTGAAATTTCCAATTAAAATTGTCTAAATACTATTTTATTGAAATATATAGACCTAATACTATACCAAATTTTAATATCTAGACATTTGGAATCATTTTTCCTGAGAATTACTTTATTATATTTTATTCTTTTAAGAAATTCCAAGTGTGTCCTCTCCCCCACTTATAAAAGGACACTCCGCCTTTCTCTTATTTACACCACATTGAGCCTTATAGCTCAAAAAACCTAAAAATTTATCTTATAAACTTACCTATACATGAATTACATTTTTTTTCTTCTTAAAAGACCATTCTAAGGGTCCTTAATATAGGATCTAAATGAGTCTTACCGAAGAAGTGGAAATCATCTTACCCAGACTCTTTCAGCTTATTTCTTCTTATACCCCCTATAAATATTTGGTATTAATAATAAATTAATAAATTAATCATAATAAATATACTGAAATGTAATTATGATTATTTAACCACCAATATCCAACCTTTATTCCATTAAATAGGAAGTCAAAGTATCGTGTGTGCGTACGTGTAGACGACCACCTCCACATAGTGATACAATTAATTTTCCATCACCATATTTCATGGATGGTAATTATGATGGGATTAAATTTTATATATGATATTTATTAAATAATTATTCTTTTGTAATTATAATATCATATCTACCTTCTTACCTTTCAATACATTGGAAAACGATAATGTTGTTTGTGTGTACGTGTGAACTACCATCTCCACAAAGCAATGTGATTCATTTTCAAATTATGCTTTACATGGATGATAATAAGGATAGATTTAATTAATAAATATTATATATATTATATAATAATTATTCTATAAATGTGAATTAATATTTAATTTTTTTTTCATTCCAACCTTTGAAAAATGAAAACGGCATTCATGCATACGTACGACTTATCATCTCCATAAAAGGTATAATTAATTCATATATATATATCCTTTATAGATGAATTTATATATATAATTAATATATATTATATTTATATCATTATTAACATCTTTTAGATGATGGAACCATGATAAAAGTTTAAGAACTAGAAACACCGAACTGAAATTCTCATGAAAACGTAATAGTTAAATATATCCTAATTTTTTTATATTATAATGACATAATTTCAAGGGTTGAATTCATTTTTATAGGGTAATAATGTAACACCCCAAGATTTTATGATATGTTTCTTTTTAAATAAATTCAATTTCTTTAATAGCATGGAATACATGCAACTCTGAGTATAAATGAACTGTAATATAGTATACCATTTTAACCTAGCCGTTAAATTTGTGGTACTAATAGGAATAACAAAATTTTAAGAATATTAATAAAGGTTTTATATAAATAAAATATATTTATAAATATGTACTAAATTTTCAATAAAGTCATTATATGTTTTAAATATACATTTTCCTCACAAATGGTTTTTATCGCTTTTTGTGAGAAAATAATATAATTAATTTTTTAAAATTTTAGAAAAAATATTGAAAAAATGAAATTCATATTTTAAATCAATATTTAAAAATTATCGTAGAGTGAATTTTTGAAAATTTTCTAAAAAGAATATTTTTCAATGAATAGTGAAAAATAATGATTTTTATAGAAAACTATCTTTTCATTTAAAGAATTTAAAAAGTTACATTTGTTTTAAAATAGTTTTAAAAGTAAATTTATTTAATTTATATTATTAATAATATAAATATGTTCATTCTAATTCATATTATTAATATTTTGGTATATAAAAATTATACCGATGAAAACTTTTTTTCTTGAAAACTGTTTTTCAGCCCATTTTTCAAGTTTATTTTAAAAGTAATTTATGAAAATTTTAGGTATTTAATTTAATAGAATAGATTCAATATTTTTAATCAGCATTTAAAAATTTATTAATGAGTCCACTTTAATTTTTTTTCATACTTAATAGTAAAAGCAGTAAAAAATTGACATCGTAGTTATGGTTAAAACGGGTTTACTAGGGGTTTAAACCAAGATATAAGGGTGAAATTTCCAATTAAAATTGTCTAAATACTATTTTATTGAAATATATAGACCTAATAATATACCACATTTTAATATCTAGAAATTTGGAATCATTTTTCCTGAGAATTACTTTATTATATTTTATTATTTTAAGAAATTCCAAGTGTGTCCTCTCCCCCACTTATAAAAGGACACTCCGCCTTTCTCTTATTTACACCACATTGAGCCTTATAGTTCAAAAAACCTAAAAAATTATCTTATAAACTTACCTATAAATGAATTAGATTTTTTTCTTCTTAAAAGACCATTCTAAGGGTCCTTAATATAGGATCTAAATGAGTCTTACCGAAGAAGTGGAAATCATCTTACCTAGACTCTTTCAGTTTATTTCTTCTTATACCCCCTATATATCTATGGTATTAATAATAAAATAATAAATTAATCATAATAAATATACTGAAATGTAATTATGATTATTTAACCACCAATATCCAACCTTTATTCCATTAAATAGGAAGTCAAAGTATCGTGTGTGCATACGTGTAGACAGCCACCTCCACATAGTGATACAATTAATTTTCTATCACCATATTTCATGGATGGTTATTATTATGGGATTAAATTTTATATATTATATTTATTAAATAATAATTCTTTTGTAATTATAATATCATATCTACCTTCTTACCTTTCAATACATTGGAAAACGATAATGTTGTTTGTGTGTACGTGTGAACTACCATCTCCACAAAGCAATGTGATTCATTTTAAAATTATGCTTTACATGGATGATAATAAGGATATATTTAATTAATAAATATTATATATATTATATAATAATTATTCTATAAATGTGAATTAATATTTAATTTTTTTTCATTCCAACCTTTGAAAAATGAAAACGGCGTTCATGCATACGTACGACTTATCATCTCCATAAAAGGTATAATTAATTCATATATATATATCCTTTATAGATGAATGTATATATATAATTAATATATATTATATTTATATCATTATTAACATCTTTTAGATGATGGAACCATGATAAAAGTTAAAGAACTAGAAACACCGAACTGAAATTCTCATGAAAACGTAATAGTTAAATATATCCTAATTTTTTTATATTATAATGACATAATTTCAAGGGTTGAATTCATTTTTATAGGGTAATAATGTAACACCCCAAGATTTTATGATATTTTTCTTTTTAAATAAATTCAATTTCTTTAATAGCGTGCGATACATGAAACTCTGAGTATAAATGAACTGTAATATAGTATACCATTTTAACCTAGCCGTTAAATTTGTGGTACTAATAAGAATAACAAAATTTTAATAATATTAATAAAGGTTTTATATAAATAAAATATATTTATAAATATGTACTAAATTTTCAATAAAGTCATTATATGTTTTAAAAATACATTTTCCTCACAAGTGGTTTTTATCGCTTTTTGTGAGAAAATAATATAATTAATTTTTTAAAATTTTAGAAAAAATTTTGAAAAAATGAAATTCATATTTTAAATCAATATTTCAAAATTATCGTAGAGTGAATTTTTGAAAATTTTCTAAAAAGATTATTTTTCGATGAATAGTGAAAAATAATGATTTTTATTGAAAACTATCTTTTCATTTAAAGAATTTACAAAGTTACATTTGTAATAAAATAGTTTTAAAAGTAAATTTATTTAATTTATATTATTAATAATATAAATATATTCATTCTAATTCATATTATTAATATTTTTGTATATAAAAAATTATACCGATGAAAACTTTTTTTCTTGAAAACTGTTTTTAAACCCATTTTTCAAGTTTATTTTAAAAGTAATTTATGAAAATTTTAGGTATTTAATTTAATAGAATAGATTCAATATTTTTAATCATCATTTAAAAATTTATTAATGAGTCCACTTTAATTTTTTTTCATACTTAATAGTAAAAGCAGTAAAAAATTGACATCGTAGTTATGGTTAAAACGGGTTTACTAGGGGTTTAAACCAAGAGATAAGGGTGAAATTTCCAATTAAAATTGTCTAAATACTATTTTATTGAAATATATAGACCTAATACTATACCACATTTTAATATCTAGACATTTGGAATCATTTTTCCTGAGAATTACTTTATTATATTTTATTCTTTTAAGAAATTCCAAGTGTGTACTCTCCCCCACTTATAAAAGGACACTCCGCTTTTCTCTTATTTACACCACATTGAGCCTTATAGCTCAAAAAACCTAAAAAATTATTTTATAAACTTACCTATACATGAATTATATGTTTTTTCTTCTTAAAAGACCATTCTAAGGGTCCTTAATATAGGATCTAAATGAGTCTTACCGAAGAAGTGGAAATCATCTTACCCAGAATCTTTCAGTTTATTTCTTCTTATACCCCTATAAATCTATGGTATTTATAATAAAATAATAAATTAATCATAATAAATATACTAAAATGTAATTATGATTATTTAACCACCAATATCCATCCTTTATTCCATTAAATAGGAAGTCAAAGTATCGTGCGTGCGTACGTGTAGACGACCACCTCCACATAGTGATACAATTAATTTTCCATCACCATATTTCATGGATGGTTACTATGATGGGATTAAATTTTATATATGATATTTATTAAATAATTATTCTTTTGTAATTATAATATCATATCTACCTTCTTACCTTTCAATACATTGGAAAACGATAATGTTGTTTGTGTGTACGTGTGAACTACCATCTCCACAAAGCAATGTGATTCATTTTCAAATTATGCTTTACATGGATGATAATAAGGATAGATTTAATTAATAAATATTATATATATTATATAATAATTATTCTATAAATGTGAATTAATATTTAATTTTTTTTATTCCAACCTTTTAAAAATGAAAACGGCGTTCATGCATACGTACGACTTATCATCTCCATAAAAGGTATAATTAATTCATATATATATATCCTTTATAGATTAATGTATATATATAATTAATATATATTATATTTATATCATTATTAACATCTTGTAGATGATGGAACCATGATAAAAGTTTAAGAACTAGAAACACCGAATTGAAATTCTCATGAAAACATAATAGTTAAATATATCCTAATTTTTTTATATTATAATGACATAATTTCAAGGGTTGAATTCGTTTTTATAGGGTAATAATGTAACACCCTAAGATTTTATGATATGTTTCTTTTTAAATAAATTCAATTTCTTTAATAGCGTGCGATACATGCAACTCTGAGCATAAATGAACTGTAATATAGTATACCATTTTAACCTAGCCGTTAAATTTGTGGTACTAATAGGAATAAAAAAAATTAAGAATATTAATAAAGGTTTTATATAAATAAAATATATTTATAAATATGCACTAAATTTTCAATAAAGTCATTATATGTTTTAAAAATACATTTTCCTCACAAGTGGTTTTTATCGCTTTTTGTGAGAAAATAATATAATTAATTTTTTAAAATTTTAGAAAAAATTTTGAAAAAATGAAATTAATATTTTAAATCAATATTTAAAAATTATCGTAGAGTGAATTTTTGAAAATTTTCTAAAAAGATTATTTTTCAATGAATAGTGAAAAATAATGATTTTTATTGAAAACTATCTTTTCATTTAAAGAATTTACAAAGTTACATTTGTTTTAAAATAGTTTTAAAAGTAAATTTATTTAATTTATATTATTAATAATATAAATATGTTCATTATAATTCATATTATTAATATTTTGGTATATAAAAAATTATACCGATGAAAACTTTTTTCTTGAAAACTGTTTTTCAACCCATTTTTCAAGTTTATTTTAAAAGTAATTTATGAAAATTTTAGGTATTTAATTTAATATAATAGATTCAATATTTTTAATAAGCATTTAAAAATTTATTAATGAGTCCACTTCAATTTTTTTTCATACTTAATAGTAAAAGCAGTAAAAAATTGACATCGTAGTTATGGTTAAAACGGGTTTACTAGGGGTTTAAACCAAGAGATAAGGGTGAAATTTCCAATTAAAATTGTCTGAATACTATTTTATTGAAATATATAGACCTAATAATATACCACATTTTAATATCTAGACATTTGTAATAATTTTTCCTGGGAATTACTTTATTATATTTTATTCTTTTAAGAAATTCCAAGTGTGTTCTCTCCCCCACTTATAAAAGGACACTCCGCCTTTCTCTTATTTACACCACATTGAGCCTTATAGCTCAAAAAACCTAAAAAATTGTCTTATAAACTTACCTATACATGAATTAGATTTTTTTTTTCTTCTTAAAAGACCATTCTAAGGGTCCTTAATATAGGATCTAAATGAGTCTTACCGAAGAAGTGGAAATCATCTTACCCAGACTCTTTTAGTTTATTTCTTCTTATACCCCCTCTAAATATATGGTATTAATAATAAAATAATAAATTAATCATAATAAATATACTGAAATGTAATTATTATTATTTAACCACTAATATCCAACCTTTATTCCATTAAATAGGAAGTCAAAGTATCGTGTGTGCGTACCTGTAGACGACCACCTCCACATAGTGATACAATTAA
Source organism: Viscum album (assembly GCA_963277665.1). Lineage (NCBI taxonomy): Eukaryota > Viridiplantae > Streptophyta > Magnoliopsida > Santalales > Viscaceae > Viscum > Viscum album. The sequence continues at coordinate 1,278,543,409 of OY728146.1, read as the reverse complement.
TTTTCCATCCCCATATTTCATGGATGGTTATTATGATGGGATTAAATTTTATATATGATATTTATTAAATAATTATTCTTTTGTAATTATAATATCATATCTACTTTCTTACCTTTCAATACATTGGAAAACGATATTGTTGTTTGTGTGTACGTGTGAACTACCATCTCCACAAAGAAATGTGATTCATTTTTAAATTATGCTTTACATGGATGATAATAAGGATAGATTTAATTAATAAATATTATATATATTATATAATAATTATTCTATAAATGGGAATTAATATTTAATTTTTTTTCATTCCAACCTTTGAAAAATGAAAACGGCGTTCATGCATACGTACAACTTATCATCTCCATAAAAGGTATAATTAATTTTTCTATATATATCCTTTATAGATGTATGTATATATATAATTAATATATATTATATTTATATCATTATTAACATCTTTTAGATGATGGAACCATGATAAAAGTTTAAGAACTATAAACACCGAACTGAAATTCTCATGAAAACGTAATAGTTAACACCTGAAAACGATGATTTCAATAAGGAATTATTTATTAATGGGTGTTTAAATGTTATAATTTAATCATATATTATATTATTATTATTTAAATTACTCTGGTATAAAAGTATAATAAATTTAAATTTATTATACAGGAGGATAAATCATTTTTGAAGCATGTTGAACTTAAAGTAAGGGTTTTATGTTACAATCTTATTATTTATCAAGATTATTCATGATTAAGTTATGATGATGAAATATTATAGTATAAATATCAATAAAATTATTAATTTTATTCTCCTATGTTTATTTCCAAATAATACATTTTTTCCTTTTGTTTTTCCTCTCTTTAAGAACTCAAGAGACCAAAAGAATGTTTTTTTAAGGAAAATCAACCTTATTTCTATCATTAGTTGAAAATAATTTTTCTTCCATGTCTATTTTTTCTAAAAAAGATCAAGAATTATTTTACTATTCTAATATTATTTTTTAAATATTTTTTTACTCATGTTTTATTTTTTACAAAATAGTTTAAAATGAATCTTCTTGTCATTTTCCAAACGATGTATTTTTGACTTTTTACTGAAAATGTGAAAGGAATATTTGTTTTAATGTGCATGGTATGAAGAAAATTTCCCATTGTCATGACCGCTCAATGATTTTAATATTCCTTTACAAGTTTCTAATGTTATTTTTAAATAAATTTTTTCCTTAATATTTGGGAAATTTTATATTTTAAATAAGTGGTTTCAAAGTGAAAAAGTTCTTTTCCTCAAGAAATATTATAGTGATATTTTAAAAAGCATTTTCATCTATGATAACATCCTTTGATGTCACTTATTATTTACTGAGGTTATGATCAAATGATATTATTCACTTTCATTATTTTTATGGCTTATGATGATGATGATTTAAGGATGATTCTATAAAACTCGTTTCTTTCCCATGGGTTAATTAAGTTATGATGAAACCATTATAAAACTCGTTTCTTTTTCGTGGGTTATGCTATGATGAAATGATGAAATTTTTATGAAAATAATTTCCTTTACAAGGTATGTGATATTATTAATGTTTTATGATCTTGTGGAACACATATTTATGGTTTTCATTGTGTGATTGGTGGTCCCAAAATTATATATCCTTCAAATGCATTGGGTAAATATGGATATCACATGAGATAAACAGGATTGGAATTAGAGGTTATAAGAACTCGGCCTTATTGTATAAATAATCTTGAATTTATTTAAGAAAAAACTTCCTTTTACATTGAGTATCTTTTCAAGTTTATAGCTTTATATAATTAGGACAATACATTCATAACATTACACATTATTACAGAGTGGATACCATAAAAACAGTTTCCATTTTTTTCAAAATATAAAACATTAAAACTTAAAACAAAACTCATTGAAAATTCTTAAACATTTAGAATGGATTCCTTAATTGTCTTTCACATCCATTAACCTATGAAAATCATTTAAAAAAACTTGGGATGAGCACAAAAGCTCAGTAATGGATGGAAAATAAGGAAAGATCACATTAGTCCATGAATACTCGTAACGTATGAAAGCATTTTCAAAAGACATTATTGTCACCCATATATACTTACTTTGTGTAACATGAGATTTAAAAAAGATACAAAAAAAACATGAGGACATAAATATAATCATAATGTTATCTTGGGGCATTACTTACATAATCTTGTAACCATTCTTGGCTACCTTATAACTTGTAACCCTCACGGCTACCTTACTTTGTGTAACCATCGTAGTTACACTTGAAGTAACCATATGACCGAACTCCAACTTACTCATAACCAATGAATTTTAGGGAGATATAGGTCCCACCCTTTATCATAAATAATTCCCAAGAACCAAAACATAATCATACAATATGAATAATTCCATAAAAACATTTCGTAAAACAGAATTTAAAAAGAGGATTTTTAAAGTAAAGACACTTATAAATATCATACAATTGAAGAGAGACTTAATATAGTGGATAAATTATGTATATATACACATAATAAAACATAATATAAACATAAACCATTACAAAAACAATTTAAATAGCACATAAAAAATGAAGTAGAAGGTTAACCTAAAGAATGGAAATCGGGTTAAGAATTCTCTTACCTCGGGTTTGTCTTACTTTCAACTTGTTTAAACCTCCTATATAATGGATAAAATAGTGTTATTAATATTTTAAAAAAAATCATGTTTATAAAATCTTATATGATCATTTCATAACATCATTTCACCCTTTAATTGTTAGTATTTTGCCTCTTGCACTGTTTTTGGGTGAGTTCTTTTCATGATTTCCAAGTTTGGTTCATGATGGATGTTCTTGTTTATTGGAAGTGAAATTACATAATTGGAATGGAAAGGTATTTAAATATTTCCAGTACCATAATTTATACCATTTATCATTTTTATGTTTAATATGAGGATGATTCATAAGTTAAAACATTAATGATGTTCGTTTAGATCATTTTAGTGGTTCTTTGATAATAACAACCTCATTTCATTTTATAAATTAAAACCATGTGTTAAAAAGAATTACAAAACCATGGATGAGATATAATACATATATTATAACCTGTTTCAACCATATAAATGGTTTCATGGCCATAATTGAAATAATTAATGGAAATTTAAATCACACCGTCCACGATGTCGGTAATTTGACACATCACGGACAATGTTTTTTATTCCTTAAATAAGTGGGAGAAGAGAAGAATAATGATGAGGAATTTCCCATAAACATGATAAAATCCAGAATATTCATGATTTATGGAGATTTCATGCCTCTTGGGTAATGAGATATGAAGAAATAATCAGGAAGGAACTCAAAATAAAAGAAAAAGTGAGAAATCTCTTACAAAAATTCGGCAGCCTAACAGCTACGCAACATGATTTTAGAAAATATTAAAGAGAGAGGGTACAAGGGTCACCCATCCATAAATGAATCATAATATATAGTATATCAATAATTAGAATTAAATAAGAACATGGTATGGAAACGTGAAAGTTATACCACATAAAGGAGAACTTGAATGGAAAAAGAAAGAAATTGAGAATTTTCTTACCTTGTAGAGTAACCCTAATAACATGAAGGTTGGGACCTTGGGGGATTGAGGAAACCTTGGGAGGACTACTATTAAGTTAAGGAGGCCAGAACTTCATTTAGGGATAATTGTTAATGAATTCAATGAAGGGAAGAGTTGGTATTTATAGGAAAAGTGGGGGATTATTTTAATAATTTTCAAGGGACACCTCATGAGTGGTATTTGAAAAACCATGGGATTGCCCATGGTATTTTCCCATGGTATAAGCCACTTGGGACACCTCACATATTATTTAACTATACACAAGATGAACAGATTTATGTCATCATTATTACATCATTAATGGTGTCATTAACACACCGAAACTACAAACTGTATTTTTTACTATTCACTGAAAAATCAACTGTTTCAGAAAAATTACCAAAATTCACCCTAACCATTTATCGATATGTATATTTCAAAAATAAAGTCCATTTTTTTAAAATAATGTTCTAAATATTTTTAATTTAATTTTTAAGTAAAATCATACTTAATTCAAAAATTATTTATTTAAAAACTATAACTGCTTTTATATTACATTGAAAAATTAATCAAGATGTCATTATCTTAAAGCCTTAATAAAATAAAATAATAATACAATTTACTATTCATTAGGGTCATATTACTATTCATAAGGGTATGTTACTATTCACGAAAAAACAAGTTGGTTCCAAAAGACTCCAAAAAACATACTGAACACAATTGTAGATGGCAGTTTCTTGAAATTTAAAACATAAAAGTGGAAAAGTTATGTTTCAAAGGATAGTTATAAATATCTACTTAAAAAAAGTTCCATGCATTTCTATTTATTTTTAGAAAAACTTGGGGTGTTACAGAAGTTAACCCAGTTCAGTAAGGGACTTTATCCACTATGATAATATTGTTAGTGAACCTTAACTAATATTATGTAAAGGGGGAGTGTTCTAAATCCACTATTATAGTCTTGTAAGTGAGCCTTGACTACTAAGGAAATTATTTTCTATAATTATGTATATGCCACAAACTTATTTTTTGTGCTAATTTTATGATCTCATGGCTAATTTTCTTTGATTATTTTCTGGTTTATGACTTATGAACTTCCAATTTTATTCCATGAATCAAGATTATGATCTATGATATGCAGGTTATTGTTTTAAAATGTTAATTTCATGTTCTTGTACCCTTATGCTCATGTTTTATTTAAGTGGTCACTGATATCTCCCTTGTTTACCCTTACTGAGAATCTAAGGTCACCCTTTCTTATGTTTCATTTCCCTTGGTAATAAAGAAAGGTTTTAAGTATAATATGTATATGAAGGGTTCTAATTATGAAGAACTTATTAGGATATGATGTAGTTAACTTATAAATCAGTTGTTTATGTATCCAAGTTTACAAAGATACTAAACCTATATGATTATAGAATAGATTGTAATGTTATTTATTTAATATTTATCTAATAATATTTGATATTTATGCATGAAAAATATGGGTCGCTATAGCTTCCTTGAGAGAGACTTAGATTCTCGACCTGGAATTCCTTGGGGGAACTCATAGGATTCCAACTAATTCATTGATACATCTTCCAAAGTCGCATACCACACTTGGATTTGGTCAATGTCTTAGATTAGTTAATTCCTCTGCTAAACACCGATGATTCAATTGAAAACTCTAGAAAATTTGAATGCTTTGGATGAGCTCCTTGGATTCAACTTCATATCCTCATACATGGATTACCTTGGATGATCTCCTTGGACCCCAGTCAAGTCTATCTCAATATTACCTTATAATTGTCCTTGGGATTAGTTAGAAACTTTTAAGGTGGAATGCCAAGGGTTAACCCCTTGGATTACACTCATACCCTGTATTCTAACATCTCGTTTGATCACTACACATGGGTTTGACTTTCTAAAGTCATGGATTCTATAAGTCGCCCATGGATACCTTGTGATTATTATACTTGGACGCCTTGAATATTGTACTTAAGTCCCTAACCTAATAATGGTCATATGATCAGAGATATACAACTTAGTATGAAGTAGGTAGGTCCATCTAGGTATCCCATGAGAAGCCTGAGATCAACATGGTTTATATTTACTTTACTTATTTATATTTATTATACATGCATGCTATATATTTTATATTCACGGACTGGATTTTCTTAGAAATAATTGGTGGTGGTCTACTAATTTTTACTCACACCCTATTTGGGCCACCATTTAGTACCCAATCATACTTCTTGGATACGAGTATAAAAGTAAGCACTCATCTAGGGATGTTTGGTTTCCTTTTAGGATGAGAACTTGGGAGAAAATGACTGATCTAGTGCTCAGGATGCTCATGGAGATAGTTGTTTTTGGTATTTTGTTTTCTTTTTTTATATTATCAATTGTTGTATGTTAGCTACCATGTATTTTCTGCCTCCATATTTTGTATATCTCATGGAATCATCATCTTTATATGATATTTTTCTATTATGTTTGTTTACTATTATCTGGATGGTCATTTCTCACGCCTTATACTATCTTTGTTATGTTTATATATTATTTTGTGGATTTTCTTACCATTGTATTTCACTATGATAAAGAGGGTATAGTCTCCCCACTGTACAACCATATACCCTCACTATTGTTCGGTAACCTCTGGCGTACATGGAGGAACGCTTGAGGCCTTATGGCCAACCAAACTAATCGCTTGCCTATAAACCAATCCTGGGACATTAAAATAATGATCTTAAGTCCAAAGATCAACACACAATATCATATATAATAATATCCAATGATACCCAAAACATGTGGTGCACCTATTGGTGTATTAAACCCCATGATATCCTATATTCTAGATCACTAAGTGAAAACTTCATGATATATAAAAACTATAGTAAATTTGTTTAATATTACAATTATGGTATCTTGAGGTTCTCATTATAGCTAAGAATTGCTATAATATTATGATAAAATAAACAATCCAGGGACATTAAATAGTGTACATAAAATTAATAATATTATTATGGTAAATAAAATCATGTATAACTCTCTTTATACATGATATAGTAATTGAAAAGTATTGTTTAAGTCAGATTTATGGAACCCGGTTTCACAATATCTAGATCATTAATCACATTATCATGTATCTTTTATATTATATATATCATCGGTAGAGGGGATTACAAACCATAAACAACACACACACTCAGTCACCCTAGTGGATCAAGTATCATCCCTCCCTAAAAGAAATGACAAACACTCATTAGATCTATTCTACTGCATTTTAATGGAACAAAGTCTTATGGTCTTGATGGATCGAAAGCCCGGATGAATATAGCCTAAAGGACCATAAAGGAGATGACCTAAAGGCTCAAATTAGCAACTTTAATCATGTCGTGTCACTAATATTACACCACTTCACCCCCTAACAGTAGTAATCGCACCATGTTATCAGTGTTAATGTCCCCACACCCATAGTTTAGTCAAAATGTTGGTATATATATCCAATTGAAAAAAAATTATAGCATCGCGTTTTGATCTTAGAACCTCCTGGTTATTTCCTAGAGACTTTACCACTCTGTTACAAAAACTTTGATGTTTATATATACATAAATATATATGTTTATGTATAAAAAAATAGTTATTAATTTTTAAGTATTTATAATTATTGTTATTACACATGAATAATGGTGTCACATATACCAATGCACTATAAGAAAAACATAATTTAGCTACTTTTTTAGACATTAGAAATGTTTTAAACATCGCTAATGAATTTACCAATGTTTTTGAAAAACGTAGGTGAATATGGTTCCTAATTAGATATGTTTATAAATGAAGCTAATTAGTCATTTAATCAAGTTTCTATAAACATAGGTAATTTCATTTTATTTACCAACATTTATAGAAACATTGGGAATCAGACATTTTATTTACCAATGTTTTTAAAAAAACGTAGGTAAATGGGTGTATCTAATTAGCTACATTTATAAACATAGCTAATTGCATTTTATCTACCATCAAGAATTAGACACTTTATTGAATTTTATTTTGTCCAGAATTATGCATTTTATTATCTTTATTTTTGTGCCTTTGGCCTCAACATGACACCCTCTATAGTGCTCTAGCCTCCCGTCAACACCCGTTGTTGGGAACTCACCTCGGGCCCTACCTCTTGTGATTACCTACCCCTGCCTCCCACCCCCATTGTTACGACCACCAACCTTCACCCCTGAATGTAACACCCCGACCCTATTTACCCAGAGCTGGTGCATTATTTTAATATATTTTCATGATTACAAGGAATCAAGTCCCAAAGGATCGATCAGTTTAGCAGTCTTGGAAAATATATTACATACATTAACTTTACATTACAATTTCAAACATAAAATAAAAAATAGATAGTTCTTTGATAACACCATTATTACCTTTAGATAAACCCTTCATATCAATCATAATACACTTCTTGGAATCCTGGTAAAATAAAACATAAGAAAGGGGTGAGCTCAGATGCTCGGTAAGGGTAAATAATTTAGCAGAAGCTATAAACTTTTAAGGAAAGATGTGTAATAAAAACAACAACATTTTTAAACATAATCTTGAACATAATATAGAAAAAATAAATCAAACATCACCATATAAACATGCACATGGATATTATACTAGTTTAATAATCATATGTAATAACTAATTTCATAATGAGGGAATGCCTAACTTTGGACATCTTTACCACATAGTCAAGGCCTTGTGCCAAGACTACAAATAAAATTTTTTTCATGGCCTTATGCCAAGACACTAGTCTATCTCATGAGACCTACTGATGCATCAAATAGCTATAGCGGGCTCCACCCGTCACTTACTAAGTCCATTTCATTCCTCATATGAAAAAGTTGAAACATAACATAAACATTCGTATTAAAACTAGCATACGAAATGTCAATACTTTATCCATAAACCATGAATGGTATAAAAATAACACATCCACAGTCAAACATATCACAAAAACTTTAATACAATATATAATATTTGTATCATAATAAATCAACCTCGATCAAGAATAATATCCCGTAAATGATGTTAACATAGTTGAAAATGATTAGTAAAAATATTTGAGATAAATATCCTTTTTTCATGAAATCATTTGAAAGTCACATAATTTATAAAGGAATTAATTTAAAATATAGTTTTGAATCAAAGCGTCCCATGCCACTTTGAAACTTTTGAAAGGAATTAACATTTTAAAACATTCATGTCCATATAAATAAATTCTTAAAACCATTTTGAAAACATGGACATTAATGAGAAAGGTTTAGAAGAATAAATATTTAAAACATTTAAAATGATTTTTTAGTAAAAAAATTCCTTTAAAAACAATCCATTTTAAAACTCTTTTATGAAACATGGACATGGATAATAAATATGTCCCAGTAGATACTTATGTTAAAACAACCTCAAATAATAAAGAGATTGTGGAATTAACCCTTACCTTGCACTTTCCTTTGGTCGAGGGTACATTTAACCTCCTGTATAATGACCATAGTATGTTATTAAATTATACCAAAACCATATTAATATTTATTATGTAACACCTCAAGCTTCCACATTACGATTCTCTTTGAATAATACAGTAGCATGTGTTGTACGCAACTTCGAGATTCTAACACGCCGCGACCAATCAAAGTAGCTGTTATGAATATTAATACCCACTTTTTGAAATTTTATAAATTGTATCTCTCAAAATGGACTTCATTTTTGGATTCATAATATTGAAATTATCCTAGGGTGAAATTTTGGTACTTTTCAAATAACTTTTATATTTTGATGAATAGTAAAAATTACTAAATTTTAATTAAAAACAACTTTTTTAATCGAAATAATTAATGGTGATAAATTATTAATTTGAGTGATTTAAAATTATATTTAGAATATATTTTTACCATTTAATACAATGTTGGTCATTTGACATAATTTTATAATTAAACTGGACATAAACAAGTGTCAATCTTTTGATAGTTATTATCTCTTAAAAACACGCTTTTGGTTTTAACAACGGGAATTAATTTTAAATTAATTTCTGCCACTTCTGTGTTTTGAATTTGGAAAAATTTATTCCATATTTGGAATCAGGATTTCCAAATTGTGTAAATAGGTAACTTTTATTTTTAGACATTTTGAATAATTACTTCGGTAAATATTTTATTTACCATGGTTAAAGGGTAAATTCGGTAAATAAGGGTAAACAAAATAATATTATAATAATAATAAATTACCCTAAAACGTGTCCTAACCTTATTGGTTGATACATGTCCAACCATGGTCATCTTTGGGTCGATTTTGGGACCCCATGGAGCCACTTGTAGGTGATAAGGACACTTTATATTAATTAAGTTAAAATAAATACAAAAATGACATAAGCATATAACTTTTAGAGAAAAAAAATTTACATAGGGTTATATATGTTGTATTTTCTACTATAAATATTAATTAGAAAGATAAAAATATTTCCTACATAATGGTATTTTATTTATAATTTTTAGACATTTAATAATTAAATTTATTTATGACACAATAATGATGCAGTATTTTCCTTATTAATGAAAGAATCAAATAATTGGTATTATAAATGTTAAAATAAATATAATTTGAAAGTTTTGATGACATAAATGAATTTTATTGGTTATTATTACATGATATTATTGGTTAAATGAATTTGGTTCTAATTAATAAAGTTTTTAAGACTTTAAAAAAAATCAATTTTTGAATAGTGTCAAAATTGACATAAATGACTTTTTAAAAAACATATTATATTATTAATTGATATTATATTCCTAAAAATCTAAGATTAGGACAAAGGACTTATATCATGATATTTTTATCGTTAATTGACCACTTGGGGATCTCTTGTATGTATATAGTAAGTTTATTAACTATATAATATAAAAATACAAAGTGACGTGGTAAATGTCAAACTAATTAACTAAGAGTTAAAACTAAAATATATGGTTAATATAATGACCCAAACCTGTCTAAAATCTATTGGTTGAAAGGATTTAGACCCATACCCACCTTATACTTTGAATAATCAACTTTGGAGCCATTAGAAACCGAATATGAATTTATTATAAAATAATATTTCTAGCTTTTCCTAAGGTGCCCCTCACTCCTCTTATAAAAGGACACCACTTATAACCAATTCTTTACACCTTAAAATCCTTTTGTTTCGGAAAAACCCTAACCAAATATCCTCTCAACTTCCCTCAATTAAACCTAGAGGCCTTAGTTTGATCAGAAATCCAACTTAAAGATCCCTTTGGATCAAATCAAAATAAATAACCCGAAGAAGAGGTAATGATTTCACCACCCTTTTTCAAGTTCCTTTCTTCTTACACTTCTTATTTATTTGTTATTACCATTATAAAATAATTAATCCAGTATATCCTATATACTAAAATATTATTATAAATATGGTACAACCATATTCAGTATTCTATCCATCCTTTTAATGACATGTCACCGTACGTGCGTACGTACGGCTTACCGTCTCCACGTTGTGATGTAATTGTTATTCAAAACATTATTATTTGGATGGGTATAATAATGATGTGTAATTCATGTAAATAATAAATATAACATGATAATTATTCTTTATATATGATATAATATCCAATTATATATTTTTTTAATATCAAAATAGTGATATTGTCGCTCGTGCGTACGTACGGACTACTGTCTCCACGAACGCGATGAGATTCATTCCCCATCGTATCCATTCAAGTATAATTATAATTTTATGATTAAAAATAATGTTTAATGGATTTATATCATTTTTTATATGAATAAGATACAACCTATCCATAACAAACATGGCTTATGTAACAAAACATATAAAAGAAAACAAGTAAATTAACACCCGAAACGACAATAATACTAAGATATTATTAACAGAGCAATGTTAAAAGATCATGTATGATATCATATTAATGTATATGATTCTTTTATAATTTAATAACAATTATTTAACCATTATAAAGGAGTTTATACAACCCTCAACCAAGGAAAAGTACAAGGTAAGGGGTTTTCATCTCACTCTTTATTCTCGTGAGATTCATGCCATATTACCACTATTACCTTTTGTGTGGTGTATGTACTGCCCATAATTGTATTATTTGTGTAATAAACTTTAATTTATGTTTATTTACATATTCATTGTATGATACCTCTTTCATGGGGTGTATGTTTTGTAAGTTACCAAATTGGTAAGGGTTTATTTCACAATCTCTTCATTATCCGAGGTTGTTTATACGTAATTATCTACTGGGACCTCTTTATCGTCCACATCCATGTTTCTTAAAAATGTATTTCAAAATATTCTTACTATTTTACAGAATATGGATTAAATTCATTTATACCCTTGTTTGACTTTTTATAATAAGTTTATAAAGGAATATTTTCGTCATTTTCCAAACAAGGTCCTTTTTAACCTTTTCGACAGAATTAAGGTAAGAATGTCTTTTTTTTAACTTATACAGCGGGTGCGGCTATTTTCCGCCATTATAAAATCTTTGAAGCTTCCCTTACAAGCTTATAAAAATATTTTCAAAGTAAATGTTTTCTTTTATAATTATGTTACTTTTAAATTATTTCAAAAAATACATATTTCTCTCAAATAGTTTTGATTTCATCTATGTCAACATCCTTTGATAAATTTTACACTTTTTTGAAGTTGATTTGTTATGATAAAAATATTCCATATTGTATTTAAGGTTTTTTGATATGTTTGACTATGGATGAGTCATTTTTATGACATTAATGGCTTATGATTAATGTTTTGTCATTTCATATGCTAGTTTTAATATGAATGTTTATGTTATATTTCATCCTCTTATTAAGATGAATGTGTTGGACTAGTATGTTCTGGGTTGGGGACCGGTAAAAGTAAGCCCTCCAGGTTGGGGTCCAGTTACAGCAGACCCTCAGAGTTGGTGTCCGGTTATTAGAGGCACTCCGGGTTGGTGTCCGGTTATTAGAGGCACTCTGGGTTGGAGTCCGGTTACAGAGGCTCTCTGGGTTGGGTTCCGGTTACAGTTATCCCTTAGGTCTTGGCACGAGTCCTTGACACAGAAATTAAAGTTCGGCATTATGAATTCCATCATTATGAAAGTGGTTATTGGTATTACATGTGATTATTCGACTAGTAGAATATCTATGTGAATAAGTAAATGGCATTATTTCATTTTATCTTTTCCATATTATTCTGAAGTTCATGTTTTAAAGGATTTTTTTTTAGTTATACATTGCCTCAAATGTTTATGCTTATTTATGAAAGCTTCCACTATATTGCTATCCTTACTGAGCATCTGAGCTCACCCCTTTCTATGTTTTATTTTTCGCAGGATGTGAAGAAATATATCATGACTGACCTGCAGGGATAGTCTGAAGTGGATATGAGTGTGGACTATAGAGACTATATTATTGTAGTTTTTCACTTTATGATGTAATGTAAACCTTATGAATGTATCTAGTGATTCCAAGGCTACTAAACTAATCAGTCTTTTGAGGCTTGATCTTTTGTGATCATGCCAATGTTATGTAATAACGCACTGAATCTAGGTAACTGGGGTTGGGTAATTACATATTATATCATAAATTATTCATTTATGACTTTATACTACCCATTTAATAATGATTTCCATATTAAATTAACATTTTGGGTAATAATCGCTTTCTTTACCATACGTGTTTTAACTTTTTATTCTTGATCGTGTCATTTAGATAGTAATTTACATAATTCCATAATATAATACATGATTTATATATCATATATATTTATAATATAAATATGTATAATAGATAGATATATTAAATGGAAAACACCATTTATGGAGAGGGTGGGCCATACGTACGCATAAACACTGTTTCCGTTTTTATATCGTATTGAATGGAAGTGAGTGAATAAGATATATGTAAGTACATACATACATATATATATATATATATATTAAGTATAATTATTATGTCATATATTACATACTTATTAATAATATATATTTTTATAATCATCGTTGAATGGTGAATGTGGAAATGAATCTCATCGCATCATGGAGACAGTAATCTGTACGTACGCATGAGCGAAAATATCATTATATTGATGGTGAAATCGTATGTAATTGAATGGTATATCATATATAAAGAATCATTAACATGTTATATTTATTATTTAAATTAGTTATACTCATTATTATACCCATCCAAATAATGAAGTGTTTGAATAACAAACTACACCACGTCGTGGAGACGGTAAGTTATACGTACGCACGTATGGTGACTTTGTCATTTATAGGATGGATAGAATAACAAATATGGTTGTACCATATTTATAATAACATCACATTATGTAGGAGTTACTGGAGTTATTATTTTGGTATGGAAACAAAAAAGAAAGAGGAATTGGAAGAAGAAAAGAACTTGAAAGAGGGTGGTGAAATTATTACCTCTTCTTCAGGTGTTTCCTTTTGAGTTGATAAAAAGGGCTCCTTAGGTTGGATTTATGATCAAATTAAGGACTATAGGTTGATATTAGGGAATTTGGGAGGATATTTGGGCATGTTTTGTCCAATACAAATGGATTTGAAGGTGTAAAATTAAGAGAAAGTGAAGTACCCTTTTATAAGAGAGGTGAGGGTCACTTTAGGAAAAGTTTAAAATATTATTTTATTATAAAATCATTTTCAGTTTATAATGGATCCAAATTTATTTATTTCTAAGATAAGGTGGTTATGGTTCTAAATACTCTCAACCAATAGGTTTTATAAAATTTTAGGTTACTATATTAACCTTATCTTTTATATTTAACTATTAGTTAAATAGTTTAACTTTTACCGTGTCTTCTTGTATTCTTACACTATATGGTTAATAAACTTACACTAAACTTCCAAGAGAACCTCAAGTGGTTAATTAATAACATATATAATATTATTTAATCCCTTTGTCTGAACCTTATATTTTTAGGAATATTATATAATTCAATAATATAATATTTGTTTTAAAAACTCATTTATGTCAATTTTGACACTATTTAGTATTTGGTTTTTGTGAAAGTCATCACAACTTTATTACTTTTAAAAATATACATTGAATCAATCCTAACATGTCAAATTCACCTATAAAATTCGTGTATGTTATAAAAACTTTGAAATTATATTTATTTTAATATTTATAATATTATTTATTTGATTCTTTCATTAATAAGGTAATTACTACATCATCATTGTTTCATAAATAAATTTAAATATTTAATGTCTAAAAATTATAAATAAAATACCATTATGTAGGAAATATTTTCATATTTCTAATTAATATTTATAGTCTAATTTATCTTATGCATAACACTATATTAAAAATGGTTTAGTTATTAAACTTTGAATTTAACACTTTTAACTCTTCTTTAAATAAAATAATAATAAATGTCCTAATCTTATCCAAGTGTACCTAAAGGATCATATTTTATTCCTAAGGTTGTTTTCCATCAAATTACACTTATACAATAGAATTAGGACATGTGTTAGGGTAATTATAATATCATTTTTACCTTTAATTACCCTATTTACTTTTAACCGTGGTAAATAAAAGTCAAAAGTTACAATTTAGAAAAAATTATTTTCATCTTATTGATCCAATTTTTACTTACTGATGTCAACCAAGTCTCTCAGATTTTTGAAATTCAACTCATAGAAGTGGTAAAATTAAGTTTTATACAAATTTGTAAATGCTCCTAGAAGGTAGGTAAAAAAATGTTAAAAGGTTCAATAAAATTTTATACATCTAATTTTATTATAAAATGACTCTAATGAATTAAATTGAACTTATATAGGTATTATATATCTATTTTTACTTAAAATAAATTTAAATAAAATAAATATTTATTTAAATAAAAAGTTTGTTTTAAAAAATAACGCAGTGTTTTTCACTATTCATCAAAAATTGAAAGTTTTCAGAAAAATACCAAAAATTCACCCTAAGATAATTTTGATATTATGAATTCAAAAATGAAGTCTATTTTAAAAAATTAAAAACATAAAAGTTTCATTTATTAATTTAAAATTAATTCCCATTGTCAAAACCAAAAACCGGGTTTTTAAAAAGTAAAAACTATCAAAAGATTGACATGTGTTTATGTCAAATTTAAATGTGAAATTACTTAAAATGACCTAAATTGTATTAAATGATAAAAATATAATCTAGTTATATTTAAAAACCATTAAAATTAATAATTTAACACTATAAATTATTTCAATTAAAAAATTTGTTTTCAATTAAAACATAGTATTTTTCACTATTCGTCAAAATATGAAAGTTATCAGAAAAGTACCAAAAATTTATCCAAACTAAATTTTTATGTCCCACTTATAAAGAAGAATTTAATTTCATTAAATTTAATATATAAAAGTGTCAAATATTGGTTTTAAAAAGGGTTTTCCATTAAAAGGCGGTAAAATTGCATTTTTTGAAAATACTTCTTTTATCTGAAAAATGAATCTGTTCTTATATTATGTCTAAGAAACACATAATATGGATGTTAAAATTATATAGATTATATAAAATTCAAAATGTAGTTAATATTATTCATAACCTCTTTTTGAACGGCTAGTTTGGTAATTTGTGGTGTGCTCGAACTTGGTGTTGTGTGTAGCGCAAGCTATTGAATTAATTTAATGAGATAACGTACTATGAAATATTGGGGTGTTACACTGAATGTCTACTCCCTCCCCCACCTCTTTCCTTAATAACCGGCGACCAGTCCCACATTAGTTTCGATGTAGGACAGCCACAACATAACTATTAATATATTATATTATTAATATATATTGTTAATGATATATTAATATAATATATTATTGATATATATTGATAATAATATATTATATTATTATATTATTAATATGTATTGTTAATAATATATTATATTATTATATTATTAATATGTATTGTTAATAATGTATTAATATATTATATTATTAATATGTATTGTTAATAATAATAAATAAAAACATATATATATACAATATATATTGTGTGGGTATATATATATATCTAAACATATATTGTATATATATATATATAATTATAAACATATATATATATATAATATTACAAACATTTATATAATATACTATTATTAACATATACAATGTATAATATACAATATATATATATATATATATTAATAATATATATATATATATATATATATATTGTTGATAATATATAAAATATATAATATATATAATATTATTTTTAACATCTACATTATAATATATATATATATATATTGTACATTATTGTATATATATAATATATTATTGTTATATACAAAATATATATTATTAATATATTATTAATAAACACAATATATACATTTTTAATAATAATAAATAAATAAATATTATTAATATATTATAAATATATGTTTATATATACACGTAAATATGATTAGTTGCATTTTCTTAAAAACGTGGCTAAATCAGCCGCATTTTTAAGAAAATGTTGCTAAATTAAAAATTAGAAAAGTTTTAAAACATTGCTAAAAACATCGCTAATTTAACTACGTTTTCTAGAAAATGTTGCTAAATTCAACATTAGCAACTTTTTGAGAAAATGTTGCTAAAAAACATTAAAATGTGAGTTTTTTGTACTGACGGTTTAGTCAAACTATTGTTATAGGTGGAATATACCAATGGTTTGACCAAACCATTGGTATAGGTGCCCATGAGAAAAAACTATACCAATGATTTAAGAAACACATTAGTATAAGTGATTATATATCATATATATATATATATATATACCAACAGTTTGGTTAAACCATTAGTATAGGCCTATTGGTATAGGTCAGATTTCTAGTAGTGGATTCACACTCGGTAGTCGATGCACCTTGATCTAGCTCTATTCCATCTCCTTGATGATGATATCCTATCCCTCTCCCTCTTTTGGCCATTAATAATTAAGGGGATAACCCCTCCCACTCTCAGTGTATACAAGAAGGAATGGGGGATAAAAAGTAAATAAAAGAAAATGAAAAGAAAAAAGAAAACTCCCACTTGAAGGTTTGACCCGAGTCCTAGAACTTGAAACAAGTTTATACCTCACCTAGGTAAACCCCCCCCCCCAACCCAACCGTAGAGTGAGAATTTTAATTTGAGGCTTTTTTCAAAAGATATCATCAATCGCACATACAAAAATAATTAATATTTATTAATTAAATGTTAAATATTCCACAAAAATATGATCGACTCATAATTCCACCAAAATTCAACCTTAGGGTAAAAACATCATTTCAAGACTAATAGAGTGGTCAAAAAATTTCTTTGAGATTATTTTCTAGGAAAAATTACCATTTTTTCATCAAAACATTCAGGAATAAAAATTAAAATCTCCCTTGATTTTCTCAACACATGACAACACAGGTCATTACAGGAGAACTGTCATAACCTTTAGATGTGACAAATACTCTAAGAAAATTATCATATTAATGTTACATAGAAGAAAAATCACCATGTGATGAGATATTTATTAATATTTTGGTAATCAAAAGAAAAAAATAATCGGTTTTAGATATAAACTCCAACACTGATAATGATCTTAATTCAACAGACCAATACATGTTCTCATAGATAGAAACATCCAATAATAAGCAAAAAATGTGGTGCTCTTATTAGCGAGTTAATTATCATTATCACATATACTCGAGATCATCAAGTAAAAAAATCATGATATATATAGACTATAGGACATGTGTTTAATATTACAATCATAATATCTTGAGATTCTCATTATAGGTGATAATTGTTATTATATTTTGATACGAAAAACAATCCAAGGACATTAAATAGTGTACATAGAAGTAATAACACTATTATGGTAATAAAAATCCATGCATAACTCTTTGTATACATGATATGGTATTTGAAAATTATTATTCAAGTCAGGTTTATGACACCAAATTTCATAAAATCTAGATCATTGATCATATTAACATGTATCATATATATAATATACATTGTAGGTAGAGAGGATTACAAACCAAAAGCAACAAACACCGAGACACCCAAGTGGATAAAGCATTATCCATCCCCATAAGGAATGGTAAACTCTTATTGAACATATTTTATTAAATTTTAATGGCCTAAAGGCTCTTGATCTTTATGGCTTGAAATACTGGATGAATATGGCTCAAAGGACTTTGAATGAGATGGCATAAATGCTCGAATTAGCAGTCTCACCACTAAAAATTCGACCATTAGTGACCACCAAAATTGATCGCTAATGGGCTTTAGCGACTGCCATCCAACCACTTTTGGTGGTCATGGTTGGCCCAATGTTAAAGGAAATTAGCAACCACCAAAGGCAGTCTCTATAATCCCTCCCCCAATGACTACTATAAGGACCCAGCCTTAAACCTTACTTAATCTTGAGTTAATACAAGATTACACATTGAGGATCTTTTCAGGTTTATAGTTTTAGAGAATTAGATCATGAAACTTGTATTACATTCCACATTTAAGCAAAGTGGTTACATAAAAGACAGTATTCATTCTTCCCATCAACGGAAACATATTTGAAATAAAACATGGATTCTTTCTTGACACATCCTTGACACTATCATCACATCATGTACCTTTCCCTTGACTTGTGAAAAACATTTCAAAAACTTGGGATGAGCATAAAAAGCTCAGTAAGGGTTATAAAAATATGGAAAGGAAACATGAGTTCATATATACATAAGAAAGAAATCATACTTTACCCATAAAACATAGGCACTTTAACATACCTCATCAAATCATGAATAAATCAAAGAAATCATAAGACATGGAAGGTAACTTGAGACATTCATAACATTCTTATGTAGGGAGTAACCCTCTTGGTTACGTTTGGAATACCCATCACAGTATATTCCCTAAAACTCTTCGGAGAAACCTTAATGTTTCACTCCTTCGCCTTACCCAATGCATTGGAGAGCTATATCGGGCTCACCCGCTCTTAGTTTATCACAGAACTACCCGTCTTCATAATAATTCCCAAGAACCTCAACATAATCGTATCACATAAAACATGCATAAAGGAAATATAACATTTCCACATTTCAATCGCCGCATACGTACGACAAAAACATTCCCTTTTTTCATTTAGTAAACGCTTCGTATAAAAATATTCCTTTTTAATAAACATAAAATTCAAATGGGTTTATACACCGTATAAAAGAAAGTTGTGTATAAAACAAAATATGCCTCAATTAATGGAGATTGAGACGAACTCCCATACAAAGACGGTATCCTTGGATTAAGGATAAATCAATTACATAATTATGTGTGACAAAAGAATACACGAAATATAAGTGGATATTAAGTGTAAACAATCAGAGGTTATTCACACATATTCATAGAACGACATATTCAAGGAGTACAAGTTTATCCCAAAGAATCAAATTTGGGTTAAGAAGTTCCCTTTCAAAAATTTGACAGCCTACGGTGTCACTACAAAATTCAGAAAATGAGTTGATGAGAGATAAAAAGGGTATCTCATCACTTGGACATAAAATTTAAATCAATAAGGATATAGAAGAACATATCCCAACATAATATTATGTGAATTAAAAGACATAACAAAAGAAGTCTTTTACAAAAAGAGGAGGGTGAAAGGTTCCCTTACCGACATGGGTATCTTTCGAGACACGCACCCCGTGAAAGAAGGACAATAAAACATTGATGTAAATACTCATAAATGAAAGTATATTACACAATGAGTAAAATAATGGGCAGTACATACACCACTCAAAGGAAATTGTGGTAAATGTAGCATAAATCTCATGGGAATAAAAGTGAGATGAAAAATCCCTTACGAAAACTCGGCAGCCTAACGGCGCCACTTAAAACTTCCAAAATGGATTGATGAGATCAAATAGGGTCTCTCATAATATTAACATAAAGTTTACAGAAAGAGTAATATAAAATAACATCCCCCAACATAACAAAGAGGAGATTAAAAGAAGTGACATAAATGAGAGTACTTAAAAAAAAGAGGTTAGATCTCTTACGAAAATTCGGCAGCCTAACGGCGCCACACAAAACTTCCAAAATGGATTGATGAGAGAGAATAGGTTATCTCATCATATGAACATAAAAATTACAGTAATAGTAATATAAAATAATATCCCAATAACAAGAAAGATGAGCTTTAAAAGGAATTACATAAAAGAGTGTACTTTAAAAGAAAGAAAGGAGTCGGATCCCTTACCTCAAGTCCAACTTGTCTTGTTCGTTTCTTTATATTCCTGAATAATAAACTTTGGTCAATTTATAATTTCTTAATGACCTCCTATAAATATTATTATTCAGTTCATATCACATATTTTAATGTTATAATAATTGGTTAATAATATGAGTTCATATCAGACGTTTTTGTCGATGTTTGGTACATGAGTCAAAAATTGAACTTGTTGGAAAATAATTTTCCATGTAGTTATAGGTACATCATATCCAGAATAGTATTGATGTTTTAAATATCATATATATCCAGTATATATTAATTTTATACTATTCCATATCATTTGGAGATAAAAATTAAAAGCACCGTTCATGGAGACGGTAGGCCGTACGTACGCATGAACGCTACTTTCATTTTTTGTCATATTAATGGAATTAAAACAAAATGAGATATATATATATATATCTGTTAAAATTCCAGAATGATATACATAATTTAGATGTAATATATTTCATATATATCCATTATATATATGTACTTATAATAGTACATAACATTTTGAGATAAGAAATGAAATGTATCGTTCATGGAGACGGTAAGCCATACATACGCATGAACGCTACTTTCATTTCTATTTAGTATTTTATAGAATGGAATAATAATTATATAAAGGTATATTATAATTACAGTATAATATAATATATAATATCATAGTTCCATCCTTTATGCGTCCCACATATGGTATTTAACGAATCAAATCACTTTGAGGGGGCGGTAGTCTGCACTTCCTTAAATGAAGATATCGCATTTACCCATAATGGAAACCATAAAGGTATGCCCAAAATGAAAAATAAAAAATCTTAAGGAAAAAATAAACATATTATATATCATATATAAATATAGTGACATCTTAATGTCCACCTTTGAAGGTGTTAAAATAATTTTGAACAATCATCGTTTCGGGAGGCATAAATTCACCATCCACGGAAACAGTATGTCCTTTAACCATTAGATGTAGGTGTGTGTAAGTGTAGCTCGAATAATTCTTATAAAAACATCCTAGTATATTTAATATACTGGATTTGTTACAAAAGAAATGAATAAAAAGAGTTTAGGGGGTTGGAGAAGCAAAATAAAACAAAAGGACTCAAGTGAAGACATTACCTTAAAATCGGGTAACTCCCTTTGGTTTGAGCTCAAAGGATTCCTTGGGAAGACTTCTTCCCAAAGTGAGGCTTCAAGGAGTAATATAGGGATGTGGAGAGACAAAATGGGCAGGGGTTGGCTGATCCAAAGGCTTTGGAAGTGTGGGTAAGGTGGTAGAGGTGGGGGCCTTTTATAAGAGGAGAGGAGGGGCACTCTTGGAAAGGTATAAAATGTAACTTTATATTCAAATGAGTTTCAGATTTTATTGGTCCCACATAGATATAATTCGAGGGTAAGGTGATAAGGGTTCTAAATCCACCCATCCAATAGGTTTTGGACATGTGTAGGTCATAGATTTTACATTATCATTTCATTTTATTTAAATCCTTTATTAATGAGGTAATCGCTTCATCATCATGATGTCATAAATAATTTAATTTATTTAAAGTCTAAAAATTATGAAAAAAATACTATGATGTATGAAATCTTTTTATCTTCCCAATGAATATTTATAGTCTAAAATATCATTTATGTAGATAAAATTAAAAATATTTTACTTAGGTGATACATTCTTTGTTACATTTAACATTCTTTAAAAATAAAAAGATAAAAAGTCACTTTCTCACAAAAGTGATTCCATGGGGCCCCCAAGTTTGGCACAAGGCATCCCATGGTCGGCCATGAGACAAACAGTAGCCTTAGGACACATGTTGTGGTCATTTTTTATTATTATGATATTATTTTATTATCTTTAACTACCTGATTACTCATTAATCAAGATAATTAAAGATAATTACCGTCGTTACTATTCATAATGTCCAAAAACAAAAGAGTATTAATTACATAATTTGGACCTTCTGATTCTAAATATGTGATCCATTTCACCAAATTCCAAACACATAAATTGCAATAATTAATTTAAAAATAATTCTCGTTGTCAAAACAAATAGCGGGTTTTTTAGAAACAATATTTATGAAAAGTTTGGCACTTGTTTATGGCCAATTAAAAAGTGAAATTAATCCAAATGACCATAATTGGATTATATGGTAAAAATATATTCTAATTAAACTTTAAAACAAATTAAAAAGATAATATAACCATATAATTAAATTATATGAAAACGCAGTTTTGATGTAAAATGCAGTATTTTTCACTATTCATTGAAAAATGGACATTGTCGGAAAAATACCAAAAATTAACCCAAGGTAAATTTCAATGTCCCAATCATAAATAATATGTTTATTTTGAAAAATAGAGCTTATAAAATTGTCAAAAGTTTGATTTAAAAATGGTTTTCCATCAAAAGGTAGTAAAACAATCTTTTAAAAATACTAGTGTATTCAATGCTTAAGATTGGATTCATTTGTATTTTAAGCCTCTAAAATTTATTGGATGAAAGTAAAAACATTTAACAAACATATATAATAGTATTTTAGTAATTTCTATTCATTACTTTCAATACAACGGCTATGTGTTAGCTACCATTTAAAATAATATTATTTTATTATTAGAGTGCAACGTATGATTTCAAAGGAACTCATTGTTGCGTATTGGGTAAGCCATCGAGCATAGTGTTCCCTTTAAATTAATATTTACATTTTATTCACAAATAGGGATAAATATAAAATTTTAATATTGTTTATTTACCTGGGGTGTTACATCCTTCCCCCCTTTTGGGAATTGCGTCCTCGCAATTTTAAAATTGAGCTTGGAAACATCCTTGAAAGTCCCACATCGGAACAAGAGTCGGTAAAACAATCACTTTAAAATAAATAAAGATAAGTACAAAGGTCACCCGAGTTAACCCATAATAGGATTACAAGTATGAAAATATGTACATGGAGGAAAAAACAAAGGGTCGTGTTCTGATGGAGAGTGATAGTAAACATGTCTAGGAGAAAGTTAACCAGAAGAAAATCACAAACTTGTGATGGGTTAAACGGTATTCGATTCCCCAGTAGGAAAAGTTAATAGAAAACATTTTTGTTTTAAGTTAATTTATATTGAGGAATTTATTCATAAGGAAACATAATCACTTATCACGTTGACTTTCAACTTTTATTAGATTCCTTACACAAACTCATATTTTCTCCAAAAGACGAGTATTTAGGAAGACTTGTTCACATTAAGAGTACTATAATCAACTTCTAGAAAATCACCTAATCCAAAAAAGAGAACTATATACTTACCATGTATTTAGACTTTAACAAAAACCAAAACCAAAAAGGTTAGTACAAGATCAGATAATCCAGAAAAGGATAACCCTTTGTAAAAATAAAATCTATTCTTAATCTCCAAAATTTGTCCAACAAAACCCAAAGTTCAACGAGGACCATTCGATAAACAATTTGTCCATAAAATTCTTCAAAGTAAACCAAACTAAGATTGAAACCCAAATATTTGAATGATTTAGTCACATAGTCTTCCAAGTTAAATCGTAACATTTATCTCCAAACAATATCAGTTACTCTTAAAGTCTCGTATTGAAAAGTAATTAACCTAATCACATATCCTCCATGATAGGTTAATAAATTTCCATAGATAACCCAAAATTAGCTTACTCTTAATTCATAAAATCATCTAACTAAAAATAATCAGTCAAACTAACCAGGTACTTCACGTAGTCCAGTGGTAGGCGTTAAATACTAGTTGCACTTTGTTTGTGGGTTCGATTCCTGCAGCTTTGTCCGACACGACGGGTTGTCACACGGTCTGCGTGTTGTCCTTTTTCCAAAACTATATAATTCTCAAATCATTCCCCAAAACGAGATAAAATCTTCAAAAATTATCATAACATATTTTAACCTCAAGTTTATCTCATGCCTTTAATTTTCCATCATAACATATAATAACCCATAATTACCTCAAAAGTAAGGATCATATAAACTCTAATGGTTACCTTTATAATTATTACCTGAACTTCCACATCGATTGGTCATCTCGTACATGATGCATTACTGATCATACCAAGGTTCAAGTGGATGATCATGACTCCTTGATAGTTGGTTTAGAACAACCATGAGTTTCCTCATTGAATACCCCATTTCATCCAGTCTCTTAATCAGAGAACCACCATAGTCTCCTTCAAACCTATTGTCACTTTGGTTCCGGCTAGATCCATCCATTCACTAAAAACAGAAATGTCAGTGTGAGTATATTAACAAAACCATCATGTACTAATGAGGAAGATAACCACTAAGATATACTTACTTATTCACTTTATCTAAAACTAGTACTCTTTATGAAATCCGAACCATTATGGTAATGTCACTTATGCTTAGAGAATACCCTAACCTCTAAAGTTATCTAAACTGACCTCTGATACCAACTATAAGGCCCCAGCCTTAAACCTTACTTAATCTTGAGTTAATACAAGATTACACATTGAGTATCTTTTCAGGTTTATAGTTTTAGAGAATTAGATCATGAAACTTGAATTACATTCCACATTTAAGCAAAGTGGTTACATAAAAGACAGTATTCATTCTTCCCATCAACGAAAACATATTTGAAATAAAACATGGATTCTTTCTTGACACATCCTTGACACTATCATCACATCATGTACCTTTCCCTTGACCTGTGAAAAACATTTCAAAAACTTGGGATGAGCATAAAAAGCTCAGTAAGGGTTATAAAAATATGGAAAGGAAACATGAGTTCATATATACATAAGAAAGAAATCATACTTTACCCATAAAACATAGGCACTTTAACATAACTCATCAAATCATGAATAAATCAAAGAAATCATAAGACATAGAAGGTAACTTGAGGCATTCATAACATTCTTATGTAGGGAGTAACCCTCTTGGTTACGTTTGGAATACCCATCACAGTATATTCCCTAAATCTCTTCGGATAAACCTTAATGTTTCACTCCTTCGCCTTACCCAATGCATTGGAGAGCTATATCGGGCTCACCTGCCCTTAGTTTATCACAGAACTACCCGTCTTCATAATAATGCCCAAGAACCTCAACAAAATCGTATCACATAAAACATGCATAAAGGAAACATAACATTTCCACATTTCAATCACAAGATATCAATAAAAAACATTGATATAAAAAAACTTATGAAAACCATTTTTAATACCAAAATAAAATAAAAGTAAAACATGGTATTTATTTTTCTTTTAAAAAGAAGGTATGGCTTGTAGAGGAAGCCGAAACTCAAATAATGGTCACGGCGGCGGAGAAGTCGTTGTCGCCGCATACGTACGACAAAAACATACCCTTTTTTCATTTAGTAAACGCTTCGTATAAAAATATTCATTTTGAATAAACGTAAAAGTCAAATGGGTTTATACATCGTATAAAAGAAAGTTTTGTATAAAACAAAATATGCCTCAATGAATGGAGATTGAGACGAATTCCCATACAAATACGGTATCCTTGGATTAAGGATAAATCAATTACATAATTATGTGTGACAAAAGAATACATGAAATATAAGTGGATATTAAGTGTAAACAATCAGATTTTATTTACACATATTCATAGAATGACATATTCAAGGAGTACAAGTTTATCCCAAAGAATCAAATTTGGGTTAAGAAGTTCCCTTGCAAAAATTTGACAGCCTACGGTGTCACTACAAAATTCAGAAAATGAGTTGATGAGAGATAAAAAGGGTATCTCATCACTTGGACATAAAATTTAAATCAATAAGGATATAGAAGAACATATCCCAACATAATATTATGTGAATTAAAAGACATAACAAAAGAAGTCTTTTACAAAAAGAGGAGGGTGAAAGGTTCCCTTACCGACATGGGTATCTTTCGAGACACGCACCCCGTGAAAGAAGGACAATACAACATTTATGTAAATACTCATAAATGAAATTATATTACACAATGAGTAAAATAATGGGCAGTACACACACCACTCAAAGGAAATTGTGGTAAATGTAGCATAAATCTCACGGGAATAAAAGTGAGATGAAAAATCCCTTACGAAAACTCGGCAGCCTAACGGCGCCACTTAAAACTTCCAAAATGGATTGATGAGATCAAATAGGGTCTCTCATAATATTAACATAAAGTTTACAGAAAGAGGAATATAAAATAACATCCCCCAACATAACAAATAGGAGATTAAAAGAAGTGACATAAATGAGAGTACTTAAAAAAAAGAGGTTAGATCTCTTACGAAAATTCGGCAGCCTAACGGCGCCACTCAAAACTTCCAAAATGGATTGATGAGAGAGAATAGGTTATCTCATCATATGAACATAAAAATTACATTAATAGTAATATAAAATAATATCCCAATAACAAGAAAGATGAGCTTTAAAAGGAATTACATAAAAGAGTGTACTTTAAAAGAAAGAGAGGAGTCGGATCCCTTACCTCAAGTCCAACTTGTCTTATTCGTTTCTTTATATTCCTGAATAATAAACTTTGGTCAATTTATAATTTCTTAATGACCTCCTATAAATATTATTATTCAGTTCATATCACTTATTTTAATGTTATAATAATTGGTTAATAATATGAGTTCATATCAGACGTTTTTGTCGATGTTTGGTACATGAGTCAAAAATTGAACTTGTTGGAAAATAATTTTCCATGTAGTTATAGGTACATCATATCCAGAATAGTATTGATGTTTTAAATATCATATATATCCAGTATATATTAATTTTATACTATTCCATATCATTTGGAGATAAAAATTAAAAGCACCGTTCATGGAGACGGTAGGCCGTACGTACGCATGAACGCTACTTTCATTTTTTGTCATATTAATGTAATTAAAACAAAATGAGATATATATATATATATATGTGTTAAAATTCCAGAATGATATACATAATTTAGATGTAATATATTTCATATATATCCATTATATATATGTACTTATAATAGTACATAACATTTTGAGATAAGAAATGAAATGTATCGTTCATGGAGACGGTAAGCCGTACATACGCATGAACGCTACTTTCATTTCTATTTAGTATTTTATAGAATGGAATAATAATTATATAAAGGTATATTATAATTACAGTATAATATAATATATAATATCATAGTTCCATCCTTTATGCGTCCCACATATGGTATTTAACGAATCAAATCACTTTGAGGGGGCGGTAGTCCGCACTTCCTTAAATGAAGATATCGCATTTACCCATAATGGAAACCATAAAGGTATGCCCAAAATGAAAAATACAAAAGCTTAAGGAAAAAATAAACATATTATATATCATATATAAATATAGTGACATCTTAATGTCCACCTTTGAAGGTGTTAAAAGAATTTTGAACAATCATCGTTTCGGGAGGCATAAATTCACCATCCACGGAAACAGTATGTCCTTTAACCATTAGATGTAGGTGTGTGTAAGTGTAGCTTGAATAATTCTTATAAAAACATCCTAGTATATTGAATATACTGGATTTGTTACAAAAGAAATGAATAAAAAGAGTTTAGGGGGTTGGAGAAGCAAAATAAAACAAAAGGACTCAAGTG
This sequence comes from Viscum album, assembly GCA_963277665.1. NCBI lineage: Eukaryota > Viridiplantae > Streptophyta > Magnoliopsida > Santalales > Viscaceae > Viscum > Viscum album. The sequence goes on along the minus strand of OY728146.1, from coordinate 1,278,514,938 downwards.
AAGACATTACCTTAAAATCGGGTAACTCCCTTTGGTTTGAGCTCAAAGGTTTCCTTGGGAAGACTTCTTCCCAAAGTGAGGCTTCAAGTAGTAATATAGGGATGAGGAGAGACAAAATGGGCAGGGTTTGGCCGATCCAAAGGCTTTGGAAGTGTGGTTAAGGTGGTAGAGGTGGGGGCCTTTTATAAGAGGAGAGGAGGGGCACTCTTGGAAAGGTATAAAATGTAACTTTATATTCAAATGAGTTTCGGATTTTATTGGTCCCACATAGATATAATTCGAGGGTAAGGTGATAAGGGTTCTAAATCCACCCATCCAATAGGTTTTGGACATGTGTAGGTCATAGATTTTACATTATCATTTCATTTTATTTAAATCCTTTATTAATGAGGTAATCGCTTCATCATCATGATGTCATAAATAATTTAATTTATTTAAAGTCTAAAAATTATGAAAAAAATACTATTATGTATGAAATATTTTTATCTTCCCAATGAATATTTATAGTCTAAAATATCATTTATGTAGATAAAATTAAAAATATTTTACTTAGGTGATACATTCTTTGTTACATTTAACATTCTTTAAAAATAAAAAGATAAAAAGTCACTTTCTCACAAAAGTGATTCCATGGGGCCCCCAAGTTTGGCACAAGGCATCCCATGGTCGGCCATGAGACAAACAGTATCCTTAGGACACATGTTGTGGTCATTTTTTATTATTATGATATTATTTTATTATCTTTAACTACCTGATTACTCATTAATCAAGATAATTAAAGATAATTACCGTCATTACTATTCATAATGTCCAAAAACAAAAGAGTATTAATTACATAATTTGGACCTTCTGATTCTAAATATGTGATCCATTTCACCAAATTCTAAACACATAAATTGCAATAATTAATTTAAAAATAATTCTTGTTGTCAAAACAAATAGCGGGTTTTTTAGAAACAATATTTATGAAAAGTTTGGAACTTGTTTATGGCCAATTAAAAAGTGAAATTAATCCCAATGAACATCATTGGATTACATGGTAAAAATATATTCTAATTAAACTTTAAAACAAATTAAAAATATAATATAACCATATAATTAAATTATATGAAAAAGCAGTTTTGATGTAAAATGCCGTATTTTTCACTATTCATTGAAAAATGAACATTGTCTGAAAAATACCAAAAATTAACCCAAGGTAAATTTCAATGTCCAAATCATAAATAATATGTTTATTTTGAAAAATAGAACTTATAAAATTGTCAAAAGTTTGATTTAAAAATGGTTTTCCATCAAAAGGTAGTAAAACAATCTTTTAAAAATACTAGTGTATTCAATGCTTAAGATTGGATTAATTTGTATTTAAACCTCTAAAATTTATTGGATAAAAGTAAAAACATTTAACAAACATATATAATCGTATTTTAGTTATTTCTATTCATTCCTGTCAATACAACGGCTATGTGTTAACTACCATTTAAAATAATATTATTTTATTATTAGAGTGAAACGTATGATTTCAAAGGAACTCGTTGTTGCGTATTGGGTAAGTCATCGAGCATAGCGTTACCTTTAAATTAATATTGAAATTTTATTAAAAAATAGGAATAAATATAAAAATGTCATATTGTTTATTTACCTGGGGTGTTACAACTATGGTAGCAATTACTGGGAATAACATTAGTGACCACTTTGGAGGTCTCTAATTCCTTAGGAAAATGAAGGATGTAGTGAACGCCAAAGATGTTCCCTAATGATCTCGAAAAGTAAAAGCATTAGTGGCCTACATAGGCATTCACTAACATGGATAATTTTTTAAAAAAAACTATAGTTTTACAGCCCCAATTAAAAAAACAAAAAAAAATAGCCAGTAGAAATCAAAACCAACAAATAAAAAATATTCATCCTGATAAAACCAATCATCCAAACATCTATAGATCCCTTCCAATATTCTATCTCAATCAAAATATTAATAATATAAAAAAACAATTAAACAAAGAAAATAAAAATTAATATATTAACATTAATCATATTTAATCATTTAATATTTATATATATATAGAATAATCAAAATAGTTTATATATTGTTACCTAAAAAAAGAATCATAAATACATAAATGAGGCAAATCTAATCTAAAATATTTATTTACAGTATTTAACAGTTAAACAATGACTATTAAAAGTAGAAAACCAATTTTGCCATATATCAATCAATTCAAACATAGGATTGAATTGTGGTTGATTCCAATAGATCAAATATGATTTTAGGAATGTTCTCATATCTTTTCATGTTAATCAGGATTTTTTTTCTCATTTTTACCCCCTTATAGGAGATATGTCATTTTAATAATACTAGACAAAGTTACCCGTCATTTTTTATCGCACTTAGCGACATGAGAATTCTATGGATGTGATGATGATTCTTATAGATCAAAATGGATCGATGGTTGTTCTCCCATGATTTCATGTCAATACAAGTGTGTTTTCTTGGTATTTCCATCTTGTACATGATTTTTCACTTCACTCCAAATCTGAGGGATAAACATCACTTTTGATAATACTAAGAAATTTAAGTATCTGATCCACATTTTTATGCTCCATATAGATTTTAAATGAATTAAGTATCATTTTCCTAAGATTTCATTTCAATCAGAGCTCATTTGGTCAGTTTTGACCCCTGCACACATGATTTTCCCATTATTACAAAAATGATAATAAAGGTGAAAATGAACTTTTATTTATACTGACCAATTCGGATATTGGAATAATGTGCAGTTTATTCCAATAGATCACATATGATTCGAGGAAAAATCTAATAGATTCTTACATCAATCATAATTCATTTTCTCATTTTTGACCCCCTAATGGGAGATATGTCATTTTAATAACATGAGACAACATTACCCATCATTTTCTATTATATCAGGTGACACGAGAATACTATGGATGAAATTTTGATTACCTTAGATAAAAAATGGATTTATGATCATAATCCTATGATTTAATGTCAATAAAAGTGTGTTTTCTTAGTATTCATCCCTTTTATGTGATTTATCACTTAACTCCAAATCTGAGAGACAAGTGTCACTTTTGATCATACCGATAAATTCAGGTATCTGATCCACATTAAAATGATTCCTATAGGTTTTAAATGACTTAAATATCATTATCCAAATATTTCATGTCAATTTTAACTCGTTTGGTTAGTTTTGACCCCTACACACATGATTTACTCATTATTAAAAAAATGGTAATAAATGTGAAAAGTAACTTTTAATTATACCAACCAATATGGGAATCTATTTTCCACATGGTTGATTCCAATAGATCACATATGATTCTAGGAATTTTATCATACCTCTTCACGTCAATTAGAAGTCATTTTCTTATTTTCAACCTCTAGATGAGAGATATGTCATTTTAATAACACAAGACAATGTTACTCATTGTTTTTTATCATATCGGGAAACATGAGCATCCAATGAAAGTGGTGTTGATTCCTTCAGATCAAATATGGATTGGTGATTGTTCTCCCATGATTTAATTTCCATAAAATTGTGCTTTTTTGGTATATTGGCCCATTTTATGTGATTTTTCACTTAACTCCAAATTTGAGGGATGAATGGCACTTTCGATCATACCGAGAAATTCAAGTAATCAATCCATGAAAAAATGATTCCTATAGATTTTAAATGACTTACAAATAATTTTCCTAATATTTCATGTCAATCAGAGATCGTTTGGTAGGTTTTTACCCTTATACACATGAGTTTATCATTATTAAAAAAATGGTAATAAATATGAAAATGTACTTTTAATTGTACCAACCAATCTGCGAATCATATTGACATGTGGTTCATTCCAATATATCACATATTATTTGAGGAATTTTTTCCTATATTTACACATCAATTTTTGGTTGTTTTTTACCCTCTAATAGTAGATACGTCATTTTAAACACTAAACAATGTTACCGGTTATTTTCCATTATGTCGGGAAAATAATAGGGTCCAGTCAGATGTAGGTTAGTTCTTGGGGGTGTGTTATAGTCTAATTGAATTTATGGGTGTGTGTCAGTTAGGTCCAAGTAGCTACTATATAGTCTTTTGATAAGGGATTTATTCCTCAAGGTCAGTTTAAGGGAGCATGCAGTATGTATAATGTAGTGAAACTTGTAATTGATGCTAGAGTTGGGCCTTATATTGTGAGAGGTGTTATTCTAGTATCCTTTACTTTATCATGTGCTTTATTTGATTCAGTTTCTTCTCATTAATTTATTTTAAATAAATTAGTATCACTTATTGAGCATAATGTGGGTGTTTCAACTTTATATATGACTTTTGATACTCCCTTAGGAAAGAGAACTAAACAGACCTAAAATCATTTAGCTTATGCTCTAATAGTGGGTACAGGGGGTAGGGCAGAAAAAATAGAGGATGGTCTACAATAATATGAACACTCAACTAATCCCATAGAAAAATATCTTAAGGTGAAAGAAGAAGTCAATATTGATATCTTAACCAAAAATAAGGAATTTATGGGTAAAATATTGAGTGATTTAGTTAATGAATACCCCATCCCTTCAATGAAGTATTCCATTCTCCCTTTCAAGACCATGGAGAATATTGAATATATCCCTTCAAAGGATATGGATACCTTTAAAAATACTGATTTTAAAGGGACAATTGGCTAAGTGATGGGGTTTTAGACAATAGAGATAAATAAATAGGCACATGATGTTTCAACTAATTAAAAGATAATTGAAAATATCAATATTAAGGATAAAATCACTCAAAGTGGTACCAAAGGGGTGACCTACCTTTTACCCCATAAATTAGGAAAAAAGATAAATCTAAAGGGCTCTATGGGTTGCAATAAGACGCATTCAAATGGTAAAAATTCAAAATAAAAACATGGTAAAAAAAGAAATTTTTTTTTTGAATTTTCAAGGACTGAACAACTTAGTAACTACTATTACTCTCAAATCCCTCATTATAAACCATCATCCTCTAATGATAGGGATTTTTTAGCCTATAGATCAGCTGAAATAATTCAAAGGATTTAATTTTAGGGCATTGGGATGTGATATTGTGGGGGATAAATAAATGCATTACTTCTGTGGAAACTCACTAGGTTATTGTATCTACTAAAGTGATTGGATTCACTATCATTTATATCAGTCAATAGATTTTATCTAGTAAATTAACTTTTAAAGGTAACTCTATTTATAAATATTTAATTTATTTTTTGAATAATTATCAAGTTAGGAGGTCACTTTTTTTTGGAAAGTGGGAATCTCAAATCCACCATATGTGAGGAAAGGTGGAGAAGGAGGAATAAATCATGTTAAGTTACATATTAAAATCCCTTTCTCAATAAGCGTTAATAAATCATATGTTTATCAATTCTAAATTAGTGATAAAAAATAGTGATCCTTATTAATTCTTCTAAAAAGTGCTAATGAAGGGAAATTATTTCCCCCTAATTTATTTTAGTGAAATTTATTCTATATGGATTAATATTGATAATGTTATTGTTAGATATATGGTAATACAGTAACAATCAGGTTGTGTTTAATCGAACATGTGATCCTATATTTTTTTTGTTGTTGAAGATTTCCATATTGTGTCGGCTCACTACTTAGTGGAAATAGTATATATTCATTGTTTGACTAGTGATGGTAGTGATATGGTTGAGAATAGAGTGTGTTAATTGGGTTTTTTCACTGAATATGATTCATATGGTGGGCCATTTACATTAATGATTTTTTTTTAAATGGCCATATTGGGCAGAGAGTATTGGTTCTACAATGATCCCATTCTTTGGTAAGGACTTGATTGCTAAATGTGTTTTGGTTGTTTCTTAGATCCCCAGTTCTACTATGATGACTCTCATAAAGGATTCCACATGACCCCTTCCAATGTGTCATGAACTATTTTAATTTCTACACCACTCTATATACCTCGCTACTAGAAGTCTCTCTACTCCCAAATATGATAGAGCACGTGCCTAGTTAGTATAACTCACATGTAAAACACTATCACTTCATCCCAAAATCTCGCCAAAAAATTAGTAAATATTTATAGAGAGTTGAATGGCTCCATTCCATTTTGGCATGACTTATTCCATAGTTTATACATCTTCTTTTCTCACCTATAAAGTAATCATCCACTTATATCACTTATTTTTGGTTGAATATTTAACATAGGGACTTGTAAAATAATCCTTTAATAAATTTAAACAATTATTTATCACCAAACCTATATTATGAACATTTTCTTAATAGATTATAATTTATATAGTTTATAGATCATAATAATTAATTCTATAAAACATAAAGTTCATATTTGACCAATTTACATATATAATTTTCTATTGTTGTCATTTTAAATGGTTAAAATTTATATATTCAATGATTTAAGAGAACGGGTCATTGGTGACCTTAATGAAGATGGTAAGGCTATCAATTGTATCATATATCAAGTTTTAGGTAGGGTTAGCCACGATAGAGACCAACCATACAAGCGAGGATGATTTCAGCAACAACAAGTGGCAATCATAACAACGTCTTCAATCATCATGGATGCACAGTTATGAGAGAAGTATTACAATTGAAAACATTGTGAAGGAAGGAGGGAGTTGTGAAATCTTGACCTGTGGTGAGTCAGCAATAAATGTGTGTGGCCAAATTTGGTGGTGAAAAGAAGGATGTGTAAAGAAGTTGTGTCTAAAATGCACAAAGATTATGGGGGGAACATGACATGGCCTTGAACATGGGTAACTGCAGTAATTCAAAAGGGTACTTACAAGGCCAATAATGATGGGACATTATAAGGATTCTAGGCATTTAAAAATCATTTTTTGTTTTCTAGTTTTAATGATCTTGGCTTCTTACTAGGGATTTCAATGTGGTCATGGGTTTGGATGAAAGGACTGGTGAGCTAGATCTAGCTATTTCTAGCTAAGAATTCAAGGAGTGTATATAATCTCAATATTTAGTGGCAGTTTATTTGCATGGTAAAAAATACACTAGCTACATAAAATTATCTATAAATATAGTTTCTAGTAATCTTGATAAAATCTTTGTTATGCATCCTTTGGGAACCTCTAGGATTTGGTAGTTCTTAATATGGATTATTTTGATGATATTCTAGGAATGAATTTTTTAAGCCAGTTCTATGCTTGCATTGAATTTTATAACATAAGAGTTCCCATTTCATCACTTATTTTTTCCAATACACATTTCATGGAGAATGTGAGTTCTAGGGTTACAAATAAATCTCTTATTAGGGATAGGTAGGAGTGAACAAAACTAAGAATAATTTTTTTATTCCTAGAGCAGTTGATGCTAAAGAGCAACAAGTCTTACATCCCATAGATTGTGGGAAGACTAAAATATTTATTATACATTTCCCTACATGCTAAAATTTCATTTTAATAAAAATGTAAATGTGATTTTTGAATTTACTAAAAACACAAAAACAAAATGATATAGTTAATTTGAACAAGAAACCAGAAAGATAAAACAAAACACACCTCTTGAATCAGATGTGTCATGCAGGACCATGGATGCTAACTCCATCCGGCATGGTAGGGGCCTAAAAAAATAAATTTTATGAAGATAATAATAATTAATGTAATAAAAAATAAATAAATAAATTAAATATAAACCTATATCATAGGATCCCTTGAACCATCACCCTAGCACATATACTCCCATGGTACTCTAACCTCAGCTAATATCTGCACATTTACCTCCTTGGAAGCACACATATATGCCTCTAAATCCGTCACATTCTATGTTATCCTAGTAAAAATATGATCCACGACCTCAATAAGTGAAATTATAGAACAAGTAATCCCCATTCCAAAATTCAAGTTGTATCCAAGTTCATCACGGACAATAATGTGATGGAATATCTCATTCATTAACATGGAAATTTGTTGTTGGTCCTATGGAAGTTGTGCTAACTCGACCTCAAATTGAGTCTATGTAATATATATATATATATATATATATATATATATTATTGATAATTAGTATAAGAAATTACTATAAGAGCTGCAACCTCTGGATAATTTCGATCACGAGTCATCATCAACACCGACATTTTATCAGTCGATGCACCTTACTCTTATAACTGTATACCAATAAGATATAAATATAGAACAGAAAACCATATTAAATAATAAATTTAATAATTTAATAATAAATAAATCATGTCAAATTAGAGACATGTGATGAGTCCCAAGTCTGTGAGTTGGTCCCTACAACGCATGAGTCTTGAAATGACGTGTTGTCACCTTCTACATTCAATTAATTCAAATTTAAAAACATGTAAAATGCTAAAACTTATTTAAAATATATAAAACAAAATAAATATACTCATCTTAGCAGTCTTAGTGGACCAATATACAACTAACTCACACCACTAAGATGAGAGAACGCCTCTCAAGACTCTGTCCAGAATGTCTAGGGAACCCACATTTGGTACCTAGTGCTCCCTCTTGACTCTCCATTTATGATCTTTCAACATATTACGGCATTTGGACATACACATTTGACAAAAATAATTGGGGAACACTCTTAGATTATTTTATTTAAGAAAAAAATTATCACAAATGTTAGAATTTTTTAAACATAGCTAAGAAACTAAAATGATCCTATTACCAAAACTTCCCTCCATAATCGATCTAATTTATCATGGGGGAATGAATATTATTCACATATATCCAATAAAAATATGTGTGGTTAATGTATCATATGACCCAACTGGAAAATAAATGCAGGGACACCCACTCTCACAGGATAGTATGTCTCTTTAAATGATACGTCAAGGGTCGCATTGGAATTACATGATGAAATACCATGACTGGGGATACTTTTACAAGAGGAAGAAATAGTCAAGTATGATCCTATTGAAAATAATTTCATACGTAATTAGATAGATGTTCATATATATGTTTAACTCTTAATTAAAAAAACACATTTACATTCATACATACCTTGACCAATAGATGCATATGGATCTGCGGAATAATTTGGATCTGGTGCTTATTCCCCTAACATGTATGTAGTCATATAAATCATTAATAAATAAATGATTCATTGCCTATTACAGTTCCATATAATGTGAACTACAAAGGACTCATGTACATTTTATTTATTACACACATATTTCATTGCCTATTATAGTTTCATATGATTTCACTATCCATTCACTATATCCACTTATAAAGAAAGGCGTATGAGTTCACTATCCATAAAGAGAGGCATGAAAATAAAATATGATTTCACTATCCATTAGTGAACTCACTCAACCAATTGATATAAAGGTGAAATCTAAGTTCTCCACTAGTAATTCATCTGACATGCTCGATCTAAAATCTTCTGTTTGAATAAAGATTTTAGATTCTAAAAATTATTTTAAGACTACCAGTCCGGTGAAAGTGGCTTCTATAATTGATGATGTCTTTAAAGAGGACAACACAAATGATAAAGATAAATAATGGAAATCTATTCAGACTTCTATGAGAGGTCAATTCACTAGTGTTCAAGGAGGTCATGTGGCTAACCACAACATGAGTCTTCATGCTCAAACTTGGTTTGCATTTAAGGTGGATATAAGGTGATACTAAGGCCTGATATTGTTTGTTGTTACTAATAATTTTTTGTGTATAATTGTTTTAATTTCATGTTAGGGGCACTACTAGAAGATAATTGGGATTTGTGACATACTCTCTAATATTTATGAATGGTAGTCATTTTTTATTCATTTGATGGTGTGGATGACCCCTGTATATTTTGTTTAATTAGTGGTATTCTAAGGTGGAGTTGAAGTGTGATGAAGAGGATCTGGGTGTTTAGTGTTTAGGGATACTTAGCAAATAAAATATTTAGTATTTTTATTTTTTGGGTTATTAGCATGGTGGGTTATATAAGCCTACTTATATGATAGTATTATATTTAGGTTGTATTTGATGATGGAATTACTAGTCTCTATACTTCTAATTTTGTAGAAGATGAAGAGTTTAGTGATTTTTCAGAACATGTGATTGATTAATAAATTTGGAAATCTATTGTTTTCTCTTATGACGGATGTTATACCTCGTTTTAATCTCTTTATATAATGTCTTATAGATATTTATCTGAATTCTCACTGTTGCCTTTTGGGTTTTGATACTAAGTTGGATAGTTACATGCTTATTGATCCATAATTATATAGGGTTGGATGCAATAGAAATATTGTCCCAAGATAACATAAATAAAGGGGAAAAGTTTATAATAATAGGGGGCCAATCAACATCCATGAAAGGACACAAACATAGGACCAACATAAGTCTCAGGCAATAACAACAATAGGCAAACAATAGCATAGAGATGGATAAAATGAAAGATGAAGATGGTATGGAGGAATCTGGTCGAAAAATATTAAACAATGAGTTAATGAATGAGAAATAAGATATAATAAAATTTAATAAATGAAACAACCTTATATGGGAAGATAATTTAAGGAAGATAACTAGTTATTAAGTAAAAGGAAAATGGGGAATGAATTTGGAAACATTTATTGATGACAGGATAGAAAAATATGGACATCCAGTACCATTCAAAAAGGGAGAAATGAAAATAAACTAATGAGGGAATGTAATTCATACAGGAAATGCTCTATTTCATATGTAAAATTGAAAATTTAAATATTTCCAGAATATTTATTATGAAATAAGATTAAAAATTATATAAATAATAATAAATATATTAAAACAATTAGCAACATTTAAAAAAAATAATGAGTGAATAAAAATAATAATTAGTAAAAACAATGATTTTTTCTTCACAATGGTGGTTCTAGGAAATAAAATCTTTTATCAAATATATATCAGTGATAAGAATGGGATGCACTGGTACATATAAAAAAAAGTGAAAATGTGCTATCATATTAACATTAGGATTCAAATAATTCTTTCCAATTAACATTTGATGACCCAAGCCTCATACATTTGATGAAATGAATTCCTATTGAAACTTTTTATTATAAGAAATTACTTGAAGTGGTCTCTCGATTGTGGGGGGGTACGGTTAACATATTTTTTTATTATTTTCTTATCATAGTTTATATATATTTTATGGTTTTCTATGTTTTATTATATAAATATTATAGTAATTTTTGTTTTTATATTTTCCTGAAAAATAACTCTAATTATTTTTACTCAAATTTGTGTCATTTTTCATGCATGTATATATCAAATATAGGGACAATAAATACACAAAAAAATAGTTAAACGGTTCATAAAAATTTAAACAATTAAAAAAAGGTTTTGAACCGAAGAGTGGTAAAATAATCATACTTTTAATTAAACATGAAAATCGATTGTTTATCCTTCAATGATCTCTCTAACCCAATGAATATCTTATTCACGCTAAACTATGGTGTGTTTATTGAGGTGTTTTGTAGCAAAGGAAATAGTCTCAGGTCCATCTTAATTAAAAACACTCCTCGCCTTGACATTTTCACAGCAGATTTCCAATTCAGAATAAATGTAAAGGTAATGAAGAAAACATGTTCTGCTTTTGATGCTAAAATTAGAGGTTAATTACTAACTCATTCATCTCTATATAACATATTTTTAAAATTCACTAATGTAAACTAATATTGATCGAATTTACTTCCACAGAATGAATCAACCCAATTACACTTTAATAATATGTATTCCAACCCATGCATATATACAACTTCAACTATGTCTTTCAATTAACCTTAGTAATAACCAGAATCGATATATGAAAAATAAATGCCACTATTTTGTGTTAATTGTTTTTCATTGACATATTTAATGTGAAATAAAAATCCATTGGCATTTAAATTTTTATAATGATGAGACGTTAGATATACCCTTAGAAAGTTGGTTAAATTATTCAGTTAGTGTAGGTTCACCTAACTCATGTAGGTAATGGGTATATATATTTCACAGAATTCAATAAAAATTTATTCAGAACTAAATTAGTATTATAATTCAATCATAATGAAAAACCATTTATACATACAAAATCCTTGAACCAATCATGAAATTATGCATAATGGGATTGTTGAATTTGATAATCACTTGCATGAGACATCTCTTATTTAATCTCATTAATGTGTTTCCTACAAATGATAATGCCATGTTTAAATGATTAACTTTATATATGCAAACAAAACATGTAAAAGTTAAACAATAAAAGTGATAATACCCTTACTGCATCAATATTGAAATAGATAGAGTATTGATCAAGATATATATATGGGATTGTACCCACTCGATGTTGTCCATATCAAATATAGTTCCTTTTCCAACTGGACCATCATGAATCTAAGATGTCTTATCTAATTTTGTTTCAACATTCATAATATGTTATGTAAAAAAAATAAGTACACTCATCCATGAAATAACCATTGGCTATTGATGCCTCCGAATGAGCTATGTTACATACAAATCATTTCAATGTGTTCGGATATTGCTCAATAGGATACATCCACCTGAATTTCACTATATCAGGAGTCTTTAATTCATTAGTTAGGTGCACTATCAAGTGAACCACAACATCAAAATATGAGGGTGGAAATAGTTTCTCCACATGACAAAACGTAATTACAATTCTATCCTGAAAAAATTTTAAATCACCCATTAGTTGATTTCTTAAACAAATATGTCTAAAAATACTCATCTCAATCAACAATTGAACAAATTGGAAAATAAAAAATCATGAATTTCGATTGGAATCAACTGTTGATTTAGTATGTGATTTTCATGACTTTTCAACCCTTGTAATGTCCTTATCACATTCACACACATGGAAATATTAGAAGAGTAACTAGCAAGAACCTTGAGCATCTTCAAAATGGAAAGAAATGTATATTTATCTTTTTTAGTCATCGTATACTTTGCAATAGACATGTATTCCTTATTTTACTCACCCAATTGTAAATGCAATTGCTTCATTAAACCCATTTATTCTAAATAACATCATGCATTGGAATGATCCTTTGATTTTCCACTAACACCTAAAATGATCCATAATATATTATCACAAACATCTTTTTTCAATGTGCATGAAATAAAGATTATGCCTTAGCATGTTAGTTTTCTAGTAATGGAGATTACAAAAAATACTTTTCTTCTTTCAATTGTGACTGTACTGTTTACCCACACCACGAATATTGGGTAATGGATGAGCCACCAAATCCTAAAATTCATATATCGTGTGGATGTTTTCTTCTTCAATATGCAATGATATTTCTACTACTATCATGGTCATTGGTGTTGGTTTTAATTCTATGGAACCATCAAATGTCACATTGTCCTTTCTAGACCTGTAATAAGGGGGAAGAAAACATTTATTACCCATGCATGTCTATTTTTTTACAATATTTAAGACATGGAAAATTTTTACTTTTATTGCAGCAAGGGAAAAGAAATTCCCCTTTCAGAATCCAATCTGAAAAAATTTACATAAATCGGTAAGTTATCAATTTTACATAATAAAGAAGCTTTTAGTTTGAATATTTCATTCGTTTAACAGTCATAAGTCATCACAAAATCCCCCCAAAATTCATTCAACTTGTTAATTAATGGATAAAAATAAACATCAGTCTTATCCTTTGGAATTTTAGGTCCATCAATAAGATTAGAAATTAATAAAAATTGTTGTTTCATATAAAGATTTAGAGAACCATATATTCCCAACCCCAATCGGACATTACGACTATCTTTATCAAAGATAGGGTGTCTCTAATCAAAATATTTCCATGCAAGAGTGTCAGTTGGGTGGGTTAGAATATCACTTTCCTTATTTCTTTCCACATGCCATCTCATTAATTTAGAAACTTTAGATAACATAAATAATCTTTTCAAACTCAGATTTAGTGGAAAATAACACATTTTATTTAGGATAATCGGTTTTCATTGATTCATAGTCTGACTTTGATGAGTCTGATTTCCCCTATTATCTTTCCACCTTGAAGATTCATAGACTATACAATTATCCAAATGGGTGTTTTCCTTTATAAACAAAATATAGTTGTTTTCACATGCATATATGGTCTCATATGTGAAACCTAAGTTCTTTTTCAACTTACGATCATGGTATCATAACTCGGGAATCTTAGCATCAGTAGGAAGTAATTTTTTCAATAACACTAACAGTATGTCAAATGATGTATCTAAGAACTGATTCAAAGTCTTCAAGTGTAACAACTCCCTAATAAATAACAATAACTATAAGCATTACACCCAGAGTATAATTTAGTTTTTGAATCATCAAGTATTTCATAAAACCTCAATGAAACATGATCTTCACCAGAGTGAATTGATCTCACCAGTCTCAATATTCTGGATGTTAATGCCTTTAGGATCCAGCCCACATACCATTTCAGTAAGCATTTGGATCAGTCATCCTCGCATCAGCATCCATATAAACTATTTTTTGTATGATGAAAATGAATATATTCTTCTCCATTACGAGTAAAACTCTTATAATTTTTCAAAAACTCATTCAAGAATAGGTGATCCCCTATGGTATCTCATATGAATTGATATTTATTTGCACATTTTTTTCATGGAAAACTAATATAGCAACTTTTAAATCCTCTAGTGAAATCAATAAAATGCATAATTCCTTCAAAATATTCTCTAGATGTTCTATTTGGAAGATCAATCCAACCCTTATCCATATTCGTATATGTATAACAAATAGTAACATTTACACAAGCCCTCATATTGCATGCATTTTTAAAATTTCATATCAAAAAATATATTTAAAATAAAGACTAACTAATTTCATGTGAAATTATATTCATACTCATTCAAAACAAGAAAAAAATTCACAGATGACATGATCATCACATTATATTTAATTAATTATACATTTTATTTTTTAAGTTCTTATTTTGTAAATGACTAAATATTTTTTAGAGAGGTGCTTATAACACATGTCCGGATAAAATAAATATTTTTAAGATAAATAAAATGTTGATCAAATGAATGTATAAAGTAAAACTCGACTAAGATATATATTTTTTTACAAAATGAGAATTTTTTTTAAAATTGTTAATAGATAAGGAAATTAAAATAGTCAGTTAAAGGATAAGTAAATATAAAACAACATTTAGTCTTGATTATAATATATGAATAAGTTATCAAAATCGGTGTTTTTTAATAATAGAAGAACTGAACGTAAACATATTGTGTCAGGGACTCCATTGGGTCCAACTTATTCAATTAATCCTTACAACCCAAACCTTAAACCCTGGATAAGCCATACCAATTAATTCAAGGTGTCATCCTCATCATCCCACTACTCATGATAAGATTATGGATCATTCATCAACTAAAATAGATTATTCAATCCATCATGTATCATTCAAATAAAAGTGTAATGACGCATCTTTTCATGATGGCACAATACTTTTATTTTTTGTTTAAATTAATTTAAACAAGACTTATAATGTTACCTAAAGGAGTTAGAGGGGTCACGAGGGTGTTTGGAGCTTTTTTGGAGCCCAAAACCCCAAAAATTTAGAAAATGAACTTGGACACGCTATTAGTAAAAACTGTGCGGGGGGAAACAGAGGAGTAGAAGGATCCGCACAGTTTGTCTGCAACTGTATGACTCTAGGTGCATGACCGTACAAAAACTGTAGAGTTTTCGTAGTGGTATTTTTCATGGTTTATGCACGGTTAAGGAAACCATGTGCCTTAACAGTGTATGATCTCTCTTTGGGAAGTGGATTGAGCACATTTTGCGCATGGTTTGGCTAAACCGTGCATCCAAACCATGTGCCCCCTATTTTGAGGGTAAAATTACTATTTCACCCTTAATTAATTATTTTAAACCTTTTTCTTTTCTCTCCTCTCATTCTAGAAGATGAGTTTCATTATTATCCTCTCATAGCTCTCCCTCAATCCAAATATAGTCTTTGAGATAAATTCTTGATCTAAAGTCCAAACCAAGCATCATTAGAAGAATCAGATCCATCTCGGTAAGATCTACAATCCTCTCCCTTCCTATCTCAGTTTATCTTCGGATCTATTGTGCTATTTGGGTGAAATCTCTTTCCCCCTATTTTCGTGGTGTTGAACTGTTTCTTCAATTTATCTCAACATAATTCAAATTTGTGTTTGTCATCAGATGAGGAGTCATCAATGGCCCTAAGGTAGGTGGTATCATCATTTTTTCCAAGAGTTATGGTGTTTCATAGCTTTGTTGTTGTGACACATGTCGACCTTTGTCACAAATCAATATTTAATTGAGTTATTCATATTAAATTGATCTACGCACCTTGTTTAACTCTTGAAAATCATTATTTAGTAAATTAGAGGATGTTTCCCTCAGTCATGGACACCCCTTGGGTGTTCCAACATGAATTTTCCTTTATTGTTGATTGTTTAATTTCCTGTAATTCCTTATAAGAATTATAATTAGATTATAAATGGATTTTCCTCTATTATATAAATGTTTAATGAAACCAAGGCACCTTATAAGTGCTTATCCTAACTTATAATTGGAATTTCCCATGTAGGTAATTTCCCTATTGACCATGACACCATCTAAGTGACTCTTTGATCCTTATAAATTAAATTAAATTGATTTAGTGAATTAAATAGATTGATTATGTGGAATGGATTATTCATGATGGTTGTATTTACTTAAATGAATTGAATGGTTTAAATGGAATTAATTATGATAGGGTGTCAAGGTCACGCCATTTGTTCTTATTTTATTGAATGCTTAAATTGAATTGTTAGGCCTTGATTATAATGGCTTAGTAAATGTGATACATGAGAGTTAATGCCTCACAGATTATAATATTATTATGATTACACCTTGATATGGGTTGTGGAACAATTTTAAGGGTTCTATTGGGCATGACGGTTACACGCCCCCTTACATCGGGTGTTGAGCATGATGACTCACACCACTGACACTATTTTTATAGTGGGAATAATGCACCACATCCCTTGTTTTGAGTGTTGACATGATGGTACACTCACCATATCAAGTGAAGATCATGGAGTCTCCCACTCATTATGAGATATATGTCACACCTCGACTTTTAAGCTAATTTTTATTTTATTAATTCTTGGCTTCGGGTTCTCACGCCAAGGTCTGGGCTAGGTCCCGGATTAAAAATTTCATCATTTCATATTTTTACTGGGCTTTGGACTCATGCACAGTCACCGCACGGTTGGCGGTAGCCACACATTCGGCCCGAGAGTCGGGAAATTGTTTGTTATTCTTACTATTATTATTGTTGTATTTATTATATTATTATTAGTAGTAGTATTAGTATAATTATTATTTTTATTGTTATTAATTTTATTTGTATCATTATTATTATTATTATTATTATTATTATTATTAATTTTATTTATATTATTATTATTATTATCATCATTATTAATTTTATTTGTATTATTATTATTTTTACTATTATTATTATTATTTTTATAATTATTATTTTTATTGTTATAATTTTTATTTGTATTATTATTATTTTTACTATTATTATTATTGTAATAATATTGTTATTATAAGAATGAAAAAAAACTAAACCTAACCCTAATCTACCCGCAGCTGCCACCCACCCCCCTTTCCCCTCTTTTCTCTTTCCTCTGCGAGAACAACTACCCCCACCTCTCTCTGGTTCCCTCTTTCTCTCGCACCGGCCTTTCCCAGCGCCGGCCTCGACCCTCCATCACCCTCACTCCCCGCCTTTCCCCTCAAGTCGTCGCCCCTCACCTCTTAACCCCCAGACGGCTCGCCCTCTGCCCATGTCTCCCTCTGCGCTCACCCAACCTCGCGTCGACCTCCCACGATCTAGCCTCGCTGCCTTCTGTAGGGTTGTGCTCACCCCTTGTCATGCCTCCGGTCACCCGAACAATCAAGAATCGCTCTGCCCCGGTCTCCCTTCGTGCTTGTCTAGTCGCTCTCTCCCCTGTAAGTCCCCCCGGCCACCTTTTATGCGCACCCAGCCAGCTGCCCTACCTCTCCCAATTCGACTCCTTGCACCTCGCCATCACGCCCAGCCGATCCAGTCGACTGCTGCCCTCACTTTGGGCCTCCGCCTTTAGCCTCTTCTAGCAGTCAACCTCCATCCAACCATCACCCTTCACCTCTACATCTAACCTCACCCATCCCTAGTCTCCTACTTCGGCCCTCCACCACCCTCATTTCCCCACTCTGGCCTCCCATGCACCTGGCTTCTTCCTCTCCCACTCCAGCCGACCAACCCCAGCCATCGACCTGTAGCGTGCTGGCAAACTGAAGTTTTCCCCTCACTCTTATGCACCTCCATCCAGCCAACTCCCTTGCTCCGGCCAGCGATGTACCCAAACCCCTCCTGCTCTCCCTTGCGAGATACACTGGTGAACCCGCTCCGCCCTACTCCGACCACCTTCCCCTTTTGCGCGTCAAACCCCCTGCTCTAGTATATTTATTTATTTATTCTTTTATTTATTTATTTATTTATTTTCTTCATTTCATCTTTGGTGTATTTATTTAATTTGGATAAATCCTAATATTGTCGTGGGTTGTGTGTCATGTGTTTTTCTCACTCTTTAGTGTGTGTGGTTGGTCCGCGGGGCGTTGTCCCCTCTTTCGTTGAAGTTTTTCTCCATTCTCACTAGATTTTAGGTAGGTGAATCCGTATTTTCCCTTTTTTAATAAGTCTATTAAATGATTACCTATTTTTAATTAATTATTTTACTAGATTCACATCTTTGCAAAATAATTGGACAATCTGCTATAGCATTTTCAAGTTAGTTGGGTTTGTTAAAAGTAGTTTGTTATATTATTTTCTAGTTTGTGTAATCTACCTGATTTGTTAATATAATTTTTAATGAATTGTTTTATTTGTTTATGAATGGATAGTAAACTATTTTGTTTGATTTAAATTTATTTATACTTGGTTCGACCTGCTTATAAAAATTGTTCATAAACTAGTTAGATTGTTATAAAAACTGTTTATAAACCGGTTGGTTTGTTCAAGTAATTGTTGAGAAATTGTTTGGTTTGTTTTATAAAGTTTCCATCACTTTAGAGTTTTTGAAAGACATAGTGAATATGGTTTGGTGTGAATTTGGAAAGGGAAACCATTCGCTTAAGAAATATGAGGCATTTGGGTGTGTGCTTGGTTATACCTGGTTAAGGGGCCATTTGAAATTTTTTCTAAAGTCTCTTGTTTTTTCTAAATGGATTTTAATTTTGAAATAAAGTTGTTCCCATTGATTGGTTTCTAAGGAGAGTTTTAAATGAGGTCTTATAAAGTGTTGCTTTAAGTGTTTTAGGAAACATAGTTTTTAATGGGTTATCTGAGGTTTGTCCATTTGGTTTAAAGCATGTTTTAGTGTTTAAAGTTGTTTTGAAAATGGTTCATAAATGTTTATTGTTTTGGCATGTTTTGGTAAATGCTTGTTTTGGTAAATGAATGTTTTTGTAAAATAATATTGGCATGTTGTGGTCCATCTGACCGTGCTTGTAAGAAATGATGTTTATTATTGTTTTGGAAATGTTTCTAAATGTTTTGGTAAATGGTTTAATGAGGTAAAACTAAAGGACCATTTGGAATATTTGAAAGGGTTTGTTGGAAAACCCCTCTTTAGTTAGGTCTCTTGCCTTGTCAATTGATCGTGAGACAAGAGGGTCCTCGGTATGGGCCTCCTTTTGAGAATATTTATTTTAAGGCATGAGACTAATCTTGAGGTGGTCGGGGTGGTGCTGGATTGTGTCGTGTGCTTGGTTATATATATGTGGCTTGTTGTTTGAATGTGTGTCACACCTATTTGTGAACATATCATGGAAACTTATCATAGTAAGGGGGTTTACTAAGAATGATTGATGCACTAGTTTAGACTACGCACTGGCTAATGGCCCTAGTACGGACTTTGCTTTGCTAGGGGATTGGGCCCCTCAGTTAGGCTAGGTAGGGAAACACCAGGTGTTTGGGCATTATGACATCATCTAGAGTAGGTATGCCTTCAGGATGAGTCACATGTATAGTACATTTTGGTCTTCCTCTGAGTTCCTAGGTTTTCTGTGATCCTTTGATACGAGCACTGTTAGTACCATTTCCCTTGTTGTGTGTGTGGAATCATACCCTTGAACTTTGTTTTGGTGTTTTCTTGGAAAAATTTTGTATGTATGGTTGGTTTTAAAAAGGATTTAAAAGTAGCTATTTTGGAAAAGTTTGTGTGCACCCCTATTTATTTATTTTCCCTATTTTGGAATTATAAGGTCAATGGGATTGTGATTTTTAGTTTTCAAAATGCATTGTATATGTGAAACTCTTGTTTTTTTATAATTGTAGTTCAAACTAGTACTATTGGTCTGTTTTGGAATTGGAAAATTAATGGATTCTGTGGTTCACTTCTGGTATCCCTATTGAGTTTTTTATTCTCATGCCTATTTTATCATTTTAGTTGTAGGTCCCCTTTTCTCAGGTTCTCTTTGTTGGATTGATCATTATTAGAGTAAGGTCGGCCTTTGGTTGGGTGGTGACCTGGAAGGTCATGTGGAGGTATGTGCAGTTTTACTTTCTTTCCCCTTTGAGTTTTTTTTGTTTATCATCAGTTTTTATTTATCTGTTTACC
Organism: Viscum album; assembly: GCA_963277665.1. Classification (NCBI taxonomy): domain Eukaryota; kingdom Viridiplantae; phylum Streptophyta; class Magnoliopsida; order Santalales; family Viscaceae; genus Viscum; species Viscum album. Next base: position 1,278,494,310 of record OY728146.1, on the reverse strand, counting down.
TCTTATTTATGATCCAAACCATTCCCTCATTTTAGTTTTGATGTCTGGCACTAGTTGTCATCCCGTAGGGATCGAGAATGCCCCTCGGGACATGCCGCGGACTGGCTCGAGTGACCGGTTCAAGGTCGACCCGGGTTGGTTCATGAAAAAATGGTATCATAGGAGGCCCTTGTTATTTAGGGTGTTCAGTAGATGGAGATTAGGACTGTCGGGACTCTATAGGTAGGTACGAGAAGGATGTCATGAACCCTCACTCATTCCGAACCTCGAGTCGTCGGGGGTAGTCCGGGAATTGAGTCCTTGTCTTGTTTTGGTTTGTTTTAGATTGAGGGATGACAACGGAGGCAAGCCGATGATACATCGTGATTTCACATGGAGTAGTGACCCATGTGGAGTCCAAGTACATGGTTTAAGTTCATTCTAGTTATTGACGCTTACTTGGGACATGGACCACTACCATGTTGCCAGGTTAAGCATGACTACTAGTCCCTCCCTTCATTAGTTTGATGCAAGTTGAGTATCATCTTGGTTTTGGTTGGAGAAAGTATGCTTTTGAAAGTGAAAAGGGGGTTTTAAAATGAGAATTATTTCTTTTAAATGGCCTTAAATTCTTGAAATGGGTTTTTAAAACTGAAATCTCTTGGTCTAAAAAACTGGTGTTTTCTTGGACTTGCTAGAGAAATGGTTTGGGTGCAACCTCGAGTACTCTTTATGAACGTTTGCACGTGTGAGGGAATGAATGGGAAGTTCATGTTTGTGCATATGGATGAAAGCAGATGAAGAAATGTACAATGGTTCATGAGATTACTGGGGTGTTTACTTGGAATTAAAATCTTGACTATGTTTTTCTAAAGTGATTTTAAAAAGGGAAAATGATTTTTGAAATTGAATTTGGTTTGAAAAGAGGGTTTGGTATTTGGAAAGTGTCCTTGAAAGAAGGTGGTTTTGAAATCTAAAATAAAAAGGTAATTTTGGGTTGTGTTTGTATTTGTTTTGTTTTTGAGTCAGCCATTTTGGCTCAGGATGTTACTTTTAATTATACTTTGATTTGATAACAGTTTCATCTTTGTGTTTTATATGTTGTTCAAAAAATTCCACCCAAAAAGGTCCCCAAGGTTTCTAATAATTCATGCCCAGTTTTTGGTCCTTCTCATACATTGTCTATCCTTAATGGTGATCGGGTCCGTTAAAGGAAATTATGTGGTTTGAAGAGGTTGAGTGTGTTTTTGGGATGTTGGGAACTCTCGAGTCTGTTAGATTTTGTGTTGTCTTAGGATTTTTTGAGGGTCCATATTTGGACGAATGGGAGTTTTTCGCCTCTTCGTCAGTGTAAGTTGGGATGATGTGGGGTGTCTTTAAATCTATCTTCATCCAATGGTTCATACCTGAAAAGGTAACGACGAAGAAAAGGGAGGTGATCATGCATATTAAAGAATGCCAACAGACTGTGAAGGCTTATGTTGACCATTTCAAGGAACTGGTTTCCTTTTATTTGAAGGTAGTGTCATATGATTTGATGAAGACTTATCTCTTAATCGGGAGACTTCATCCAGAGATCAAGGAGCAGGTCCTCCCTTCTAAGGACCATCATTTTGAGAAGCTGATGGATGAGGCGTTCTTCACTGAGTTGGTCTCCGGAACACAGACAGTTGGAAATCTAGCGTATCCAGTTACTCGTGAAGGTTCCCCATCTAGTGAGTAGGGTGTGCTAGAGGGACCTGTTTCTAAAGAGTCCTCTGCAATGGTTCTGGCTTCCAGTTCATCAGACCATTCAGTGGTGTGCCAGGAGTGTAGATGGTTTGGGCACATGAAGTTGTCATGTCACATCCCTCCGAAGACGTGTCATCGTTGCGACTATATGGGTCACTTGGAGAAGTTTTGCAGGAATCATCGCCTGAAGAAGACATTATGAACAGGGAAATCTAGTGCCTGACTATGATGTAGGAGATACTTCAGCCATCAGAGCCCCAACCATAGGTCTTGGGGTGAATTTCACACATAGTCAGGAGTTGCTGGGGGTGTGAAGCCTCGGTTTGGGTTTTTTGTTCCATATTGGAAGTAGAACATTTAAAGTCTTTCTATTCTTGTTTTTCTGCTGTTAAAGTCTTGAATTTGTTGTAAGTTAATTGTTTTGTCGTGAAGTTAGGATGGACTCGTTCCATTATAATCCAAGCAGTTCTGTTTGTGTGGATGTGGTTTTCTGAGTCGTGTGTTTTTATTAAAAGTGTGTTTGGCCCTTGTCTGGGTTGATCTTGGTTTATCTGTGTTCATTTGGAGATCTAAAATTTTATGGAAGGATCTATGTTTGTGGTTATTCTCAGGTTTACTACTGGGATTAAGTTCTTCTTATAGGTTTTTCTCTAGTGTTTGGGGTTTTTTGTCTGGGTCAAGTGTTCCAAGTTTCAGCGGAAGTGTTGTTTCGCTCGCACTATAGAAGTTAGTTTTAATTGGTTGGGAGTTCCCGCGTCGCCCCCCCCCCCTCCCAGGGTGATATATTTGGGTGTTAAATTTCAACATTAGTTGAGTTCTTGTGATGGGGAGAACCCTCTCCTGTTCTCCCATTCTCTTGTGTTGTGGTTTCTTTCAGTTTCAATCGGGCATGGTTTTTTGTTTTGTCTATTATTCGGCTGGGTGACTTTCTCGGGGCAGAAAGTATCTATGTTGTGGAGAATTGTTACACCCCGACTTTTAAGTTAATTTTTATCTTATTAATTCTTGGCTCTAGGTTCTCACGCCAAGGTCCGGGCTGGGTCCCAGATTAAAATTTTTGTCGTTTAATATTTTTACTTTGCTTTGGACCCGTGTGTGGTCACTACGCGGTTGGCGGTAGCCGCACAGTCGGCTCAGGAGTCGGGAAATTTCTCGATATTCTTACTATTATTGTTATTGTATTTATTGTATTATTATTATTATTACTATTATTATTTTTATTATTTTTATTTGTATCATTATTATTATTATTATTATTATTAATTTTATTTGTATTATTATTATTTTTTTATTGTTGTTGTTAATTTTATTTTTATTATTATTATTTTTACTATTATTATTATTATTTTTATAATTATAATTTTTATTATTATAATTTTTATTTGTATTATTATTATTTTTACTATTATTATTATTATTGTAATAATATTGTTACTATAAGAATGAAAAAAAAAACTAAACCTAACCCTAATCTACCCGCAGCCAGCACGCACCCCCTCATTCCCCTCTTTTCCCTTTCCTCTGCACGAACAGCTACCCCCACCTCCCCTTGGTTCCCTCTTGCTCCTGCACCGGCCTTTCCCAGCGTCGGCCTCGGCCCTCCACCGCCCTCACTCCCCACCTCACCCCTCAAGTCACCGCCCCTCGCCTGTTGACCCCAGTCAGCTTGCCCTCCACCACTATCTCCCTCTGCGCTCGCTCAGCCTCATGTTGGCCTCCTGTGATCCAGCCTCACCACCTCCTGCAGGGACGCGCTCACCCCTCATCACACCTCCAGCCGCCCGACCAAGCTAGCATCACTCCACCCTTGTCTCCCTCTATGGTCGCTTAGCTTCTCTCACCCCTACAGGTCCCCTCGGCCACCTCATGTGCACACTCGGCCAGCTGCCCTGCCTCTCCCAGTCTAACTCCTTGCACCTCTCCCTCACGCCCAACCGCTCCAGCCGACCACTTCCCTCACTCTATCCCTCCACCTTCAGCCTCTTCTATCAGTCTACCTCTGGCCAATCGTCACCCTTCACCCCTGTAGCTGACCTCACCCAGCCCCGCTCTCCTAATATGGCCCTCCACCACCCTTGTTTCCCCCCTCCATCATCTCGCTCACCCGGCTTCACCCTCTCCCACTCCAGCCGACCAGCCCCGGCCATCGACCTGTAGCACACCGGCAAACCTAAGCTACCCCCTCGCTCTTCCGAACATCCGAACAAACAACTCCCTTGCTCTGGCTCGTGACGCACCCAAACCCCTCCTACTCTCCCTTGCAACTCGCACCGTCAAACCCGCTCTGCCCTGATCAAAACACCTTCCCCTTGTGTGCGCCAAACCCCCTGCTCTGATATATTTATTCTTTTATTCTTTTATTTATTTATTTATTTATTTATTTATTTATTTACTTTAATTCATCTTTGGTGTCTTTATTTAACTAGGCTAAATCATAATATTGTCACGGGTTGTGTTTAGTGTGTTTTTTTCGCTGTTTAGTGTGCGTGGTTGGTCCATGGGGTGTTGTCCCTTCTTCTATCGAAGTTTTTCTCCATCTGCACTGGATTTGAAGTAGGAGAATCCACATTTTCCTTTTTCAAATAAGTCCATTAAATTCTTGAGTGTTTTTAATTAATTCTTTTACTATATTCACATCTTTTCAAAATAATTTAATAATCTACTATAGTGTTTTCAAGTTAGTTGGGTTTGTTAAAAGTCGTTGTTATATTATTTTCTAGTTTGTGTAATCTGTCTGATTTGTTAATATAATTTTTAATAAACTGTTTGATTTGTTTATGAATGGCTGGTAAACTATTTGGGTTTCTTTAAATTTATTTATACTTGGTTTGGACTACTTATAAAAAGTGTTCATAAACTAGTTAGCTTATTATAAAAACTGTTTATAAACCAGTTGGTTTGTTCGTATAATTATTGAGAAATCATTTGGTTTTTTTTATAAATTTTACATCAATTTAGAGTTTTTGAAAGACATATTGAATATGGTTTGGTGTGAGTTTGGAAAGGGAAACCATTCGCTTGACAAATGTGAGGTACTTGGGTGTGTGCTTGGTTATACCTGGTTAAGGGGCCATTTTTCATGTTTTCTAAATTCTCTTATTTTTCCTAAATGGATTTTAATTTTAAAATAAAGTTGGTCTCCTTGAGTGGTTTCTAAGGATATTTTTAAATTTGGTCTTATAAAGTGTTTCTTTAAGTATTTTGGAAAACATGTTTTTAATGGGTTCTATAAGGTTTGACCATTTGTTTTGAAACATCTTTTGGTGTTTAACGTTGTTTTGAAAATGGTTTGTAAATTTTTATTGTTTTGGCATGTTTTGGTAAATGCGTGCTTTGGTAAATGCATAATTTTGTGAAAGAATATTGGCATGTTTTGGTATGTCTGACGATGCTTGAAAGAAATGACGTTTATTTTTGTTTTGGAAACATTTCTAAATGTTTTGATAAATGGTTGAATGAGGTAAAACTAATGTCTTGTTTGGCATCTTTGAAACGATTTGTTGGAAAACCCCTCTTTGGTTAGGTCTCTTGCCTCGTCAATTGATCATGATACAAGAGGGTCCTCGGTATGGGACTCCTTTTGAGAATATTTATTTTAAGGCATTAGACTAATCTTGATATGGTCGGGGTGGTGTCGGATTGTGTCTCATGATTGGTTATATATATATATGGATTGTTGTTTGAATGTGTGGAACACCTCTTTGTGAACATAGCACGAAAACTTAGCATAGCAAAGGGGTTTACTGAGAATGATTGTTTCACTAGTTTATACTACACACTAACTAGTGGCCCTTAGTATAGACTTTTCTCTGCTAAGGGATTGGGCCCCTTAGTTAGGCTAGGTAGGGAAACATCAAGTGTTTGGGAGTTATGACGTCATCAAGAGTAGGCATGACTTCAGGATGAGTCACATGTATAGTATGTTATGGTCTTCCTACGAGTTCCTAGGTTTTCCGTGATTCTTTGATACGAGCACTGTTAGTACCATTACCCTTGATGTTTGTGTGGAATCATACCCTTGAACTTGGTTTTGGTGTTTTCTTGGAAAAATTATGTATGTATGGTTAGTTTTAAAAAAGATTTTGAAGTAGCTGTTTTGGAAAAGTTTTTGTGTGCCTCTATTTATTTCTTTTCCCTATTTTTGAATTATAAGGGCATTGGAATTGTGATTGTTAGTTTTCAAAATGCATTGTATATGTGAAACCATTATTTTTTATAATTGTAGTTCAAACTAGTATTATTGGTCTGTTTTGGAATTGGAAAATGCATGGATTCTGTGGTTCACTTTTGGCATACCTACTGAGCGTTTTTATTCTCATGCCTATTTTATCATTTCAATTGTAGGTCCCCTTTGTTCAGGTTCTCTTGGATAGATTGCTCATTATTAGAGCAAGGTCAGCCTTTGGTTGGGTGGTGACCTGGAAGGTCACATGGAGGTATGTGCAGTTTTACTTTATTTCCTCTATGAGTTTTTTTGTTTATCATCAGTTTTTATTTATCTGTTTACCTCTTTTTTATGGGCCAAATCATTCCCTCATGTTAATTTTGATGCCCAGCACTGGTTTCCAGCCCTTGGGGGTCAGGAATGCCCCCCGGTACATACTGCAGACCGGCTCGGGTGACCTATTCAGGGTCGACTCGGGTTGGTTCGTAAAAATATAGGGCATGTACTTTATTTCTTGAGCTTATAGCCCTGTTTAAACTAGTTATAGATGTTTGGATTATGCGCCGGTCCATCCAACACCTATTATTCCAGACATATGGCCACTTATTTCCATACATACTTGGTCCATATAGGTGGATGAAATATATAGCTATATTATATATGTATTATTACCATATATATATAGTGACTGATTAGACATTTATCTTAAACATAAGCCGAAGTAGGTAGAGTCGTCGGGTGTCATTTAGGATCCTGAGCAGGCTGTCATTTATTTATTCTATATTGTCTATTATTTTATTTATACCTACACATTGTTTAGCTATGATTATTGTTTGGATTATGTCTAAACACCATTGGTGGTGGTCTACTGGGGTTTTATCTCACACCATACTCAAGACACCTTTGAAACCCAAGTATATTTCTTATCTATAGGTACAAATAAGGACAAGTTCCCTGCTATAGAGTTTTGATATGCTTTAATTATAGATGGATCATAGGATCAGAGGACTGAGCATATGCTTGAGATGTTAGTGGAGCAGTTTTTTCCTTTTTTGAACTTTTGTATATAATGATTGTATATGTCTATACCCTACTCCCCTTTTGTATATAATCATGCCATAAATCCATGTATATGACATTTCCTAGTGGTTTTTGATATTGTTATTCAGTTATTCAGTTATTTATCCTCCCACTTCTTATTTATTATGTCTGTTTTTATATGCTTCCATTGTTTTATGTTTATGGTTGTATTTGTTGTTCCACTCTGATAAGAGGGTGTAGTCTCCCCACTGTACCACCTTTACACCCTCACTACTAGTCAGAAGCCTCTGGCGTATGGGGAGGCATGCTTGAGGCCATGTGACCCACCGTCTTGGGACACGGGATAAGTGAATCCCAGTTTGGGATGTTACAAAGTGGTATTAGAGAACTTTTTTCCTTTGTATTATTGTTTGGGTATTAGATAGGAGGCTAGGAGTTAAAGGAATTTGTAAATGACCCTATGCTTGGACATAGTTAACCCATGTACAGGGGAAATTAAAATTACCTGGGATGATAAATTATAGTTATTATTTACAGTTTTTATGGTTGATACAACTTCATTGTTGGGTGACACACTTGTTTTGTGGTGTTAATATTATCGGTATTATTAAAATGAGATATATTTACCATGGCCTGATTAAATGAGGGCATTGTATTACATACATCATTATAGGCACAATATGACTAATATGCCATGTGTTTTGCCATGTCACTTCTACTTTCAATGTATATTTTCCTATTGCATATTATTGATGCCTTGATTATGTATTGAGTTAATATGGCATTACTTACAGGGATTGGAAAACATAATTAAAACTTAAAGTGTATATCTTAACCTAATAGTGTTTTCCTGTATAGCTTAAAGCATACACCTTAAGTAGTTTATTATGGAACGTCGAGCCATAGACCATTGTTCGTATGGGCTGGAACATGTTATGGTATGGTTTAAGTGGAAACTATATTTTGGTTCATACGGAGTATGGGACCTTATGGATTGGAAATAGTGATCCATTTGAATCAACCATTTAAATAGATTTAAAATATTTGAACAAACACAAATTTAAAATGAATATGAATTTTAAAGTGAAAATGGTCATCTTATACATGTGAAACAAAGACTTGGACCCGAACCCAGCTTTAGTAGTGGGTAGTGGGGTATCTCTTACATTCTTATAGCCAATATGGTATATTCTACAACCTAGACCTAGCTTTTGAAGTAGGCATAGAGGTGTGATAATTTCTATAGTAAGTATATGAACCTATCTTAGTTTCCTTTATGAAAACCTTTAAATTGTTAAAATATCTTTTGAGTAATGTGTTTGGAATTATAGTATCATTCCACTATGACATCCTCCAATCATATGCCCTGAAGGTGGTGATGACCATGAACCTTAGGTGGTGGGCCTTGGGGAATCAGTGATTCCTCCTGCAGTGCCACCTATGGCACCACTTCTTATTCCTAATATGAGAACCAACACCTAGTTCTAAGAGATATTTCTATAGATGTTGTAGAATATGTAAGGTGTTGTTCGACCTGCCCCGAGTATGGCAAAGTTGACTTGGGAATTCTAGTAACAGAATCCTCTCACCTTTTCAAGGGATGGAAGACCACATGTTGTTAATTCATAGCTCGAAGCTATTCTTACTGTATTCAAGCATCTGGATATGTCTCTAGAGTGGAGGGTCAAACTTGTTGCTTACATGTTGTGTGATTCTTCCAAACAGTGGTGGGATTTCATTACCCAAGAAGAGCGGTATAGATATATGGTTTGGGCAGATTTCTAGACTATATTCTATGAAAACTTCTTTCCCCATACTTTGAGGCTTAAAGGAGCTAGATAATTCATGAACCTACAGTAGGTAGGTATATTTGTTATGGAATACTTTGCTCATTTTACTAAGCTGTAACGGTTTGATCCTACTCTAGTGGGTGATGACCTTATGACTACCAGGTGATTCAAGGATGGGTTGGTTTATGCCATTTGATCATAATTCAATGTATTTTGGTTGAGAACTATCTTTGAAATCATCAATTGAGACCTTATTATAGAGTGAAGTTTGAGGGAAGATGATGGTGCGAGTCAAGGCGGTTCAGCACCTGGATATACTAGTGTTTCTTCTTTTGGGTGAAAGAGACATTTTGAGGCTACTTATGGAGGTAGCAGCAGTTAGGATCCTCATAATGACATCTTTTTGATATGTCACTAGTATGGGAATCTTGGACACATAAAGACTTAGTGCTTATGAGATCCTATAGAATGTAGAGGATGCGATAGAATGGGACATATTCAGCATTTCTACATAACTTTTCCATCAACGCCTAGCAAGTGGGTATTTACTTATACCCCACATTCTAGAGTGGGGCTAGTAGGATCACATCTGGCAGGTAGCTGGAATACCAATGGCTGCTCAGGCTGAGGTGGCAGTTGAGACAGAGGTAGTCAGACTCATGATTCTCAGCACCAACAGAGCGGAATTGCTCAGGGAAGTCAGGTAGTGACTTAGGACTGTGGTAGATGTCAGTTACATGTATTCCATCTTATTCCATAGGAGTAGAGAGCTAGACCTTCTACTATATGAGGTATTATTCTAGTAGTTTCCACTTTAGTGTTTGCTTTATTTCACATGTGTGTGTCTCACTCATTCATATATAAGACTGTTATGGAGAGTATGGGCCTCAAGACTGAACACTTCTATGGTGTTATGACACTAAATACCTCATTAGGTATCTGATCATATGGTGTTAACCATTGTAAGGATTGTCCCCTTAATATATATAGATATATTTTGTGTGGAATTTTTCGTACTTGACATGAAGGGATTTTATGTAATCATCAAGATGGACTGTTTAGTCCCCTATCAAGCCTATATCGACTGCTATCATCAAAGGGTGGAATTTAAATCACCAGAGGGAGGTAATCACATGCATAAGGGATAATGGGATGTGCAAGCTATGTGATCAGGACCTGAGTAGTAGAGGATGAGTATTGTGTCAACTTAGATTTCCAGTCTTTTCTTGAATAAACAGGGATTATAGACCACTATTTTTTTCTCTTTTAGTGGAGTGTTTCAAGGGCATCTTTCCTGGTGAATTCTATGGTGTACCTCTAATATGAGAGGTAAAATTAACCATTGAGCTTGTGTCAGGGGTAAAACCAGTGACCATTCCTCCTTGTAGGATTACACCTATGGAGCTTCTAGAACTCAAAAAGCAGTTGGAGGATCTGGAGGCTAAAGTCTTTATACATCATAGCACTTCTCCTTAGGGTTCACCAGTCCTTTCACCAAGAAGGCATACGGTACCCTCAGAATTTGCATGGATTATTATCATTTGAACCAGTTCACGGTAAAAAATCGGTATCTATTGCCTTGAATAGACAACCTCTTTGATCAGATCTGAGGAGAAAGAGTGTTTTCAAAGATAGATTTGAGGTCAGGCTATCATCAAGTGCATGTAAAACTTTAAACATACCCTACACATCTTTCAAGAGCGGGTATGGTCTATATGAGTACCTAGTCATGTCGTTCGGACTTACAAACGCAGCTGTATTTTTTATGTAACTTGTGAATTGGGTTTTCCACCTGTATCTAGATTCATTCATGGTAGTATTTATTGATGATATATTAGTGTATTCACACTCCATAAATGATCATTCCAATAATCTTCATATCTTTTTGAATACATTGATAGAGAATCATCTCTATGTTAAGATCAGAAAATTCCACTTTTGGATTGACAAAGTCCACTTTCTAGGTTATATCATCTCAGAGTCAGGAGTTTTAGAAGACCTAAATAAAGTGAGGGATGTAGTGTATTAGGATCATACCAAGGACATATTTCACATTTATAGTTTATAGGGGATATCTTGATATTATAGACACTTTATCTAGTATTTCTCATATCTTACATCACTTTTTATGGGCTTGGAAAAGAAAGGTGTGAAATTTGTATGGTCGGAAGCTTGTGAAGAAGCCTTTCTAGAGTTAAAGGAGCGTTTAGCTTTAGTGTCAATACTGATTCTTCCAGAGCTAGGAATGAGATATAATATATATTATGGAACATTTGGTATCAATCTAGGATCTGTTTTGATGAAGGATGAGCGAGTCATTATATACAGGTCTCGTCAGTTAAGGCCTCACAAGTAGAATTACCTGATGCATGACCTTGAGCTAGATGTTGTTGTAACGACCCAAAATTTTATCAATAAAAATTCAACTTGATATAATTAAATGTATTATTATTTAAAATGGTTATATAAAATATTTACTTCCTTGGTTTTATGTTTTTGGATTTTAAAATACCGTTAATAATTGTTACCATTTCTAATATAGTCGTTGAACGATGATCACTTGATTAGTATAAATATAGGGCTTTAACAAATCCAATTTACTCAGACAAAGGAAGGTACGACCTCATCTAGTAGAATTGATCCATATGAAGTCTATTTTTTAGAGCTTTTAAAGGAGGTAGAATCATTGGGCTTCTCTATTGATGAAGCCCAAGCCGAGCTTCAACGCGTTAAGCTCAAATGAAACCTCCTATGGGAGAAGTGGAAGTTGATAGAGATTACCACCCGAGCGATGTTATCTGAGCCACCCCAAGAGTTTGTCACCATCACACACCTTACCCTTAGGTCATATATGGGTGTTATAAGGGGTTATATAACAATACCCTAGCACTATTATTATGTGAATAGAATAAATAATATACATTCATTTTATTATTGTTACTTTGTAAATAGTTTTTAAAGCACAAATAGAATTTTTAGTTAATATTCAATTAAGAAATATATTTTGATGAATTAATGGATTTTTGAATTAAATAATATTTTAATAAAATATTATTACTAAATTAATTTTTATTAAATATAAATTATCGTATAATTTTTATGAATACAATTGTAATTTTTATCAAGGTTTGAAAGCTATTTTTAACAAAACCCATGAATTTTAGATTAAAGTTGGTTTTTATTTTAAAAGTAAAAATTCACATATTTAGAAAATTATTTAGATAATATTAATATTATTTTTGGAATCATGATGTTGAAATTATCCAACGGTGAATTTTTCATAATTTTCTGAGACAATCGAATTTTTGGGTAAAAATTAAATACTCTTTAAATATATAATGTGTTTTATGACATCATAATGACCCAATAGTGATGTAATAAAATAATATAAATGAAATTTTCGGCCATTATATGTTTTACCTTTAAAATAATGTGATTATATATTTTTTTGGTTAATTTTATGGTGTCTTAGTGGACCCTCCAAGACTTATAAAACATTTTAACTTTTTTAAATTGATTTACTTGAGAGTGTGACTCACCTCCATATAATCAAGACTAATACTTTAAGAAGTTTGTCCATTGGACTTATAAAATAATTTTTTCCACTCCACTTTTGAAAAAACCATGGTATGGTTTGTGGTTTTTATTAGTTTAATGTGTGGTGTCCAAAACCTAAATAATAAACAATTCCCTCTCGTTTCCTATATAAACCCACCCAATCTCCCACTTCCTCTTCACTCAAAGCCTTGGGAGATAAAATTACCTCTTTCATCATCTCTCTATAATCCTTACAAGGTTCCCCAACCTCCCAATAATCCTCTATCAAGCCTCTCCCAAGCCTTTGGGATCACACTTCCAAGTAAGGGATTTCTTCCTTTCTCATTTTTGTCCAAATTTCTTTATGTTGTTATACCCTTTTGTTTTCAATTAAAAATGTTGGGGTATCATTTCTCACCTCCCGCATACTTCCCTACTTATTTTTTAATGATGATAGACCCCTTTATCTCTCATTAATGTTTCTCATGTACACCTGTTACCATGCCGAAATTCTATAAGGGATTTCTCTCTCCTCATTTACATTGAAGTAATTATTTTGTATTATGAATCTAAATTCCATTAAATATGTTGGGAAATGTTTCTATATGACCCCATTACTGTCCATTTCATGTAAATATTATTATACACCCCTTTATCTCTCATAAACCTTTTTTATGAACTCTTATGTCACGTTGTTATGCTGCCGAAATTGCACCGCGATTTTCCAAGACAAAGTCATTGTGTAGTGAATACCATGCTCATTTCTCTATCAAGGGTATTCACCTTTATGAACATTTACTTATTGATTATATAGTTTCATATATTAATTCCACATTATTTTATCATGTAATAAATTATAATGTTTAATGAATCCATTTTATATGATCCATGTGGAACACTAATGCATGAAATGAAATGATTAAGAAGGGTGCGCCCTGATAGCGCTCCAATGCATTGGGTAAAGATTTGTATACGTCAAGTGCAATGAGGTTTTACTCATTCTAATTCAAGTTCAATGAGGTTTTACTCATGCTCCATGTGCAATGATCCTTAGCTCATGCTAATACCATGTTACGTGTTGTTACCACATTTCCATGTTATGATAATCATGCTATATCATGCCTTTATGTTATTGTATATCTTATGATCCATTGATATGCCTATTTCATAACATGTATTATATTCATCATGTTATGCCTTTTTACTCCCTTACTAGGCTTTATATCTCACCCTTTTATTATGCATGTCCTCAGTTTATCCCATACAATGATAAGTACGAAGGAATGATGTGGTCATGTAAAAGAAGTTTTCAATAAGATGTTGTGGTTTATATTTTAAGTTGTTATAGTTGGTATCATAGGATAGGTTTAGTTATTTTTGGGATTAGCATTAGAAAAACCTAGTGAAAGCCTTAGGGATAAGACTAAGTTTAATAAAAACATCCCCAAATTTTGGTGAGTATTAAGTAAGTGGTTTATCAAGAAAATACATCCTTGTATGGATACGAGCAGGTAGAGGTGGCTCTAGCACAAATGTATCTAGGGGTAAAACCCAAAAACACCACTTTGAGATAGACTCGAACAAGAACTGGTGCACGATAATAGGCCTTTCTGCACTCTTGGTTATGACACTCCCATAGGATATGCTTTGGTAAATTCAAGAGCTTACTATGAACCATTATTAAGGGAAAAAAGGCCCTAAGAATATATGTTGGGAAGTAGATCATGGATTAAATATATTAAAGACTATAAGTTAATAAGTTAAGGAAATAAAAGTAATTTATAAGTCATCCATTTTTTTCTTTGGATTACCTTTTATGTGTTACCCCTAACTTTCCTTTTATTCCAGCCAATGGCCGATAATAGGAGGACTCGGGCTAACAATCGATGTGAAGATTAATGTGATGAGATGCCCAAACCAATGGGAGCGGGAATCACAAACTTTGTCAAAATACTCTCTCAATTAACTCAAGTTTTGAATATAAATATGGGTTAAGAGGAACATTCACCCCCCCCCAAGAAAGAACAAGTCACAATCGAGAGCTTCATGAGACAAAGGCCTCCCACTTTTAATGGATCATTTGATCCCTCAATTGTCAAACAATGGATCAACTACATTGAAAATATTTCTCTATACTTAAATGTTTCGAACAAGATAAGGTACTTCTAGCTGCTTATCGTATAGAGGGTGAAGCTGATCAATGGTGGACATTGATCAAAACTATGAATCCTGAGGAGGAGATCAAGGCGTTGGAATGGAAGGATTTCCAGAAAATGTTTTTCAACAAATATTTTCCTCGCACCCTCCAACTTAAGATGGAAATTTACTTCCTTGACCTCAAGAAAAAATACAACGAATCCATCAAAGTGTGCAAGGAAAACTTTACAATGCTTGCACAATACACCTATGGCTTTGTCATTACCCTTGAATTCAAGATTGACCGCTTCTTTGGTGGGCTAAAACCTAGCCTAAAAAAATCCCTAGTGATCCATGACTTTGAGAGCTATGAGGAAATTGTTTGATGTGCCCTCAAGGTCAAAATAGAGATCTAAGAATCTCAAGGGTATCATGGGGATAAGAAGCATAAGGTGGAATTTAATTCTAGAAGTCTGGTGGATAAATCCAACAGTGCTAAGAAAATCTCGCACCCCACTTTCCAAAGGTGTGGAAAGAAGCACACTAGAAATTAACTGAAGGGGATGAGTAAATGCTTTAGGTGTAGAAGATAAGGGAACCTGGCTATTAACTGCTGACAAGAAAAACCCGCGACTGCGACAGAAGAAAGGAACACTCTGTTTGATGCTCAACACGTTGTTCATTACTTAAACTACAAATAATTGGGACAATTTGCAAACCAGTTTCCTAATCCAAGGGTTTTTGGAGGCAACCAATAACCTCCAAGGCAGTAAGGGAGATATTTTGTTGTCACTACCACCAAAGTGAACCCCGAAAACAAAGTGGTAATAGGTACGCTAGTTATTCATTCAAGAATAGAGAACATAGTTTTTTATTCTAGTTCTACTCATTCTTTTATATCCAGAAAGTTTAGTAGAACAATCTCAACACCACCACAAATCATGGAAGTAAAGATGTCTATGAGTATGAAAAATGGGGAAATCATTTCATCCCATGAATATAACTCCTCCCCTGTCATAATTTGTGGATTGAAATTCCTAGTGAACCTCTTCATACTCCCTCTGGTAGAATTTGATGCAATTCTTGGCATGGATTGTCTTTCCTTATATAGAGCTAACATAAATTTTTGTGAGAGGGAAATCACTCTACATATGGAAAATCAGCCCTGATTTTGTACAAGTGCAAGGAGGAAGATAAATCTTCTTTAGCACCATCATCTCAAGTGTAAATATTACTACCCTATGAGCATGAGTATCTAGATAAGATGATTGAGTCTAAGGAAGCAACCATCCTTGAAGACATGCCTATTGTGAGGTAATTTGCTGAAGTATTTCCTGAGGAATTCCCTAATCTTCCTCCTATAAGAGATATTGAATTCTCAATTGATCTTATACTTGGGGTGTTTCCAATATCCAAGACTCCATATATAATGGTTGTTGTGGAGCTTAAGGAGGTGAAGAAAACAACTACATGAGAATCTAGATAAAGGGTTTATACACCCAAGTGCTTCACCATGGGGTGCATCAGTCCTCTTCATCAAGAAAAATGATGGTTCAATTCGCCTTTGCATTGATTATCATGAGCTCAACAAAAATCTTGATAAAGAACAAGTATCATTTTCCATGAATTGATGACTTGTTTGATCAGCTACGTGGAGAAAAATAATTCTCCAATGTGGATTTGTGGTCGGGATATTACCAAGTAAGGGTGAAGAAGGAGGATATCCCCAAGGTTATTTTTCATACAAGGTGTGGGCGCTATGAATTCATAGTAATGTCTTTCAAACTCACTAATGCTCTAGAAATTTTTATGGACTTGATGAATAGATTCTTTAGATATTACCTAGGAAAATTAGTGGTAGTATTTATATATGATATTCTAATATACTACAAAACTAAGGAGGAGCATGATAAGCATCTAAGCATTGTACTAGAGACCTTGCAAAAGGAGAAGCTCTATGCAAAGTACAGCAAGTGTGAGTTATGGTTGAAGGAGGTCACATTCTTGGGTCATATCATCACAAACAATAGGATATTTGTGTATCCCTCCAAGATAGCTACAATTGAGGTATGGCTGAGGCCAACATCAGTAACAAATATCCATAGCTTCTTGGGATTAGCTAGATATTATTGCCGATTTGTGAGAAATTTCTCACAATTGTCAAACCCTCTTACCAAGATAACTCAAAAGGGAGTCAAGTTTCTTTTGAGTGATGAATGTGAAGAGAGATTCAAGGAGTTGAAAAGGAGGCTTATCACTGTGCTCATTCTCACATTACCCAAAAGTGGAGAAATTTTTGTGGTATTTAGTGATGCTTTGAAGAAAGGCATGGGTTGTGTGTTGATGCAAAATGACGAAGTCATTGACTATGCTTAAAGAAAATTGAAAGTTCATAAGAAATACTATCCAACACATGATATGGAGTTGGTTGTAGTAATATTTACTTTAATATTTGGTGACATTACCTCTTTGGGGAGAAGTGTAAAATATACACAAATCACAAAAGCCTCAAGCATATATTCACATATAAAGAGTTGAATATGCATCAAGAAATATGGTTAGAGCTGATCAAAGACTATGACTGCTCAATCCATTACCACCCTGGGAAAGCGAACAAGGTGGAAGATGCTCTAAATAGAAAGAACCTAACAATTATATCATTGATGATAATTGAAATGAATCCAATCTTCTTAGATTTTATGAAGATGTACATGGTAATAAAAAAGAAGGGAACATCATCAATACTTTCATAAATTATTGCTCAATCGTCTATTTTGTAAAGGTTAAAGGATGATCAAAAGGATGATGTGGGAATTCAGAAGAAAGAGGAAACTATCATAAAAGGTAAATCCTCAGAGTTCAATGTCAATGAAGAAGGAATTGTGATATTTGGGTCAAGAATATGTATTCCATCAAATCCGGAGTTGAAGAAAGAACTTTTAGATGGTGCACATAGTTTGAATTTCTCCATTCACCCAGGAAACACAAAGATGTACCAAGATCTCTAAGATCATTATTGGTGGGATAACATGAAGAATTAGATCATTGAGTATACATCAAATTGCTTGGTATGTCATTAAGTGAAGGATGAGAGGCATAAGTCTAAGGAGATGATGCAACCATTACCTATACTATCATATAAATGGGAGAACATCACCATGGACTTTGTCACCAGAATTCCAAAGACATCCAAAGAAAACAATGTTATCTGGGTTGTTGTGGATCATCTAACAAAGATTGCACACTTCAATGAAATTTGAGAGGATTTATCATTGGATCAACTGGCACAGATATACATCAGAGATGTGGTAAGGCTGCATGAAGTACCACTATCGATTGTATCTAATCGATATCCAAGATTCACCTATAAGTTTTGTAAGAGTCTTCAACATGCTCTGGATATTGAGATGAACTTTAGTATGGCTTATCATCCTAAAACTGATGGTAAATATTAGTATACTTATCCAAACACTTGAGGACATGTTGAGAGCATTCTCAATGGACTTCAAAGGAGGATGGGATCAACATTTAACTCTAGTTGAGTTCTCTTACAACAGCAGTTTCCACTCAACCATCCAAATGGATCCTTATGAAGCCCTTTATAGGAAGAGGTGCAGAACACTAACATGTTGGAATGAAGTTGGGGAGAGAAAACTCCTAGGTCCAAAAATGGTCAAATAAATGATGGAGAAGGTTAAGACCATCCAGCAGCACATTAAATCTACTCAGAGTCAAAAAAAAGAGTTATACTGATAATCGTCGACAAGACCTACAATTTGATGTTGGAGACATGGTATTCCTATACATATCTCTATGGAAGAGAGTTATGAGATTTGGGAATAAGGGAAAACTTAGTCCAAGGTACATCGGCACTTTTGAGATCCTTGATCGCATCGAAGCGGTGGCATATCGACTAGCACTCCCACCGAACCTATCTCAAGTACATGATGTATTCCATGTATCACTATTGAGGAAGTACATAGCCAACCCATTGCATGTACTCAATCCATAGGTGTTACCATTGGAGAATGACCTCTCCTATTAAGAGAAATCAGTGAAGATCTTAGATTGTATGGGAAAAGTTCTACAAAATAAGACAATGTCCCTCATCAAGGTGTTTTGGTGAAACCACAAGTTTGAAGAAGCAACGTGGGAATTGGAGGAAGTAATGAAGCAGAATTACTCGCATCTATTTAGGGTGGGAAAAGAAAATTTTGAGGATGAAAGTTCTTAAGGAGGGAAGATTGTAATGACCCAAACTTTTATCAATGAAAATTCCTCTTGATTTAATTAAATGTATTATTATGTAAAATGGTTATATAAAATATTTACTTCCTTAGTTTTATGTTTTTGTATTTTAAAACACCATTAATAATTTTTACCATTGCTAATATAGTTGTTGAATAGTGATCACATGATTAGTATAAATATAGGGCTTTAACAAATCCAATTTACTCAGACAAAGGAAGCGATGACCTCATATAGTAGAATTGCTCCATACGAAGCCCATTTGTCGAAGCTCGGAAAGGAGGTATCGTCATTGGGATTCTCTATTGATTAATCTCAATCTGATATTCAACACGTTAAGCTCAAATGGAACTTCCTACAGGAGAAGTGGATGTTGATAAAGATTACCACTTGAGTGATGTTATCTGAGCCATCCCAAGAGTATGTCACCATCGCACACCTTACCCTTAGGTCATATTTGGGTGTTATAAGGGGTTATGTAACAAGACCCTAGAACTATGATTATGTGAATAGAATAAATAATATACATTCATTTTATTATTGTTACTTTGTAAATATTTTTTAAAGCACAAATAGTATTTTTAGTTAATATTCAATTAAGAAATCTATTTTGATGAATTAATGGATTTTTGAATTAAATAATATTTTAATAAAATATTATTACTAAATTAATTTTTATTAAATATAAATGATCATATAATTTTTATGAATACAATTGTAATTTTTATTAAGGTTTGAAAGTTGTTTTTAACAAAACCCGTGAATTTTTTATTAATGTCGATTTTTATTTTAAAAGTAAAAAATTCAAATATTTAGAAAATTATTTATATAAAATGAATATTATTTTTGGAATCAGGATGTTGAAATTATCCAATGGTGAGTTTTTCATAATTTTCTAAGACAGCCGAATTTTTGGGTAAAAATTAAATATCGTTTAAATATATAATGTGTTTTATGACATCATAATGACCCAATAGCGATGTAATAAAATACTATGAATGATATGATCACCCAATATATGTTTTACCTTTAAAATAATGTATTTATATATTTTTTTGGTTAATTTTATGGTGTCTTAGTGTACCCTCCAAGACTTATAAAACATTTTAACTTTTTTAAATTGATTTCCTTGAGAGTGTGACTCACCTACACATAAGAAGCCTAATATTTTAAGAAGTTAGACCATTGGACTTATAGAATAATTTTTTCCACTCCACTTTAGAAAAAACCATGTTCAAAAACCATGGGATGGTTTGTGGTTTTTATTAGTTTAATGTGTGGTGCCCAAAACCTAAATAATAAAGAATCCTCTCTTTTCCTATATAAACCCACCCAATATCCCACTTCCTCTTCACTAAAATCCTTTAGATATCAACCAAAATCTTTTATCCTCTCTATATAATCCTCCCAATGTGCCACAATCTCCCAAGAATCCTCTATCAAGCCTCTCCCAAGCCTTTGGGATCACACTTCCAAGTAAGGGATTTTTTCCTTTCTCATTTTTGTCCAAATTTCTTTATGTTGTTATACCATTTTTTTCAATTACAAATGTTGGAGTATGATTTATCATCTCCCCCATACTTTACTACTTATGTTTTAATGATTAGAGACCCATTTATCTCTCATTAATTCCTCCCATGTACACTCGCTACCATACCGAAATTCCGTAAGGGATTTCTCTCTCCTCATTTACATTGAAGTAATTATTTTGTATTATGAATCTAAATTACATTAAATATATTGGGGCATGTTTATATATTACCCCCTTACTTTCCATTTAATGTACATATAATGAAACACCCATTTCTCTCTCATCAATCTTTTTTATGAACTCTTATGTCACGTCGTTATGTTATCGAAATTGCACCGTGATTTTCCAAGACAAAGTCATTGTGTAGTGAATACCATGCTCATTTATCTATCAAGTGTATTCACCTTTATGAAAATTTACTTATTGATTATAGAGTTTCATGTATGAATTTCACATTAATTTATCATGTAATAAATGATTATGTTTAATGAATCCATGTTATATGATCCATGTGGAACACTTATGCATGAAATGAAATGATTAAGAAGGGTGTGCCCTAATAGCACTCCAATATATTGGGTAAAGATTAGTATCATGATACATCAAGTGAAATGAGGGTTTAATCATTCTAATTCAAGTTAAATGAGGGTTTACTCATGCTCCATGTGTAATTATCTTTGGCTCATGCTAATACCATGTTATGTGTTGTTTCCACATTTCCATGTTATGATAATCATGCTATATCATGCCTTTATGTTCATGTATATCTTATGCTCCATTGATATGTATATTGCCTAACATGTATTTTATTCTTCATGTTATGAATTTTTACTCTCTTCCTGGGCTTTATATCTCACCCTTTTATTATACATGTCCTCATGTTATCCCATGAAATGCTAAGTACGAAGGAATGATGTTGTCATGTAAAATAAGTTTTCAATAAGATGTTGAGGTTTATGTTTTAAGTTGTTATGTAATGTTCCTAAGCCCCAAAGACACTAGGACTCTCGATCCTCTATGTTGTATTAAGTGAAATTTTATTTAATAAATCATGTTTAAGTGTGTAATAAAGAGTAGGGTTGTTATAGTTGTAGTTCACTCTCTACACTATTGGAGACACTATCTACTTAGAGATAATTTTGTGGTGTTTTCTGATCACAAAAGCCTCTAGTGAATCTTTACACAGTAGGATCTGAATCTCAGG
The DNA here is from genome assembly GCA_963277665.1 of Viscum album. NCBI lineage: Eukaryota > Viridiplantae > Streptophyta > Magnoliopsida > Santalales > Viscaceae > Viscum > Viscum album. Next base: position 1,278,472,948 of record OY728146.1, on the reverse strand, counting down.
TATCGTAAGTGGGTTGAGTACCTATATTCATTTAATTTTGAGGTTGCTTACATGCATGGTAAATTCAATAGAGTGGTCGATACTTTGAACCGGAAGACTCGGACTCAGGTGGTTCAGGATTCTAGTGGAGAATGGAAGATCATGGACTTTTTCTCATAGATGCGCATTGAGGTTCAAGAGGATCATGGTTAGACTACCCTCACAACCTTAGTAGTGACTTGTACTCTTTCATAACGGGTATGAATGAGGAAACTATATGATCCCAAAGGCCTCATCCTAATAAAAAGTGTCTTGGATTATCATGATGGACCATGGATGGGGATGATACTTTATTATTCCATGGGAGTTTATGGGTCCCAACAGAAATCCGAGAAAAGGTGATGTGGTAATTCTATGCCTCGTCATGGGAAGTCCATCCTGGTATCACCAAGATGTATTGAGACTTATGTCACTAGTATTGGTGGCCTAGTATGAAACATGAGATTGTTGGCTTCTTCACTCAGTGTTCCACCTGTCTATAGGTGAAGGCAGAACATCAGCATCTGCTAGGGATTTTACAGTCGTTGCCCATTCCTGAGTGGAAATGGGATGATGTTTCTATGAATTTTTTGAATGGTTTGCTCAGATCACCTCATGGCAATGATATAGTGTGGGATTTAATTGATCTTTTGAATAAGGTCATACACTTTTTACCTATGTGAGAGACCTTCTCGGTAGATGATCTAGGAAGGCTATGCATCAAGGAGGTTGTACGTTTTCATGGGGATCCTAGTTATATCATTTCTAACATAGATGCTTGATTTACTTCATGGTTCTGGAAGGGGTTATAGAAGTCCTTGGGTACACTGGTTCTTCTGAGCATGGCATATCACCCACATACCAATGGACGGATGGAGTGTATGATTCAGGTACTAGAGGACATGCTCTATGCATGTGTCCTTAACTTTAGGGGTTCATGATAGAAACACATTCCCCTCATCGAGTTCACTTATAACAATAGCTTTCAGGCTACCATTGAGATGGACCCTTATGAAGACTTATATATTGGACCTTGTTGTTTACCTTTGTGTTGGATAGAGGCAGGGGAAGCAGTTATGCTTGGACCATGTCTCATGCAAAAGACTACGGGGAAGGTCTAATTGATCAGAAAGTGCATGATGATAGCTCAGTCCAAACAATAGTCATATGCTAAGAGACACTGACGACCTCTTGAGTTTGAGGTTGGAGATTGGGTTTTCTTACGAGTCTCACCCAGGTTGGGCCATAAACGTATTCGTAGGAAGGGTAAGCTCTCACCTAGGTTCATTGGACCTTTTGAGGTTGTGAAGTGGATCAAACTAGTGGCTTACTAGATAGAATTTTCTTAGAGATAAAAGTCTATGCATGATATCTTTCACGTATCACAGCTTCTTTGGTATTATCCAGACCCTTAACATTTCTTCTGTCCTAATGAGGTTGGGTTGGATATGGATGCTTCCTTTGAGGAGTATCTAGTTTGTATGGTGGATCATAGAAAAAAGACACTCTGAGGTAGGTCATTTCCTTTGGTATGGGTGATATGGAAGCACAACCAGGTACAAGATGAGACATAGGAGTGGAAAGATCACATACGAGCTCAGTGGATGAAAATCTTTACACACAATACCACTTTAACCTTATAAGGCTAACTCGGGGACAAGTTTCTTTTAGGAGGGGAGTTTGTAATGACATATCTTTTCATAAAGGTATAACATGTTTGTTTTTTGTTTAAATCCTTTTAAATTGTCCTTATAATGTTACCTAAAGGATTAATGGGGGTCATGAGGGTGTATGGGGCTTTTTTAAATCCCAAAATCCCAGAAATTTAGAAAATAAATTGGGCCGCATGGTTAGTAGAAACTGTGTGGAGAAAAACAGAGAAGCAGCAGAAGTCGTAAATTTTGTCTACAACCATGTGACTCTAGGTGCATGACCATGCAAAAACTAAAAAGTTCTGATGGTGGGATTTCGCATGGTTTGAGCATGGTTAAGGAAACCATGTGCCTTAACCATGTAGGGTCTCTCTTTGGGCAGTGGCTTGAGCATCATTTATGTATGGTTTGGCCAAACCATGTGGCCAAACCATGCACCCGCTATTTTGATGGTGAAATTACTATTTCTCCCTTAATAAATTATTTTAACACTTTTTATTTTCTCTCCTCTCATTCTTGTAGATGAGTTTCATCCTTATCCTCTCATAGCTCTCCCTCAAGCCAAATTTAGGCTTTGAGATAACTTCTCGATCTGAAGTCCAAATCAATGGTCGTCAGAAGCATCGAATCTGTCTCGGTAAGATCAATAATCATCTCCCTTTCTATCTCAATTTATCTTTAGATCTGTTGCACTATTTAGGTGCAATATCCTTTCCATTATTTTCATAGCATTGAACCGTTTTTTAATTTCTCTCAACATACTTCAAAAATGAGGCCTCCATCGGACAAGGAGTCGTCAACGACCCTAAGGTAGGTGGTCTCATCATTTTTCCCAAGAGTTAGTGTTTCGTAGATTTTCTATTGTGTCGCATGCCGACCTTTTTTGTGCATCACCATTTAATTGAGTTCTTCATATTAAATTGATCTATGCACCTTGTTTAACTACCGATAATTGTTGTTTAGTAAATTAGAGGATGTTTCTCTCATTCATGGGCACCCCTTGGGTGTGCCAACTTTAATTTCCATTTATAGTTAATTATTTAATTTCTTTAAATGTATTTTAAGCTTTAAACTTAGATTATAAATAGATTTTCCTCTATTATATAAATGTTTAATGAAACCAAGGCACCTCATAAGTGTTTGGACCAACTTATAGTTGGAATTTCCCATGTAGGTAATTGTCCTATTGACCATGACACCTTTTAAATGACTCTTTGAGCCTTATAAATAGAATTGCCTTGATTTGGTGAATTAAATGGATTGATTATTTGGAATGTATTGTTCATGATGGTTGTATTTCCTTAAATGAATTGAATGGTTTAAATGTAATGAATTATGAGAGGGTGTCAAGGCCACACCGTTTATTCATGTTTTATTGAATACTTAAATTGAATTGTTATGCCTTGATTATAATGGCTTGGTAAATGTGATACATGAGAGGTAATACCTCATGCATTATAATATTATTATGGTTACACCTTGATATGGGTTGTGTAGCAATGGTAAGGGTTATGTTGGGCATAAAGGTTACACGCTCCCTTACATCGGGTGTTCAGTATGACATCTCACACCACTGCCACTATTTGGACGGTGGGCATAACGTGTCACGTCCCTTGTTTTGAATGTTTACATGATGGAATACTCACCATATTGAGTGACATGAATGATGTCTCTAACTCATTACACTACTAAAAACACACCTTTAATAGTGCTAGAGTCATCCTTTATCAATGCTAGAAAAGCATTGACCGCCTCAACGCGGTTAAAAGGCTATGGCTTTTATCAACGCTTTAAAAAGTGTTGATAAAGATAGAATTTATGAGTGCCTTTATAAGCACTGATAAAGGGTAGATTTATAAGCGCCTTTAAAAGTGCTAATAAATCATAATGTTATCAGCGTATTTAATTGCACTGATAAAGGTGAAAATTACAGTGTGATGTTGCAGCACACTGCATCACTAGAAACAGGTGTAGTGTGCTACAACAACACACTACATCAGTAGAAACAGCAAAAAAATTACCAAAATAAGATAAAAAAACTGAATTTAAATCAAATAAAATTTCTAACACAAATACAAGAAAAATAAAATCATTATTATAGAGTATATCAGTTGTTTTTTTACTAAAATTAATGTAAATTTGGAATAAAAAGAAATACTTGGAATCATACTGGTCACACCATGAGTCAAATTGTGGTGTAACTGATTTCTACGTGTCACAAATTACTTATGGATCATTTTCCTAAAGTACTAAAATAGTCTTAATGCTTTTTCTCAGTTTAGAGTATGTTAGTTGTTTTTTTTATTAAAATTAATGTCAAATTTGAATAAAAAGATGAACTTGGAGTCATACCAATCACATTGTACATCAGATTAAGGTGAGTATGAATTATACACATCCCAAATGACTCATGTACCATTGTCCTAAAGTATCAAAATAATCGGAATGTGTTTACCCAATTTTAAGTATGCCACGTGTGTTTTTACTAAAATGTCATTTTAAACTGGAAACACACACTTTGAGTCATACAGGTGGAATCATGTGTGGGTTTTACATGAGACTGATTTATACACATCATAAATGAATCATGAATCTTTGTCCCCAATTATCAAGACAATCCGAGCGTTTTTTCTTAGTTTTTAGTGAGTGGCACTTTTTTGTATAAAATGTAAATTTTAAACTGATAATAGACACTTGGAGTCATACTAGTCACACCATGCATCGTATTGAGGTTAGGTTGATCCCTACATGTCACAAGTAATGTATGGATTGTTTTCCTAAAGTACTAAAACAATCTGAATGTGTTTTCTTGGTTTTGAGTATGCCATTTGTTTTTTTCACTAAATTTAATGTAAATTTTGAATAAAAAGACGTACTTGGAGTCATACTGGTCACACCGTGCATCAGATTAAGGTGAATATAAATTCTACACATCCCAAATTACTCATGGAATATTTTTATAAAGTATCAAAACAATCTAAATTCATTTCCTCGGTTTTGAGTACACCGTGTGTATTTTTTACTAAAATGTCATTTTAAACTGGAAACACGCACTTTGAGCCATACATGTGGAATCATGTGTGGGTTTAACATGAGACTGGTTCATAAATTTCAAAAAATAATTATGAATCATTGTCTCAAATTATCAATACAATCCAAGAGTGTTTTCTTGGTTTTTAGTGAGTGACACTTTTTTGTATTAAAATGTCAATCTTAAAATGATAACAGACACTTGAAGTCATACCGGTCACACCATGCGTCGAATTGAGGTTTGGATGATCCCTGCACATCAAAAATGACATATGGATAGTTTTACTGAAGTAACAAAACAATCCAAACATGTTTGCTCAGTTTTGAGTATGTTAGTTGTTTTTTTCAATAAAATTAATGTCAATTTTGAATAAAAAGACGCACTTGGAGTCATACTGGTCACATCGTGTATCAGATTGAGGTGAAACTGAATTATACATGTCCTAAATGACTCATGGAACATTTTAAAAAAGTACAAAAACAATCAGAATGTGTTTTCTCAGTTTTGAGTATGCCACGTGTGTTTTTACTAAAATTTCATTTTAAACTGGAAACACACACTTTGAGCCATACAGGTGGCATTGTGTGTGGGATTGACATGAGACTAATTCATACACATCAAAAATAAATTATGAATCATTTTCCTAAATTATTAATACAATCCGTGTGTGTTTTCTTAGTTTTTGGTGAGTGACACTTTTTTGTATTAAAATGTTAATTTTAAACTGATAACAGACACTTGGAGTCATACCAGTCACATTCTGAATCATATTTAGGTGCAGTTAAACCCTACACATCAAAAATGATGTATGTATCATTTTCCTAAAGTTCTAAAACAATCTAAATTTTTTTTCTCAGTTTTGAGTATGTCGATTTTTTTTCACAAAAATTAATGTCAATTTTGAATAAAAAAGACGCATTTTGAGTCATACCAGTCACACCGTGCATCAGATTGAGGCACAGCTAAATTATACACATCCCAAATGACTCATGGATCATTTTACTAAAGTATCAAAACAATCATAATTTTTTTCCTCGGTTTTGAGTATACCATGTGTGTTTTTTACTAAAATGTCATTTTAAACTGGAAACATGAACTTTGAGACATACAGGTGGAATCGTGTATGGGTTTGAGATGATACTAATTCATACACATCAAAAATTAATTATGAATCATTGTCTGAAATTTTCAATACAATCCAAGTGTGTTTGCTCAATTTTCAGTGAGTGACACTTTTTTGTATTAAAATGTAAAGTTTAAACTCATAACGGACACTTGGAGTTATACCGGTCACATTGTGCATCAGATTGAGGTGAGGTTGATCCCTATATGTTACAAATGATGTATGGATAGTTTTCCTAAAGTAAAAAAACAATCTGAATATGTTTTCTCAGTTTTGAGTACGCCGCATCTATTTTTTACTAAAATGTCATTTTAAATTGGAAAGACGCACAATGTATCTTATCTTAAGTGACAAGTGTTGTGTGCACTTTTAAACAATTTTTATAAAACACAATCATGGTATGATCCTTATTATACTTCATTGTGCAATAATTTTATTGTTTGTAATACAACTCTTCTTATCCTCCTCTTCCTCGGTCTCCACCTTGGTCTTCACCTCTACCTCCTCCTCCACATCGGTCTCCGACTCCGACTCTACCTCCGCCTCCACCTATGCCTCCACCTCTGCCTTTTCCTCCACCTCTAGCTATGCCTTTATGATTTACCAACAATTTTATTATTTTCAAGTCAACACTTCTAAACAAATTGATTTCATCCATTATTCTTCTCCTTGAGAAAGAAATCAAAAATAATATATAAGAATTTTAACACTAATGCTTCACACCCCAAATATCTTTTGAAGGTCATAAATTGTACTAGATCACAAACATAGTAGGTAATAACCTAAATTTTTTATTGGCATACATTCTGAAAAAAAGTAAATTACCCACTCATCTTTAAACAAATTGATTTATTCTTTTTATTAACTATGTTATCTAAAATCTTGATAGTACTAAAAAATATAGAAAAAAATGATTATGAATATATATTTAATGAAATTTTAATTACCTTCCGAAATTACCAGTTGGGGGATGCAGGTCTTTTCATGCTTTATGATTTCTCTCATAAATTTTCAAATATAATATCCAAAAACTATTACATTATCTTATTTAAAACACTACAAAAACATTGACCAAAATAAGTAAATTGTTTTGAAATGTTTTGATATTTAAATATTTCTGTATATACCTTAATTTTTTTCCATTTGTAGTAATTCACAGGCTTTATCTTTTCAGGTACTAACTCCATGCCATGATCTAGCATGTACTGAGTGACCGCCCAATCATAACAAAAATCTCATTAAAACATAGACCAGACATATAATTCAAATTTTATATATAAAATGTTGATTTTAGTGTATTACATATTCACAATACACATCATGTGCGGTTGGTTGGTTGAAAATCCATGCATTAAATCCAAAAAATAAATATTCTGGGTGTCTATGTTGATTACTATCAGCATCCAGTGCTTCCTAAAAAACAAAAATAATAAAATAATGCAAAAATTAAAAATATATTTTATGCGATTAGATCGTAGAGTTTTACCCTTTTATTATAGGCATAAAAAAGATTTGGTTGTCTGATGATTTTTTATTAAACGCTTTGAGTAACTCATCTTTTTTCTTCTCTATTTCTTTCTTATTCAAAGTAATTTTTGGCGTAGAAATGATACAGAGATTCATGAATCCAAATCTTGTTTTGCACGACCTTCCCTTTATATAGTTGTAATATAAATGTTTGTACAAAATATGAATAGTTATTAACTTTAATAGACATATTTGGCTCACTATTTGGAAAGATATATTATAAAAATGTACCTTATGTATGTATTCACAACTAAGATGCCCAACTATTCATGGTTGAGAATCTCATTTAGAGTCTCGAGACCAATTTTGTCTGTCAAGGAATCTCCATATACTTTTTCTTCATATTCAATTTAAGACATAGTTTTATCTTTAAATTTGGTCTTTTTATGAAGTTTTAATGATAATAAATGTTTCTCTAGAACTGTTAGGGTGAAGGTACTCTCAGAAGGTCGTTTTTTTTTCTTGGTTGATTCACTAGATTTTCTTGATTCGACATTTTGTTTCTCTAACACTTTATCCATCTATAATATCATACCTCACTTTATACCTTTTATCATCAATTGTTTCATGTTTTTCATATGAAAAAAATTGTTAAAGACATACCTCATGTATCTTTATAAGATTAGATGGTCATGCTATGAAATCCCCAATAGTAGCATCAACCGTTGTAATATTCGGACCATCAAGTGGAACATGCAACTCAATAGTCGGCTCATAAACTACCTCAATCCCCACTCTCATGTGATTTTTTAGGAGGGGTTGATTGTGTAGTTGGTCTCTTGTTATATTATACATTGTACCAATCACAACATTACGGTATATGGGTGTTGATAGATAAAAATTACATACAACTGTACCCTATAGAATTTTAGTAATATAAAGTTATCAGAAGTCGTTTTATTCACATTTAGGAGAAAGGGTAATGAAAAAATGATTACCTCAGGTAAGGTATGCGATTTTGTGGAATGACTAGCCTAATAAATAGTGGGATTATTTGGTTTGTGTGTGGATCTTTGCTCTGTCGGTTCACTTTGATCCTTTCTTATACATTGTTCTATCAAACCAGACTGCAAAATAATATCTTACAGTGAGTCTATTTGTGTTTTCATTCATCTCATCATATTATATGCATCTTCCTTTAGTTTTATCTTCTCTAAATATGTTTGAGGAGAGACTCCAAAACCTAATCCTCTAACATGACCATATTGTTTAGGTCACTTCAAAGCTACTGAAAGTCGTTTTTCATCCAGTACGGTTGTTATTGATTCTTATTTCTAAATCATATAAAAAATATGAAAATATTTATTTTTATTTAATATTTTTATAAATCATAAAAAATTACAATTATTTCATACTTACACATGCTTTCCATACTGCTTTTGTGTTTTCATCAACTAATATACCCTCCTTATTTACACGAGCCTCCTTCCATAACACATGATGTTGGATGGAAGTGGTTTCAGATTTTGATTCATCAATCTGCATATAAACAAAGGAACATATGTTGTTTCATATCTCATAATTAAACTTTTTTGTTGATTTAAAATACGTACCAATTTCTTATCTAATGAATTATACCCCATCCTTCTTTTGTGATAGGGGTATGTTGGTTTTGATGCACATTATTTATTTTCAGCACTCTTTTTTTGTTTCATAAATTAACAATTTTGAATCAAGTTGGATAAAATAAATAATAACAAAAAATATATTATCAACCACAATGCACTTGAAATGATTTATCATTGAAACAATTGAAAAAAATAGTTCATGTTTACTGCTTTATAATGTGTGCATAACTAAGTGGTGGGTGGGGCTTTATTTTCCCCTCAGTATCCCTAAGATGTAACTTCATCAGAAGAGTCTGGAAGCCTCTATGGTATTTTCCAGTGGCTGTTAAGAAAAATTTCTTATGGAAATATTCTAAAATAAATGAAGTATCCAAGGAATAATGAAAACTAAATCAAAATTTCATTATATAATTTTTCAATAAAATAGAGAAATTATATTATAACACTACCATTATATCTTTCCAAAGGATTTCCTTCATTATAGGTTGGATGCAATACCATGAGTCAATATCAATCAGCACATTCATCCTTGTTGTGACCCCAAGATAACTAATGAATGATGACTTTTTGGGGTTAATAGGTTGGCCACATTGATTCCAACCAACCTAAAATTTTATACCCTGAATTCTTTCCTTGATAATTTTATTCAAAACTGTGATATTGTGTCGTTGTTGTTTTGTTTCATCAACATGTTATTGATCCCCTACTAATTCTGCAGTTTCATCATCAATAGTCTATTATTCCTCGGGATTGGTAACATCATCATGTTTAGAAGACATTGTCTGCATGAGTAGTCAAATATTTAATCTGTCTTGAATTACAACAATACAATACACTTCATGCATAAAAATCTACAATTGCATGCATCTTGCATGAAAATTGTTAATGCCTTGAACAGAGATATAATACTTCAATACTACAATACACCTAACCTTCACTACCATTATTTAATATGTCATTGGAAGCTTGATTGCCTTCCATATATTGATGATGGATTTGAGGCTACTCATTCCCTCTTTAAAACTAACCTTCCTCTCATCACTGTTTGGGAGGTATGTCATCAATGAACTTTGGAACCACAATGATGGTAGGAAGGCTAGTTTGAAAGAGGGAGTCCAATCCATCATTAAGAGATGAAAGACAACCAAACGTCTAAGGATTAAAGTGTACTAGGAACCTTCACTAATGGAATCACTCAAAAAGTATCCTCAATTGAAGAGAAATTGAAATACCTCCACTCTAATAGTCTTGAAGAAATGAATCACACCCCACCTACATTGGACATCACTTATGTCTACTTAAGGATTCCTCACATTCCAATTTTGGATATTTTTTTAATCCACCATAAGATCCCTCCAATAACATACATCCCTTTAAAGGGTGAATTTCTCAACTTATTCTCAATATTGATCTAGAATTTTTTTACTCTTATAAATGAAATGAATCTATTCAATGCAATCATAAATTTATTATTATTGTATATTACCATAAAATCTTATAGGAACCATAGATACTTCCCAACATTGAAAATTATACCACATGGCTTGAAGTGGACCTATAATTACCTCTAAGAATGTCCTACTTTACGACTGATAATGATATTATCAGTTGTAAAATATAATGGTATCCCCAAAAATCAATCATATTTTATGATGAAACTTTAATCATACACCATGACTAGTCTCAAAAAATATGATAGTAGATATCATAAATCTTTTATCATATTTAATAGTTGAGGTGATATTGTATTTGTGATTTGATCCTCTATTTTCACACAAACCATGGATAGATTCATATTTTATGATATCATAAATTATATGATAAAATATTTCAAATACTTAGATTTTTTGTATGGCATACCATATGATATATAATAGCCATATGTTATGGTTGAACAAATAAATACTTCATATCATAATATATGATATTGACATAATACAATATGACATTTATTTATTCAAAAATGTAATAGATTAATACATTGTGTCCTTGAAGAACAAGTCTATAATACCACTTATTAGTTTTAGGGTATCATCCTATGATCATTAGAGGGATAAAAAACCTAAACAAGGGCCAATTTATCTCAAGGATAAATTTGAATCGAAACAAAGAAAAAAACACTTATGTCATACTTATAATATAGTATCAGTGGAATCCATATTTAAGCTTCAATGGAATATTTTTGATTTATAACATTGAAGAAGCAAACGAAGTATTCTAGCCTTTGAGGATATTACACTAGCCTTCAATCACAGAAATATTCTTGAGGACCCTTGATCACCGAAGGAGTGCTAACGCCTTAACCTAGTGATAAACAATGATTAAAGAAGAAGAGAGGTTTGGCTATGGAATGAAACAAAGGGTTAATTATAGTAGAGGGATCATAACCCTTTATAGGTACTCTACATTTAATAAAGAGTGCCATGAGCATTGACCACCATCTCATGGAAACTGATAATTTCATCATGTTGGAGTACTTCTTTCATTTAGTGTTTCAATAAATGTTTCAAGCCACCTATGATTCTCCTTATGATTTATAATTGATGAGAAACCATTTAGGATAAGTATCCAAATTCATTCATATAATATCATATATTTAATGCCCCACCAAAATTTATGTTGGTCATATGTTGTAGCCTCTGATAAAAGTATATATAAGCTTAAATTTCCATTTGTGATTCAAGGATATCAGCAAATATGATATCTTTGTTTTGTGCATTTTGGACATGGATAACAAATCACATGACTTATAGGATATAAATATCCATAACATCAAAAGTATATTTTAATCGATTTTTTCTCTCTCTAGGGTTATTCACCATGTTGGATGACTTTTAAAATTATTTTTTTATTCTATGAATTAATTATCTCTCTATTTTTATTAGTAAATCTATTAATAAATCACATCTCATAGTTTTCTTGATCAACTATTCAACCATGGATAACTCACTTACTTTTGGGAAATACACTCTTTATATGTTGTTGTGTATTTCTAAGTCCATTTACCCAATGATTTCTCAACCTATCTAGTCTAGGAAATTTTTAAAAAATTTGTTGAGCATACTTTTCTCACGAAAGAAATTCCCCATCACTCTTTGTAGCCCATGGTTAAAGTTTAATAATAATATTTAATTAATTAAAAAAACCAAACTCGCACAACATACATCACTAAAATAATTTTTGGAACGTGACTAATTAATTCAATATTTTTTTGAATTCAATAAAAAACTATTCATCAAAATCATAAATCTAAATAACCCATTTCATGGTTTAACAATTTACATGAATAACCAAAATCTAGAAAACATGTTTTAATGATTTTTACGCTTACCTTAGTCCCTATATGTTTATCACCCATAAATGAGGGCCACAACTTGGTATCCCCTAATCCTTAAAACCCCTCATAATTAAGCCTTTATAATCTATAATCTAGCATATAAGATGAATTAAATTTGAGAAACTACCTAGATTTTGGAACCCTATATTATTCAAATTAAGAGAAAACCAAGGGGGGTGAGAGGTCTCATTGTTAATGTCGAGAGGACAGTAAACCATCTATGTGTGTCTCTAGGGACAAATGGGGTGGACACTCAAATACATATGAAAGGAGAAGGAGAATAGTAAATGAGGGAGAGGAGAGGGTGTGGGAGGGGAGGATGTGTAGATAGGGTGGATCCAAAATCTATTTTATTTATCCATATAGACTCATACACATATGTTGATTAACCATACCATATGAAAACATTATTCTCTTTCTTCGAAACCATTGTCTATGGAGGAAAATGATGAAATAGAACCACACTCGTTGTATTTTAGTAGTGACGAGAAGAGGTGTGGGGTTCATCATGTTTAAGAATAACATAAAAACACAAAACGCGGAACCCAAAACATCAAACAACGATAGGGGAAGAATAGAAAATAATATACATTGGATTCTAGCCTTGATCAATCTAAGGGAACGTAGAGGATTCACACCGATGACATAGGAGTTTCGTAAGAGCTTGAGAATCGCGATTGACTGAGTTGTGGTTAGGGTTTTTTTAAATAGATTGGGGACACTTTTAACAACGCTAAATTTATAAGTGTTGATAAATATGTCTTTTATCAACGGTTTTTTAGCGCTGATAAATCTCAAGTTTTATCAGCGCTAAAAAGGTGTTGATAAAAGGCATATTTATCAACGCTAAAAAAGAGCTGTTAAAAGTTTTATAATTATAGTTTTATAATTATTTAAATATAATTATTTAAATATAATTATTTAAATATATATAATTATTTAATTATAATTATATAAATACTTATTTAAAAAATAATTATTATTTATTTATAATAATTATAAATATAGTAAATATACATTTATAGATATATTTATTTATAAATATTTATTTACAAATATATTTTTAACTTTATTAATGGATATGTAATCCTAAATACATGCATTTTAAAATGAGTGAAATTGAATAATTCAAAATGCGTACACTTTAAATTTTTTGAAAAAATGGATAAGTTTTATTAATTAAATATAAGTTACTAAAAAAATATGGATATATATATATTGAAGTGGATGAATACATAACGAAAATACTAAAACTTATTAAATAAATATAAATAAATAAATAATAGAAAATGATCAAATTCAAAAATAAAAAAAACATTAAAAATTAATACCCTAACTGTAGTATTAAAAAAATTGTCTGATGAAAAACACAATATATATTAAATGTATCATGTTATAATGAAATTCTGAAATATACTAAAATTTGAATAAATTACATAAATATTAGGTGTATGTGTTTCTATATATTACGTAAATAAATTTGTGTGTGTGTTTGTGTATACAAATGCATTAACATATATATATACGTGAAATAAATGCAACACACGACGTTTGATATAGGTTAAATTGAAAAATTAAACAACATTAAAAATGAATAAGATAGCAATATGTTTTTAATTAACATTTTATATATATCATACTTATTCATTTTATATATCTATATTTAATATATATTATTTATTAATATTTATAATCTATATATATGTATATTAAATTTATTCATTTTTATCAATAATTATTTAATTAATAAAATGTTTCATATTTTTCTTAATTTACTCATTTTATTTTTATTTGTTTAATTTTTCATTTTATTCTGGACCTTTATTAGCGCTAAAATAAAGCACTGATAAAAGGCACCTTTTATCAGCGCTAAAAATAAAGCGCTGATAAAGATGGACTTCATCAATGAATTTTTCTAACGCTGATTAATGTCAGCATTGTTAAATAGGTGTTTTGTAGTAGTGTTATGAGATGTAGGGCATGTACCCTACTGCTTGAGATTATAGGCTAGTTTAAACTAGTTGTGGATGTATGAGTTACACCCCAGTTCATCTGGCTCCTAGTATTCGAGGTATATGGTCACTTATGTCCGCACATACTTTGTCCATATAGGTGGATGCAATATATAACTATATATATAACTATATATATATATATATATATATATATATATTATTTGTATATATATAGTGACTAATCAAACATTCACTGCAGGAAAAAGGGCTTTTTGCGACGGGAATAAATCTCGTCGCAAAAGATCCGTCCAAGAGGTTATTTGCGACGGGGGTAACGACCCGTCGCAAATAACCAACTATTTGCGACGGGATTTCGTCTCCCGTCGCAAATAGTTTGGCGCGGATAGCGCGCCAAACCGCGCGAAGGTTATTTGCGACGGTGGGATCCCACCGTCGCAAATAGTTAAGTATTTGCGACGGGCCCCGTCGCAAATAACCGGCGACGGTTTATCGCTTTTTGCGACGAGATGTCGTCATGTCGCAAAAGGTGTGTCGGCAGGGACTATTTGCGATGAGACCCGTCGCAAATAACTTTTTAACCACCGACAGTAATTAATGCGGACGTAGGTATTTGTGACGGGTCTCGTCGCAAAAGATACTATTTGCGACGGGTATCCCGTCGCAAATAATCTAACCTATATATATCCTCATTCGTTTTTCCTCTCATTCCTCTCAAATTTTAGATCATGTTTCTCTCTAAACTCGGATTTTAGAGAGAGAATTTTTCTAAGTTATTTTTTTTATTCACGGAGAAGTTGTGAAGTCGTCTGCATCAATAGAAAATCAATCTTAAAGGTATTTATGTTTTTTTAATTTATTATTTATTTCATTTTTTTATGTTAATTTTTTTTTATTGTTGATTAGTTGTAATTAAATTAGTAATAATTAGTAATAATTAGATATAATTAGATATAATTAGTAATAATTAGTAATAATTAGTAATAATTAGATATAATTAGTAATAATTAGTAATAATTAGTAATAATTAGATATAATTAGTAATAATTAGATATAATTAGATATAATTAGTAATAATTAGTAATAATTAGTAATAATTAGTAATAATTAGTAATAATTAGTAATAATTAGTAATAATTAGTAATAATTAGTAATAATTAGATATAATTAGATATAATTAGATATAATTAGTTATAATTAGTTATAATTGGATATAATTAGTAATAATTAGTAATAATTAGTAATAATTAGTAATAATTAGTAATAATTAGTAATAATTAGTAATAATCAGTACTAATTAGTACTAATTGGTAATAATAAGATATAATTAGATATAATTAGATATAATTAGATATAATTAGTAATAATTAGTAATAATTAGTAATAATTAGTAATAATTAGTAATAATTAGATATAATTAGATATAATTAGATATAATTAGTAATAATTAGTAATAATTAGTAATAATTAGTAAAATTTAGTAATAATTAGTAATAATTAGTAATAATTTGTAATAATTTGTAATAATTAGTAATAATTAGATATAATTAGATATAATTAGATATAATTAGATATAATTAGATGTAATTAGATATAATTAGATGTAATTAGATATAATTATAAATAATTAGATATAATTAGTAATAATTAGTAATAATTAGTAATAATTAGTAATAATTAGTAATAATTAGTAATAATTAGTGATAATTAGTAATAATTAGCAATAATTAGTAATAATTAGATATAATTAGATATAATTAGGAATAATTAGCTATAATTAGCTATAATTAGCTATAATTAGCTATAATTAACTATAACTAGTTATAACTAGCTATAATTAACTATAACTAGTTATAACTAGCTATAATTAGCTATAATTGGCTATAATTAGCTACAATTAGCTATGATTAGCTATAATTAGATATAATTAGTAATAATTAGTAATAATTAGATATAATTAGTAATAATTAGTAATAATTAGTAATGATTAGTAATAATTAGTAATAATTAGTAATAATTAGATATAATTAGTAATAATTAGTAATAATTAGTAATAATTAGTAATAGTTAGATATAATTAGATATAATTAGATATAATTAGATATAAATAGATATAATTAGATATAATTAGATATAATTAGATATAATTAAATATAATTAGATATAATTAGATATAATTAGATATAATTGTCCTTGCTTGGTTGATCACCTTGCAAGTAGCGTTGCAATAGGACAACCCAAGTCATGCCCTTCTCATCTATAAGAATTATCGCACATGACCCTTTACATGAACCATTCTTCCTTGAAAATTTAAGAGAAAGATACTGATGTCCCCTCAAGTTTTTAAGGAAGAATGATCTATGTAAAGGGAGCGATATGATTCTTAGAGATGAGAACGACATTACTTTGGTCATCTTATTGCAACACTACTTGCAAGGTGATCAATCATGCAAGGACAACTATAGAGTTTACATTGGACATGGCTGACACAAACTTTTTATTGCGCATGACCTGACAATTGACGACCCTTTGAGATTTGAACATGTTAAGAATAGAGCAAAGTCTGTTGCGAATATTGATAATTTTATTATTTTATAAATTTTTCATTATTTTAATAATATTAATATTGTTTTTTCATAAATATTGATAATATAATTTTTTTTATTATTAATAATTAGATATAATTATAATTAGTAAATGAAAGCTGCTTGGATAATGAAAGAAAAATTTGTAATCATCTCCACAACGATGATTACCAAATTTCCTTTCATTATTCAAACAGTTTTCATTTTGCTAAGTATTGCTAAGTATTGTTAAATTAGTAATAATTAGTAATAATCAGGAGCAGGAGCAAATGCGTCAGCAGGAGCAGCAGTGGAAGGAGCAACACGATGAAGAGATGCGTCGATATCATCAGCAACACAATGAGGAGATGCGTCGATATGAGAAGTGGCAGCAGGAACAGATAGAGCATGCGTCGTTTGACTCGTAGTTTAGGGATGGAGTTTCCTCCACCATCTCCTCCAGGTCCTCCAAATTATCCACCCCTAGTGATTTTTTTACATGTAACAAACATCTGAGTTCATAACTTATTGTAATATTAACTATTTACAATTTCTCCTTTTCATATTGGTACGAATATTGCTTAATTTAATTTTTTTATTTTTAATATTTTATTACTTATTAGTATTATTTTTAATGTATGTTTATTTTAATAATAATAATATTAATATTTTATTAATATTTTATATTTGTTGTGAATATTGAGAATTTTAATATTTTATAATTTTAATAGTATTAATATTATTTTTTCATAAATATGTGTGTTTATTTTAATAATAATAATAATAATATATTAATTTTTTATATTATTAATATTAATATTATTATTATATAATATTATATTATTTATATTAATAGTATTCATATTATTATTATTTTCCGATATTAATATTTTATAATTTTATTTTATATATTTTTTTATTATTAATATTATAATAATGTAATTTTTTTTATATTATAAATATTATTATTATTATATAATATTATCTGATATTATATGATTTATATTAATTATTTTTTATTTTTTTTATTTTTTTTCCAGTATTTGCGACGGGGCTATTTGTGACGGGACCCCGTCGCAAATATGTTATTTATTGTCCTATTTGCGACAGTATGAACGGCCCATCACAACAACTTATTTGCAACGGACCCGTCGCAAATAAGTTTTTATTTACCTATTTGCGACGGAATGAAAGTCTCGTCGCAATAGCTTATTTGCGACGATCTGTCGCAAATATTTTTTTATACATAAACGAAAACCATTGCGACGGTGAAGTTTTCCGTCGCAAATAATATTTTTTGCGACGACGTTTTCTGAAACGGGCTATTTGTGATGGGGTCCCGCCGCTAAAGGTTATTTGCGACGGGATCCCATCGCAAATAATCCGTCACAAATACCTTGAATTCTAGTAGTGATTTATCCCAGCCATGAGCTGAAACGGGTAGAGCTTCTAGGTGTCCTTTAGGAACCTGAGTGGGAAATCAATTATTTATTCTGCATTGACTATTATTTCATTTATACATGCACATTGTTTAGCTATGAGCACAACTTAGATTACGTCTTGACATCGTTGGTGGTGGCCTACTGGGATTTTATCTCACACCTTACTTGGGCCGCCTTTGGTATCCGATTAGATTACTTGTCTGCAGGTATGGATAAGGACAAGTGCCCTGCTACAGAGTTTTGTTATGCTTTATTTATAGATGGAGCGTAGGAGCAGAGGATCGAACATATGTGTGAGATGATAGTGGAGAAGTTTTTGTCTTTTTTGTACTTTTTTATAGCATGATCGTATATGCCCGTCCCATGTTCCCCTTTTGTATATCAGCATGCCATGCATCCTTGTATATGACACTGCCTAGTGGTTTTTTATATTGTTATTCAGTTATTTATCCTTCCACTGCTTATTTATCATGTTTGCTTGTATATTCTTCTATTGTTGTATGTTTATGTTTGTATTTGTTGTGACACTCTGATAAGAGGGTATAGTCTCCCCATTGTACCACATTTACACTCTCACTGCTAGTTGACAGCATATTGCGTATGAGGAGGCATGCTTGAGGTCATGTGACCCACCGGCTTAGGACACAGGTTAAGTGAATCCCGGGTCGGGACGTTACACAAAGCCACTATTTAATTTCCGTAAATGTGAATTATACGAAGCATCAATGCATCGATCCATATGCGGGATAACCTTTGATACATTAAGGTGTAAAACTGATGCATTTAATTGATACAATAAATTATTTGTATTTAATCAATCTAGTGGAAGTCTATCATTTCAAATAACTTTCCTTGCATATGAGAGTGAATTTAATTTTATTAAATGAAGTGCCCAATATTTTAGTTTGATGGAATGACTAATTGTGTATGTGTATTCCTTGCTTATGTATTTTACTCAGGTAAAACATAGAATTAAGGGATACATGTGTGTAATATATATTCCCATGGAACTAAAATCTTGAACTTTTCATTTTAAAAATGGAAGTTGACTTATATATAAGGAAGTTTATTTTATAATGATAGAGTAACACAAATCTTTAAGGAATAACAATCATTACCACTCGCGTCGTCTATAAAAAAAGACCAACGAGCCTACAAGTATGAAACATTAACCTAGTTAAAAACTAAAAACATAAAAGATAAAAAAACATATCACAAAATCACAAAAAAATGATAAATTCAAATTATAATTTTAAAAAAGTACTTGGACCCTTTTCGGTAAATCACATGCTGGATTTATATACTTCTTATTCCCACAATTCACAGATTAATCAATAGTTATTGTATATAATTTTCTTGACTATCCAAGATTTCTTCTCTTTGTATAGATTATATGAAGTGGGTTTAAACTTATCAGGGGTGATGATTATGAAAATTCACTTTTGATCATTCAAGGAAATTGCATGTCAGATTGATATATACCTTATTTCTATAGGTCATAAATGAATAACTAATCCTTTTCCTAAATTTTGGTAATAATCTAGTTCATGTGCTCGGTTTTGATCTTTTGATGCGTGTTTATAAAACATAAAGAAATTTTAATTGTAAAAATGAATATTAAATCATTATGGGAAGATTGCTTTCTAAATTGATGTATGATTTCTTTCCACAAGTCAAAAAAGTATTGATTATTGTTCTCCTAAATTTTTGTGATATGTGACTCATTTTCTTCTTTTAGATCATACGACACATGTTCTGAATGTTAAATTGACTTATAATCTTTCTTTTGATCATTACAGAAAAATCATATATCAGTGTATAATTTATTCCTAAAGGTCTCAAATGAATTAATAACATGTGTTTCTATATAGCCATTAGTCAATAAAATCAGGTAGGGTTACCTCAATTACAATAGGGATTAGTGTTGACTGACCAAACACAGTAGATGTTGTGATTGTTGAATGAAAAAAATCGATATATTGCATTAAGATAGGAAAAATTTTAAGATAAGAAAATTAGGATAAACAATAGTGCATGCAATGTATAAATAAGACTAAAATAGGGATTTCAAGCTTAAAAACATGGTAAATGAATGTTTAACAATAAGGTGAATATTTGGATGATAAGGACACATGAAATAAAGGGGATATTTAGGAAAATAAAAGCGAAACATTGGGAATAGATATATATTCACGTCTGAATATTTGCAGCTCATGCACTAGGCTAAAACGCATATATAAATATGCGAAAAACTTATGTCACATCTTTACACTTTATCTTGTAATGGAAAAGAACACACACACACATATTTATGCTGCATATTTATACTGCATGAAAAAAAACCCGAAACACCTATATTAATTCATCAAATTACTGCGAGTTTACTCCGACTTTGACAGATTAGAGAAAGTGAAGAATATATGTGGATGTATCAAGAGTTTAGAAAGATCGATTGTAAAGGTGTATTTTAAATGCATACGCGCACGCCTAAAAAATTATTACAACTTCTATAAAGGACTGAAACGCCCATTTAAATGCAAGTGAATTACTGTGGACCTCCTCCATTCATCTGTTGTAACTGAACTAGGAGGAGTGAAGAGTTTTTTAAGATGAATTGAGGGTACTTGGGAGACCTGTTTTGTGCATGAATATTTTCAAATATATGTCTTCTCACACCATCTCTTTCCTCTGTGTTACTTTTCTCTTCTTTGTACATTGTACATCCAAGGTGTTATTAGATTGCCGAGCACCCTTGAAACCATTCAAATCCTTAACTATAGCCGATCCTTGTGAGTCCTAGTTGGAAGAGTCTTCTTCTCATTCTTTCTGCATATGTTATGTCTCTCTTTACTCCACATGTGCAACACAAAACCAAAGTGATGAATCCTAGGTAAGGGATCTAAATTTCTCTCTTATTTATGTGTGAGTGTTGCACTGTCGTTCTTGGTTTGCAATTATTAAATTTAAGGTATCAACCTTAATTAGATAAAAAATCTGTAAAAGCATAAACTGGAAAGTTATGAAATAATGCTCACCTAGAACCTTATGCCAATGCATGGAGAAGCTGCAACAGAGAGCAGGGGGCGAGGCACGAGGGAGGGGTGGCGATGAGGGCAGATGGGCGACGACAAAGGGCGAGGTGCGGGGGGAAGGGAGCTAGGGGCGAGGGAGGTGAAGGCGGAGGTCCAGAGGCGAAGGCAGACGTGACAAGGGAGGTGATGGGCAACAATGGATGGATAGGGTTTGTCGGGGGATGCACGAGGGAGGGGGGGATAGGTAGAGTGTTTTTTTAAGGCCTGCAACCGCCAACGGTGGTTGCTCGCTTCCAGGGGCGCAAATGCCTTGATTTCTAGTAGTGTCTGCATCATGTTGTGCTAACAGTTTTACACCACGTCGTCCCCCCCTTGACAGTAGTTATCACATCATGTTACTAGACTGAATGTCGTGCCCCCCGCTGTCGCCAAGAATCAATGCATCGTGTCGCCCTCTGACGCATTGTGGCATGACACCCCTCTGTCCCACATAAGTAATTTGTGTGAGAAGAGAGCTGAATGATAGATTCCAGCACACTCATATCTCATTCGAGTTGTCTACCACGACGATGCCTACATGGCACCCCACTTTATCGCCTACTTGTTGTTCCACGCTGTTTAGGCTGGTCTCATTGTATAAATAGCCACGTGGCAGAGAACCCTTCCATCCCATAATAAAAATCAATGAGGACATAAGACTAATCAATAGACTCCAGCATGCCTATCCCTCTTTCAAGGCCACCCACTCAACGACACCGATGTTTTGCTTAGTTGCACCGTTTGTCTATTGCACCGATCCATTCGCCTGCTGATGATGGCCTGAAGGCCTTTTAACCTGAAAAGTTTTGATGACACTGAGTGCCTATGGTCAAAAGACTCAAATTTGTGGCTCAAAAGATCAAAATGATGGAATAGTATTTTTGTTACATCAGTACCTGCTACAATATCTGTTACAATACCCACTATATTACCCGTTACACTACGCGTTCCACTGTATATTATAGTGTATATCATAAACCTAACGCAAAACCCTTGCGGCAACAGCTTCACCGCTTCACTCCCCCATTCCCCCATTCCCGCAGGGGTCGCTCGGCGGTGGTACTCAAAAGCTCTCGGTACATTCCGCAGATCCAGCATCTCCCTCTGTTACTGTCTCCGGCGCGCGCGGGCTGGTCATCTTCTACTGCAACTATGGGCTCGACGGAGCTGCTCACTGGGTTACTTCTTTTGGGTGTTTGGGTTGTATGTATCGAATCCTCCGTTCATAGCTACAACGGAGGTAGATTCGTACACAAGGGCAATGCATTCGTTTTCCACGGGGGCAGCGAGGGACTCTACTCTTCTCTTCCCGATCAGGGCTCGGAGTCCTCTTCCAATCGGGATTCGTACATCCAGTGAGTTCATTTTAGCCTTTCCCCAGTTCCCGGATATCTGTAAGCTCTGTCAATTTACATTTTTCATTGAGATCTGTCGATATTATGTGGAACTTACTGGCCATTGAGCTGAGTGATGCCGAGATCTGCGTCCACATGTAGATTAAGCCCCCAGCCCTATCTCTAAATCTTCACCGGGGGCGGTGGGAGCTGGCGGGTGACTGGATACGTATTTTAGAAGCAAATTGGTTTGCAGACCTTTTAAATTACTCGGCTTTTCCCCTTCAGATGCATAATGTTTTCATGAATTACACCTGTATTTTCTGTAAACCTGTTTCTCGCAGATGAGCACCCCCCCACACTCCCACGCGCGTACGCACACACGCTGCTTGTTCTCATAATTTTGTCCAATATTTAGCGATGTATTACGTTTATTACATCTACACTTTAGAAGATGGCTTTTGAAACATTTATGTTGAAGCAGCTATGTTATGCTACTTGGCACTTACGATTCAGAAATGCTTTCTTCCTCTGAAATGATGAAATGTTGCAGTGAATTTAGGATAGCTTGTCGCATCTGTATCTATAATTTTCTTTACATGCAGCGGGCAGGCCTTATTATTTGTCACAACCTATGATAATGTTGATTGACCATACGTTTCATGGTCTTCCAATACCAGTTTTGAAAAAATTACATTCCGGAGGCCCAAGGAATATGCTAACTTCAGCACAGGATCGATTAAAGCCATCATTTTTGAAGTTGAAGACAGGGAAATGATTGGGGGTTCGGCTTATGGGGGACAAAGAGCCATTTGTTGCACATCCGATTTGGCCAAACTGGGCGCTTGCCCGCATGGAGAAGTTATCCATCGCCCTTCCTCCACAAACCGTGACTGGCCTCAAGTGTTTAGCATATCATTCAATATGGACGAGCAATTAGCAACACTGAACTCAAAATCCATACAGATCACAAAAACCGGGATGTATAACTTGTATTTCATTCATTGCGATCCACGTCTCAAGGAGGTGTCTATAGAAGGGCAAACCATATGGAAGAATCCTTCAGGCTATCTGCCTGGAAGAATGGCACCGCTTATGAACTTCTATGGATATTTGTCTCTCACATTCATCATACTTGGAGTCTTCTGGTTCTCCCAGTATGCTAGATTTTGGAAAGAGGTGATCGCCCTGCAGAACTGCATAACGGTTGTCATAACACTGGGCATGCTTGAGATGACCCTATGGTATTTTGACTATGCTGAGTTCAATGAGACTGGAATCAGACCAACTGGAACCACCATCTGGGCAGTGACATTTGGTACTGTTAAGCGTACAATTGCCCGATTGATCGTCCTGATGGTTTCTATGGGATATGGTGTTGTGAGGCCTACTCTAGGAGGTCTGACCTCAAAGGTGGTCTTGCTCGGAGCAACGTTCTTTTTGGCATCCGAAATACTTGAACTGGTGGAACATGTTGGCACTGTCAGTGATCTTTCTGGAAAAGTGCGACTGTTTTTTGTACTTCCTGTAGCTATTTTAGATGCTTTTTTTGTTCTCTGGATTTTTACATCTCTATCAGCGACTTTGAATAAGCTCCAGGTATTTGGTAACCGGTTTATTTCATGTTGTCTTTCTTTTTTCTTGTAGAAGAATCATGCTTGAAGATTTTAAGTATCCATCTTTTCTCCTGATAATGGGACACTGGTGATTAATATCAACGGAGCAGTATACCTTAGAGGTGGCAATTCGGGTTCACGGGCTGGGTTTGTGTTGGGTTAGGTATCCTACGAATCCATTTAAGCTCAACCCGAACCCGACCCAAGCCGTTTATGAAGGGGTCAACCCTAACCCAACCTACCAACCTGTTTAATTTTAAATATCTAACACAAACTGCATCATGACATGTCCAACTATTTAAGATCATGTAAACTCAATAACCTAATCAAATTGAATTATCACATTTAGACTAAAAATAACACAATTAATATGAAACACGTGTTATCTGTGTTGCAACTCGACCCTCTTAAACCATTTAAAATAAAAAATGTGTTATAAATATGTTGAATTATTTCAAATTAAGTCGATTATTAGAATAAAATATATTATAAAATTAATTATTATTATATTTTTGATATTTGATATTATCATTATATTTTTAACCGGGTTATGCAAATTAGATGGGTCAGGAATGGGCTGCCTGAACCTGGCTCAAATATTTATCGTCAGATTACTCATACCGATTACAACCCAAACCCATTTATGCATGACCCAAACCTGTTTTAACTTGTGTTGGGTCGGTTCTGGTTATTGTGTTGGGTTCAAAATTGCCACCTCCATCCCGAGCACTGTCCGGGCCGGATATTTGGGCCCCCTTGCTCGGCCCATCCTGTCCCGGTCGGGGCTGGGCCAGGCTGGATTTATGCTGCTGCTTTCCGTCTACCTTCAGTAAATGTCTTTTTGTATTATTCAATCTTGTTGCAGTTCATTATGCATATTTCTGTATGGATTTTAGAATTATTCTCTTATTTTTGTTTGCTGATGTGATCTGGCAGGCTAGGCGGATGATTGCCAAACTAGATATATACCGGAAGTTTACAAATGCCTTGGCAGTAGCCGTTATTGTGTCAGTGGGTTGGATGTGCTATGAGGTAATGTGTGTGATCTTCTTCCATTTGCCACCGGAACTCTGAGTAAAGTATAACGGGAATGTCATCAAAGGATTTTTTTTGCTATGAATTTATGCCTTCATTTTGTACCACTCTATTGAAAAAACCTAAGATTCTGATTACAGGAATGGCGACACAGTCTGATCCTTGATTTAGTATTGTTGCTCTCAATGCGATGCATACCCACACAAAAACACCTCCACCCTGCTAGATTGTAAAAGTCTTTCGGGTTAGAATTTTGAATGTTTTTGTGAATTTGTTGGATCATACAAATAGAAAATATTTTTTATAAAATGAAAATGAAAATGATTTTTTTTCAGGAAAAAAATGTTTTTTTTATTTTTCCAAGAAAATGAAAA
Source organism: Viscum album (assembly GCA_963277665.1). Lineage (NCBI taxonomy): Eukaryota > Viridiplantae > Streptophyta > Magnoliopsida > Santalales > Viscaceae > Viscum > Viscum album. Next base: position 1,278,447,283 of record OY728146.1, on the reverse strand, counting down.
CATGTGGAGATAGATTGCACATACTTTCTTTTCATTCTCTCATTTTCAAAATATTTTCTACACCATAAAATATTTTTTTAAAAATGAAAATGAAAAATGATTTCATGAGTCAATCACAACTTTAGCTTCTCATTTGTATTATTTTTGCATCGGTCTCAAAAATGGGTTGAAATTATTTCTCAATCTTTATCATTGTTGATGTAATTAATAAAATTTAACCCGTCGCTGTCTCGTGTGAAACTAATTTGGCTTACCCTCCAAGGCTCTGGTTGTTTGGGTTCGGGGGGGGGGGGTGGTCTGTCTCAATTGGGCCTTTGAGTGTGTGTTGTTTCTTAATACTTGTAGCCCTCTTAACAATGTTTCCAATTATATCATTATTTTAATTATATTAAATTACTTTCTTTACCATCAATGACCAAACATTATTTTTCCTTGTTTTTTCATTCCTCTCGTTTCCTTATTCTTTTTTCTCTTTCAATTTACTTTTTATCAACCATGTGTGGTCTAAGTATTAGATGACTGTATGAGCAGCTTTATTTCAAGTCAAGCAGCATTTACAACGAGCAGTGGCAGGATGCATGGATCATTCCGGCCTTCTGGCAACTTCTGTCTTTCTCCATTTTGTGTGTTATCTGTGTTCTTTGGGCACCATCTCAGAGTGCAACACGGTATGTTTTTTCGCATGTTTAATTTATAGCATCCAGGAGTTTGTATTATGCTTTGACGGTGTCAAGAAGGATGAATTTATGTTAACTAATTTAGGGGTGCGTTTCATACATAGAAACATTATGTTTTCGTAATTTTTCAAAAATGGATTAGAAAATGTGTTAGTTGTATAAATGGAAATATTCTTTAGAAAATTAAAGTAATTAACAATAGATTTTTGAAAAGTAAAAGATTATTTGTTTTTTTTTATGGAAAAAGAAAATGGTTTCATGCACCAAATGATGAACCCTCAGTTTTCAATGACATTTTCTCTTTAGCTTTTTCGATGGATCCCCATCCCCCATCCCCCCCATCGTACCCATGCTTAGCAATTTTACTGCTGCAAGCCTTGCTCGACATTAGGGCTGTGTTTGACAACACTTCTGAGAAAGTGTTTCTAACATGTATCAGTTATAACATGTATTTTTGTGCAAGTGTTTCCAGATTGCTTATTGAAAAAATGTTTTTATATCAATTATAAGCGATTTTTTCCGAAGAATTTTAGTTGAGTCTTTTTTCAGAAACAAAACAGACTCCACTTTTTCAAAGTGCTTGAATTTAATGATAAAAGGTTAGCAAATGCTTATCATTCTCTAAACACACAGTGCAGAAGGGGTAGGAACTTACCATTGTATGAATGTTGATTGTTTTTGATGGCTTTCGTTAAATGTTCCATTGATTTTTCTCCTCCATTGCTACCATTCGAGGTCCGTGAACCTGGGCCATCCTAAGGCATCCTGTGGTATATCTTGACCGGCTCTGGACCCATTGCTACTACTCGGTGAAACTCTTTGCCCAGCTCTGAGGACTTTTAGGGATCAATTATCAGACCAATGACTGTCCTAATAGACCGAAACATTTTCTTTTAGTGTGTTTTGTCTGGATGTGGCAATTCTGGTTCATGGGTCGGGTTTGTGTCGGATTGGTCGTCCTATGAAACGATTTAAGCTCGATCCTAACTTGACCTATTTAATTAAACGTGTTGACCCGATCCAACCCATTTATGAAGGGGTCAATCCTAAATCGATCTTCCAACTCGTTTGACCTGACCCAACCCAACCCATTTATGAAGGGGTCAATCCTAAATCAATCCTCAAACTCATTTAATTTTTTATATATGCATCATGACACGTCTAACTCGTTGATATCATGTAAACTCAATGTTCTAAATAAATCTATTTGTCCTATTTAGACTAAAAAATAACCTAATTAATAAGAAACATATGTTATCCATATTGCATCTTCACCCTCTTAAATCATTTAATAATGTGTTACAAACATGTTGGATTATTTCAAATTAAGTTGATTATAAGAATAAAATATATTATAAAATTAATTATAAATATATTTTTAATATTTTATATTATCATCATATTTTTTATCTTGAACGGTTTAGGAATGGTCAACCTAAACTCGACATGTATATTATTTGTATCAGATTACTCAACCTAATTACAACCCAAACCCATTTATGCCCGACTCAAACCTGCTTAATTGCGATGTTCTTAGCAGACAAATTCCTGAAAAGATTGTTCATGAATTGCTTGTGCAAAACTAATGGCGCATCTGGCTCGAGTGTTTCTGTGTGGCCTTGGCTCTGATTTCACGTGTTTTTCTTACCTCATCGGGTAGCTGCATTCTGAATATTTATGAACAATTGACAGATATGCGTATTCTGAAGATGTAAAGGAAGAATTTGACAGGGATGATACTTTCAAGCTAATAAAACCGTCCCCTGTACATTCAAAGGATTTTCACAGTGAACCGGATACAGTGAATGTGGTTGATGGTGAGGAAACCGCTGGCACCGAATTGGAGGAACAGAAAACCGAGTAAAATTGGTTTTGCTATTGTACACAGGACGATCTGTAGCAGCATTAGCATTGTTTGTTGGCATCATCGTCTTCGTGATTCTGGCCGACTGCTCGATAGCCCAGAAAATCATGTTGCAATCATGGAAATGTTTATTCTCTGGGCGGTGGGGACATCCAGGTATTATATATTGTTTTCCCTCACCATTTATTTATTTTGTGTTGTGACTTGTTTGGCTAGAAGTTTTTTGTGACATGAAAATGTACTTTCATGGCTTTTCTTGGCTTCCCTCCCAACACATTGAAGAACTCATTTGCTATGTACCCCCGTTATAAAAGCTTCTCCCTTGGGATTGCAAGTATAATTTTCCTATTTTATTCTCTTCTCTCTGTTTTCATTTTATATTCTACCCATATGAAAATAAGGAAAACAAAGCTACACATGAATTTTTATGCTCATGGTGTCTTGAGTTAATTCTCATTGTCTTTTGAAGCAACCTTTCATTTTCTCCATTGAATTCTAACCAAAATGAAACCTGTAGGGTTTTCATTGTATTCTTTCAAAACACAAGAAATCGGAAGAATAAACTGATAAGCATAATATCGATCAAAACAATGATAAATTCATAAAGTAAAAATCAAACCATGAAGAAACAAGCACACAGTATTACATCGGTGAACTCCAATAATGGTGCCTTAGGGATTGAACTAAAGTGAATATTTTATTAATCTCATTAGTAATTGATATGATTTAAGGTTATGAATAAGTTTAAAATGATCATTTTTCTATATAAGATTTTTTTTATATTGTTTTTATTTAAAAGTTAAATTTCTTAATTTTAAAATTTGAAATTGATAAAACGATCTTGAATTTTGACATTATTGTCAAAATAAGTTTAAATTGAAATTTCGGGATTTTTTTAGAGTAGTTTTTTTGGATGAATAGTGAAAATACTGATTTTATAAATATTGTCACTTTTATGGTATTATTTTGATAAAATAATGTCTTAAAAGTTTATGAAGCCTTTTTACACGATTAAATGTATATTTAAGTAGTAATATAATGCATTTGCTGTGCTTAGGTGGTAAGGGTGTGGGGAGGGGCCTGGGGTGTGGTTGGAGGTTTAATTGTATTTTCTTCTTTGTGTGTGTGCTGCTTTTGTGGTTGTACCCAATTTAAAAATTAAGAAGCAATATAATGTATTTACAAATATAATGTTAAAACTTTAGAAATCCATCTTTGACATTTTTGAAAATCTAAGTTTGTTTTTATTCAAATAAAAATGATTTTTGGTTATTTTCTTGTAATCAAGTTTTCACAAGGTTCTTTTTGGTTTTGGTTTGGTTTAAAAGTCAAATAAGTTTTCTTCGATTTAACCTGATCTAATTAATTTCATGAGATTAAACATTATACTTTATTTTGGTGTAAAATTATTTTTATGTTTAAAATGCATGTTTCAAAAAATGTTTTTTTTGTTGCGTTTTGCAAACTTATATTAAGATTAATTTTTACCACTTTTGAAAATTGAATTTTAGAAAATGGATTTCATATTTGGAATCGATATGTTCAAATTTGATAATGAGGTCAATTTTATTTTTAGTCACAATAAATAGTTTTCGTGGTAAAAGTTTGTCACCACGGTAAAAATTAAAAGGATCAACGAGAGGGTTAAATTAAGAGAGAAGATTTAAAATTTCTTTAAAATTTGTTTAAATTTGATTGGTTGAGTGAATTTTGAACTTACCCAATATTATTTTCAAAATTGGGTTGTTTTGGATCCACTTTTTGAAAGACATTTATTATATTTTAAAGTTATTAATATTTACAAGGGTGTCACTCCTCTCACTTATAAAATGAAATATCATTTCTTCACATTTCCACACAACTTGTGCCCTTTAGCTTGATCAAGTTCTGCCCAAATATTTTCCTCTCATCTCCACATCCAAGTGGTCCTAGTATCATAAAACGATCAATCTTAGAAGACTTCAGAAGTAAGCCAACGAAAGATACCTAAATAGGAGTTTTAAGTCTTAACTGTTTTTTTAAAGTTTATTTATCATTCTACCTCCTTCAAATCCATTCCAACTATCCTAATATAATGACATCAACATCTTTACTATACCGAAATGTTATTATGTTGACGGAACAACTATTTTCTACATTCTTTTCATCCATTGGGAAATGAAAACGTCGCTCGTGCATATGTGTTGACTACCACCTCTACAAAACGATGTATTTCGTTTTTCATCACTAACTCACACAACTGGTTATAAAGATGAATTTAATGAATATATATGATGTTTATAACATAATTATGATTCTTTAAAGATAAAATATTATCAACCTTCTTGCCCTCTTATCCGTTGGAAAATGACAACGTTGGAATACCACCTCCACGAAATGATGTAATTTGTTTTTCATTACCGCCTCACATGATTGGACATAAGGACGAATTTAATGAATAATATGATATTTATAATATTATTATGATTCTGGAAAGGTAGAATTTTATCTTCTTTATTTCCTTTTCATCCATTAGATAAATGAAAACGTCGTTCATGCATACGTGCCGAATACTGCCTTCATGAACGACGTATCTCATTTTTCATTATCGCCTTACATGAATGGTGTTAAAAATATATTTAATTGTAAAAACTTGATAATTGTAAAATGTTTAAGATTATGGAGATGATATAACCATGAACCCTTTGAGCATGGACAACACACAAAAACTGTTTTGGACTGAACAACCTCAAAACGTTCGACGTAAACTTAATAGATTTAATAACTAAATAAAACATGCTAATAAATGAAATAAAATGAATGGTGATAATGGAATGAATATGAAAAATGTTCTTAAACAAGTAAATCATTAATATAATTTTATTATTCAGGAGTTAAATAACGTGCGAAACAAAACATGACTAAGGTAAGAGATTTTATTTAAAATAATGTTTTAAAGTTTCCATTTCAAAATCTTTCTCTTTCATATTCATGTTCTTCAAAATGTTTGAACAATGTTCTTATTTATACTTCAAAGATTATTAAAGGTCATTTTCAACTACTTTTGGCTTTCTTTACAATGCTTTAATTTTTTTTAAACGTTTACCGTATGTGTCACTTTTGATTATTTTTACTAAAGTGCAAAAGAATGTTTTTTTAACATTTACCACATGACCATCTTTTCCTGCCGTTGTAATTGTTAATCATTATCAATCTTCCTCTATAAGTTTTCATGGGTTTTCAAAGCGGATCCTATTCCCATTCTTCCAGGAATTTTTCATTTTAAGAGTTTCAAAAGAAAATGATATTTCTCCTTATTTTTATGCGTGAAGGGAAATTGCTTTTCTTATGGGTTCAAATGAGTTTTTTCAAGTGTTTTATGATGAAAAACTGCACACTTATAAATGTTTTCTTCATGAAACGATACTTGAGCATTATAGATGATGATAGGCGAGTCTTAGATATAACTCTCCAATGCATTGGGTAATGATTGAGCCTTCAAAGACAAAACATTAGAGATAACCGATTAAGTTAATCCTATTGAAAGGGTTTTATGAATGAGTTTAACATGAGTTCAAATACGATGTCCCAAGTTTCTTGCATGAGTTTTCTATGCTTGAAGTGAGTTTTAATGAAAATCTTTTGATTTCAAGAAGGTATTCAAGCTTTTAAAAGTGAAAGGTTTGTTTTCAAGAAAAATCATCTTGATGGGTTCTCATGTTTTCTCACGACGTCTTCATATTTTTTCTATTCTTGCTATGAGTTTTAAAGGTTTTTCTTTAAACAAAGGTTGATTTTCATATGTGGTTATGATTTATTTACATGTTCAAAGTTTATTGTGAAAAAGGTAAATATTTTTATGGGTTTTCATGTTTCTCACTGGACTAACGAGTTCCCTTTATTTTTATATCCTTTACTGAGTTTTTTGTGCCCATCTTGAGTTTTTAAATATTTTTCACAGGATCTAAGGATATGTAAGAATTATAGCAAGGTCAATATTTCTGCTATGATGACTTGTCTTAAAAGAAGGGGAAGTGTCTTGAATGGAACAAATGTGTAAATTTAAGAACATGTTTTTGTGGGAAAAAATATACACAGTGTGAACATGTCCACTTTGTTATGTAATGTTTTCCTAATTATCTAAAACTTTAGACGTAAAAGATCATGAAAATATAAGAAAATGCAACCCTTGTTATAAACCATGTAATTATGGGTTGATTATGTTATGAGTTGTCTTAGTTGCTATCAAGTCAGTATGTTTTTAGCACCAGATCCAGGTGTACGAGTCCGGGTTGTTATAGTTGGTATTAGAGTCAAGTTTAGATAACTTTAGAGGTCAGAATGTTCTTTGAGCATAAGTTAGAATTCTTATATAACCTTAAATGTTAGTATGTCAAGGAGAAATATGATTATTTTTGGGAATTAAAGGCTAAATCGAAAGAGTTGAATAAAAGTTCGCATACGATGATTTATTATGATTTGATATACTCATACTAACCAATTTTGGTTTTAGTAAATGTCTGGAACCAACATGAACCAAGTTACAATGCATGTGAATGACAATGTGATGGTTGTCTAAATGAGCAACCAAACAGGATAGGAGTTGGAGTGAAAACTCTTGTGGTTATGCCTAACCACCTATCTCAAGTTATGATTAATAACCCGAACCTAGATGAATTTCCTAACTCACAAAATAAGAGAAAAATGGAGTCTCGTGGAAGTTCAGATGATAAAGACCATGAAGGTTAAAAGATTCAACTTTCTACATGCCAAGAATGTGAAAAAAATGTTCAGGGAAATGTCTCATGGAACATAAGATGTTTCATATGTGGTAAAGGAGGGCATAAAGAAATAAACCACTGAGGAAAAATGAAGAGTCTGTCTAACACAATGGAGGAGAATAAAGTTCTTAAGGTATCAATTAAATGTTTTAAATGTGGTAAGTATGAGTAGTATGCAAATCGATGCCCTATGAGGAAAGCTCATGAAGGAGATCATCAAGATCGTATAAATAAAGGTTTAACAAAGTCATATGGTGTTGCAAGTGATGATACATAACATATAAAAGGTATAAATTATATTCTTACTTATGTTTAAAGTAGGAAACATGACTGTAATGAGATTGATGAAATCTTAGGGCATGATTCATATTTTTGATTGTAGGAAGTATTAAGGAATAAGATGAGAAAACATGGTTTAAGGTTTAGGGAGGAAGTTGAATTATTGAAGTGGGGCTACATATAGGGTTTCAAGAGTTATGATGTAGTGGTATTTTTTTTAAGGATTGATAAGCTTTTAGAATGATCATAAGTTCAAAAGTATAGATACCCTTTTGAGGTCTTGTGTGATTGTATTCAAAGGTGATTAATGATATTTTGGGTGATGTATATTGGGTTTTAGGAACAATACACGATTGAAGTATAAATAACTCTTTGGATTAATATTTGGGGGGGGGGGCTACCTTCCTTCGGGGTTCGTCGTCCCTCCTTTATTCCGTTCTCCAACCCTAATTTTCTCCCACCTTTCCCTGATATCACGCTTAGCTTGAAAGTTCCTGATCTTTTTGCTAGATTTCCTCATCTCATGCTTTCGACCTCAGAGTTCATTGATGCATCAACTCTCCTGAACTTGATCTTGGCGGCTCGATTTGGTTCGCACCATCCGTTTGTCGACACTTTTATATATTTGTATTCAATTCTTGGGGATTACAGGAGTGGATGACTATGGGCCTTCTTGAAAAGCGACACATCATGGTTCGTTTCTCATCGATGAATGATTTATTATTACTTGGTCTAGAGCTCCTCACATCTAGAATGGATCCCATTTCTACCTCCTTAGACGATCCTATGAATTTCATACAAAACATGATGCCCCGACAACGACGTTGTGGGTAAGATTTCCTAAACTCCCACTTCCATTCTAGAATCCTTCGATTATCCGCATGCTAGGAAATTTGGTTGGGCATTTTTTAAGTTCAGACAATAGAAAAAAATACCGTTAGTCACCTAATATCCCCATGTATATGTGTTGAAGTTGATATTTCTAAACCACCAGTGGAATGGGTGTTGATATCAGTTGGGGAAGAGTTCTGCTACAAGCAATCAGTGGTCTTCGAGTCTTGGATGGACTTCTATTCATCTTGTAAATGCTTGGGTCACATGTTCTCATCATGTTGGCATGGTAGCAGGGAACAACATGGTGGGGTTTCTATCTCCCGGTCGATTGGGTCTGTCTCGCACGGTGCCCTCTCTGTTGATCAATACATCTTCAAAAATCATTTTACATCATTGAAGGGGGATGATGAGGAGAATGTTGATCCTGAAGGATGGTGAACATATATTCCTGGATGGAAAAGAAACCAGGAAAGTTCAAGGCCCCTCAAAGATATTGATTTGAGCGATAAGGAAACCGACTTACAACTTATGACAGACTAGGAACAAGTCTTTCACTCGATGATGAGTGTAGGGCCAAGATCAAGAAATGGAAAGCAAGGAAACCTCTCTTCTAGAGATTTTCCAGTCAACAAGGAGAAAAAATCAAGGCCATAAAAGGACTACTCAAACCTAGCAAAAACCATGGTTACCAGATCCTTAGGCAAAGAAAAAAAAATGGGGTAGAGATAAGGCCAGTTGAATCAACATGTGTAGAAGAAGTTATTCAGAAGATTGGTAAGTCGGATAGACAAGCTCCATCTTCTAGCGAAAGGGTCGAGGAGGATCAAGGTGGCACGAGCAAGGAATCAGAAGCTTTGACGGAAACTCGGGTTGACAAGGAAATCACCCCAGATCCAAAGATGGAATAAGCAGTCAGAGTTCTAAAGGGTGCTGACAAGGAGCTAGCTAACATAGAAAATGTCTAGGAGCTTCTCCTATATTATAATGAAGAGATGCTGGAGGAATCCTTCATGATTAATGTTACAAAGGAGGATGCACATAGAATGTTTGAAAGACTGTTGCAAGTTGATTTGAATGAAGAACTTGCTTATTGGATTGACGAACATAATCAGATTTTGATTCATGGCTTCAATGATGGGAAAACCATCTTAGAGGAACACATACAGACTTGTGATAAGATGAATTACCACTTTGAGGTGCTCATCAAGGACAATCCAGACTTGAAGGTAACCTCCATCCAATGGCGTTTATATTGGGTAAATCATTCCAAATCTTAATTTTTTCTAGAATGACTAGATTATATCCTATGTGGTTTGATGTTTTTTTTGGTTTAGTGAACTTTTGTTGGTTTTCCACTTTTCCTTAAAAATGTTTTCCTGAAATAAAAATTTAAATTGTTAGGTGGTTAAAGTTATTTTGGAAGAAGTTTACTATATTTTTGGGAACATTATAGGAATCAAGGTAAATGAGAAATATTTGGCTAATGTGGGATTTTATGTCAAAGTGGTTGATATTAATTGAGAAATAAAGATTGATTTATTTTTTAGAATCATATATGATTTTATTATGACTTTATGGTGATTCAAGTTATTTATGGAAATGTTAGAATATTTTGGATATTATATGATTAGGGAATATTGATTTTTTGTATGTGACTTTATGAATGATTAATGTTGTTTGAAGATAAATGTTAAGTTGATCTTGGAAGAATATATGATCAAATCATTCTAATATTTGAGTTTCAAATTTGGACCAACATATTTTGAATATTTTTTGGGTTAGCTATCTGTGAAATGATTTAAGATGAACTTTGGGTGTTATTGTTGACATTTTTAAGAATAATCTATTATTTCTTCGTATGAAGGTTTATTCATTCTGAATATCTTCTTAATTTGTGTTAACCATTTAGCCTTTGGTTAATGAATAGAAACAAAAGGAATAACTTGTCATCCTTTTATGATCAAATCATTCTAATCTTTTAAAAGATTAAATATATATTTAATAATTAATATAATGAATTTAAAAATATAATATTGAACTTAGAAATCTATAATTGACATTTTTGAAATCTAAGAAATGTTTTTATTCAAATAAAAACTATTTTCTGTTCTTCTATTTTAATCAAGTTTTTACAAGGTTCCTTTCATTTTCAGTTTGGTTTGAAATTCAAATTAGTCTCATTTGATTTAAAATAATCCAATTAATTTTATGAGAATTATTATTATACTTGATTTTGGTGTAAAATCATTTTTATGCTTAAAAAACATTTTTCTTAATTTTTTTCAATGTATTCTGTGAACTGATAGTAAAAGTAATTTTTACCACTTAAAAATTAAATCTTATAAAATAGATTCCATATTTGGAATCAACATGTTTAAATTTGGTAATAAGGTCAATTTTATTTTTTATTGTAATGAATAGTCACCATGATAAAAGTTTTTTACCATAGTAAATGTTGAACGGATTAATGATAGGGTTACACTAAGAGATAAAATTAAAATATCTTTAAAACTTGTCTAAATTTGATTGGTTGAGTGGATTTTGAACTTACCCTATCTTATCTTCAAAATTGGGTTTCCTTGAATCCACTTGCCTTGAGAAATACATTTATTATATTTTAAAGTTCTTAATATTTACAAGGGTGCCACTCCTCTCATTTATAAAAGAGCACCTCATCTCTTCACTTCTCCACACAACTTGAGACCTTTAGATCGATTAAGATCTACCCAAATACCTTCCTAATTCTCCTATCTATGTCTTAGAGGTTCTGGTATCACAAAAAAACCAATCCTATAAGGATTAAGGTGCAAGACAAATAAAGATATCCATGGAGGAAGTATAAGTCTTAATTGGATTCTTTCAAGTTTATTTCTTCTTCTATTTCCTTTAAATCTATTCTAAACATCCTAATATAATGAAATCAACATCTTTATTATACTTAAATGTTATTATGTTTATGGAAAAACTATTTTTACCTCTTTTCCATCCCATGAGAAATGAAAACATCGCTCGTGCGCGCATGTGAACTACAATCTCCACAAAATGATGTGTTTCTTTTTTATCACTAAATCACATAGATGGTTATAAGGATGGATTTAATGAATATATATGTTTTTTATGGAATAATTATGATTATTTAAAGATAAAATATTATCTACATTCTTACCCTCCAATCCATTGGAAAATGATAATGTTGCTCGTGCGTACATGTGGATTACCACCTCCATGAAGTGATGTGATTCTCTTTTCATTACTGCCTCACATGAATGATCATAAAGATGAATTTAATGAATAAATATGACATTTATAATATTATTATGATTCTAGAAAGGTAAACCTTTATCTTTTTTATTTCATTTTCATCAATTAGAAAAATGAAAACGTCGTTCATGCATACGTGCAGACTACTGCCTCTATAAATGACGTATCTCATTTTCCATTAATGCCTTATGTGGATGGATTTAAAAGTATATTTAAATATAAAAACATGATAATTGTAACATGTTTAAGATTTTGGAGATAATTAAACCATGATCCCTTTGACTACAATCAACACACCGAAGCTATTTTGGACCGAACGACCTCAAAATGTTTGACGTAAACTTAAATGATTTAGGAACTAAATAAAACATGAAAATAAATGAAATAAAAATGTTGAGTCAGAAGTTCTACTTCTTACTTTTCCATTCCTTTAGTTTTGGAAATCACACACTTTCATAAAAACATGTTTACTAACTTTTTATGTCCTAAGTGTTTTAGTATGTTTTTATAGAAAACATTCCCTTTTACCATAATTATAACATGTTCTTAAGTATTTTAGTTATAAACTTTTAAATCTTCATTATGATTATCGGAATGAGATTGTATTCGATATATATCAGACTCACCTTTATCAGATCAGGTGTTAAACTTTCTATCTTTTTATCGTACTGACAAATTTTAACAATCAAACTTATACTGGTACTGATACAATTGGACTGAAACTCATAAAGATCATCATATTGATATTGTTAAAGAAGTCCATCAGATTAAATTTGTTTATAATCAGAATATGGAAGACTTATTTCTAACGTAAGGAAAATATTGCACTATTATGGTGTTTATCAATACGATGTTAGACTTTCAGTTATGACGAGCTTTCAAGTGCCAGGTGTCCAAATCCGTTTCAACAAACTTGGAGAATATGACCTTTGGAAGGATGCCTATAAATATGAGGTCATTTAAAGAGTTTGGATCTGGCTAGTTGATTACTTTCTCTCTCAAATTTTATGAATATTACTTAGAGGGAACAACTCATTCTTAGTATTTTGTAATTCTTTAGATAAATTCTTTCTAAGGAAACCTTGTTAGGTTTTCTCCTTAAGAACTTGTATAATTGTAACTTGCGTCCGATCATCGTAACAATTAAGGGATTCTAGGTATAGAAAGACAGAGAATACGATCCATCAGATCGAGGGATTATGGGGATAGTAAGACAAAGCTGATCATCGTATCGAGGGCTTTTGAGGATAGGTATACAGAGCCATTCTGATCTTCATATCGAGGGATTTCCTTGGTAAGGAAAGACAAACTTTTCTGTAAGTATAAAACAATGAATACCTTTATTTTGGGTTATAGACTACCTAACTCTTATGGTTAAAAGAGGTTTTTTTAAATATATTGTAAGCCATTCTTATTTGTTAGCTATTGTATTACTTTTTGTTTATACATTTTTATTTCTTATGTACATTTAATAGAAAATGAGTCATCATATTCATATTTCTATTATGTTTGTTTTTATCATATTAAATATGATTATGTTACATACTCTGATTAATCAGATGCATTGCAATTCCAATATTTTAACTCTTACACAATCAGACCACTTTCTGGTTCTGATTCTGTAACTTTGTTAATTAGACCAATTTTGAGTTTGATAACCTTACTTAAGAGGCTTGTGTATTGTTTAGTTTAATTATTTTAAACTAAGTTTTTAAAACTACAATTCACCGTCCTCTTGTAAGTATATCCATCTGTGCATATTCTTATGATCCTAATTAGTTTCAAGGATATACTGATCCAACAATTGGAATTAGAGCAGGATTCCACTGCTCATATACTTGCTGAAGTTTTTTACTTTCTTTACTATTGAAATTTTGTTCAAGTTTTTTTTATAAAATTTATGTTTATAAAACTTTTGTTATACTGACGTGTATTTGTGGAAAATAATATTTGTATTTGTTTTAAAGATGATAGGAATGAATATTGGTTCAATAGAAAATCTCAACCTAAATAGACCACCTATCTTTGATGGTGATGATTATGAGTATTGGGGGAATAAGATAAAGACTTTTGTTATCAACACAGGAGTTGATAATTTTGTTATGTTTACTTGAGATTATAAAATTAAAGATAAGGATATTACCACATTTACTCATAAAGAAAAATAGGAACATTAGTTAAACTACAGAGTAATGAATACTTTGTTATATTTCATGACTAGAAGCATTTATAGTCATATTTCTTCTTGTGAATTTGCCAACAATATATGGAAAAAGCTTGAGATCACACATTTTGGTACATCTAAAGTTGTTAAGACTCATAGATCTATGCTAAGAGAAAACTACCAATCCTTTTAATTCTTACTTGGTGAATCAATTGCAAAGATGCATCATATATTCATGACTATCATTAACAACTTACAATCTATTGGTGAGAAAGGTCTTGATGATGAGATCCCTGTTGAAAAGATAATTGATATCATGCACAATGAGTGGGAATCTAAGAAAACTGTAGTTGATGAGGCAAGAAAGTTAAATAATATTACCTTGGATGATCTTATTGGTACTCTTATGCAGTACGAGGGTAGACTCAAAAGAGATGCAGAGAAAGCCAAAAAGAAAAATGGTGGTGTTGCCTTTGCTACAACATCTACCTTACCTTCTAAAGTTCAATCTACAGATAATGTTATTAAATATTTCATAAAGAAGAATGTTATTGTTTAATACGATTCAAGTACTTGTAAACACTCTTATAATGAGTTAGAAAACTTGTCCATAAGGATAAATAATATAGTCGGCAAGAAATATTTTTAATATCAATACAAGAAAATTCATAAAGATAGAAGTGACATGAAATTTTAAGCTACATGTTATGAATGTAAGAAAGACGGACACATTAGACCAAATTTTCCAAATATGAATAGGAAAGATAGAAAATAAAGAAACTTAGAAAGGAATTATAAGGAATTTTATAAATCCAAAGGCAATAAAGTTCTGAAGGCTGCTGACACATGGAGTGCCATTGGAGGTGATTCTTTGGTGAGTTCATCTGATAATGATAGTTACATATAGAGGAACATAGGTCTTTTTTTAAAATGCACCTAAAGTTAATCAATGTTTCATAGTTAAGGTACGAACAACTGAAAATCTTAACAAGATATATTTAAGTGCTAATTATCCTGATGAGAAGGACTCAACATCTTCTGATGAAGAATCTTCCTCAATATAAGATAATTCTATTCATTATTATGGTGAAGTTTCATGTTTTTATAAATTGATTGAGAATGAAAATTGTAAATTTTTTAAAAAACATGATAATGTTAAGGAAAAACTTACTAAGGATGATTCGAGGATAATTTTTTTGACAAATGAAATATCAGGTCTTTTAAAAGATCTCGATGAGACAATTTTTGAGAAAGAGAATATTTCTAAAGATTTTTAAAAATTAGTTTATGAGAATTTTTTTTAGAAACTAGACTTACTTCTAAAACTAATAATAACAAGGATAAAGATTTAGTTGTAAAACTGAAATTTTAAATCTCTAGTTTGAGAAATTTTTTATCAAACATTACCACTGGTAAATAAAGTTTTGATAAAATGTATAAAAAAATCATTCCTCATGGTAATGGTTTTAGAATGGGTTATACATATAAAAAACCTATTTTTAATAAAAATTTCTTTATTCCTAAAAATGCTTCTTTTTACACCATGTGTCAAAGCGGTGGTCATTGGAAAAATAATTGTTCATTAAGAAATTTCAATCCCTTGGATTTCACAAAGCCAATTTTTTTTAAACAAATGTGGATTTCTAAATTTCTGTTCTCTAACATTACCGGACCCAATAAGGCTTGGGTGCTGAAATTCTAATGTTTTTGTTTTTAGGAAAACAAAGAAAGTACCAACAACAAGAATACGTGGTACATGGATAGTGGATGTTCTAGGTATATGACTTGTAACAAAGACTTCTTTCAGAAGATTATCATAATGAAAGGTGGGAATGTCACTTTTGGAGATAATGCTTAAGGAGAGATTATCAGAATAGGTAACATTCTTCTTCTTGGTAAAACACGTATTTCAAATGTTTTGTTTGTTAAAGGTCTTAAGAACAACCTTATAAGCATAAGTCAATTATGTGATTAAGGTTACCTTGTAAACTTTAGGAATGATAAATGTTTAGTAAATATTTACAAGGATGAATTTATTCTTTCTTCCAATCAGTGTTTATACACTTAACTTAGAAGACCTTAGGATCCAAGACTTACTTTGCCTTAGTGCAATGAAAGATCAATCTTGGTTATGGCATAAAAGATTAAGACACTGTAACCTTATAAACTTATCTAAGTTTTCTAAGAAAGGAATTGTTAAGGATCTATAGTAACTTAGGTTTGATTCTTCAAAATTCCATGACCCTTTTTAATAGGGTAAGAAACACAAGTCAAGTTTTAAATATATTAGTGAAGTCTCAACTTCTGATGCTTTATAATTAGTGAACATGGACTTATTTGGTCCTTCACAAACTGGGAGTATTGGTGGAAAATACTATGTATATGTCTTAGTTGATGATCACACTAGATACACATGAGTTTATTTTCTCACAAATAAATTTGAATCCTTTTGTTATTTTAAAAAGTTTGTAGCCAAATTTAAAAATGAGAAAAACCTTCCCATGATAAATATTCACAGTGACCATGTGGAGAATTTTTAAATTTTTATTTTGAAAGATTTTGTAGTAAGAAAGGTATAGAACACAACTTTTTAGCACCTAGAACCTCTCAGAAAAATGGTGTAGTTTAAAGAATAAATAGAATTCTTCAATAAATAACTAGAACTATATTGAGTGAATACTCAATTGCTAAACATTTTTGGGCTAAAGTAGTTATCACTGTCGTTTACACTATAAACCGAGTTTTAATTAAAAATTTTCTTAATAAAACTTCTTATGAGTTGTGGACAAGAAGAAAACAAAAAGTTTCTTACTTTGAAGTTTTTGGTTGCAAAGTATTCATACTGAATACGAAAGATAACTTACATAAATTTTCACCCAAATTTGATGAAGGAATATTTTTAGGTTATTCCACTACTTCTAAGGCTTATAGAGTTTTTAATAAAAATTATTATATTGTTGAGGAAACAATACATGTTAAGTTTGATGAAATTGGTCCCTTTGTTTTTAAACAACCCCAACCTACATCCTCCTCAGATGTTATTTCAAAAACTGATTTTCAAACTTTGTTAGAAAGTTATTTTCATAAGGATATAACTTAATAAAAAGTTTCTAAATTTATTCCTTAAGGAATATTTTCTACCTATTTTTGAAGAACATACTTTTCAAAACACAAAAAATCAGTTGTTTCTTAGGAATCATCCTAGTGATAGTATCATTGGTGATGCAAATCAACCATTTTTCTGAAGGAATGAAATTGAAAATCTAGCATTCTTATCCCAATTTGAACCTAAAAATCACAATGAGTATTTAGGTTATGAGGATTATATTATGGCTATGTAAGATGAACTCAATGAGTTTGAGAGGAACAAAGTCTAGATTCCAGTTGAATGAACTATAGAAAATTCAATAATTGGAGTAAAATGTTTTTTTTCCGAATAAGTGTGTTGAGAATGGAATAATTGTTATAAATAAATATAGACTTGTTTTTAATGATTATAATCAATAATAGATAATTGATTATGAAGAAACCTATGTACCAATAGAAAAACTTGAAGCTATTCGAATACTTCTAGCCTTCACAACATTTTTTAATTTCAATTTTTTTTCAAATGGATGTGAAGTGTGATTTTCTTAATGGATATGTTTAGGAAGAAGTTTATGTTTAATGACCTCCTGGTTTTGAAAATAAAAAATATCCTGAACATTTTTATAAACTTACCAAAGCTTTATATGGACCTAAACAAACCCCTAAATCTTGGTATGATAGGTTAATAAGATTTTTATTACAAAACTAATTTTTAAGGGAGATGTGGATCCAAAAATTTTTATAAAAGAAGTTAATAAAAATATTATGATTGTTTAAATTTATATTGATGATATTATATTGAGATTAAATCAATAATATTTAACAGATTCCTTTACAAATCTCATGAAATCTGAGTTTGAAATGAGTATGATGGGCGAGTTAACATATTTTTTTAGTTTTAAAATTTCACTAAAACCCAAAGGAACTTTTATATCTCAACATAAGTATATAAAAGATCTTCTTAATAAATTTGTATATGAAAATACTAAAAGTATTATTACTCCCATTGGTACCTCAAATATTTTAGATTTTGATGAGGTTGGGCAACCAGTTGATCAAAATATTTTTAGAGGTATGATACGAAGTCTACTTTACTTAACTTCTCTCCATCTAGATTTAATGTTTTCTATATGATTATGTGCAAGATATCAAGAAAATCTAAAGGAATTTCATTTAAAATCTATAAATTGAATTTTCCATTATCTTAAGGAAACTATGGATTTAAGTCTTTTCTATTCTTCTAGAAATGTTTTCGAATTAAAAAGTTTTTCAGATGCTGAATTTGGTGGTTGTAGAATGGATAAGAAAAGTAAATCTGAAAATTGTCATTTCTTAAGAGTTTCTTTAGTTTCTTGGTATTTTAAGAAGCAACACTCAGTAGCACTCTCCACTACTGAAGCCGAATATGTGGTAGCTGGAAGTTGTTGTGCTCAAGTATTGTGGATGCAACACACACTCACTAACTATGACATGAGTTATACTAAAATAAAAACACTTTGTGATAACAAAAGTGACATTGAATTAAGAAAAAACCCAACACATCACTCACATGCTAAGAACATAGATATAAGACACAATTTCCTTCGGGATCACACACTTAAAGGAGATATCATTTTACAATTCATCGAAACTCAAGATCAACTTTCTGATATTTTTACAAAACTTCTTCCTTCTGATAGATTTGAATATATTAAACAGAAGCTAGAAATGATCAATGTAAAGTAATCATTCTTATATAATTCTTGTTTACCCATATCCTTACATTAATATACTCTTTAATAGGGATAGTACACATGTTTTATGTTTTTCAAAACTTTTAGTTTTTTCTTAAAACTTTTAGTTTTCTTAAAATTTAAGTTTTCTTAATTTTTTTTATCATAATGAGTTTTCCAGAATCATGTTTCTTTATAAATTTTTTTGATTCAGAATTCTCAAAAGGTTTTTCGGACTCAGAAAATGTTATAAAATTTCCAGATTTGGACTTAGTTTTTCTAATACATTTTTTGGAATCATATATTTTTATAACTTTTTTGGATTAAAAAACTATTGTAAATTTTTTCTAATAAAAAATTTATAATTTCATAATCAAAACTATCATAATCTATTTAGTTTTCAGAAACTAAGAAGAACAGGCTATTCGTACTGATGGATTTCTTCACTCTAAAAGGTACTATTATATTCTTGTAAGTTGTTACACTATATCATTATGTTAGTTCTTTATTTTTTGTTTTTATAATTTTAGTTTTAGAAAAGTTTTGTTTTTATTTTCAAAATTTTAAAACTTTTCCCAATCAGATAAATGTTTTAATAAAATCCTTTATAGTTCAAAAACATTTTTAAAACTTTCTTCACATCAATATCAATCGCCATATCATATTTTTTTCATCTCAACCATTTGTTTTGTTTTGTAATTTTAACCATCATACGTGATGCCTATATAAAGAGGGACTCCCCATGTCCCACATTGGTTGATCCGAAATCCCCCCTTGAGTTTCTGACCCATTCAAATTGCTTAGTCCGAAAGATCATATTTTCATCCATTTCACCAGTTTCAAATTTGAATCCGATTGTGACCAAGGAGGATTTCTATATGTGGTATATTTTTATGGAGAGATTGATTGAAAGGGAATGATATGAGAAATATGATTCAACATATAAAAAGATTATATCTTTCCAAGGATAAGAACCCATTTGTGTTGAGAAACCAGATAAGGACTTTGATTTATTCTATCATGACATGGTTCGTGAATTTTATGCCTCTGTTAATTTTTTCAATGAAGATGGAAAAGATAAAACTTCTTATACAATGTATGGAAAGAGATATAAGTTGTCACATAAGAAAATTTCAGATTTGGTTGGAATACCTTCTGAAGGAGAAACGTATTGCCTATCACATAAGTTTCTAGACAATCTTGGTACATTTGATTGGAGAAAATTTAAGGATTATTTGTTCTCAGAATACAAAAAGACTAGAAATGTTTCCAATATCACACTGGATAATCAGGTTGCTTCCTTATGGATGCAAGGATTCCTCATTCCAAGGAAAGGGGACCGAGATACCCTAAAAGTTTCAGATGTTTTCATATTGGAATTTTTGGTAAATATGAGGAAGATAGATCTTGTCAAGATTTTCCTTCTTACATTTGACAACATTAAAAACAACACAATCAAATCAAATATTATCATGTTTCCTAATTTTATAATCAAGATGGATATTGAATGTATGAAGGTTTTTAAAGTTTCCAACAACTCATATCTAATGAGGGAAAATATTTCTTTTATAAATGATGATATGATGAATATGATAAGATTGATTTTTGATAAAAAATATAAAAGGTTTGTTGAAAAGGTTGATCCATCAAGGAAGTCAATAAAGACTAATAAGAAGAAGAAAAGGAAGGTTGATACCTCCCCACCAAAGGAACAAAATAAGAAAAAGAAAGTACCTGATGAAGTTTTTGATGATTGGATGACAAAGAAAGATAAAAAGAAACCATAGGATCTTGAGTTTGGAATCAACCCTACAGAAGCAAAGGCTTTAAAAATATGTTCTGCCAAAACTCTTGATAAATAATCCAAGAAGAAGAATCAAAATAAAAAGTTTACACAAGCCCAAATTTGTGAAAATTTGTCAAGAGGAGTTGAAAGAGCCTATGAGAAGGTTGTTCTTACAGAAAGTCATATTGATCAAGTGAATCTGTGAGCCATATTATCCTTTCAAGAAAATTATATAGTTCATGTCAATGTTCCTTCCATGGAAAAAAAGGCAAAGAAAAGGGTTTTAATGAGGAAATAGTTCAATAAAAATAATCAAAACCAAAAATTGCTGGAAAGGGAGATCTTAGAATTACTAGGTAGTTAGAAAAAGAACTCAAGGAAGATATTGATAAAGAATGAAATGAAGAATTTGATGGGAAATAAGGAGAAGGAAAAGATAAAGACAGAGAAGGAAAATATGAATAAGGAGTAGAATAAAAAGAAGTTTAAATATATATTAAAGAAGAAGTATAAGAGGAAGCATATGAGAATGATGAGAATGAGAATAAAGAGGAAGATGGTAATGAAAAAACTCAATCTGACATCAGATTCATCATCATCATCATGATCATTATCATATGATATACCTTCTAAAACCAAAAAGGAGAGTAATGTTGGAAGTTCTAAAGAAGAAGCACCCTCATTAGAATAAGAATCTTAGTCATCATCAAATGAAGATGAGGAAGATCATAATTCTAAAACAAAAGTTGATGAGAAAGTTGAATCTGATAAGGATATTGACAACCTTGAATTATCCAATGAAAAGGAATTTATAAAAAATACTATTTCTAAGAAAGATAAAAAATTTGTTTCAAAGTTTGATAAAAATAAAGACAATCAAGAAAATGTCGGAACCAGTAGGATAAAACCTCCCCAACCCATCCAAAATCAATCAGAATCAGCTGGAACAATTGCTCTAGAAGGAGTTGACTATATTGTTCATGTTTTGAGAAGACTTGAAGGAACTATTCCATATGTTCCAAGGCTTGAAGCAAGGGGATAGTTAATTCAAGAAAATATTGATAATAAATTGGAATCTCTAAAGCTTATAATAGAGAAGGTGATTCAGAATGAGGCAAAATTGAATGTTTTTCAAGAAAGTGATCAATCTCATAAAAAGTCATGCAATCAAATGGTTCAATGGTCTCATCAAGTTGATTCTTATATTCATATTAACAATGAACAATTTGATGTAATAAATGAGTGTTTGGTATAATCAAAAAATTCTTTCAATTAGTTATCTTCTCACATTGCTGAAAGAGTAAAGTTTGTGGAAGAGTTTAAAGATGTAAATTATGATCATACAAAGGAAGTAAATTCTTTAAAGAAGAAGATCTGAGACATGGAGCTTGATGTCACAATCCATCTTGGGTACCCTGGTAACCCGATGATCGATCCAATCATGACATATTCTGAAGGGTGTTCCTGATCCCCATGGGTCAGCGACTATCACCTGACATCATACAAAATGAAAGTGAGAATAATTTTTCCACTAAAAACATGGAAGTAAAAGATACAAGTCAGTAATGCATATAAGAGAAACTATCTTAGGAGAACTGTACTAGAAGTCAAACAGGCATAACGACCCAAAGTACTACAACCAAGTACTAGAAACTAGAAAAAGTTTCCCAAGTCCTAAAGGATGCAACTCACTAAGTCCATGGTCAACAGCTAAAACCACCCCTAGAGATGCTTTATCCCTACTCAAACCTAGAAGGAGATAATCTATAATCACCTGAAGACAAAATTAGGGTGTGAGACAAATCCCAGTAGGATTTCACCCAAAGATTCAATAACAAGATTCCAATATCAAATTAACCAAATAAATGCTTTTAATTTTAAAATAAACAAGTTTGGCATTTCATAAAAGCATATTTAAGAAAATCATGATTTATGTTTCAAAATATGGAAATACTTTAGCAACTCATGCTTCAAATTTCAAATGATGGAAAATAATTTTCAACAAAATCTATACATTTCAATTGATGGAATATTTATAAAAACAATGTCACTTTTCATAATGGCTTAAATAATTTTTTTTATATAAAATAGTTTTTATAAATTAGAATGCATGTAAAACAATTTATAATAATGACATATATTCATTTGAAATACAAAAAATCAAGAAACATGGTCATATGTCTAATTAGGTATGATAGTTCCAAGCTATAAGGACCCAACACTCTGAAATGAAAAATATGCACATACGCCACTTTGAGGCTAAGTCAAAGGGGACTCATCACCATCGCCTAAGGGATGTGATGTGATGATATGAAGTTTTAGAATGTTGTAAGTTGTAAAGTGCTACTCAAATTAACTCACTAACGACCTAATGCTTGCATGTGATCAAGTACAAAACAATGATGAGCAATTTATTTCAAGACTGCTTAAAACACAATTCATCCCATTCTCCATTTCAAATATTCCATTTTTTACTTTAAAAACCATAATAGGTTTTTAATAAAAAACATGTCTTTTCACCAAGATAAAACCCTAAGGTTTATATAAAAAACACTTAAATCCAACAATTTAATTTTAAAATAAATTCCATCAATTTCATCACAAACCCCCAATTCACTGGAATTGGGTTTTTTCACAATTTTCCATCAAAACCATTCCATAATTAAATTAAAAAATTTAATTGAAATAATTTCCATCAAACCCTCAATTTAAATTAAACAATTTAAATTCTAAAAATTTCCAAAAACACACCCCAATTCAATGGAATTGGGGGGTTTTTCAATTTCATTCCAAAAACCTATTTTTCTTAAAAATCCTAATTCAATGGAATTGAGTTTTTATCCAAAAAAACTATTGAAATTCATTTAATCAAAATCAAAAAAATTCATTTAATTCAAAATAGTTTAAATTAAATAAATCAATTTAGGGTTAATAAAAAACGAGCATTTTAATGGAACCACCTATTAGAATCAAAGGATCTCGCAACGCCAAACCCTAATTGGGATTTGTCCACGAAGAATGATGATCACACAAATGGGAATCAAATCTAGGTTTAAGAACCCAAAAAGAGGGTATTAGATCCATAAATCAATATGGGGATCCATGGAACCCAAGAGAGAAGAAGAGAGACTGCGGGAGAATGAGATCAAGATAAGGAAACTAACTGTGAGAAGATTGTAGGGTGTTCCTCTAGTTTCAGATCACTTCTGGGAGGGATCCAAGGGCCAAAAACTCATCTTGGTAGCTCCAAGGAAGGGAGAAATCAGGCTAGGTCGAAGGAGGTCCATTGGGGACCTAAAACAGGGGTTCCAGAATTTTTAAATTTTTTTTGGATCACTTAAAATCCCATCCACATAGTTTTCTAGGCAGAGGTGCACGGTTTAGACAAACCGTGCGCAAGCCGTGTGCCTGTGTTAAATGGGATACATGGTTCTCCTTAAGAGGTTGCATGGTTTGCAAACTGTGTGCATTCCGTGCAGAACCCACTGTCCAATTTCCAAAGTTTGTCCCGATAGGGCACACAGTTTGGGCAAACCATGCACCGACCATGCGCCAACCGTGCACTAACATAGAAACTTCTAAATCTTTAAAATTTCACTTGAATCAAACCCCAAAAAAACCCAACCAAAACATGAATTAAAATAGGGGTTTAGGAATACCTAAAAATATTAATAGGATGTTACAACCTCCCCACCATAAAAACTTTATATCCCCATAAAGCATATGAAGAAGCGTTCATGCCAAAAATATGAGGCCACTGCTCTCTCATCAATGCCCCCCTCTCCCAAGTCTCATGATTATTAGAACCATGCTTCTATAACACTCAAACCAAAGGTATCTTCCTCCCATGAAGTACCTTGGTTTTAGAATCAACTATCCTGACTGTCCATTCAGTCATGGATAAATTAGGTTCAACTTCAAGATCACGCCAACTCAAAACATGAGATGGATCTAATAGATACTTTTGGATCTGAGATACATGAAACACATTATGTATCAATGCTATATATAGTGAAAGTTATAAATGGTAATAAACTTTCCCCACCTTCTCAACAACCTCAAAAGGTCCCACAAAACGAGGAGTGAGTTTTTCTTTCCTCCCAAGCTGTCGATGACCCAACCAAGGTGAAACTTTCAAGAACACCTGGTCACCAACTAAGAATTCCAAAGGTCTATAACAATGATAAACATAATACTTATATCATCTTTGTGCCATCAAAATCCTCTGATGAATCAACTGAATCTTTACTATTGTCTCTTAGACCAAGACCAGTCCAACTAAGGAACTTTCACCAATATCTGACCAAAACAATAGAGATCTATAAGGGTGGACATATAAGGCCTCAAACAGAGCCATCCCGATCATGGAATGATAATTATTGTTATAAGAAAACTCAACTATCCCTAAATGATCATCCCAATCCCCTCTAAAGTTGAGAAAAAAAAGTGTGAAGAGTATCCTCAAGAATCTGTATAACTATTTTTGTCTATCCATCCAACTATGGATGGTATTCCATGCTCAAATTGACGTGAGATCCCAGTGCTTTTTGAAGGCCTCTACAAAAAATGAGAAGTGAACCAATGATCCCTATCAGAGACTATAGTAGAAGGAAATCCATGCAAATGAGCAATCTCTTTCACATAGAGATTTCCCAAGTCCTCAACTTTGGCTATATCACGAATGGGTATAAAGTGTGTCGAGTTAGTCATCTTATCAATCAAAACCCATATCGCATTCTTATTTTGGTATGAGGAAACCCAACCAAAAAGTCCATAGAGATCTCATGCCACTTCCAAGTATGGTATGGAAGTGGCTAAATCAAACCCAAAGGTTTCTAGTGCTCAACCTTAGCCTGTTGGAATGTATAACAATGAGCGACAAACTCAGAAATTCCCCTTCTCATACTTGGACACCATAACTACTGCCACATGTCATAGAACATATTCACAGTTCCTGGGTACATCGTCTACTGGGAAATATAACAATCCCCCATCACAACTTTCCTTACTGAATATGGTACCAAAAAACAGTTCTAATAGCATATAATGCCCTATTTGGAGAACAACCAATCACCAACGGTCTCCCCACCATCAAGAGAGTCTCTAATGATATGGAATTCATCATCAAGCTGCTGTTCCTAAAGAATCAATTCAAGAAGAGCGGATGTCAACTGGACACTGGACAAGGAAACTTCAGACCCTGATTCCTAGACTCCAATATGCAACTGTGCAAATAGAGTCATCAAGTTCCACTCTTCTGATGATTCTTTCACTTCCTGGGTTGGAAGTTTCCTGCTCAAAGAATTTGCAACGACATTCCCTTTCCCAGGGGTATAGGCGATGTCAAAGTCTAAATATTGAAGGTACTCCACCCAATGCCTCTAGAGGAGATTCAAATCTTTTTGAGAGAAGATATAACTTAATCTATTTTAGTATGAAAACACAACAAACCTTTCTCCATAAAGGTAATGCCGCCAACTCTTAAGCGCGTGCATCACAACTGCAAGTTCAAGGTCATGGGTCGGATAATTCTTCTCATATAGCCTAAGATAACGAGATCCATAAGAAATGACATGATCACCATGAATAAAAACACAACCAAAGCCTGAACCTGATCTATCCCAGAAGACCACATAGCCCAGCCCAGCCTCTGGAAGAGTCAACACCAGTGCAGTAGTCAAATGATTATTCATCTCAACAAAATAATTTTTACATTTTGCATCACAAGAAAACTTTACCCCCTTCCAAGTTAGAGTGGTCATCTAAGAAGCCAACTTTAAGAATTCCTTTAAGAACCAAAGATAATACCCAACTAGACCCAAGAAGCACTAAATCTCGAAAACATTTTGTGGTTGTTCCCAAGTCATAACAGCTTTCACCTTCTCAGGATCAACTGATATTTCGTATTCTAACACCACGTTACCCAAGAAATTAACTTCCCAAATCTAGAAATCAAATTTCTAAATCTTGACATAAATTCAGTGATTTATCATCAAACTCATAACTATTCTCAGATGCTGCACATAATCCTCCTCAGACTTAGAGTAAATAAGGATGTCATCCACAAAGACTACCACAATGGCATTTAGATACTCTTGGAAAATCCTATTCATTAAAGCCATGAAAACTTTAGGAGAATTGGTTAGACCAAAGGGCATGAAAAAGGTACTCATAATGACCATACATACTCTGAAAAGAGGTTTTCTGAATGTTAGATTCTTTTATCCTCAACTGATGGTAACTAGATCGAAAGTTGATCTTTGAGTACCACTTTTCCCCTTTCAACTGATTAAACAGACCATCAATCCATGTCAAAGGATACTTGTTCTTTATTGTAACTTTATTGAGCTTTCAATAATCAACACATAGGCGAAGTGAACCATCAAATTTCTTAGCGAAGAGAACAGAAACTACCCAAGGTGACACAATCAGGCATATAAATCATTTCTCAATCCAACTGGGACTTCATCTCTTTCATTTTAGTTGTTCCATATGGTAAGAAGGGATAGAAACTGGTTGAGTACCATGCATTAAGTCAATAGAAAAATCAACCTCCCTTACCAAGGGAAAACTAGATAAGTCAGAGGGAAACACATCGGAAAAATCAATGAAAATTGGAGGGAGATCACAGCTCAAATATTCATGCACCATATCAAAGGCAAACACATATATCAATTTCCCTAACTCTAGATAAGAAGGTTTAGATCTTCTCGACCTTGGGTCCCACTCTCCTTGAAAGATATGGCACATACCATTGGGTGTAGTGAAGGATACCTGTCAAAGATAACAATCAATCTGGGATTTATTGGAAATGAGACAATCCATCCCAAAAATAACATCAAGAGATTTCATGTCAAGAACTAGAAAACTCCAAGAAAGCTCAACATCTATCAAAGAGAAAACACAAGTGGGACGACAAAGGCCCTACTCTCTCTTTGTACCAAGGGGTGTAGTAATATCCATTTCAAAAGATAAAAGCTCCATAGGAAGATTTATAATATTAACAATACTAGTTGAAATAAATGAATGAGATGCACCAATATCAAATAGAGCAGTCACTATTGACGAATCTATAGTAATGGACCTCTTATGGTTGCTGGATCCATATCCAATTCCTCTAGAGACTCTTCTACTATGCGAAGAAGCTTCATTCTAGATGCCTATGGCTGGAACCCCTTTTCATGTGAAGCATATGATTGCGACACAATTTTAGAATGTGCGGATGATCCCATGCCACTACATGGAGTGAAATAAACATAAAAGAATCATTGAAGGTGACCTGAGCATATGTAGGAGCCACAGTTCTTGGGTGACTCAGTGCAAACCCTCTTTGAATGTCTGGACTTTCCAAACTAGTAACAGACCAAAGGACCTATGCCTGCCACTGTAGGAGGTCTAGAAAAAACCTACCATTGAGAACCATCATGAGAGTCACCATGCTTCCTATTAGGTCCAAGTTGTGTTTTGGTTTTATTTATTATAAATAGACTAGTATGTTGATTATGTTGAAGAAATAAAGTATATTTAGAATATGATGGATGGTAATATGGATTGAAGAAAGTTTTCAATCAGATCTAGAACATATGGATGAGTCAATACGATCCACCAGATTAGGATGTTGATAAAAATTCAAAAGCTGGTGTAAATTAGATTCACCATTGTAATGAGGAAGAATTTTGTTGGTGATTGGTTTTTCTATCAAACAGGAATAAGGAAATAACTTCACTTTGTAAAATATGGTGATCATACTCAAAAATCATATTCAAGAATTCATCATATTTAAATTTTTTGACTCATAGTACTTAAGAAAGTCCATCGTATTCAGAAGTTGTTTGATGGAAGAAAAGCATCATCAGATCCACCTTGGGTTCGATCAAGGAAAATCCGATCTTAATGAGGTTCTGGTCATAATGAGGTTCTAACCGTAATCAAATTCATCATGGATCTGATATAAATGTGATGATTCTTTACTGATCTTGGAGTTCTCATAAATTGTAAGTATTTTGTAAAACTTGTGATGCAAGCTTGATAAAATAAAGGGGTAGAAAAGGTGTTGGGAATCATATTCAGTCTATTTGTATTCAGGAAAATTGTATTTAGGATGATAAGGAAATAATGATGTTGATAGGGAAGTCACAATACTTTCCTTGGTAAATTAGACGATGCTAAATCCAATCTTCAATATATTCAACATCATGAAGTCATGATACTTTCTGAAGGATTGAAGAATATGAAAGTTAGTGAAGCCTAATATTTCTAGTCTCAAGATCATCATAATGAGTTTACTAGATACAAATTTGTTTAAAGGCTGTGGTGGTTGATCGTGATGACGATACTGGTTTTCAGTCAGACCAAAATCTAAAAGACTTAAATCTTTATAGAAAGAAGTTGATGAGTTTTTAAGTAGTGAAATACAATTGGAATTGTATTCAGAAGATAAAGAAGAAATATTATTTTTTTTCAAGTGATTTTATCAGTTGGGTCAAGAGCCATCATATTAGAGTTGACACCAGATCATTGGTTTGAAGAAAAGAAAAAGTAGAAGTAGTTGAAGAAGTTTGAAAGAATACGTCATCTTCATCGTAATGAAGAAATTAGAATGGTAGTCTGTTTCAATAATTGTAATGGGAAGTCATATATTTTTCTTATTACATTTGATGATAATGAAGAAATTGGAATGGGAGTCAGTTCTGAGAATTGTAATGAGAAGTCATATGTTTTTATTCTTACATTTGATGTAAAAAACGTAATGAAAAAAGTTTTATTGAACATATGCTTCCATTTTAATGAGGAAATCATAATGGGAAGATAGTCTTTCATTTGATGCAGAGAAACATAATGATGAAATCGTATCAGGAAATCAGAATAGAGAAACAAAATTGGA
Source organism: Viscum album (assembly GCA_963277665.1). NCBI lineage: Eukaryota > Viridiplantae > Streptophyta > Magnoliopsida > Santalales > Viscaceae > Viscum > Viscum album. The sequence continues at coordinate 1,278,417,975 of OY728146.1, read as the reverse complement.
CTAAGGTTTGATAAGAAGATTAAATATATCTATTTCTTCATACATGTAATTGGTATGGAGAATCATAATGAAGAAATCATATTAGGAAAATCGAAGTCAGATTGATGTTTTTGAAGAAAATATGAAGCAAAGATGAAGTTGTTAGAAGTTTTGAGAAGGTTCAAGAAGAGTTGAGTAGCATTGAAGAAGTCAAGATGTACCCAAAATTAAAAATAAATGTATGGTTTGGGAAAATTCTGTTGAGTGAGAAACTTTTCAAGAACCCCACCCAAACCACTTTTGTGTCTCCTATAAAAGGGTGAGTACTTTGTACTTTTATATGACTGAAGTACTGTTCATCAATAAAGAGAGATAATCTCCAAATTTTTAGGGAGAAGAAGTTTCTGAATTGAGCTTTGTTGAATAAGTTTTTTTGGATAGAAGAAGAAAGGAGAAGAGATAAGATCTTATTCAGTTAGGAATCATATTCAGCTAGGAATCATATTTAGATGATCATTGTATTTATCTATTAATCATATTCATCTAGGAATCATATTTATCTAGGAATCATACTGGGATTTTTTGACTCAGAATATAAGTGGTTTAGAATTGTCTCAATCGTATTCTGAGAGAGTTATATTATTGTATTGAGAAAATCGGACTTGGGAATCAGACTGGGAAATTGGACTGATTTTTATTACAAAGTCCAGAAAAGTTCTTACCAACTTCTGGGTAAGAAAGTGAAGAATTGTTTTAAAGGATCATATTTTTGAAAGTTTTTCAAGAAGCACCGTAACATTTTTTCTTACGAAAACTTTATATTATATAATTTTTGCTAGAACAAGCACACACACTATTAATTTTTTTACATAGTTCTACATGAGTGCAAGGGTATATCCTACTTATTGTATTCCACACAAAGGATTGTTTTCTATTTGTGTGGTATTGGATAATTTCCAAACCATACCAAGGACATATCTATTCTTGTTGAATAGTAAAACTTGTAAATTCTTGTGTTCTTATGGATGTGTGTTTGAATTATTTTGATTAGGGAAAATAATATTTAACAAGAGGTGAAGGTGGTTTCATAAGAAAGGAAACATAAAGAAAAAGATATCACTAATTCACCCCTCCCCCTCTTAGTGATACAATTATCCTAACTGGTAAACTACAATTGGCATTAGAGGGAAGGTTCCCTTCATTTATTCTTTTCTAAAATTTTGAAAAATAAGTTGTGATGGATAATCTGAGTTGCATGAATAGTAAGGGGATTCTAATATTAAATTATAGGAATTATCATATCTGGAAAGGAAGAATGATGCTATATCTTATGTCACTTGGGTATGATGTTTCAAAAGTTATTATAGATAGTTTTCTTCATCGTATTGAGAATTATCCTCTCACAAATTCTAATAAAGAAAACCTTGAGAATGATGGAAGAGCTAAGAATGCATTACTCTTACCACTTTCTAAAAGCGAGTTTCTGAGAGTAAACGGATTTTCCATTGCTAAAGGTATTTGAGATAATCTGAACAACATTTATGAGGGAAATAAAAAAGTGAAAAAGGAAAAGTTACAAATATGGAGATTGAAGTATGGACATCTAAATATGGGTGATTATGAATCCGTTGGTGACTTCTTTACTAGGGTGAATGACATTTTTAGCACTATTATAGGTCTTAGTGAAAATTTAGACGATTCTACTATTGTTGAAAAGATATTGAGAATTATTTCCAACAATTTTGATGCCAAAGTTTATTCATTAAAAGATAGAGATCCTGATACATTATCTATGGTTGATTTGCATAGTACTCTCATCACATATGAGATGAGAATGGAAAAGGTTATTAAGGAAAAAACAAAAGCCGATAGAGAAATTTATTTTAAAGATACTAAGAAAGAAAAGGTTAATAATGTTCCTGTAGAAGATGATATTGCAGACTCTGACTCTGAAGATTAGGTATGTAAAAATCTTGATGAAATTTTATCCTTATTTTCTAAAAATGTGAAAAGAGGTAAAAGAGGGTATACAAGGAAACTTCCCTTAAAATGTTTTGGTTGTGGATCCATTGGGAACTTTGTTTCCAATTGTCCCCAAAGAGGTGACGAAAAAAAGTGATGAAGAAAAAAGAAGGCCAAGAAGATCTTGGAAGAAAAATGGTTGTAAGGAAAAATCCTATTCCAATAGGAAAGATACGAAGTTCTCAAAATCCAAAAAGAGAAGATTTTTATCTAAGGATGATGATAGTGAATAAGTTTCAAATGATTCTTAAGAGAATATGTTTATTACAATAACTACTGAGGAAAGTCTTGATAATAGTGAAATAGTTATTCTAAAAAAGAAGACAGTGAAGATAAATCCCAAAAATCTACTCAAAATGATGATGAAAATAATTTTGTTGCAAAAATTGACAATGAAGAATATGAAAGTAATGACTCTGAAGAAGAAGAAACTCAATTATAATATCATATTAAAGAAGAATTGAAAGAATGTATAAGGAAGATCAGGAGATGCGGAAAAGAGATCAGAGAGCTGAAATGTGAAAACTATTCAAAAAAAAAACCAAGAATATATTCCTGATGAGAAAGACAAGCTGATGGAAGAGATTGATGATTTGAAAAAATATCTCGAGGAAGAAAATAATCGTAATGAATATCTAGAAGTGAAGTTGAAGGAAAAAGAAAGAGTTGGAAATTTTCCAACAAAAAGTTTCTAAAGATGAATAGAAATGTACAAGTTTCAAAAACTCTATCTCTGAAGTTGGTGAAAGTTATCATAAGGATAAACCTGATAAGGATCAACAAAATTTACCTTCAAAGGTTGAGAAGAAACCTGAAATTGTTTCTGAAAAAATAAATATGGGAAGGTTATGTGTGTGGCTAAGATTAACAAAGTGCAGAATTGAGAAGTTTCTAAAAATCCTGAGTTCAAAAATGATTCTAAACATTCTGAATACGAAAATTTTTCTATTAATTATATTTATAATAAGGCTGAAAATAAAACCAAGCTGAATAAGAAGGTTCTGATTGAAAATAGAAAAGTTGGTGATCAAGAAAGTTCTATTAAGAAGGTTTCTAAGAAACATATTCACAACTCCTATCATTATGAAAATTAAAGAATAAAATATCCTTTCTATGGATACTGCTAGAATTGTGGTGGATTTGGGCATATAGATAACATGTGTTGGTTCAAACAACAATATTACAACTATTAAACAATATATAGAAGGAAAAGTTTGAGGGGGAGTCAATCCCCTAAAGGGAAGAAGTCCGAGAAAGATGTTCGAAAGAAACTTGAGAAGGTTCATGTGAAAATTGAAAATAGGTTCCAACCTCTGGATTTTTTTTTGTGAAAGATTCAAGAAACCTGGAAATCTTGCTAAAGGATGTATTGTTTTGTTGCTGGCTCAACAAATTTTTCTGAACAATTCTTAGAATCCGGATGTTTTGAAAGTTAAGAAAAATAGATCTGCTAAGTCCAAAAATAAAGAGTGCTTAGTTATCTATCCAGAACACGTTTAATTGGATAGAAAGTTATAGGAAGCACAAAAATAAGTGAAATAAGAGGGGAAGAAACAAAATTCTAAAGATATAAAAAAAGTTGACAAAAAGGTATCAACAGATTGTAGATATGATCAAGAAGGGAATGATATCAAAATTTATTTAACTATCTTTCCAGAACAAAAGATAGACATGTAAAAAATGTTACAAACTAATTGCAACAAAGATATTACTAAAGATGAAGAAAATTTGACATCCTCATCAGAAGATTCTACAGATAAGAATAAAGTTGTTACAAAACCTAAGAAGGATGAACAGAAGGAAGAAATCACATCCAACGCAAAATCTAAGAAAAATAAGAAAATATCAAGACTGAGAGAGGACTCTCAATCCAATTATTTCTTCTAAGAAACAACTGAGGTCCTCCTTATTCCCAAAATCTTTGTATACTTATACTAACTTGCATAGAATTGAAGGAGTGGAAATAAGAAAGCTTGTGGCATGAGTCTCATACTTTTCTTGTAAAAAAAATAACGAGGTTACAAAATATAAGTTTATGAAAGTTGTGTTTATACACCTGAAATTTATGATATGTTTGTCGAGATGGGTGTAAGTTACTTTATCTTAAACAAATTCTATTAAGGATTTATCCAATCATGAGAATGTTGAAAGAAACATGAAAAGGGTATTATATGAAAGTTGTACAATGGAAAACATTGACAGCCTTGATTACTCACTCTTGTTTTCTACACTGGGTTTGCCCAAGTATAATTTGAGTTGTTTAGTTAAAGGTTTTTTGTTAATAAAATCATGTGATACCTATATTGAAGAAAATGTTCAAGATTCAGAAAAGAAAATTTCCAACCCATGGAAATGAGATCTTTTATCAATAAGGGAGGAACTTTTCATGATGACCCCTTTGAATTTTAATGTCAATAAGGGAGAGATATAAGAGAAAGGGGGAGAGAAAAGAAATATGGGGAGCAAAAAATGAATGGAGAGAATAAAAAATGATAAAATAAAACAATAATACTTATTGTTTTGAAGTGGTTAAAGTGGTTAAAGTGGGCATTGAAAACAAACAAAAATGGGGTGATTAGTAGGACAAGTTGTATTTTAGTTGTATTTTTTGTCAATAAATCATTATGTTGATTATATTGAAGAAATAAAGTATATTGAGAATATGATGGATGGAAATATGGATTGAAGAAAGTTTTCAATCAGATTCAAAACATTTGGATGATTCAATAAGATCCATCAGATTGGGATGTTGATAAAAAGCTAGAAGCTGGTGGAAATCAGATTCACCATCATAATCAGGAAGAAGTTTGTTGGTGATCAGTTTTTCTTTCAAAGAGGAATAAGGAAATTAGTTCACTTTGTAAAATATGGTGATCAAACTCAAAAATCATATTCAATAATTCATCATATTTAGGAATTCTAACTCATTGTACTTAAGAAATTCCATCATTTTCAAAATTTTTCTACTAGAAGAAAAGGATCATCAAATCCACCTTGGGTTCGATGAAGGAAAATATGATCATAATGAGGTTCTGGTCATAATGAGATTTTGATTGTAATTAGATTCATCATGGATCCATTATAAATGTGAGGAATCTTTACTGATCTTGGAGTTCTCATAAATCATAAGTATTCTTTAAAAATTATGATGCAAGATTGATAAAAGAAAGGGAGAGAAAAGGTGTTGGAAATTGTATTCAGTCTGTTTGTATTCAGGAAAATTATATTCAGACTAAGAAGGAAAGAAAGATATTGATAGGGAAGTCTTAATACTTTCCTTGGTAAGTTATATGATACTAAATATGATCTTCAACATATTCAAAGTCATGAAGTAAGTTATGATACTTGCTGAAATATTAAAGAAGATGAAAGCTGGTGAAGCTGAAGATTTCTGGTCTCAAGATCATTGTAACGAGTTTACTGGATACAGATTTATTTAAAGATTGAAGAAGTTGATCATAATGAAGGTACTAGTTTTCACTCAGACCAAAAGCCAAAAGACTTAAATATTCAAATAAAGAAGTTGATGAGTTTTTAAAGCAGTAAAAGATCATTGGTATCATATTCTTAAGAGAAAGAATAACTCTAATTTGTTTTCAAGTGATTTTATCCGTTGGGTTAAGAACCTTCATATTAGAGTTGATAACAGATCATCAGTCTGAAGAAAAGAAGAAGTAGAAGTAGTTTAAGAAGTTTGAAAGAATCTATAATCTTCATCTTAATGAAGAAATCAGAAAGGTAGTCAGTTATGAGAATCATAATGATAAGTCATAAGTTTTTCTTCTTACATTTGATGGTAATGAAGAAATAGGAATGGGAGTCGGTTATGAGAATTGTAATGTGAATTCATACATTTTTATTCTTACATTTGATGTAGAGCAACATAATGAAAAAAGTGTCATTGAACATACAATTCCATCATAATGAGGAAATCAAAATGGGCAGATAGTCTTTTATTTGGTGCAGAGCAATGTAATGAAGAAATTGTATTGGGCAATCGGAATAGAGAAACAAAATCAGATTGAGGTTTTCTAAGAAGATTAAAGCTGTTTATTTTTTCATATATGCAATTGGTACGAAGCATCGTAATGAATAAATTGTATTGGGAAAATTGAAATCAAAATAATGTTTGTGAAGAAAATATAAAGTAAAGCTGAAGTTGTTAGAAGTTTTGAGAAGGTTCGAGAAGAGTTGAGAAGCATTAACTAAGTCAAGATGCACCTGAAATTCAAAAGAAATGTATGGTTTGGGAAAATTCGATTGAGTGAGAAACTTTTCAATAACCCTGACCAAACCAATTTTGGTTCACCTATAAAATGGAGAGTACTTTGTACTTTCATCTAACTAAAGTACTATTCATCCCTTAAGAGAGAGAAGCTATGAATTTTTTAGGGAGAATATGTTTTCAAATTGAGATTTGTTGAAGAAGGTTTTCTGAACAGAAGAATAAAGGAGAAGAGACTTGATCATATTCATATGGGAATCATATTCATTTGAGAATCGTATTCAGCTGATCATCATATTCATCTATGAATCATATTCAGCTAGGAATCGTATTCAGCTGGGAATCATACTAGGATTTCCAGACTCAGAATAGAAGCGGTTCAGAATTGTCTCAATTGTATTTTGACAGAGTTATATTATTATATTGAGCAAATCAGACTTGGGAATCATATTGGGAAATCAGACCAAGTTTTATTACAAATTCCAGAAAAGTTATTACCAGTTTCTGGGTAAGAAAGTGAGGAATTATTTTAAAAGATCATATCTGTGAAAGTTGTTCAAGAAGCATCGTAACATGTTTTGTTACAAAAACATTTTATTATATCATTTTTTATAGAAGAAGAACACACACTATTGGATTGTTTACATAGTGATACATGAGTGTAAAGGTATATCCTACTCGTTTTATTCCACACAAAGGATTGTTTTCTAGTGGATTGTGTGGTATTAGATCATTTCCAAACCATACCAAGGATGTAGCTATTCTTGTTGAATAGTGAACCTTGTAAATTCTTGTGTTCCTTTGGATGTGTGTTTGAATTGTTTTCACTAGGGAAAGTAATCTTTAATAGGAGGCGAAAGTTACTTAATAAGAAAGGAAACATAAAAGAAAAATATATCATTGATTTACCCCCTTCCCCTCTTAGTGATACAATTATCCTGACTGGGAAATTACACTTCCTATTTCCTTTAGAGGAATGCACAGTGTCACTGGGAGTGAAAAAAAATCCTGATAACCTTGACTTTCTAGCCAGGTCCATCTCGACCATCAGTGCTCTATCCAGTACATACATATAAGAAGGTAGCTTCAATAAGAAAACCTGAGAACAAATATTCTAAAAAATTCCCAACTCAAATTGGTGATACTTAATCCTCTCATTCGATAATATCTCAGGTACGAAGTGCACAAGCTTAGAAAAATAGTTTTTATATTCTATCACAGTCATGTCAGCCTGCTCAAGTTTGAAAAACTCAGCGGGATTGGATAGCAACATATAATCTGGATAGAACTGGTCGGTGAAAAGAATATTTAAGTATTTCTACTCCAATCCCTCATGTTTCATTGCTGTTATCATTGTGTCCCACCATATCCTGCTCGGTCCTTCCAACATGAAGGTAGAACACTTCAATTTAATTTCTTTGGGTGTGTCCAAGAACCCAAAACAATACTCCATTCTTCTCAAAAACTCCTCAGAATCTTGTGGATTATTTGAGCCTTTGAAAGGATCTAGATTTTAGCAAAGGAAACCTTGAGAAAAAATCTTGAGAATGTCCCTTTTAGGTTCCACAGTTGGAGCCTGAACGGGAATTGGAGGTGGCGCCTGTCCCAAAGCTCGGACAATGCACACAATCACCTCTACTAGAATCAGGTCCATAAGAGGATTCACTCACTGAGGTTTAGAAACACCTTCTTACTAGATCCAATTCGCACGTCTTCTCAGAGGCATGTTGCTACACAACATCAGTAAACAACAAAGAAGGCATTATAAAATCAATCAAATAGATCAACACGGGAAAATTAATCCCAATAGATAGAACAACATGATTTGGATTTAAATATATCCAAAATCAAAAATAGGGAAAATAATAGAACCAATCCTTAAGATGTATTTCCCTAACCACCCCTGTAAACTTAAGGTTCATCACGGTGAGAGCTGTCTAGACACTCAATCAAAACTACCTCCTAAGTCCCGATAAGATTTCACAAATGCATACTAACTTCAAGATAAAATTTCAACCTGGAGCTCTGATACCACTTTTATGAAACTACCTCATAATTTCATCCATAAATATCACTGGTACTATAGTCCATCCTCTTAAAAGGATAATGTGCTCCCCACCTTCATAAAATCCACCAGGAGAATCTCTAATGTATATCTGAGTATGCATGGTCCCACAGTCGGTGTATCCCTATTGGGACTCCCTAATGAATTGTAAAAGTGGTGGGGGTAACAAACATCAAATATTTATATAAATCACCATCCCTGTCTACTAAGGAAATACAATGAGTTTAAATACTTTGAAGCCTTATACAATAAATGAGAACAAGATCTCCCACTGAGAGAATCTTCTACCATGCCCCCATTCCTAGGAGTGCAAAATATCTCAAATTAATAGTCTTAGAGGAACTATATCCATCACTTATGTCTGATGTTAAGATATTTTTGAGAGAAGATATACTTTAGACTCTTATGTTCAGAGTTGATGAAAAATTTCTCACCCATAAGGTTGTGTCACCACATATTCAGTGTGAAGACTACCACTTACAATTCAAGATCATGTGTCAGAAAGTTATGATCATGAGGGATTAACTACCTAGAACCATAGTAAATCAATATCTGTCTCTACATTATAACACAACCAAGACTGGTCCTTGAAGCATCACAAAACACTATGTACTTGACACCCTCCTTTGGAAACCTCAAGATGGGTGTGCTCATCAACCTATACCTCAACTCTTTAAAATCCTACTGGAACCTTTACATCCACACAAAAGGATACCCCTTCTAGGTAAAAGCAATTAAAGGTGACAATGTCTTGGAGGGATTGAAAAAATATATTCTATAGTAGCCTGCCAACTAGAGGAATCTCTGAACCTTCATAATGCTCTTGGATGGATCCTAAGATAACACTACCTCAGCCTTTTCTGGGTCCAATAATACTCCCTATACTGAGATGAAATGTCCCAAAAAGTGGAAAAACTGAATCTAGAACTGACCCTTAGAGAGCTTCCTATAAATACGATGTTCTCAATGTATGTCTAGGACCATTCTCAAGTGCCTCAGGTGATCCTCATTATATTTTGAGTACACTAGGATATTGTTGATGAAGACTACCCAAAACAAGTATAATAAAGATTAAAATATCTAGTTTATGAGTCCCATGAACACTTTTTGTGTGTTTTTCACACTTAAGGGAATTACCAATTACTCATAGTGACCATAGAGACATCTGAATGATGTCTTCGATATATCCTCATCCCATACTCGTAGCTGGTGATAACCTGATATGAGGTCAATATTTGAGAACCATCACACCCCTCTAAATTTATCAAAGAGTTCATTTATACTTGGTAGTGGATAATTATTCTTCATTTTCACTTGGTTCAGGTGTCAATAATCTAAACAAAACCTTAATATCCCATCCACCTTTTTGGCAAAAACACAGGGGCTTCCTAGGGGGATACACTAGGTTTAATAAAACCTTCCCCTGTGAGTTCTCCAACTACACCCTCAACTTGAAAATCTCTAGAGGATCCATATGATATACTGGCATATATATTAGGGCATCCCTGGGTATAAATCAATGCATTATTCTATCTCTCGATGAGGAGGTAAACCTTTAGAATCTACTACTCCAAGAGTCATTAAATCCAACTAGTGAGTAATCGGATGCACCCTCCTACGTATGAGTATATCATTCTCTTATTGGATATACTTCTCACCTATTAAGGAAAACATCATCCCATCAATATTGAAACACCACATACTTCATATAAAATAGTCAATCTATTCATGAACTGTGTATATCCAGTTCATGCCTAAGATAACATCACAAGGCCTCATCACTGTCACAAAGATATTCCAAGAAAAAATCTTTCCTCCTAGAATTATATCACATTTTCAAGTGTGTGATGATAGAGTCATATCTGGTAGGAGTCTCTAAGCATAAGGGTTGATTCAATCTCCTTGAGCCTAGCATAGACCACCTTGGGGTGATAGTGGAAAAAAGTCAAACCATATGACACCTATAGTTTTTTTTCCATTACTACTTTACCTCATCATTCAACCTATGAACCTCTATACCCCTTCCATTTCCTCTACCTAGGTGGCCCATACACCATCTCTCAGTCAGCTATACAGTGGGTCAGAAAATCCCATTTGATATGTCCTGAAATTTAAAGAGTAGCACCACCTATCCCTAGGCTGACTAGAACTATCCTGAGAGCCCTGAACCATAGAACCTATGTCCTGAGATCACCTCTTGAAACATATCGTATGTTTGGATCCCTGTGCCAGTAGTTCAGTACCTACTGTCGAAGCCTCAGCCCCGATGTGACCACCACTGGCACCCATTACCAGTGTCTTCTTGGCCAAAAATCTCTCTATCACCAAGGAATTCATAGAGGTATCACACTAGAACATATGTATCTGTGTAGACCTATCTTGAAGGTATGTTCTCAAAAGAACAGATCTTGAACCATATCCATAGAATATTGTGAGAGGTTGGTAAACATCAACAAATACTTATCCATAGTCGTGCTACCATTCTATAGCTGTAAAATATCATGTATGTGCATTGCTCCATAGTAGATAGAGAGTACTTCTCCCTAAAGAGGTATTAAAACTCTATCCACAAAATAGTCACTAAATCATATTACAAAACCAAAAGGTTCCACCAATTCCCTATATAACCATGAAGAAGGCTCACCACTAGGACCACCATCTGGTTTTCGGGTGTCCTGATGAGGTGAAATACATGTGTAACCACCTCAAGCCAGTATATAGTTTCTTGTGGGTCTGGCTCACCCCTAAACCTGATGGGTCACTAAAGTTGAAACTCATGAAGCATGCTCAACCTTTACACCTCACCAGTTAGTAATATTGGTACCATCTACTACTAAACATGTGTATGTTTGGATGAAAAACCACCCAGAGGCACTACCTCCTTAAAAGGTCCCTGTATCAAAGACTTATCACCCAAGGGATCATCCTCACAATCCTACTGCTGAATCCCAGTTTGAAATTATCATTGAGGTATCCTAAAATAGATAAAATGTACCATGGACAATGAGTATATAAGGGGATATTACATAAGAAGGAAATGAAAAAAACCCATTCTTATATGATTTATGTACCAATGTTTTCTATACAACCAATTTCTATCTATATTGAGTAGAAATGAAGGTTGTCAGAGTCCCGATATATGGATACATCGACTGCCACACCAACACTATAGATCCTATCTTGAAAGATGAACTTTAGAAACTAAACACCATTTCCATAAAACCCAAACCAATATCATAACTAGACAAATTCTAAACTCCGTTCCTAAGATAGAATTTCCTCTGATACCACTTTGTCATGACCTAATCCACTAAGACTCATAGGGATGATGATAAACTAAGTGTGACTACCCCAATCCCACCTCCAATAGGCCAAGGGTTGGAAACTAGTTCTGAGTAGGCATAAAACTCACATGGGAGGCCTTAGACTAAGGTACCTATATTCACACACATATATCCAAGCCTATAAAATAATGAAATGAAAAATAAAACTAATAACAAATGCATTAATACATATAAATCCCACAATAAGAGTATGATGAATAATATTAGAAAGCATAAAGGGCCAAATACAAGCCCACCAAAAACTATAAATAAGTCTAACCTTCTAGAAATAGGGGACAACAATTAAATGTGACTCTTGGTACGAAAAATGGTCTGTCGAGGCCAATATAAGATCTATCCATTCTTGGTCCACCAAGAACCCCATTGAATGGTTGTTATTCTACATAATACACAACATGTGAAGATAGATCCCATGCATAGGTGAGTATAAAAATACTTAGTAGGATACCCCAAAATCACTAAGCATAAAGCATCATGATAATAGTCAGCTCATCACAGGGATATGTCAATCAAAATATGATACATATAATAAAGAATATAGATATAATCATGGTATCCACTAAGTCTCAAGGTAAGTTTACAACCACATTTACAAGAAAAGATTATTCTTGGGAGTCCACAACAAAACTCGCTTGGGAGAACCCACTCTGTAAGTTAGATAGCATTGATGGAATCCATCCGAGATGTCATGTTCATTGGGTCTTTCCATAAGGATGTACATAATGGAATTTAGAAGAGATTGATACATAGATGGAAATAAAACCCAAGTAAAAGGGGTATATTAACAACCTAATATGAATTAACCTAGTATGTAGGGGATCGATGCCAGAGTAAAGTTCATCACACTGATTATGAGAACCCCACTCAGGACAAAAGGTGATAGAGGATTCCACCCAGGGCCATGGGGGATTCTAACAACTCTATTTGTAAATAATTACCTTATAGGGGATCACAATCCTATGAACAAGACATAATACCATACTATACCTTTATAGAATGGATTTAGGGATTTCACCCTAAATAAACTTTTCTATGCTAATGGGAACAAGGGATATAATCTATCTTTGAATAAGTATACAATGTGTAAATAGGGTACAAAGTGTGCACCACTAATCCCAAACCTTGTCATGTCCATTTATATGTACCTATACTTATCCTCTTGTACATTGGCCATGCCTGTGTATCTAGGACATGTCGTGTAACTAGATGTATCTGAGTATAAGGTCGTTCTCGTGTACTCTGCCCATACCCATGTACCTGATCATTTCTATGACCATGTATTCTATAAGATACAAGATGACATTCTAGGGAGGGTTAACATGTTCCATGACATTTGTCACATGGTGTGTGATACTCTTCTTCTCTATGGAAACCCTATCACCATAGATAGGGCCCCACATAGTGTGTATATTCAAATTTCACACCAATTAGTAAGGAAATTTCTAGAACTCTCAGGTTCCTCATGCATAGCCATACCACCACCGCTCAACCAAAACCCACACAAAGAAATCCGATCCAGTACCAATCCATCATCATTTCCTTCACATCTCGATCCATCATCAATAATAAATCTAGATCTGTGGTATCAATCTATTGCACTAAATAATGGGTGCACAATGATTGATTAATAGGTATTTTGCCGAACCACTGGTCAAATGAAAAAATCGGTGATGAATGAATGAAGAACAAGGAAAGAAATGAAAAAACCACAAACATGAGGAACCAAACTCCTGAAATGTTTGTGTTGGCCTTGATTTTTCTATTAGAATGATGAATAAATAGATATAATTATTAAACAATAAAAATTCCCAAATCCTAGGTAAAACAAACCCATACCAGTAGCATGATTATCCTGTGAATCAATCCGTTGGTTGATTGATTTAAATTCATCACGGGATAAATAAAATGGTGATGAATCCAAGTAAAACAAAAATCCTACCCTGATTTTTGATCAATCATTTATGAAGAACAATCCTGCATCGTATTCATTGTCAAGATCCTCAAACTCTGTTGGCGTAGATGATCCCTATGGTATTGATTAGATACCCTGATCCATTTTCATCCACTAATGTATCTCCAATAGATCTAATTAGATATACAAGGTTATGCAACTAAACCTGATATTTAACTATAATGGGGTATTTATAGAGGATTAATTAGGCCATTGTATCATTAGAGTAAAATAAATAAATAAATTAGTTTATTTATTATTTGTACCCACGATAACTTTTTAACTTACGAAACTGGAAAAGATTATGTCATGCCTTAGGATAAAACTCGCATTCTGGAATCAATAAAGAACTCATATTCTCGATCTAGGAATCTGTCTAATATTTATTCTATATTAAAAAAAACAACCTGCACATGATATTAATATATTAAATATTTTACAAATATCAATTCTGGGCTCACCAGGCCACATAATCTCACGCCGTCTCAGGACCTGACTCCAGAAATATTACTAGATATATTTCAAATCTTTCCATGGTAGAAAAAAATATGAGATGTTACATTGAAAATACCATGAAAATTTCTCTTCAAATACAAAAAAAAAATCAAGGACTCATGAGTTAATGTTTTCATCTATTCAAAAGGATACCTCATACTCTTGGAGTAGTGGCTATGCCATAGCCCTATCTATGAAGTGTGGTTTAAGGAAACTTTTTGACTAAATAATTCAAGTGATTAGGTATTCCAAATATAGTAGTAGAGATCTACTAGAATTTGAATAAAATATTTTGAGACATTAAGATTAATAAATAAAAAATGTCTAAACAATTGGAAATCAAAATAAAGGTAGTAATCTGCTAAATTTTTCTTTTATTGAAAAATAGAATTTAGAACCAAAATATAATCGTGATCAATATAGGAAAAAAATGTCTGAATGGACACTAATATCCAAGATTTGTATAGACACTTGTGCATAGTACCATGATATGAAATACAATTATATGCATTAGAGTCATCACTATATGATGAGACACCTTAGGAAGAAAGTGAGTGTGAAAATTATGTTTGCACAAGACACATGGATGATGAATTTAATGTATACATCATAATGATACCACAAATTTATAGTGAGCTGCAAAAGCAACATGAGGACATGGATGTTTACATCATGTAGTCTCAAATCCAAGAAGTTTTAGAGGATAATATAAATTAATAAAGAAATTAGATTATCATTACAATTAATGCATGTAAATTGAAATATAGGATCCAAAAAAATCCTCATATACTTAAGATTATAGGGTACATTTAACAATTTATAGATTTGAGATTAAAGTTAAATAAAAATCTTTCAATACATACCATTTTCTTGTCTTTATCACCTAGTTACACCAATTTCATTGAGAACTATAAAATGAAAAATATAAATAATACACTTCAATATATTTTGTATAAGGTTTACCAAGAAGTTAAGAAATTATATAAAGATAAACATTTAGTTCTTATGGTGAAAAAGAAGAAAGGAAAGCTGAAAAGGAAAATGGAAAGTACAATGAAAAAGGCACCTTCACAATGTCCTTATAAGAAACCAAAGATAGATAGGGAGAGCATCGAACATGAGGGTATTTTCTTCATATATGGAAAAAAGGGAGTTGGAATATAAACTATAATGAATTAAAGATAAATAAAGCATAGGATTCCATTTCAGGTATATTCATCATTGCATATAATATTTATATTTTATTTCTTGGGTATTAGATATAATTTGAGACTCACACACTTATATCCAAATACAACAATAAAATAAGTTTAAAAATATTATAAGAGTGAAGTAAATATTCAATTTTTTGATAAATAATGAATCCTACATTAACTATATAAGATCATAACTTCACATCACCAAGTGGAATTATTATTATATTAAAAAATTATTATTATATATTTTGAACTACAATTTTTTTCCCAGTGTTGAGTTTAGACGAAATGAGATTTTATTTCAAGTTTGAAATAACATTTCTATGGTATAAAATTATTAATTAATAGTTTAATTATACTTGAAAAAAAAATATCCAATATTGGAAATTATTGATGAATATATAATGTAAGAATCAAATAATACCTAGTTGTGGAATGATAAAACTTGATCTAGTATAACCATAAGTTAAATGTCAAAGATATTCCAAGTAGGGTTTTCATACTCTTCTAAGTTAAAACTCTCAAGACACTTGACATGATTTCTTATAAAATCTTGTGAAAATGAAACCTTAAAAATTAAAGGTGATAAAGACAAAAACATTTTATAATTAGTTCAACAATATATATTTGAAATATATTAAGTATATTCTAGATAAAAATTTATGTAATTCATGATATTCCTTTAAAAGGTTTAAATAATGTAATGAGAAGTTCATAATGATATTGGTAAGAAGATAAAATATACTTCAAGCAGGAGAGATTAAGAATATATTAACCAAGCATTCATTGATCATTAAAATGTAGAGTAGAGTTATTATTAAATTTGCATTTACTTATACCCACTAGATACATTATTTTAATAAGAGTATGATTGATAAGGAGTATTATAAGTCTTACAAGTCCTTAATTATTAATTTTGATACATTCTATGAAAATAGTAGTGTTAACACTTAACCACTTTCCAACTAAAATGAAAAATATATTTTAATATGAGTTATAATATAAAGGAAATCCATTTTATCACAAATCCATGTGTTTTGATGTGAAGTGTTTGTTAAGGATAAGTCATGAAACAAACTTTCATTAAGAAAAGTGAAAAATGCATCTTAGTTAATTACCATAAGGGTTTTTAAGGATATTAAATAAATACCTAAGATAAAAAAATTTATAGTCAAGTGAAATACTATATTTATATAAGAGGGAACACATATGTCTTTGAGATAGTGTGAGTATGATAGACTTGGATAAAGTCAAGACTCAAGATGCACAAGAAGTTTTCATAATAACAAGTTCTATATGAGCATGTGGAAAAGTAATATTCTAGAGACACATACTACATAGGAAAGATAAAATCAAAGATAAGTGTTTTTATAATAATTATTTAGTTGGTATATTATTAATTGAGAATAAAAAATCATTATCCTATAAGAAAGATGTAAGTGGAAAATAAGATAAAAATGGAAGATGGTTAAAAAATTCAAAAATGGATTCTATATACCAAAATCAAGTCTTTATTTTGATAATATCTCCAGTCGATGTAAAAACCATTAGGTCTAAATGAGTATTAAAGAGAATTCCATACATAGATTGTTAATTTATCACCTATAAAATAAGATTGGTTGCTAAAGACTTAAGATCAGTTAAAGTATTGATTATGTCAAAATATTTTCACCAATAGAGATGTTGAAATCTATTTTAATTAAAATTTCATAATAAAGTTACCATGATTATTATATTTTTAAGTTGAATGTCAAGATTAGAACCTTAAAAAAAATATCTTTTAGATATAACCATAAGGGTTTGTGACATTAAAAGTTTCCAGTATAATGTGAATGATTTAAGGATAAATTTATGTATCAATGCCGACATTAAATCATGTGATGATAATTTTTCCATGTGTCTAGAAGATGTTAGTGGGAGATTCATAGTTTTCCAAGTAATAGTTAACAATAACATATGTAAAATAAATTTTAGTCATATAGTTAGTTAAGACTAATGTTAAAAATATATCTCTAAAAATTAACTTAATATAGAAACCCATGTTCTTGGGAACATTGATTTATTAAGATTGATTAGGTTTATTGAACAAATTAAAAGTATATATAATGTAAAGTTATTAAAAATACCATATGGAACAATTAAAAAGGGAATTTTTACCCATGTCACATGAAATAAATCTATCCAAGAAGATATGTATAATACTTAGAAGAAAATTAAGATGATTAGTAGAACTCCATAAAATTTAGAGATGGATCTATCAAATATTCCATGAAATATACTAGATTTAATATTTTTAATGCATACATTATAGCAGTAAAATATCAAATAAATCTAGGATAATTTCATATGGAATAAGTTAAAACTATACAATATTACTTATAGAAGTTCAAGGTATATGTACCTAATACTTGGAGATAAAAGAACAATATTTATCTGAATGGGACCCAAAACTAGTATTCCTACAGATTAATTTGTTATTTTATCATGGTTAAGATAAGGTAATGAGTAAGATAAGTTCAATCAATTTCAGTGGTATTTATATCTATAAATACCAAGTATATTTTTCCTTATGATGTAACAAATGAAGCAAATGAAATACATAATATTTTGTTCTTGTTTTTAGAATTTTATCAAATATAAATGTATTGTCACACTGTACATTATGATAATATTACAATGATGGTACTTTTAAAGATGTTAAGGTTATGACAGAGGATAAATGTTGTATACTTAGGGATATCATCTCTTGAGGAACAATACTAAAGGAGGTGAAATCGTAGATAGTATAGTAACTATTGAAGAAAATGTGATTGGCTGAATGAAAAAAATCCATAACTTAGAAAAATAATGGTTTTATCATGTGGCATATTATATGTTGATATTAGTAATTTGTATCTAGTTCAAGTAGGAGTGTTGTAAAAGTGGGTTCTCTAGACCCAACTTGAATAATAATTTTTGATTTTAGTATCATTTATATAAAGAGTTATACATGATTCCTTCTTATCATAATTGTGCTAATACTTTTCTGTACACTATTTACATGGTAATGTCCTTGGATTACATACCATATAAAAATGTTATAATAATTAAGAATTATAATGAGAAACTCAGGATATTATGAAAATAATCTTTAACATATGTCCTATGGTCTAGATACATCATATTAACAGGACATATATGATGTCTGACTATCAGGTGTTAGGGGATCAAAAACATTGAGACTTTTTCTCATGAAGTTTTCACTGGATGATCATGAGTAGAGGAGATCACAAGGATTGACCCACTAATAGGAACACTACATGGTTCAAGTATTATTGAATTTTCATAACTAATAGCATTTGCATTGTTCTCTCAACTTTAGATCATTATCAATGTGTATCATTTGATCACATACTTTGACACATGGAAAAAACCATGAAAATTTATTTTTGTGGTGAGGTCACTTGTGTTAGGTGTGTCATTGGTGGTATAACATTGATTGAATGATCATATTAGGATTTGTGTCTTCCAAAATGAAGAATATATCTTTGACTACTTGAGTAATATGGAAGTGAATAAATCCATGTCCATAATAGATGAAAGAAAATCCATCCAATACAATAAAAAAGATAAATAAAGCATTAAAGGATAATGAAACAATATATGTATCATTATTTTTAAGATATCAAGAGATAAAGGGATTGTATTACATAATACATATTCATAGGAGGGTTTCATAGCTATAACTTATCCTTATATTTTAGGGGTTATGGTGTGTTTCTAGACACATCTCTTGGTCTATGAGTATGACTTAATGATATAAAGATAAGGATTTAGAGAGTCGCACACAATGTTTATCCACAAGTTTCACTAATTTAGATGAATTAGAGTTTAGGAAATAATGGCCCCCAGATGCAGGGGTCGGTGAACATTCAAGTCTGTTGGGATCATATGTAGGGTGATAAAAATTGAGGGGGGGGGGAATTAGTGTTTATGATTTTTTTAAAAACCCAATCACTCTCATTATAATTTAACAAAAATCTCTCAGAACTCACAATGGTTCATGAAATAAAATAAATACAACATTTTTGTTAATGAGGTTTACCTCCTGAAAGGATGACTAAATCCCTAGCATGTTATGGGTTTTATATCCCCACACAAGTATTCTCTTATTATCAAGAAGTTTACACATGCAAGGGAATGAACTTGAACCTATTAAAAAGGTTTGATTAAACTAGTTACAATTCAACACCAACAAAAAAATTATTTCTTTTGAATAATGATCTCTAATGTAAGCATGAGCCTCCACTTGAGATAAAAAGATAAAGATCATTTTCCTATTCTTCTTTTTGGAACATCGGTATTCTTTTGCTATTCTCACCAGAATGCTCAAAATGAATTTCTCCCAGTTTTAGTAATTAATAAATTCTATTTATTCTTCTCTCTTATCAACTTTTATATTCCTAGTCACATGAGCATATTTATATATTTTAATATAGAAACTCTTCCTTGAAATGAATCAAATTATTTACTTAATAATTATCATTCAAATAATGGTAAACATTTACATTCTAACTTTTAATAAACATGAGATATTATTCTCTATGTGGTATTTAAAAAAACATAACACACTTCCACAAAATCCCAATTTACTAATTATTTCTATGCTAACATGCATGTTGGCATGAACTAATCCTCGTGGTGAAACTCCACACTTCGCAACATGACACCTCACCCCATGACACAAATGGTACCTAAATCATAGAACCAACTACATCTGATACTCTATTCAATCTCATATTCATAGAATTTTATCCTCCCTCTATTATAATCTTCTTAGTATTTAGCTATAATCACAGATTTATTTAAAGAAACTTGATATTTAAGTAATGAAGATCAACAAATAATCAACTAGTTAAATCTTCCAGAACTCCCTTAATCCTCTAGATTTTTTTTATTTCTGAAATTATTTATCATAAGAGTAAAAATAACTCTTATTATATTTCTCTATATGTCTTTTTCTTTACCAATTTTTACTTCAAATGATATTTAGTAAGAGTAAAATAAATCTTATAGAATTTTAGATGACTCTTATAAAAATTATTGATAACTCTTACAAAGTCTCAATGACTCTTTTGGTTTTTTGAATCATCCTTATATAATTTCAAAATGAATTTTATAGAATGCTATTAACACTTAAAAAATGTCAAATGAATCTCATAGAGGCTGATTAAATATTATAGAATTGTCATTCCTTCACTAATTCATCATTTTCCAAATTAAATGAATCTTATAAATAATTTTAATGACTCTTATGGGATATTAACACATTTTAAAAATAATAAACTCTAGATTTGTAAAGAATCTTATGAAAAAGTACTTATACAGTTTTCTTCATAATCCAATAACTCAAAATTAATACATATCTTTCTGAAAACCATTTGAAAAAAATTCTAGTAATCTCATCAACATTTATTTACAAAAAATACAACATCATACTCAAGTGGGTTTAATAATCTCCCCATTTGAATTTTTTGTCAATACCATAACCATACATTTCAGTTTACTTGTCCCATTATATATGAAAATTGAACACCCATATTCTCTGAAAAACACTTGAAATGTGAATTTCTTTTCTACCCTTTATTGAAAATAAAGACAAAGAGAATAATTTAAGGAGATTATATCAACTCATTCAAAGCAATGAGTCATGAACTTAACTCTAAGTCTACTGGATTTATCTTTATTTAGAATAAAAGAGTAATTGGAACAAAAATAAAATATATCCAAAAGAAATTCAACAATATATACCAGCTCAATTAAGTCAGTCAAGAGGTGATAAACTGATATTTGTAATCACTTTTCTATAGTAACTCAACTAACACATTAAAATAGTTCATAAACAAGTAGTCCGAGAACCCCCTGTAGATAACTTATCCACCTTTTGAAAATATTTTAAAAATAATAAAAGATAGAAGGAAACTCAAGAAATAATCATACCTCAGTGTTGGGAAGTGTAATGTACTCCTATTTGTATCCTCATCTTCTCAAAGGACTCAGTTGTAAGTGTTTTAGTAAGGATATCAGTAATATGTTCCTTGGATGGAAAAAAATTATAACTTTAGGATTACTTTATCCACATTTTCCTTTTAAAAAAAATAATATTTAATATCAATGTGTTTAGATATGGAATGCTGTAATGAATTATTGGATATATTTATATAATTTTAATTATTACAACAAATAACTAATGGAAATTTAGTAATGACATTTATATATTTAAGTTGCGTCTTTATACAGATTATTTTTGTAGCTTCATGTAATAAAATCACATACTTTGATTCAATGGGGATCAATGTGATTGATGTTTGTTTTTTTGAATGTCGTTCCACACATCCACCACCAATAAAAAATTATCCACTTGATGTGGAATTTCTATCATCAACACCACCTACTCAGTTTACATCTGTAAAGACTTTTAAATTTAGATCACCTTATTTTTATATAACATGTCATAAATGAAAATATTTTATAAATATATTAAAATACTCTTGGTTACTAGGATATGTGATTGTTTTGTATTAGATTGATACCCAGCATAAAGAGTCACATTATACACTATGTCTTTCCTTGATGTAGTTAAATATAAAAGACTTCCAATTAATCTTATTAATTATATTTCATTCATATTTTTTCCTTTATAATATTTTCCCAGTTTTGTGCCTACTTGAATTTATATCAACACCCCTCTACTCCCCTCCGTGCCAAATTTTTTCAATAAATCTCTAATATATTTTTATTTTTAACTGAATATACAAATAACAATTTGGATTATCTATAAACCCATAAAGAATTTATTTTTACCAAGTAATAACATCTCAAAATAATTTTTCATCTTATTAGAAAACTTTTCACATAACTTCTCTTCACTAATAACTAAAATAATATAATTAAAATATACTATCACAAAGAGTAACGTGGTTTTGGTATTATTAATATATAAATTTCTATCTACTTACCATTTTTTGAATTCCATGCTCCTCAAATATTCATCCATATTGAAGTACTAATCTCTGGGATCTTGTTTCAATCCATAATGGGCCTTCTTTAGTTTACACACCTTTATACCATATGAATCTAAAAAAAACCCTCAAGTTATTCCTTGTAAACTTCTTTATCCATCTCACTATTTAGAAAAACGATTTCACATCCATCTAGAAAACTTTGAATAATTTATGATAGGAAAAAATAAGAAAGATTTTAATTAATTCATGTTTTGAAATTAGAGAAAAGGTTTCATCAAAGTTGATTTCCTTAATATGTGAGGACCACTTGCATACTTTTTTTGCTTTGTTTCTAGCAACTTCCATTTTCCCATCTATACTATCCGTGAAAACTATTTTATCACTAATAAAAATTTTCTCCCTGGGCCTTGGAATAAGTTACCTTGTATCATTATTTTCTATCTTATTATTCTATTCATTCATATATTTAATCCACTACTTATGTTCAAAATATTAATTAACAATTTGAGGTTCAATACTTGAAAGAAAACTAGTGTGACTAGTTTCCATGATTCTTCTCCAAGTTTTCACTCCTTGAATTTGGTCTCCAATAATGTTTCAACATCAACATGTTTCCTTAGTCTAGAATTTACTCTTATAGATTTATAATATTCATCATCATCAATAGAGTAATAAGAATCTTCATATTTATTATGAATCTATATTTTCTATATAGTTTCTTCAATAGGTCTAGAACTGAAAATATATTCCTTATAATCTATAATTATTGAGTTTTTGTTATTTTATTAATTTTCAAGAATTATCACATAATAAATGTCTAAAATACTCTCAAACCTATTTTTTTAGAATTTGTATGAGATTATATTTATCATATAACCAAGTAATGTTCCTTTTTTTATCTTTCTCATCAAAATTACTATCATTCTTGAATTTTATATTAATCAAACCTGAGCTCCCGAATACCCTAATTTTTTTACATTTGAATTATTCTTAAACCAAATTCCATAGGGAGTCATGTTTGAGTTTTTCCTCAAAAGACATCTGTTATGAATAATTCCAGTAATATTAATTGCTTATATCTAGAAATATCTTAATGTTTCATGATATACCAGAATTTTTATAAAGATATCCACTAGAATTATGTACTTCCTCTCAACTAACCCATTTCAATAAAGAGTATATGGAGAACTAAACTCATTATTAATTCCATATTTATTAAGATATTAAAATAACTATTTTTTACACACTCAACACCATTATTAGACTTCAACATCTTTAAGTACATGCCTGTTTGTTTCTATGTAATAATTCTAAAACACTTGAATCTATCCAAGAATTAATATTTATGATACATGAACAAGATGTATTCCATTATTGTGAAATAATATATTAAAGTGATAAATTAAATTTATTTATATATTTAATTCTTTATCATAGGTCCATAAACATCTGAGTGGACTGAATATAAAGATTTTTTTAGTTTTAATGTCACCTCCTTTATGAATTTTTTATCATTTTTCCTTCCTAAAATGTTTTAAAAATATTGATAATGTCTTATTTTATAACTAAAATATTAATCATAACCTATTCTCTAATTAAATTCCTCATATTATTTTAGACAAGATGGACAATCCCTCTATGTTATAAACTATTTTCATCTTGTATGATCAAGTAGAAGTCTATCCTGGCTTCTCCAAGTTGAAACAAATTATCTAGAGTTCTCAACCATTTTTTTACAACTACCCCATATTTCGATCTCTTGACTATTTTTTTATTAATATAACTTTATTTAAAACCTCAAAAATCTATGATACACTCAATATATTATTATTCAATCCATTAAGAAATAAGACATCATTAGTACTAATATGGTTTTTCTCCATACCGACTATTAAATATCTTTTGATCTTTAGTGATTTATCATTTCCAAAAGTTATAGCTCATCCTTCATATATTTTAATATTTTTCAGATTTTTGAAATTAATTTTCATTTGGGATAAACACCCACTATCCATGATCTATGGATTCATATATTTACATTCTTTAAATGAAACTTCAACTTTATTTTCCTATTTTTAGTTCTGCATTTGATTATGAACATTTTCAAATTTTTGGAAAATAGTCAACTAAGCTAGAATAAATGCAACACATTCATATGAGGTGTGTCCTTCTGGATCACACCTCCCACACACCTCTTGAAAACTCCCCAAACCCTTCTTCACTTCAAATTTATTCTTTGATGTAGTAGATTTTGACAAGTTCTCATTTTTTGTTACTATTTACCCCTTGATCCTTAATACCTTCTCACTTCTATTAGATAATTTTTATACCAAAATTTGTAATCTATGTGAAAAAATACACCAAAAAACCAAAAATAATCCTAAAACATCCTCTTTTGATAAAATCATGCTACTGAAAGGGATGCTATCTAGCTCCATTCTTAATACTCAATTGAGTTGACCCCACCAATACCATTTTTGGGGTTCTTTATTAAACCTTTTATTTTGATATTGATTCATTTCCTAAATTTTATCTTTCTAGATATGAATAGATTTTTCATTTTTATAACTTTTATTTAATCTAGATGGTTTTTAACACTAGATTCTTCTTTAATCATGTCATCCTTTGGAGGAGGGGTTTCATTATACTTTTTATCCTCATGTTTGAATTTTAAAACACCAGAGATAATTGGTGCTTTCCTATTGTAAAACTTATCATTTCTAGATACCAACTTATTAAAATAAATTATATATTTCTCTTTGCATTCATACATTTCAAAAATCTTCATTTTTAACCATTTAACTTCTTTATCTCCAAGAATAATTATGGAAGTAATATCATCAATAATTTTATGTTTCTCTAGGTTCTCAATCTTCAAATTTTCAATTTCATTAATTAGGTATCCATGCTGTATTTTATTGTGTTTTTCTAAGATTTTATTAAGATATAAAATTTATTCTTTAATTATTCCAATTTATTTTAAGCAAATTTTAACATCCATTCCCATGGTATGTTTCTTGACCATTTATTTTTCTTCTAAAATATACTCAGTATTGATTTGTGAGCATCTTCTAATGAGTTAACTTCTTCCTATTATTGTACCCTAGGAACCCTTTGATAAGATTCTCTAGGTGATTCCTCATTATTAAAACCGTCTTTATTGTCTACTAAAACTTCTTCAATTGAAATAATACTCCTTATGAATAATTTATGTGAAATTTTCTTCTTTCCACTTGATTAATTTTTTTTTCAAATAATATCTCTTATTGGTGACTATGTTGATTTCTTATTTATCTTCAGATTAACTCCTAATTTTTGAGGGAAAATTGGTAGATAAGTAGAAAACTTTTCCACAATTAAATAATTAAAAATGAAACTTACCTTTATACTTACCTTTCCTATTATAGAAGTTTCTTTAAATTAGATATAGAGATTCTATAAAAATTTCCAAACTTTCATCTTCATTAGAGAAACCTTGATCAACTTTGATCTTAAATATTTTTAAGTATTTGAAAGTAATTTTTTTCTCCTTCTTGAAATTTTCTTATAAGGATAATAATTATCCTCATTTTAAAATTGATAAAAGTGTTATGATGTTCATCAATGGTAATATAATCAAAATATCTATCTTCAAGAGCTAAGATCTTGGTATAAAAATTTTCAGGTAGAATCCTTATAAGTTTCTTGATAATAGTAGAGTCTTAAATATACTCACCATATCCTTTGATATTTATTAAAATCAAATTGACTATGGTAAAAAATTTATCAACTATTTTATATTTTGGAATTCTAATATCTTCAAACTATTATATACTAATTTTTAATTTTCCTTCACATTTTTGTTTTCTTTATAAATACTATGATTTTTTTCCAAATAGAATTTCTTTGTTCCACACCCTATAGATTTTGTAAGTTACATTTATAATAAAGAGTAAAATAAATCATTTCTTTCCTTTACATCACTCTCAATATTTTTTTATCCATAAGAGACCATACTTAACTCTCACCTAGAACTGTAAAACCTTATTTTATAAAATATAAAATATCAATCCCCATATAGTGGAGGTTGTGTATCATTCTATATTTATAAATATGAAATCCATTTATATTAAATTTTGGAATGACTTTTCTATTGACAGAGTTTTAAGGATCTATAATAAACTCGAGAGAGGCAATAAAGAGTGAACCTTGGCTCTGATTCAAATTGTTGGGATCACACTTAGGGTTATAAAAACAGGGTGGGGGAGGTGAACCAATGTTTATAAATTTTTCCAAACCCAATTTCTCTTGATATTAATCAACATAATTATCCTAGCATTCACAATAGAGTAAGAGATAAAATAAATACAACACATTAATTAAAGAGGTTCACCACTTGAAAGGATTCCTGCTTCCCCAATGTGTTGTAGTTTTTATCACACACACACATATATCTTATCTTATTATCAAGAGGCCACCAAATTCATGGGAATGAACTTGAAACTATTAAATTTTTTTGGTTCTAACTAGTTAAAATTCAACATCGATGAAAAAAATGAATTATTTTAAAGAATTATCATAGACATAAGCATGAACCTCCACACAGACTAGATAGATGAAAATATTCTTCCTCATCTTATTTTCATCACAATAGTCTTATTTTGTTTTTATCATAAGAATACTCAAAATTCTTTTCTCCTAGTTATAGTAATTAATAATCATGATTTATTATTCTCTCTTGTCTAATTTTATATTCCTAGTCACATGAGTATATTTCAATATTTGAATAAAAAACTATTCCTTGAAACATAACTGAATATTTCCTTCATAATTCTCGTTCAAATACCAATCAAAACCATTAAAAATTATAAGAAATATAGGATATTATTCTCCATTAAGTATTCATAAAAAAACGATACACATATCCAAAAAATTAACATTAATCAATTCTATCCTTGTTATCATGAATGTTCATATGAATTAATCCTCATGATGCATCTATACAATTCATAGTGTGATACCTCACCCCATGACACAACTTGTTCCAAAATAACCAAACCATCCACATATGATATTCCCTTAAATATTATCTTCATGACCCATTCTTTTCCTTATATTCTCACCTTATTAGTTTTTGGATAGAATCATGGATTTATTTAAAGAAACATTATATTTAAGCAATTATTAATAAATCATCATCTAGTTAAATCTCATGGAACTCCCTTCATCCTACAGACTTTGACTTATTTCAGAAATCATTTATCAACACTTATAGTATTACTATATACTTCCCTACCATAACTTTTTTTTCACTTTGAATGATATTTTTTAAGAGTAAAATGACTCCTATGGAATTCCATATAACACTTATGAAAATGATGGATGACTCTTATAGAGTCTAAATAACTCTTATAAAGTATCAATGACTATTATGGTGTTCTAAATCATCCTTAAGGAATTTCAAAATGACTTAAATAATACTGTTTACTCTTTAAAAATGTAAAAAGACTCATACAAATTCTAAATGAATCTTAAAAAATCACTATGCCTTTGAAATTTTTTCATTCCTAAGATAATATTACTTTTATAAATAATATGAATGACTCTTATAGAATTTTCATTACTTTTACAAATAATACACTGAAAATATAGAAGTACTCTTATAAAAATAGTACCCAACCAATTTTATTCATAATATAACAAATTAGAATCAATATATGTCTATCTTAAAACCTTTTAAAAATAATTACAATAGACTCATCAACATGTATTTACCACAAATAAAATATTATACTCCAGTGGGTTCAACAGATTGAATGATCGAAAGTAAATTAACTCAATTATTTTCATATAGTTTAGAATAATGAGAATTGGATTTATTTCTAAAGATATTCACATTATATTTAATTATAAAAAGTGAATCTAAGAAATAATATTATTTTTGAAATGAACATCACATGTTTAAGGTTCATTAAATAATTACAGGAGGAATGATCTGAGTTAATGGATTTCATTTCATTATATGACATATGAGAGTAACACAAGTGTGTGAAGAATTTTTTATGTCAGTTACAATATGTTAAATAAGTTGTTAATGGTGTTATAGGTTATTTTTTGGGTCAATCCTTTTTAAAGGGATACAATTTTATTTTTAATGAGTTTAACCTAGGTATAAAAGAAAATTTAAGACCAAAAAATGAAGTGTTTATCCTCTTGATATAATTTATCTCCTCTCTTATCCTTAATCAAGTTCTAGAGAGGGAAAATCCCTAGAATAATAAGATTGAATCAATCCTATATTATCATATTGAATTAATTTTTTTTATTTGATAATTTTTTCTTTATAAGTAACTTAGAACACTCATGAAATCAAATCATATTCCAATATTAATGAAACTAGAGCTTTGGGTGAACATTTGGATGATCTAGAGGAATAGTAACTTAGATCCTAAGAGTTTTGATGACCCGACATCAAATGGAGCATGTCGGGATTATACAGTATACATAGGTACCATTTATGTTTCATTTTAATTTTTTTCTTCATGATTAAATTTGTTTTATGGGATTTGTGGGATATATGAGGGGATGGTATATTGAATCACATGTTACGATCGATATCCAGTTATAAAATTTTAAAATATCAACCATGAATGATTCCGTTATCACCCAAGATCCTTCAAAAATGAAATCATCACCATAAAACAAAAATTTTAGATCAATAATAGAAATTTAGAAGTCTAATTGAAGACACTTATTAGATAAATATAGAAACTTAATAATAGTTTTTAATAAATAAGGAAAATTATATGTGTTAGAGAAACCCCTTTTTCAACAACTGAAAAGTGAAGTTTTTTAATAAATGGATCTAGATGCTTATGATAAGTATATAAGTATTCACTTAAGGTTTAAAAGGATTTTTTTAAAAATACAATATGACCAAATTAACTTCTTTCTCCACTCATATAATCAATATGATTGGGTATTTAATGGATTTAGGAGACTAGATATTTCATTTAAGACTTGTTATAGATATAGACTTTGTTATATAACTATAATTGGAGAGGTTTAGAAAAAAATAATGAATTTAATAATTTTTTTCTTGATTTCCTCAAATTTTTGAGGATAGATTAGATTTACATGTGATGTTTAGGTACTAGTGAAGCACTATTAGCCTAAAAGGGTAAAATTTTAAGTTAAGAAAAGAAGATTGAATGGTCTAATTATAATCCTTGGTCATTAAAACCTAAAGAAGGTTTTAGGAAGGTTGTGTAATGTTTCCATATGAGTTGGAATAATTTATAATACCTAAATGTGTTTAAGAAACTCTATAAAGATTTCATGTAATATATTACTGTTATAGAAATTAATTCTTTTATTTTTAAGGGTATATGATACCAAATATATATTTTCAAATGTTATAAATGAATATGTGTTGAAATTAAAGGTAATAATTGATGGAACTTTTAGTTTTCATTCAAATATAGTAGACTAGTTTCCTATTATGAATATTTATAATGAAAAGGATATTTCAAGATTAAATGGATCTAAATAAAGGATGTGTATTTTCATCTTATTTCATATATATGATAAAAAACATTTTGTAAACAAAGAGTTGTTATGAACAATATGAAATAATGGTTTTAATACACATGGTTTATGATTCATCATATTCTATGAAATGTTTGAAAAAAAGATAGGGATAAATGGAATTTTATCTAGGATAAAAGTGTTTATTCAAGATATTTATTAAAATATGAGTGAAATAGTTCCCACCACATATCAATGAAATATTTTAAAAAATAAATCATTATTTTCAAAATATTAATCTAAATATATATAGTAATATTAGTGACATATTTTAAAGAAATAATTATTCTTTTAGAAATATTAGTCTAAACATATTGACATGCTCATGGGGAATTGTTATATCCCTACAGGTTTAATAAAAATAAAAAATTTATAAAAAATAAAACTTTGATACTCAATTAATTAAAATTTAGTAATGGGAAAGCTCGTGGTCAAACCCACAAAGATAGTGAATTAGCTTATTTAGGCTTTCAAAAGATTTTATTTATTTAAATTGAAGAAAAGAGGTGAAGAATTAGATTGGGGTTTTGGAAGCAGTTTAAATAATGAAGGAGTTGAAAACAAAGAAGATTTATTATTTGGTTTGAAATCAGATTTAAAGGCATGATGGGGTTTTTTAGTTTCAATGTTCAGGTGCAATTGGATTTTATAAAACAAATTTATTAATCCATGTTTAGTTTTAGAGTTGAGATGAGAAAGATTAAATGGTCAAGGTATCCCCTCCTTGATGAAACAATCCCTTTTTTTCCTTCACGCCGGTAATTTAGGGTTTTTGCTAAATCAAATTTGTCTTGATACTATTTTTAAACTTGGTCACCCTGAATGAAAAAATGGTCATGCCTTGATTTATGGTAACTAATTTCACAATTTTTAATGTTTCTTTTATATTCTAATACTAATGGTCTTGATTAAAGTAAAATAAAGAGATTGGAAATTGATTCAATAAAATGAGGCAATATAAAATAAATGAATATAAAAAAATGAATAAATCCAAAGACATCATCCACCTTTAACTACATAACCCTAAAAAAAGTTGATTTTACCTACTTATTAGAGTTATGAGAGAATAAGAGGGAAGGAATACATAAAATGAAAGCATAATGAAAATAGAGATGAAAATGTGGAGGAACCTGCACAACACAGCTTCTCACTCCAAGCTTTGGTCTCCAATATCCCCCTCACAACAGTAGGATAAACCTCAATTTATATGCTCCATATGGTCTCGTGCAGCATTAAATGACATCAAGGAGGGTAAAAAAGTAGTCATAGGTGGGTCTCAGGTCATAAAATATGTAAAATATTCAAGGTACATCAAATTTGTATGATTTTGGTCCATCACAAACTTTATACTTCATGTAGTGATTACACCATGTGTAAATCTTACACCATGTTTACATAAATCACAACATACATGCTTTCCAGGCCTACTTCACAAGTGTCACGGTGTGACACATATGTGTCACACCGTGACACCTGTGAACATAATTTCTGGCTTCTTTCCTCCACTTCATGACATACATTTTGTAACGACCCAAAGTTTCATTAATGGAAATCCCTCTTGATCTAATTAAATGTATCTTTATGTTTATATAAAATGTAAAATTCATTGGTTCTATGTTAATAATTTTGACTGTTTCTAATATAGCCGTTTAACAGTGATCACATATTAGTATAAATATAGGGCCTTAACAAATCCAAATTTACTCAGAAAAAAGAAGCGATGACCTCATCCAGTAGAATTGCTCCATACGAAACCCATTTGTCAGAGCTTGGAAAGGAGGTGGCATCCTTGGGCTTCGTTCTTGACCAATACCAAGATGAGCTTCATCATGTCAAGCTCGAACGGGACCGTCTATGGGAAAAGTGGAAGTTGATAGAAATTACCACTCGAGCGATGTTATCCGAGCCACCCCAAGAGTCCGTCACCATCGCACACCTTACCCTTAGGTCTTATGCGGTTGTTTTAAGGAGTTATGTAACTAATCGATAGTACTATGTTCATGTACATTATTTTTTTATATAATAATTAATATAATTTCTTGTCATTATTGATACATTGTAAATAGTTTTTAAAGTACAAATGGTGTTTTTAGTTATTATTTAATTAAGAAATCTATTTTATTAAATTAAGGGATTTTTGAATTAAATAATATTTTAATAAAATATTATTATTATTATTATTATTATATTAATTTTATTATATATAAATGATCATATAATTGTATGAATGCAATTATAATTTTTTTAAGGTTTAAAAGCCATTTTTGTCAAAACCCGTGAATTTTCGATAAATGTCGGTTTTTATTTTAAAAGTGAAAATTAACATATTTATAAAATTATTTAGATAAAATAAATGTTATTTTTGGAATCAGGGCGTCGAAATTATCCAACGGTGAATTTTTCATAATTTTCTGAGACAGTCAAATTTTTGAATAAAAATTAAATACCTTTTAAATATATAATGTGTTTTATGACATCATAATGACCTAATAGTGATGTAATAAAATAAAATAATATTTATTTTCGGACAATATATGTCTTACCATTAAAATAATGTGATTTTGGGTTTGTTTGTCTTACTTTTCAAAGCATTAATGGACCCCTCAAGACTTATTAAACACCTTGTCTTTTTAAATTAATTTCCATGGGAGTATGACTCACCTCCACATAATCAAACCTATTATTTTAAGAAGTTTGGACTTTGGCCTTATAAAATATTGTTTTCCTCTTCCCTTTTCTAAAAAACATGGGCAAAAACCATGGGATGGTTTGTGGTTTGGATTAATTTAATGTAAGGGGACCCAAACCTAAATAATAAAGAATTCCCTCACCTTTCCTATATAAACTCACCCAAGATCCCACTTCCTCCTCACTCAAAGCCTTTGGAGTTCGTCAAAACTCTGACCTACTCTCTCTAGAATCTTCTCAAGGTGACCCAAGCTCCCAATAATCCTCTCACAAGCCTCTCTCTAGCCTTTGGAAGCACACTTCCAAGTAAGGGTTTTTTCTTCCTTTCTCATTTTTGTCCAATTTTCTTTAAGTTATTTTGCCCTTTTAATTTCAATTATGGATGTTGGGGTATGGTTTCACACCTATCTCATACTGACCTATTTATGTTTTAATGATGGTAGACCATTTATCTCTCATTAAATTCCTCCCATGTACACCCATTACTATGCCGAAATTCCGAAAGGAACTTCTCTCTCCTCTTTTACATTCAAGCAATACTTTTGTATCATGAATATAAATTCCATTACAATTGTTGGGAAATGTATCTATATGACCTCCTAACTGTACATTACATGTAAATATGATGAGGAACCCCTTTCTCCCTCATCAACCATTTTTATGAATTCTTATGACACACCGTTACACTGCGGAAATCGCACTGATTTTCTAAGCCAGTGTCATTGTGTAGTGAATACCATGCCCATTTCTCCATCAAGGGTATTCACCTATATGCACATTTACTTATTGATTATAAAGTTTAATGTATGAATTCCATATTCCTTTATCGTGGAATAAATTATTATGTTTTATTAATCCATGTTTTATGATCTATGTGGCACACTTATGCATGAAATGAAATGTTTAAGAAGGGTGCGCCCTTATAGCGCTCCAATGCATTGGGTAAAGTATAGTATCATGATACATCATGTGCAATGAGTGTTGACTCATTATAATTAAAGTGCAATGAGGTTTTACTCGTGCTTCACGTGCAATGAGGATTTACTCATGCTCCATGTGCAATGGGCCTTGGCTCAAGCTAATTCCATGTTAAGTGTTGTTGCCACATTTCCATGTTATGATTATCATGATTTATCATGCCTTTATGTTCATGTTTCTCTTGTTCTCTATTGATATGCCTAATGTATAACATGTATTGTACTCCTCATGTTATTCCATGTGTATTCCCTACTGGGTTTTATAGCTCACCCTTTTCTTATGCATGTCCTCAGTTTATCCCATGCAATGCTAAGTACGAGGGAATATAGTGGTCATGTAAAGGAAGTTTTCAATAAAGATGTTGTATTTCATGTTTCAAGTTTTTATGTAATGATCCTAAGCCCCAAAGACACTAAACCACTTGATCTTATTTGTTGTATCAAGTGAAGTTTTATGTAATAAATCATTTTTAAGTTTGTAATAAAAGCAGGGTTGTCATATTTCTTTCACAACATGCACCGATACATGACGTGTAATGATTACATGATGTGTAAAGTTAGTTTTCTACTTCGAAATCCTCATTTCACCTTGGTTATTTAGTTATATTTCCCTCTATGATCATCCATCTTTACGGAAAGTCTTCTTTTAAGTAGACATATTTGTCATTTCTAATCCTTTTTCTCATATCCCATAACTTATAGCATCCTAAAAAATATGAAGAATACATTAGGTGTATAAGAATGTATTAACAATTAAATGATTAGAATAAATTCATTTTATTATAAAAAATGTATACAATAAATTCAATTATCAACCCCCACAGTTGAATTAATACTTTCCCTCAAGAATGGAATCTCAACATACTATAATGGATGGATACTCGACAATGATTTAAATTTAATTTCAACAAAAACAATTTATCAAATGGGAAATTAAACATTCAATATTTACACATGTAGAAAATTTATCAATGCCTTATTTTTTAAAGAAAAAAAAACCAACCATGAATTTTAGTTTTTACCTTTTTATATAGCCAAACATTTTCAATCACTACGCCAAAATTTGTATTTAGCGGCTGTTTAAACCGCTGCTAAATCATTCTGCGACGGTTTTGGAAAATCATCGCTAAATCGTGTGTCGGGAAATAATTAGCGGCAGTTTAAACAGTCGCTAAATCGTTTTTTTATTTTTTTATGTGAGTAATTTATTTATTTATTATTATTTTTATATTTTATTTATTTATTTATTTATTTATCAATCTATTTATCTATTTATCTATTTATTTAACTATTTATTTATTTATTTATTCATGTCATCAATAAATCGAATTTAATATACTTATATACATATATATTAATTGGAAAAACAAGTAATACATAATAAATAGATACACACTAAATAATTATTAATCAATAATTATTAATCAATAACGATTAATCAATAATCAATAATCAATAATCAATAATCAATAATATATAATATATAATATATAATATATAATATATAATATATAACATATAATATATAATATATAAGACATAATATATGACATAATATATAATAAATAATATATAATACATAATACATAATACATAATATATAATATATAATATATAATATATAATATATAATATATAATATATAATATATAATATATATTATATATTGTATATTGCATAATATATAATATATAATAGATAATAGATAATAGATAATAGATAATAGATAATAGATAATAGATAATAGATAATAGATAATAGATAATAGATAATAGATAATAGATAATAGATAATAGATAATATATAATATATAATATATAAAATATAAAATATAAAATATAAAATATAAAATATAAAATATAATATATAAAATATAAAATATAATATATAACATATAATATATAAGTAATGTATAAATAACAAATTAATTAAAAATAAATTTAATATATGATAAATAAATAATAAATTATGTAATAAATTAACAAATAATAGATAAATAAAGAATTAAATAATAAATAATAAATAATAAATAATAAATAATAAATAATAAATAATAAATAAAAAATAATAAATAAAAAATAATAAATAAAAAATAAAAAATTATAAATAAGAAATAGTAAATAATAAATAATGAATAAATAATCATAAATAATAAATAATAAATAATAAATAATAAATAATAAATAATAATTGACCATTAATAATTAATAATTAATAAATAACAATTAATATTCAAAATTTTATAAACAATTAATAAATTATTAATAAATTATTGATAAATAAATAATTAGTAATTAATAAATAGTGAATATTGAATAAATAAATAAATAAATAAATAAATAATAAATGAAGAACAAACAAATAATAAATTAATATTTAGTAAATTAAAAATAAATAATAAATAATTAATAATAAATAATAAATAATAATGAATAAATAATAAATAAATAAATAAATAAATAAATAAATAAACGAATGAATGAATAAATACATAAATAAATAGATAAATAAAAATATAATAATTAATAAATAATTAATGATTCATAATAACTAATAATTAATAACTGATAATTATAAAATTAATAATTTTTAATTAATATTTAATATTTAATATTTAATATTCAATCTTTAATATTCAATATTCAATATTTAATAAATAATTAAAAAATAATTAATATTTAATTAATAAATAATCAATAAAAAATAAATAATAAACAAATAAATAAATAATAAATGAATAATAATATAATAATAAATTAATATTTAGTAAATTAAAAATAAATTAATAAAGAATAATTATAAAGACGAAAGAAGAAAGAATAAAGAATAAAGAATAAAGAATAAAGAATAAAGAACAAAGAATATAGAATAAATAATGAATAATAAATAAATAAATACATAAATAAATAAATAAATAAATAATAAATAATAAATAATTAATAATAACTAATAACTAATAATTGATAATTAATAATTAATATCTAATATTTAACATTCAATATTTAATATTTAATAAATAATTAATAAATAAATGATAAATAATTAATTAATAATTAATAATCAATGAATTAATTAATAATTAATAATCAATGAATTAATTAATAATTAATAATTAATTAATAAAAAATGAATAAGGAATAAATAAATAAATAATAAATACATAAATAATAAATGAATAAAATAATAATAATAAATAATAAATAAATAAGTAATTAATAAATTAAAAATAAATTAATAATTAATGTGTACATAATAACTAAATAATAAATAAAGATATAAAAAAATATTAAATAATAAATAAATATGTAAATAAATAATAAATAATAGATAAATAAATAATAAATAATAAATAATAAATAATAATTAATTAATAGATAAAAAAATATTAAATAAATAAATAAATAAATAAAAAATAAATAAATCATAAAACGTTAAGAACCTCTGAAAACCCCAAAAACACTGAAATGACCATAAAATATGATCCAAGACTCCTTTTTCAGTGCCACAACCAGTTAAATCAAAGATCATGAAATGAGTTTCAATATGATATATGGTACAGATCGAACAGACACCTGGATCAAAAGTTATAACCATTTGAATTTTAAGAAATCAGTGTCTGCAACTAAAACCTCTGTTTCAGAGGCCTTATGGGCCTTTTTGGATAAATAAAATGGGGTACAATACTTAGAGAGTTGGTATTAGACCTAAACGGTGTAGAGATCGTTACAGACTTCGATTTGATATGTGGTAGAGCCCAAACAAACACCCAGATTAAAAGTTATAGTCATCTGAAGTTCGAGTTCGATTTTCAACTTTTGAATTTTTAATATTTTTTTTCCATTGATTATCACATGATTTAAATCTCAATTGGTTTTTTATCATTTGATAAACTTTGATTTGACTGGTTGTAGAGCTGAAATGAACTCTCAGATAAGAAGTTATGGTCATTTGATGCCGAAGTCTGTTCTTCTACTTATTAAAGATTTGTTTTCAATATAAAAATATTATTAACTAATAATTATAAATATTAATTAATTGACACATTATAAATATTTAAAATTATAAATAATAAACTATATTTTATTATAAATAATTAATAATAAATAATAAATATTAAATAAATAATTTTTTTAAATTTTCTTAAATTTTGCAGCGGTTTTGA
Organism: Viscum album; assembly: GCA_963277665.1. NCBI lineage: Eukaryota > Viridiplantae > Streptophyta > Magnoliopsida > Santalales > Viscaceae > Viscum > Viscum album. The sequence goes on along the minus strand of OY728146.1, from coordinate 1,278,380,301 downwards.
AAAAACTGTAGCTATTTCATGATAGTTTTTTGATGCACATACCTCATGAACATGTCACTTACCATAGGCTTTCAAGGTATTTATCATATCCCCCACATAAAGAACAAATAACAGATAATCACGAGGGATTCACCATTTAGGATCAAATGACTACGAGGCTTAGGGAATGTAGGAAAATGATTTAAATCAATCAAAGATCAAAAATGAGTTTTGTCTCTAAATTAATTTTCATGATAATCAAAAAAATCTTAATGAAAGTCTCCACTTCCCCCAGTATCTCAGATGAGGATCATAAAGAGATGAAATACAATAAATTAAACACTCTATTTTATTATTGTTATTATTATTTTTTTGAAAGTTTTTTCTAGGGGAAATTCTCACAACCACCACCTAACTCCAAATGATCTCCTCATGAAACTATTTTTAATAGTTATAACAAGGTTATTGGTCAATCAATGTAAATTTTTTAATTTCCCTAGACATAATCCATTTTTTTCCTTTTTTTAATAGGGTGTTCCATAAATACAATGAATATGCCTTCCCCAAATCTCATGAAACCCCCACACTTATTTATTACAAAATATTCATCACTTCCACCAGTTTCCATCTCCCCCACTATTATTTTTTATATTTATAAAAACTATTTAAAGAAAGTCAAGAAATGATAAGATGGGATTATAACATGGATCTTCTTTAGTAAGGTTAGATTCTATAGGATTAAAAATGGATTAATGTAAGGTGGGTATCAGGGTAAGGGATAACAAAATATACCTCAATCATATCAATCATATCTTTGATAAGATGAAAAGAAAGTTATAGAATCAATCATGACCAAGTTTCTCAAGAAATATACTATATAAAGAATGGGAAAAATTGGGATCATAGGATGTATCAAAAATGAGAATGAAGGGTTGAGATATTCACTCATGGAAATTCATATGAATAATTAAATCAAATAATGAAAATATCAAAAATTCAAAGCATGGATAAATCTTATAAAAATTTCACATAAAAAAATTAACATGCTTCCCTAAATCATGATTTTACAAATCTTAATCCACAAAACTATCCCTACTAATCCTTTTCCCCAATTTTCTCATTCAAATTTATTGATAAGTAAATCTAAATTCATGGCATGATAATTTTCCTAGGTAGTTTATGTCTCCCAATTCAGTTGATTAACGTAATAATCAAATACAGGGCATGAAATTAGAAGTTAAAAGTTCAAATTAAATGTGCGGAATATAGTATATAAAAATTGAAACATTTAATCCCCTTGAAATTAGTGCTTCAAACATGGATGCACATGTTCTACCTATACCAGTTCACGGTGTGTACTTATCTCATGACTTGTAATTATCCTCTATCCTCTTCTTTTTTTTCCATTTCTTATTTCAATACTTGGTCTTGATGGTCCTTTAAATTAAAAAACAAACCGGTGAAAGAAAATACCATTATCAATGAATTTTGAAATATTTAGAGTGAGAGAATGTGTGACTAAAAACTAAATAGTGAAAAATAAAAAAAGAGAACCGGTTTGCATCCTGGAAGTGCTTTTGTTTACCATCATCAGCTTGACCTTATCTCCTTCAACTTCAACTCATGTGACGGGTGATTGAAAATTTTGTACCTGGTCAGGGTCCAGAAATGGTCTCAGTTATTTCTTATCCCCTTAGGTTTGTCCCTATTATTCTTCTATAAACAACTTAATTCTTTATTATGGATATACTTACTTGATCTCCATTGGATTAATCTATTATTTATTCCTTAATATTGATGAACTAAAGGGAGGATCCTATACCACCCATACCTGCTGTCCTTTCTCAAATATGGTAGATTTGGTCACTTCTTTGGTTTCAGTAATCATGGTACTCATCTTCTCTTTCTTCTTCAGTTGAGAATCCTTTTTCACAACAATAACTATCTCTTGTACCAACTTACCTTTAGCGACATCCTCAACTTCAGGTGTTTTTACTTATCCAAACTCATTTTCCTCTCAAACATCATAGTTCTTCATTTCCTAGTGGATGTTGAAACTTACTTGGTCACACCCAACTCTTTTATAGAGTTCACTAATTTGGATGTTTATCATCACACTCCCAATGGCTAAAAATGGTCTCCTAATAATGAGTGAATTTCTCTCCTCTTCCATATCCAACACTAGGTTGTCTATGGGGAAGTAGAATTTGTAAAATTTGATCAAGATATCCTTGATTAGTTCTCTTAGGGATTTTATTATTGAGTCTTATAATTGAATAAGTAATTTTATGGGCTTCAATCCTTCTAGTCCCAAACTCTTGAATGTTTTTTTACAACATGATATTGATACCCAAACCCAAGTCAATAAATATTTTCCAATTTTTTTAGCTCTGATAAATATGGGAAATAAAAATATACATGAATTATATTTCTTCTTAGGTAAGTCCTTAGATACCACTATAAATAGTGCCAATATCTCCCAGTTTCTTCTTATTGGTTACCATCTCTTTCATTAATTTTTCACATGTTGAAATGTTTATGATAGCCTTTGTAAAAGGTATATTAATATGAAATTTTTTAAAGTATTCTAAAAATTTACCTTTCTATGTTTTGTTTATTATTTGCACCATTTATTCTGGAAAAGACAGTCTTAGCTTATACTGAGGTAGATATTCTTCTAATTCTTCACCTACTTGTTCCTTGATACTTTAAACTTCTTCTTCACTTTCTCCTAGAAGTTATTGTCCTGAAAATTCTATACCACTTATTTATGTTTGCTTCTCAATTCTGAGAATTACAACTTTTAAATCTTCATTTGGGTATACTTCAAGGCATCTTGTAAGTACTTCTTTGGGTCTCTATCTGAGATGGTTATCTTTTTGGCCAACTTGATGCTCCATATTCCACAATGCAGAATTTTTATTTATTAAGTCTTATTTTATTTCCTTGAGTGAAACCCTGTTTTTGGTTATGAATGTAGAAAACATCTATTCTAATGTATGGACCTAGATCATCTGTTTGGACCCTTGGGGTGCTTTTTGTTGGTTCCCTTGTGGCCTTTATTGATATTTTTGTTCTTGTTTTTGTTGAGTCCACTAACCCTGATATTTATTACATCTATTTTAACCAATATAATTTGAATCTTCTATATATGTACCTTAGGGGGTTTTGGTTATCCCATTATGATGTCCATTTTCTTTGTGCTCATTGAAATTATTTCAGGATTTATCTCGAACTAGTTTACAGTAATGGGGGGTAATAGGATTCTCAGTTTCAATCCTATATTTTATGGACCCCTATAGTCTACGAGTATACGCTACCCCAAATATTTTTGAATAACACAAGTGGGTTGGTTTTTCTCAATGCCCACCATGGTCGTATCTTCCTTGTTCTTACTTAATCATTTCTCCAGTTCGGTACTGAATTAAAAAACCTATTTTCCCTTTTCATGTGTGATGTGGTCATGTATTTAAAAATTTAAAAATTTAAAATTCACAGAATGTGCACACACAACGTAAAAAGAGAAATTTAAATAAAGAAAAAAAAATTAAAATTGAAATTAAAAAATTAAAAACTAAAAATCAATTGTCCCCGGAAATGAAACAAGTTTTGATACACTTGTGGAGAGTTGTTATTTACCCACCAATCTAATAAAAATATAAAATTTATAAAAACTCAAACAATGTTACTCAATTAATTAAAATGTAGTAACATGAAAGTTTGAGGTCAAACCCACAAAGATGCTAAATTAGCTTATTTTGTTTTTCAAAATATTTTATATATTTAAATTTAATAAAAGAGGTGAAGAATAATATTGGGGTTTTGGAAATAATTTGAATAAATAAGTAATTGAAAACAAATAATATTGATTATTTGGTTTGAAATTAGATTTCAAATTCATGCTAGGGTTTTATAGTTTTCAGGGTTCGAGTGCAATTTAATTTTATAAAAAAATTGATTAATCCATGTTTGGTGTCAGATTCAAAATGAGGGAGATCCAATGGTCATGGTATCCCATCCTTGACATAATAATCCCCATTTTTTCCTTTACCCTAGTAATTTAGGGTTTTTACTGAATTAAGTTTGTCTCAATACCTTTTTTTAACCTGGTCAACCTAAATGAAACAATAGTCAATCTTTAATTTAGGTATCTAATTTCACAATTTATAATGTTTCTTTCATATTCAAATACCAATGGTCCTGATAAAATTAAAATAAAGAGATTGGAAATTGATTCAATAAACCACGATAATCTAAAATATACGAATAAAGAAAAATTAATAAATCCAACAACACCTCCCCCCTTCAGTTATATAACCCTAACAGAAGGAAGGTTTATCCCCTAATCCTAGTGATAATAGAATAATAGGTAAGGAAAAAAGAAAAAAAATCATAATAAAAATGGGGATGAAACTGGGGAGGACCCTATACAGTGTACCTTCTCACTCCAAGCTTTGGTCTTTGGGATCCCCCTCACAGTAGTAGGATGGATCTCAATTTATGGGCTCTATATGGGATTTTGTAGCATTGAATGACATTAATAAGTGTCAAAAAGTAGTCATAGGTTGGTCTTGAGTCATAAAATATGTAAAATATTCAAGATACATCAAATATGTCCAATTTTGGTTCATCATGAACTTTACACACCATATAGTGATTACACAACATATAAATCTTACACCACATGTATGCAACTCATGGGATATAGGATTTTGGGGCCTACTTCACAAGTGTCACAGTGTGACACATATGTGTCATTCCATGACACATTTCAAGTTCATTTATGGATTCTTTTTTTCCACTTCATGACATGTATTTATTTCATGAATTGCATCGGTACATGAATTTTAATGATTACACAATGTGTAAAGTTAGTTTTCTATAATGGAATCCTTTTCTTTACCTTAGTTATTTAGTTATGTGCCCCAAAAGTGCTCCATAATCATTTTTCTTTGTGTAAATTCTTCTTTTAAGTGGATATATTTTCTCATTTCCAATCCCTTTTCTCATCTCCCATAACTTATAATATCCTAAAAAATACTAAGAATACATCAGGTGCATAGACATGTATTAATAATTAAATAATTATAATAAATTCATTTTATAATAAAAAATGTATAAAATAAATGAACTTATCACATATAGAGTACCATAAAATATATGGTTGTTAATAATATATTTGTTAAATATTCCCAATAAAAAAATTATTTTATTTCTTAAACACAAATTATTTTTTATTTCTTAGAAATATATTTTGGAGAAAATATAATTTTAAAATACTAATGGGAGTATGTTTGGACTTATAGAATGTAGAGAACTATGTTTTTTTAATAATAACCTTTAAAATATTTTAAATAATATTTAATGGAATTGTGGATGATCCATTTTTGTTAAATGAGTGTTATGGATGGATGAATATATTATAATATATTATATTTAGTATGTATATGCACAATCACGGGGAATGTAATTTCTTCTTAAATGGAGTCTTGGATGGGAAAATAATTCTATGGTTGTATAAAAAATAAGGGTTTTACCCTATAGGTGCTATAAAGTTGGGTTGCATTTGAGTCCTCAGGCTGGACCTATCATATGTGTAATTATTAAATTAATTAATTAGTTATATCCAAAATCGTAATTTCACCTATTAAAAAATATTTATCACTCTTGATTAGGGTCAGCCATAATTTATGGAAACCCTAATTTAGTGATAAAAGAGAATGTTAGAGATTTAGGGGACTTGATAAATGCATTATTTAATGGGGATTTCCAACAAATCTTGGCATGATCACAGTCTTCAACAAACATCATTCTGATCATGAGTTAAGGCTCATTATTTAATTTTATACTCCGTTCTTTGTAAATCCTAGGTCAATTTTTTACAATATAAATATATATTTATTAGCTCGATTATATATCCTTTAAATTATTATTTCTACTTCTTCCCACATCCTACAAATTTCTCCACATTCTTTATCATTGGTGATTTCGCGCTTGACGATCGATGGATAGACCATCACATCAACTACCAATAATTTTCATCTATGGGGTTTTCTTCCAATTATTCCATGTTCCCCACTCTTCTTCATATATTCACTATAAAACTTCACTATGAATTATAGTTCTATGAAATTGGTATTGATCTATCAATGAGTGATATATAGATTTGTGAGAAGCTAACTTGGATAAGGAATCATATAAGTAGTCATGAAGAATGTTCGATGGTTTATGATAGATCAATGGGAGGTGAAACGACATAGGTTCTTACAGGAAAACCATGTTTGGGGAATCCAATATGTCTTTGAATCCATTCTTGGTAGTTTTTTCAACAAACAACAACTAGAAAAGGGACATTGGGGGGTGTAAAAGGGGTTTTGTGTGTGAGAAATAATATTTCAGGTGAGATCAAAAATGAAATTGGTGATGGAGGTGTGTTTTCCTATGAGTTACATAACTGGATCTTGATTATTTTATTACAATATGTGTACTTATAATCCACAAATGGTGTATATTATTGATAGCAACATCTAGGGTTTTGATTTATGTTAAATATCACATGGTGTGTGCTTAAGGTATACACACTGTGTGATCCTAGGTTACTCGACTGATAATTTATAATGAGTGTACGCCCATATGATCATCTATCTTGCATGATGTATGGGTCAAGAACACATTCTTTGTATCTCATACTCTACATGACATGGATTGCATTAGTACATTCTGAGTACCCCCAATAGTCCCACACACCATGTACACTAGTATTCATGTCATGTAGGTGGACCCATACACAACATGTGGCTGGTAGTGCTTGACTAGACTTCTACCATGGGGCTATATGACATGTACCCCCAAAGTACATTCCATATAATTTTTCCATTATTGGATATTTTTGTATATTCTTTCTAGAGACTCAAATTTGGGTACATGAGTAGTCCACCCTGAGCATTTTTTCCACATAGAATGTGATGATATATACCTCTTCAACATTAGTGGTAACATGTGAGGATATTAGGTATTTTAGTTTCCTTAGCTTAATATGACTAATGATTGTGATTTTGTGTGATGATTGGAGCCGAAATGAGGTTAATAACTCATCTGGTGAAGTACTAATACTAGGGTATGGGACCCCCACATTCTTCTCATAGTTGATTACATCCCCACTTACTTAGGACATGGATCCTTTGGATTAATAATGGGGTAAGTACTCCCTTGTTCTAGACAAGGAACATATTCCCCACACAAATAATAAGGTTAGAAACCCCCCACTTATGTGGGGTGTGTGTCCTCTATCCATGGAGTTAGGTGATCCCTCACCAGAAACACTTTACTAGACGATCTATGGGTCTACCACTAGGGATGGTCACCCCCTTAACCTAAATATACTCTTTGGAATGGTGCATGTCCCCTACTTTAATTTTTGAGAGGATAAATGAGTTACAAATATTGGTGGTTTAGGTTATTGGGTTTCTTGTTGAAGTTGATTTATTTTTAGTTGGGATGTACAAATCATGTCTTTCTTTCATTCCTTAGATTTTATAATTTTAAATCATATCTTGGTTTTCATATTTCCTTTATGGTTTTGATATGAATGGTCCTCCTATTTTTTCTTTTTGGGTTTTGAGTCATCCTAATGGGTATGTATATACTCACATATACATGGGAATTTTTGCCACATGTGTCGTGTCTTACGTAGAAAATTTTTTTTTAGGTGGTGATCTTGGTGGACATAGTATCAGTGGAACATGTCTTAGTGGCACCTGAAGGTGACAAGAATAGGTATGGTTTATCTCAAGATTCATGCATCAAAGAGTCATTTTTTATCTTTTAGTGTGTTAGGTTAGATTTACTTTTTGGATATTGGGCCATTGTTTTCCCCCTTTTCTTTATGTCATTGAACTCTATCGTACTATATAGATGATTAGTATTTGTTACTTTCATTTTATCTATTATAGTAGTACATTTTTATCCTGCATTATTATATCCTTTATGGAGACATGTGATTGTGTACAGACACATTAGGATAAGTCCTACCATATTGTGTGACAATCCTACTCAGTTCTAGTTAGTAGCCCCTGGATTATTGGAGGTGGGCTTGGGGTGAGGCACTTGACTTAATATTTTCCAAGGTAGGGTCCTGATGGATCAAGTTATGTTAGAGTGGTATGAGAGTGGGGTTTCCTTATGGATTGAGTTTAGAGTTAAGATTATTGTGATATTGGTATGTAAAATTTGGGAAATAATATTGAGTAGTTTTGAATTTGGATTTTAGGCTAGGAAACCCAGTGTTGGTGCAATGACCGACGTATCCATTCACCAGGACTTTGATAACCTTCTTGCCGACTCAGATCTCTAACAAAACAGTTTTAGGGAATAAGTAAATGATATTTTCATCATGTAGGAGTTAATAATTTCTTTCTATATCCTTGAGTAATATCACTAGATATGATTAAATGACTATGTTGTAAATTATAGGATGCTACCATACATATGTATAGTAAGGGTTCTAATCCAAGATCATAATTTTCCCATTCCAGTGATTAAGCCTCCTGTATCTTACTAGATAAGTGACAAGGCTTCCATCCTAGGACTAGATCATTAGATGTTCCCATAAGGTATGTTGGGATTAGATTCTATTCTTGTAGTAAAATAAGTAATCTCTCCACCAAAAACACTGGTAGATGTTCTTATACCTACAATATATAAAATGATTCTAGTGGAAAAAAATGAGGATACACATAGGCTGAGTGTACTTCATGATTTTCATTGATCAAAGCCCCCCTAAGTTATAAGGTGATCCTAACCCTCAAGAATCATAGGAGGAAGGGACTCAAATGTTCATATTAGTCCAAACACCTATTGATCAGATGGTGGTGCTAGTATCCAACATTCTCCATAGTGGAATGAGTTTTTGGTGTACTTTTATCATCCAGACCCATGATTGGGAGGGTCTCCCATGGATAGAGTTTGATCATCTATTTCAGGAGGATTATTACTTGAATATGTTGAGTATTTTGTACATTCCAGAGTTATTAGACCTATAGAAGTCTATCATGTCTTTTTTAGAGTATGTATCAAGGTTTATTAAAATCATGAGGTGATATCTCAACATAATTTGTGATGGATTCCTTCATGCATGTAAGTTTCAGCAAGGCCTCTATAGAGAGATCTAATCGGGTGTTTTTCCCATTTGCATCCCCACCTATTCCAAAGTCTTATATATAAATCTAGTGATCAAGATATTCCTTACAGAGGGGAAACACGTAGCTAGATCTGGTGGTAGTTATCTAGGAGAAGATTCATCAACTACAACTAATAAACAATAGGTGTTAGGACCATGTCTCTGGAATCATATGCATGCGTGGTACCAGTCCCAAGGATAAAAAACACATGAGTTTCATAAAGGATCTATCCATAAAAAAGATATCATTTAATACACTTATAGAGGGTGAGGTCACATGGCTCGTGACTACCTGACTTAACATGTAATATATGGAAGTCAGGGTGGTATGATAGATGGACTGTAACACCCCAATCTTCCACGATACGTTTCCCTTTGAATAATGCAGTAGCTTGCGTTCTACGCAACTTGGAGTTTTAACACACCATGACCAATCCAACCAGCCATTACGAATAGTAATACCCACTTTTTAAAATTTTATAAATTTTATTTTTCAAAATGGACTTCATTTTTGGATTCGTAATATCAAAATTAGCTTAGGGTGAATTTTTGGTATTTTTCTGAAAACTTTCAATTTTTGATGAATAATAAAAAACACTACGTTATTGTTTAAAACCGACTTTTTATTTAAATAAATAGTTATTTTATTTTAATTTATTTTAGGTCAAAATAGATACATAATACCTATATATGTTCAATTTAATTCATTGGAGTGATTTTATAATAAGTTTAGATATATAAAATTTTATCGAACTTTTTACCGTCTTTTACCCACCTTCAAGGAGGATTTGAAAATTTGCATAAAACTTAATTTTACCACTTTTGTGAGTTGAATTTTAAAAATAATAGAGACACAATTAATATTAGTAAGTAAAATTTGGTTTAATAAGATGAAAATATTTTTTTTTGAATAATAACTTTTGACTTTTATTTACCACAGTTAAAAGTAAATAGGGTAATTAAAGGTAAAAATGATATTATAATTATCCTAAAACATGTCCTAATTCTATTGGATAAGTTTAATTAGACAAAAAAAAAACCTTATGAAGAAAATATGATCCTTTTGGTCCACTTGTATTAGATTAGGACATTTATTATTATTTAATTTAAAGAAGAGTTAAAAGTGTTAAATTCAAAGTTTAATAACTAAAACATTTTAATATAAATTTAAACAAAATATAAATTAGAATATAAATATTCATTATAAAGATAAAATTATTTCCTACATAATGGTAGTTTATTTATAATTTTTAGACATTAAATAATTTAATTTATTTATGACACAATGATGATGCAGTAATTACCTTATTAATAAAATATTAAAATAATTGATATTGTAAATATACAAATAAATGTAAATTGAGACTTATGATGAATGAAACTAATTTTATAGGTTAATATGACATTTTAGGATTTATTAAATAAATTTTATTCAAAGTGATAAAGTTTTTATGGCTTTCAAAAAAATGAAGTACTAAATAGTGTCAAAATTGACATAATTGTGTTTTAAAACAAATACTATATTATTAATTGATATAATATTCCTAAAAATATAAGGTTCATCCAAATGACTTAGATAAGGTTATATATTTTATTAATTAACCACTTGGGTTTCACTTGGCAGTTTATAGTAAGTTTATTAACCATATAATATAAAAATACAAAGAGACACGGTAAATGTCAAACTATTTAACTAAGAGTTAAATCTAAAATATAAGGTTAATATGGTGACATAAAACTGTATAAAAACTATTGGTTGAGATTTTTTAGACCCATCCCAACCTTATCCTAGAAATAAATCATTTTGGATCCATTAGAAACTGAAAATGATTTTATTATAAAATAATATTTCAAGCTTTTCCTAAAGTGACCCTAACCTCTCTTATAAAAGGGTACTTTCCCTTATCTTAATTTCACACCTCCAAATCCATTTTTCTTGACCAAAATCTGCCCAAATATTCTCACAACTTCCCTCAAATCAACATAGAGTCCTTACTTTGATCAGAAAGCCAACCTAAGGAGCCCTTTTGATCAACTCAAAAGTAAACACCTGAAGAAGAGGTAATAATTTCACCACCCTCTTCCAAGTTCTTTTCCTCTTCCACTTCCTAATTCTTTGTTGTTTCAATAAAAAAATAATAAATCCAGTACCTTCTAAATAATGTGATGTTATTATAAATATGGTACAACCATATTCTTTATTCTATCCATTCTATAAATGACAAAGTCACCATATGTGCGTTTGTACGGCTTACTGTCTCCATGTCGTGGTGTAGTTTGTTGTTCAAACACTTCATTTTTTTGGATGGGTATAATAATGAGTATAACTGATGTAAATAATAAATATAATATGTTAATTATTCTGTATATATGATATACCATCCAATTACATATGATTTCACCATCAATATAATGATATTGTCGCTCCTGCATACGTACAGATTACCGTCTCCACGAATGCGATGAGATTCACTCCCCATCGTAATCATTAAAGAATACTTTTAATTTTATGATTAAAAATAATGTTTATGAATATAATATCATTCTATATATGAATTAAATACATCATATCCATAACAAACATGGCTTACATAACCAATCATATAAAGGAAAACGAATCAGTTAACACCCAAAAGGATGATACTACTAAAATATTACTAACAAAGCAATATTAGAGGATCATATATGATATCATATTTATGTATATAGTCCTTGTATAATTTAATAAAAATGATTTAACTCTTATACAGAAGGTTAGCATACCATCGACTAAGGAAAATTACAAGTTAAGGGTTAATTCTACAATCTTTTCATTATCTGAGGTTGTTTTTACGTGAGTATCTACTGGGACCTCTTTATCATCCACATATATGTTTCATAAAAATATTTTAAGAAGTAATATTTTAAGGTTTTATGGAACGTACTCTTTAACTATATCATCATTTTAAATGATTTAAATATTTATTCTTCTAAATCATTATCATTAATGTCCATGTTTTCAAAATGGTTTTTAAGGATTTATTTATATGGACATGAATATTTTTGAAATGTTAATTCCTTTAAAAAGTTTCAAAGTGGTATGGGACACTCTTATTCAAAAATTTATTTAAATGTATTCCCTTCTAAATTGTGTGACTTTTAAATGTTTTCATGAAAAGGGATATTTCTCACGAAGAGTTTTACAAATCATTTTCATCTATGTCAACATCCTTTGATGGATTTTAAACTTGTTTGAAGTTGATTTATTATGACACAAATCTCCCATATTTTATTGAAGTTATTGTGATATTTTTTACTGTGGATGTTTTATTTTTATACCATTCATGGTTTATAGATAAATTATTGACATTTCGTATGCTAGTTTTAATACGAATGTTTATGTTATGTTTAAACCTTTTCATATGAGGAATGTGCTAGACTTATTAAGTGATGGGTGGAGCCCGCTATAGCTCCTAGATGCATCAGTAGATCTCATGAGACAAACTAATGTCTTGGAACAAGGCCTTGAAAAAAATCTTATTTGTAGTCTTGGAACAAGGCCTTGACTATGTGTTTATGAAGTCTGGTATTATGCATTATATCAATATGAAATTGGCTATTGATATTGCATGTGATTATTTGACTAGTAGAATATCTATGTGAATAAGTAAATGGAATTATTTGATTTATATTGGACATATTATGTAGAATTTTATGTTTAAAAGGATTATGTTTTAGTCTTATACATTGCCTTAAATGTTTATGCTTATTTATGAAAGTTTCTGCTATATTGTTATCCTTACTAATCATTTGAGCTCACCCGTTTATATGTTTTATTTTTTCTAAGATGTGAAGAAGTATATTATGACTGAACTATAGGGATAGTCTAAGGGATATGAATGTGGTCAATAGAGACAATGTTTTTATTGCTTTTAATTTTATAATGTAATGTAAAACTTATGAATGTATCTAGTACTTCCAAGGATACTAAACTGATCGGTCTTTCGGGATTTGATCACTTGTGTTCATGCCAATGTTATGTAATAATGCACTGAATCTGGGTAACTAGGGTTGGGGCATTACAGTTGGTATTAGAGGAAGTTTAGTACAAACCTTGGAAGCTAGATTTAGAAAAATTCTGATTAGATAACATTACCCTAAGATAGACTTTGAGGATTAGTATAGAAGAACTTCATAGAATTTTGGTAATGAAGAGATTTTGTGAGTTTTCCAAGAAATACATCCCTATTTGGATACGAGCAGGTAGAGGCGGCTCTAGCTTAGATGTACCTAGAGGTAAAACCTGAAAACACCACTTTGATCTAGACTCAAATGGGAACTGGTGCACGACAATGGGCTTTGCTGCACTTTTGGTTACAACACTCCCGGGGAATATGATTAGGATAATTCAAATTTTCTTTAAAAACCATTATGAAGGATTTATGAGTATGTACCTCTTTAAAGAATTTTTTTTATGATTATGGATTATATCCATAAACTGTTCAATTTATGTTAAGTGTTTTACAAGTTTGAAATTATGTATTGCGATTCATAATCTAATCTACCGTATTCTATTGTTTAGAAATGGGACCTAGTGGAAGGAATGTAAACCATATCAACGCATGTAATCTATGTAGGGATTGAACTCATACTCAAGATAATTATAGTGGAGCTGGTGATGAAACTGGTACTGATCAGCTTATCACCATACTGGGACAACTCACTCTGGTTACAAATAATAACCTTACCCGTATGAAGCACCCTGATCCACAACGCAGAGGATCAATGTTAGACTACTTCATGAGGAAAAAACCACCAAAATTCAATGGGAGTACAAATATATTAATATCTAAGCAATGGATAAATTACTTAGAGAAAATATTTCATGCTTTGGGGAGTAGCTAAAGGGAAAAAGTTGTCATGGAAGTTTATCACCTCATGGGGGATGCAGATCAATGGTGGTCATTAATCCAAAAAAAAGGATGATAAAAAAGTATCGAACATGGAATGGAGGTAGTTTAAAGATATTTTCTTAGAAATATAATTTCCTCCTGACCATCGAGTGGATATGGAAAGACAATTTCTGAGTCTGAGGAAAAAGGAGGATGAGAATGTCGCAAAGTATGAGGCTAACTTTACAAGGTTAACAAGGCATGAAACAGGTTATATATGTAACCCAAGGAGTAATATTGATTGATTCTTTGATGGGTTAAAACCATTTTTCCGTCTATAATTAGTCTCACAATCCTTCTCATCGTATGAAGATATTGTATCATGCGCTGTCAAGACAGAAAAGGAATTCTCGAAGTCTTACGACTTTAAAGAAAAGAAAGAGAAAAAGAGATCTGCTGAACACTCTGGAAATGAAAATAAGGGGGAAAAGGGAAAAGTTTAATATCTATCCTATGGTAAATGTGGGAAGAAACACCCTGGTACTTTCCTGAAGGGAATGGGATTCTGTTACAAGTGTGGTGAAAAAGGCCACCAAACTCGTGATTACAAGGGGAAGAAAGAGGCTGCCAATTTTGAATGATACAATTGTAGAGAAAAGATTCATTATTCAAATGAATGTCCTAAGCACCAAGGGAACTTACCTCATAAAAGGCCAAGAATGTAAGGACAAGGTTATGTGATCACTACTTCTAAGGTTGAAGCTCCGAAAGATGTGGTGGTAGGTAATTTAATGGTTTCCTCAAGTTTAGCCAATGTTTAATTTGATTATGGATCATTGCATTGTTTCATATCTTCTCAATTTGCTAAGAAAATTAGATATTTTCAATTTGACTTAAAAAGGGAGTTGTCAGTAAAAACACCTAAAGAAATTATCATCACAACAAAGTTTTATGAATTAGTTCCCATTAGGTCATATAAATGTTCTTTATCTGCTGATCTCATCATTATAACCATGATTGAATTTGATATAATCATTGGAATAGATTTGATTTCAGACCATGATGTGAAAATTTATTATAAGAAGAATGAGGTTACAATTTTCAATGATGATAAGGTGTACCTTATATTTAGAGAAGAAATGTCACCACCTATTTCTTATCTAGATCCACCCCCAGTAGCTCAACTAAATTCAATTATTGGGGAAGAAGAGAATGAAATAACTATGGTTGAGGAAAAGAATGTTCTAATAGAGGACGTACCTATTGTGTAATAATATGTTTATATGTTTCCATAGGATTTACATGGACATACTCCAGAATGATAAATTGAGTTTTCCATTGATTTAATTCCTGGTTTAAGGCCCATATCGAAGACCCCTTATAGAATGGCCACTTTGGAATTAGTGGAACTAAAGAAACAACTAGAGGAATTGAGTAATAATAGATCTATTCACCCTAGTGTTTCTCCATGGGGAGCCACTATCATTTTTGTTAATAATAAAGACAGATCTATGAGGTTGTGCATTGACTACAGAGAGATCAATTCTATAACAATAAAGAACAAGTATCCCCTACCTCGCATTGATAAATTATTCAACCAACTTCATGAAGATCAGTATTTTTCAAAGATTGACCTTTGATCTGGATATGATCAGTTGTGTGTGAAGAAGGTAGAAATTTTGAAAACAACATTTCAAACCAGGTACGAGCATTATGAGTTTACAGTAATGCCTTTTGGATTGACTAATGCACCCTCTGTCTTCATGGATCTAATGAATAGAGTTTTCAAGGAATATCTTGATGACTTTATAGTGGTATTTATTGATGATATCTTGGTATACTAAAAAAGATAAAAATATCATGAAAATCACTTTCACACTATTCTGAAAACCCTCATAGGAAATGAATTATATGGGAAGTTTAGCAAGTGTGAATTCTAGCTTCAAGAGATTTATTTTCTTGGACATATTATCTCTAATGATGGAATCTCTGTTGATCCTTCAAAGACCAAGGAAATCCAAGAATGACTAGCACCGATGAGTATAACTGAGGTACACAATTTTATTGGTTTAGTAGGTTATTATCGTTGTTTCATCCAGAATTTTTCCCGGTTAGCTAACCCATTAACCAAGCTCACATGTAAAGGGATTAAATTTTTTTGGACAAAAGAGAGTGAAGAATGTTTTGAAGAACTAAATATAAGAGTAGTAAATGCTTCTATCTTGACTCTACCATCAAGGAATGATGGGTTTTTTCTTTATAGTGATGCTTCAAAGAAAGAACTTGGTTGTGTCCTTATTCAGAATGATAGAGTTATCACCTATTCATCACAACAGCTAAAAATTCATGAGAAAAACTATCCTACTCATGATATTGAGTTAATAGCTGTAATCTTTGCACTGAAAATATGGAGAAACTATCTCTATGGTGAAAAATGTGAGATTTATACTGATCACAAGAGTTTGAAGTATATTTTCTCACATAAAGAACTCCACATGAGGCAAAGATGATGGATTTAACAACTCAAGGATTTTGATTGCACTATACACTACCACCTGGGGAAGGAAAATAAGGTGGAAGATGCTTTTATTAGAAAGGATCATGGAGTTTTGAATAAGATGAGAGTTGAAAGGGATCCTATTTTCATGGATCTAGTAAAGATGGATATGGGAATAACCATGTAAGGTAAAACATCAATACATTTTCAAATGGTTTCCAAACCATATTTACTAGAAAGGATAAAGAGTTCTCAGACTGATGATGAGGAGTTTCAAAAGAAGATTAAAGCTGTGAATGATGGAAGATTGAGTGACTTCATATATGAAGATGGAATTTTGAAATTTGGGAAGAGACTTTGTGTTCCTAAAATACCTGATCTAAAAAGGGAATTGTTGGATGATGCTCATAGCTCCAATTTCTCTATACAACCTGGGAGCACCAAGATGTATAGAGATTTAAAGGAACATTTTTTGTGGGACAACATAAAGAGAAATATTGCTGATTTTATGTCAAGATGTATGGTTTTTCAACAAGTGAAAGTTGGAAGGAAACAGCCTGGAGGAGTCATGAAACATTTTCCTATACTTGAGTGGAAATGGGATAATATTATGATGGACTTTTTCATGGGGCTACCAAAGACTCCGAGAAGGAATGATGAAATATGCGTCATTTTTGATCATCTTAGAAAGTTAGCACATTTTATTTCTATAAGAGAAGATTTACCACTTGAACGTCTATAAAGACTATATATTAATGAAGTCGTAAGACTTCATGGAGTACCCATATCGATTTTTTTTCTGATCGTGATCCCCATTTTACATCAAGATTCTAGAAAAGTCTTTAGAAGACCTTGGATACTGAACTTTATTTGAGCATGACCTACCACCCTCAAACTGATGGACAATCAGAACTGAATATTCAAACCTTAGAAGACATGTTGAGATCTTGCTCACTTGACTTTCAAGGTATTTGGGATCAATATTTACCTCTGGTATAATTTTATTATAATAATATCATCTATTTAAGTATTCAGATGACACCATATGAAGCGTTATACAGAAAGAGATGTCACACACCAACTTGTTGGGATGATGTTGGTAAAAGAAAACTTGTAGGCCTAGAACTTATTGAGGAAATAATGGAAAAGGTGAATGTTATCCAAACCCACATCAAAGAAGCCCAAAGTAAGCAAAAGAGCTATGCCGATAACTGAAGGAAGGATTTGAAATTTCAATTAGGAGACCATGTTTTCTTGAAGGCATCTCCATGGAAGGGTGTTATATGTTTTGGTAAGAAGGGTAAATTGAGTCCCAGGTACATCAGATCTTTCGAAATTCTAGAACAAATTGGATTTGCAACTTATCGTTTGGCAATGCCTCCAAGTCTCTCTAAAGTTCATGATGCATTACACATATCACTATTGAGAAAATACATGCCTGAACCAACACATGTACTCACCTATGAGGAAATTGAATTGGAACCTGATTTATCTTATTGTTAAGAGCCTGTCAAAATTCTTGATACCATAGAACAAGTGCTGAGAAACTGAACGACTCGTTTGGTAAAAGTTCTATGGAGAAACCATAAGATGGAAGAGGCAATGTGGGAACCTGAGGAACTTATGATGAAGAACCAACTGAATATTTTTATGCAGTAATATTCTAGAAATTTCGAGGAAGAAATTATTTTAAGGATGGGAGAATGTAACACCCCAAGCTTCCACGGTATGTTTCCCTTTGAATAATGCAGTAGCTTGCATTATAAGCAACTTGTAGTTTTAACACATCACGACCAATCAAACCAGCTGCTATGAATAGTAATACCCAATTTTTGAAATTTTATAAATTTTATTTTTCAAAATGGACTTTATTTTTGGATTCGGAATATCAAAATCAGCATAGGGTGAATTTTTGGTATTTTTCTAAAAACTTTCAATTTTTGATGAATAGTGAAAAACACTGCGTTATTGTTTAAAACCCACTTTTTATTTAAATAATTAGTTATTTTATTTTAATTTATTTTAGGTAAAAATATATACATAATACCTATATATGTTCAATGTAATTAATTTGAGTCATTTTATAATAAGTTCAGATAGATAAAATTTTATTGAACTTTTTACCGTCTTTTACCCACCTTCTAGGAGCATTTGAAAATTTGCATAAAAATTAATTTTACCTATTTTATGAGTTGAATTTCAAAAATTTGAGAGACAAAGTTAATATCAATAAGTAAAATGTGGTTCAATAAGATGAAAATAATTTTTAGTGAATAGTAACTTTTGACTTTTATTTACCACGGTTAAAAGTAAATAAGATAATTAAAGGTAAAAATGATATTATAATTATCCTAAAACATGTCCTAATTCTATTGGATAAGTGTAATTAGACTAAAAACAACCTTAGGAATAAAATATGATCCTTTTTGGTCCACTTGGATTAGATTAGGACATTTATCATTATTTTATTTAAAGAAGAGTTAAAAGTGTTAAATTCAAAGTTTAATAAGTAAAAAAAATTTAATATAGGGTTACACACAATATAAATTAGACTATAAATATTCATTAGAAATCTAAAACAATTTCCTACATAATGGTATTTTATTTATAATTTTTATAAATTAAATAATTTAATGTATAAATGACACAATGATGATGCAGTAATTACCTTATTAATGAAATATTAAAATAATTGATATTATAAATATCCAAATAAATGTAAATTGAGACTTTTGATGAATTCCACTAATTTTCTAGGTTAATATGACATGTCAGGATTGATTAAATAAATTTTAATCAAAGTGATAAAGTTTTTATGTCTTTCAAAAAAATCAAATACTAAATAGTGTCAAAATTGACATAATTGAGTTTTTAAAATGAATAATATATTATTAATTAATATAATATTCCTAAAAATCTAAGGTTTGGAAAAAGGACTTAGATAAGGTTATATATATTTATAATGAACCACGTAGGGTTTTATTGGCAGTTTATAGTAAGTTTATTAACCATATAATATAAAAATACAAAGAGACATGGTAAATGTAAAACTATTTAACTAAGAGTTAAATCTAAAAGATAAGGTTAATATAGTGACCTAAACCTGTATAAAACCTATTGTTTGAGATTTTTTCTACCCATACGCACCTTATCCTAGAAATAAATCATTTTGGAGCCATTAGAAACTGAAAATTATTTTATTATAAAATAATATTTCAAGCTTTTCCTAAAGTGACCCTCACCTCTCTTATAAAAGGGTACTTCCCCTTCTCTTAATTTCGCACCTAAAAATCCATTTTATTAGCCGAAACCTACCCAAATATCCTCCCAACATCCCTCAAATCAACATAGAGTCCTTACTTTTATCATAAATCAAACATAAGGAGCCCTTTTGATCAAATCAAAACACTACAACATAAATCACCTTTAGCAGAGGTCTTTTAGCGGTAGTTTTGTAAAACACCACTAAACCCCATTTTTTTCAGTGGAGACACTCCCCCCTGACCCTGAACCCCCTTCTCTATCGAACCCCCATGAACCTACCTTCTTCCCCCAATCTCCGCGATCCCTGAACCCCAGCTCGCCTCCCCACCTCCAGTGACGTTTCTCACCAGCCATCAGTGCCACTTCCCCCCAACAACCGATCCCGAACCCCCTTCTCCCCCTGACCCCCGGGACCCCACCTTCTTCCCCCGACCCCTGCGAGACCCAAACCCTAGCTCGCCTCCATGCCACTAGTGAATTTTATTTAGTTCAGTGTTTCAATTTCATTGAATTTTATTTAAGATATTTATGTGTTCTTGGATTTATAAATTAATTTATAATCTAGATAATGAGGGTGTGGGTTATCTAGGTTTGGTTTATAATGGTTTTATATAACTTAACTTTGTTTTCATGTGTCTTAAAGGTTTTAATTTCATGTTTAAATGAAATTTTTATGTAAATTTGTATTTTATACATTCGACATGTTTGATAAAATTAAAAGAATGTTTTTATATAAGAAAAGAACATGGTCATTCGATTTTAAGGGAAATTGGTTTTTCAAAGTGGGTTACCCTTTGGGGGTTAAATGGTTTCCATGTTTCAAAGGGAATTGTTGTTTTATGAAATTGAATTGTGATTCATTTGGGTTATGTTTGTTGTGTTTTGGAAATGATTATGATTTCCCTTATATTGGTGTTTACATTCCAAAGCATTTTAGAAAGGGATTTAAAAATGTATATATTATATGTGATAATTGAAAGTCTTGGATGGCACTTTGTGATGTGATATTTGAGTTGATTGGTTTGTTGTTCCCTTGTTGATCCCCTTTTTATTTATTTATGATGTCATGTGTATCCATGTGATGGTTTTTTGTGATGTGATTCATGATTTTATTATGGGTGGGGCTCATTATAAGCTAAATATGGGATGTGGGATGTGGGAAGGATTTCATTATTATGATAGCCTTTGGCTATTATTATTTTCATTATATGCCATTCACCTTAAAAGTGTATCACCTACTTTAGTTATTTTATAGGGAACCCTAGGATACTAAGTGGGAAGTCATGGGATGTTTCTAGGAACATTGGGATTACACACTTTCTAGTTACCACTAGTTGTACAAAATAACAAGCTAGTAGGGTGTCACAGATGATATTGGGTTTAGAGTGATTTTTTTGATGGATGTGTGACCATTAACCTGATGGAATTAGGTCCACCTTTTCATGTATTATACTTGTCCCATTAGTTCCTAATGTGTTTTCTCATGATATTTATCATTTTTTATGCCTTTAATTATTTATTAGCTTGTGTATTTATTTTTTACTTGGATGGAATTTCATTTAAGCATTGATCCTCCAATGATTTAGTACTGATTTTTATTAGTGTTGTTCCACTTGTTTATTGTAATAATTTATGACTTTCTATAGGGAATTTTTCTTTATAGTTATCCTTGTTTCCTTACTTACTTTGAGTTTGTTGTGTTAAATCTTTCAAGTGAGGGGAATTTTTTTAAATTTTCTATCCATTATTAGAAATTCCTTTGATATGTTTTTAAACCATGTAAGGGGTTTTTTATAAAATGGGTGATGTTTTAAGGATAGATGAATGAATTTTGAATTGGAATTGTTTTAGGAAAAACATATTTATACCATGATTTATAAATATTGTGCATTGATAAAGTGCATGTTTTATATTTTATTTATTTATATATCATGTTAATGGAAAAAACCTATTTTTTATATTATTCTCAAAATAGAAATTATATTTCCTCTCATAAAAGGAATAAAATTCAATGACTTACACTAAATATAATTAATAACTTTGCATGAAAGTCGGTTCATTATAATCTCATGAATTGTAGAAGATAATACTTCCAATTAAACTAATTGATATATTAGAATGATTAACTTGAAAATATCCCAATGCTCTGCAAGTTGATTTATAATATAATGCTCCAACTTAACTATTAACTTTTTTATTATTGCTAAACTTGCTCAAATATATCTGAAAATACTCACTATCTTCTTAAAATGTATATATCCTAAGAAAATCCTCACTATCTTATTGTTTCTTCAAGTGATTTTTAATCACATGTGTATAAGCATACACATGCATGCACATATGTAATTTGGTTTTCTAGTGGGTGATTTACCACATGTATTTATATAAGAAAAACTTATGTAACATATTTATATATTTTTTCAACTAGTATATATGAACCTCTTTCCCTATTTAGTAGTAACTATGTCTTTTTTTAATATTTTATAGTCACATTGTGATATACATGGATAAAATCTAGATCACATTATCGAGGAGCACACCTCAGTATGTTAAGGTTTTGAAATAGTTTTTAGATTTTTCAATTTCCAATTAATCCGCTGAAGGGAGAATAAGATCTCCATGTACTAAATTTAAATTTAGAATATGGTTGAAGAGAGATGAAGTTTATGAACATTTAATATCGAAGAAATTCCCTGGTCAATATTTGTGTTGGATTTGGCATGGAGAATTGAACGTTATAGAAAGGTAGAGCATTGATGTTAATCCATAGAATGAGCTCCAAACTTCTTCGATAATGGAAAATGAAATGAAAAACCACATAAATGATGCATTCGGCACTGCAAGACACCACTATAAACATCAAAATAAAACATAACAACCAGATGAGGGTGCTATAAATTGAAATGTGACAAGTGATGTTTTTGAGACTATAACACAACCAGATCAAGATTTTAACATATCATTGGATTCTCCTCTTGATTCTATGGATACAAATGTAAGAGAAAACTTCTATGAGGAAAATACATTTCATGATTTAGTTGATTATAGAAATCAAGAGTTGTATAGTGGATTTTTGAAATATTAAAAGCTTTATTTTTTGCTAAAGTTTTATCATATCAATTGTCTATATGGAATTACAAATAAGGAAATGTCCATGATATTGGAATTTTTGCATGATTCATTTCCTGAAGCAAAAATCCCCGAGTCGTTTTAGGATATGAAAAAAGTTGTTAATAGGCTTGGTCTGAATTATACAAAAATACATGCATGTCCCAATGATTTTATGCTTTATTGGTGAGAAGATTCAAGTAGATAGAATTGAAAAAGATGTTCTTCTTCTAGATGGAATTCAATGGGTGATGTTGGAATTCTGAATCAACATACTTTCATGAAGAAGAAGAATGTGAACACACCTACAAAGATTTTGTGTTACTTTCCTTTAAATCCTCGATTGCAAAGATTATTCATGTCATCAAAAACTATAGAATACTTGAAGTGACATTAAATAGATAATAAAAATGATGGGTTAATGAGACATCCATGAGATTCACAATCATGGAAGACATTGGATTCATTACATCTGGATTTCTCAGATGATCCTAGGAACGTTTGACTGGGATTGGATGCCGATGGATTCAACCCATTTGGGACTTTGAGTACCAGTTATAGCATTTGGCTAGTTGTTTTGATCCCTTATAATCTACCTCCATGGATGTGCATGCAACAAACATCTTTTATCATTTCGATGATTATTCCTAAAAAAATGCATGGAAATTATATTGATGTATACTTGTAGCCTTTGATTGAATAATTACAGTAGTTATGGAGCAACGGTGTTGAGACACTTGATGCTTCTTCTAAAAAAATGTTCAAAATGCATGCTACTTTAATGTGGACCTTTAGTGACTTCCCTGGGCTTAGGAATTTATCTAGTTGGAACATTTATATGGGTTTGGATTGTTCTGTTTTTAACTTTGATTTTTATCCCAAACAGCTACCTCACAGTAGAAAATGGTTCTTCTTGTGCCATCGAATATTTCTTGATGCATCTCATAGATTTCGACTGAACATGATCAAAATTTAACAATTTCATTGATCTTAGACCACCTCCAAAGTTATTAACTGGTTCTCAAATATTGACACAACTTGAAAATGTTGAAACAGAATTTGGGAAGGTTCATCATTTGAATGATAGCAGGAAATGGGTTCAAAGTGCATCATCAAGTGAAATTAGAACGTAACAATGGAAGAAAAAAAGTATATTCTTCAAACTTCTATATTGGGAATTTAATTTTTTTCGGCATAATCTTGATGTGATGCATATTGAGAAGAATGTCTGTGATAATTTGATTTTCACATTGCTTAATGAGCATGGAAAGTCAAAGGATCATCTCAATACTCGCAAAGAATTATAAGTAATGAACATAAAACATGATCTATGGCCAGATGAGAATGAAAAGTATGCTCCGACAATTTTTACAATGAAAAATAGGGATAAAGATACATTCCTTTTATTTTTAAATAATGTGAAGGTATCTGATGGGTATTCAAGTAACATCTCGATGTGTGATGACTTGAATAATCGTAAGTTACATGGATTGAAAAGTGACGATTCACATATTTTGTTACAATAATTACTACCATTGGCATTGCGTACATTATTACCTGAAAAAGTTACTGCTATTGTACTCCAATTATAATTTTTTTTTAGAAAACTATGTGAGAAATATCTACATCCATTTCAGCTTGAAAACCTCCGGGAGAGGTTTGTATTAACCCTTTGTGCAATGGAGATGATCTTTCCTCCATCGTTTCTTACTATCATGATGCATTTAACTATGAATTTGGTTGAGGAAGATAAATTAGGAGGCCCCGTTCATTATCGATGGATGTATCCAATTGGGAGGTACTTTATTTATATGTTTTTCAGTTAAGTAATTTTTTTATCAATTAATTAAATGAATAATTATGTTTATTTTATTTCATAGATATCTTGGGCATTTGAAATCATACGTGAGAAATAAAGCTCAACTAGAAGGATTTATTTCTAAAGGGTATTTGGATGAGGAGTGTCTTACCTTTTATCCTAGGTACTTAAATGATATTGAGACAAGTTTTAATCGATTTGGATGTGTTGACGACACATCAACTCAATCTCAAATACATCAGAAATAAAAAATATTTCCTGTTATTGGCCGATAAGTTAGGAGGACCTCAAATGCGACACTGACAAAATTAGAATTATTATAGGCACATAGATATGTGCTTCTAAATAGTGAAATTGCAGATCCATTTATTTAAGAGTTGAGGATACAAACAAAGAGACGAATGAGAGGCCGAACACAAAATGAGAAAGATATAATGAAAACTGTTAATAAAGATCTTGTAGAATGGTTTTCATGACGTGTAAGTTCATAAATATTTCAATAAATACGAATATTAGTTTGAAAGATATATTTTTTAAATATAATAAAGTATATTTCTTTTTTTAGATCATGAATACTGATAATCTAGCAGATTTGTCAGAAGATTTAAAGTTTCTTGCTCGAGGTCCTCTAAAAAAAGTTATAAAGTTCGATGCTTATAGCGTGAATGACTTTAGATTTCGTACAGTTGATCGAGAAAGGGGGTTGAAAACACAGAATAGTGGTATATTTACATTTTCTAAAGTGGGATACTATGGAAAGATGACTAATATTATTGAATTAAGCTACCATGGGAATTTTTCAATTGTTTTATTCAAATGCAAATGGGTCGATATTATCAGAGGTGTTAAAAGAGATTCCTTGAAATTTACTTCTGTGAACTTCTCTCGCTTAATGGATTTTGGTGATCGTGAACTGTATGATCCATATATCTTATCATCACAATAAAAAATAGTATATTATGTAAATGATGTTGTTGATGAAGGGTGGAGTGTATTTTCTTACATAATACAAAGATATTTGTATGATATGGGTGATGAAGTGGAAGATTTGACCTCTGAAATTGAATCTCATCAACAACAAGAAGCAGAATTATTTATCCATCATGATTTTGAAAATATTAGTCTAGTAAGGTTGAATTAAGTGGATGAAGTAATGGAGTTGTAAAATGATATTATTGAAGGGGAAAATTATTGTATGTACAATTATTTATTCATTCAGCAACCACTTATTTCATTTTTACAGTCATTCATTATCATTGATATGTATATTTTTTTTGTTAGTACTGGGCATATATTATCATTTTTAATTTTTTTTGAATTTTTTTTTGAAATATATGTTCTGAACTTAATTTTATTTGATTAAATGATAATAATTCCAAGGAGGAAGTGATACATTGTTTTATCCACTACTGTGACAAATGACGATCCATCTATCTACCTCCCTACATCATCTGAGCCACCAGCTACCTGCCCCCTACACCATCTCCCCCTGCACCATCTCTTGCACCCTCTGTGAGCATCCCTTTAGAAGTTGAGTCTTCGACTCCCCCTTCAGAAGCCTCAGCAGTGGGGCGACGACGCGCCACTTCTAGTTCATCATGGGCATACTAGAGGGTCATTGTTATAGGTACAAATTTCAATATAAATAAATTTATTGCAATTTTTTATACTAATTGTTTGTTCATTAAAGATGAAAAAATGAAACTGTGGAGAAAAATATAAAAATGCATATGTGTGGAATATGAATGGAGAGAAGATAGTTGTCCCATTTGATTCATATGGGGTCCCTACGGATGACGCCGTAGTATTACTTGGCCAAATTTTAGTCTAGCTGGTAGCATATCCCATTTACCTTCACATTTCTTATGATGATTGAAGAAATATGCCTTAAAGTTGGAAAAAATAAGTTTTTTATTTAAAAAATAAAGGCAATTTTAATACATTATGGTGTAATTGAATGTCATGTTATTAATATGTTCAAAATGAATTTCTGTATACAAATGTTTTTCCACTTTATAGTTGATGATGTGATAGCATGAAAGTGGACGTTGAAAAATCTTGGTAAGAAATGGAAAGACATAAAATGGAGATTGTGGAGTGATGTCAACGATACTTTGTTTACCGTCTAACAAATGTATAAGAAGCTACCCAATGGGGTACCCAAAGAACAGTGTAAAGTTTTTGTTGACAGGCATCATGATGAGAAGCAGATGGTATTTAAATATATATTATTATATTAACCTTATTTTACATTTATACATGTATATGAAGAGGATATGACATTGAATACATTACTATTAAATTGAATTTTATTTATTTCAGGATCTCTCAAGAAAGAATGCATCAAGATGGGATAAGAAAGTCATCCCTCACACTGCAGGGTCAAAAAGATTTTCTAGAAGCCGATCGACTCTGGTAATATTTTCATTAGTTTAAATATTTTTACGTCAATATTATCTGTTTAATATATTAAATTGTTGATTTATCTTTTTTTAATGCAGTCATAGAGTTTAGGGCACGAAGCATCCCGAACTGAAGTGTGGTTGGATGTTCACAAAATATCTGATGGAAGTTTTGTTAATAAGCCTACCAAATAAGTTGGGGTATGAACTCATTTTTTCATTATAATAACTTATTATCAGTTTTAATTATGTTAATATATATTGATATTTTATTTATAGGTAAAAATTAAAGAAATATGGGATGCCAATCCTAGGAAGTCTTACTCAGTCTCCTAGGATGACCCAGTTGCTGAAGTCCTTGGGAAGGAGCATCCTGGTAGAGTGCACGGGATGAGTTTGGGAACCATACCATATGAGGTCTTTGGTAGGCCATCGAGGATTAAAAATGCATCTACTCTTGGTTGTAGTCATTCCATACCCATATAAGCTCAAAGAGAGATTATTTCTCTACGAAACACAGTTCAAGACCAGGGGCTTAGATATCTGCTTTGTAGAAAGCGTTGAATGATATACGTCAACAGATGAGAAGATATCCCCTGGTGGTATTTCATCGACTAGTGGTGAGCAGGTAAATCACAAAAATTCAAAAATAATTTAGTTTTCAAACTTTTATTGGTTTTAAGTTTAAATATAAATATGCAACACTATTTAATTTTCAATATAATGTTCTTACAGGTGGTAGCAGGAAGTGGAGATAGAGGTGGAGAGGGTGACGATATCTATTCATAATCGGACAATGATTAGTAGTATTGTTAATATTTGGAAAAATATTGTAATATTCGGTTTGTATATGTATCATGTGTGGCACATAGTTTCCTCCAAACATTTTCATGACCTAACATTTTCTTGATTTCTCATGTTTCCTTTTATGTATTTTATTGATTTCTGATGTTTCCTTTTATGTCTTGATTTCTTGAGTGTGGTATGCACCATATATATCGACTCTTTATTGTGAGTATTCATTTTTTATGATTCAATTTTCTTAAATTCATTTTTTCATTATAATAACTTATCCTATATTTTTTAGCCCAATGCATTTACCACTACATTTCCATTTCTAAGAAGTACTTCTTAGTTAT
The DNA here is from genome assembly GCA_963277665.1 of Viscum album. Taxonomy (NCBI): domain Eukaryota; kingdom Viridiplantae; phylum Streptophyta; class Magnoliopsida; order Santalales; family Viscaceae; genus Viscum; species Viscum album. The sequence goes on along the minus strand of OY728146.1, from coordinate 1,278,352,044 downwards.
GCTCTTGTATCAATCCCTACAGATGAGAATGTGTGTCTTGTTAACATGTTTAAGATATATAACCCTTTAGTGTGGCATAATCCTAGTATCCAAAATTTCAAAAAATAGTTGGAATCCATAGATACTGATATGAGATTAGGGGAAATTTTTCTACACTATCTAAAATGGGGTTTTCCCACCATTTCCAAAGTGGCCTTTAAGAATAGTCAGGCAATTTGAATGACAGTGTCCATTATCTTAGTAGGCATGACATGCTAATGGGAAACTCCCAGTAGATTCTTTAGAACCCCCTAACCTAAAAAAATGTTAAATAGACCACATGATCAGTTACTTACCATTCATAACATCAACTACCATATCACAAATAATTTATTATAAGCATCCATATTCCTTGATAGAATTTATCAACCCCCTTCACGATACACTCTTACCTTTGAAGGAATGTGCCTGATCACTTCTATTATATTTCGTACATCAAAATAACTAGGATGAATAATGGGAGTGACAATATATTAGGAGCCAGATTCCATTCCTTCTAAGGAAACCACACTAAATACTCCTTTTCCAAAGAAATCACATGAGTGAAACAAATATGATACTTGAACCTGATCCATAACTCTTAAAAAATTAGGAACCCTTATCGATGATAGAGATGATTTTTCCTTTTTTCTATCTTTAGTGTCAATTATAATGATTCCACATGGAATAACCCAAGAGAGAGATTATTTTACCTAATTTTTATGTTATGTTTCATTTATAATAATTCCACATGGAACACCAACATAAATTAATACCAAGAAAATATTAACACATCATTATTCCCATGATAAAGGTTCTACCACCAACATACTACACTCCACATCTTTGGAGTAGCTAAGGAATAAATAAATAACCACCCAATCATGTTCTTAAAGGACTGTAGGAGGGTTTAAATTTATTGACACATAGATGGAATATAAATCTAAATAGTTACTATATATATAGTAGTAATATATATAGTTTATATATATTTCATCCACCTATATTTCCAAGGTATGTGAAGATGTATGTAGCCATATAATTATAATAATACTGATGAATAGACCATGGCATAACTTATACATCCCTAACCAGTCTAACGATCCTATGTGCTCATGTAATTGGGTACATGCCCTATATCCCAATAGAGTGAGAGACTCCATTGAACAACACATGGGATTTTGAGTGTGCCATCAGGTAAAAATTCTAGCCATGGAATGTGGTGAGTAAATCACAATACTTATATAGTAACATTTTTGTGATACAACATGCTCAACACCTGATGTAAAGAATTGTGATATCTCCTTGCTCAACAATCTCATACCATCATACCACAACCACTATAAAGGCATATATTAAATATAACTAGAAAGGGAAATTACCTCACATACATCTCTTCTATCTAAACCATATAAATAATAAATGCACAATCATTTGTGTCATAATAGATAAGTAATAACCTCTTATTCATGTCTTTATCCATGTTAAATTCCCATTTAAAATATTACAATTCGTATGAAGCATTTTATAAAGCATAAATAAAGAGCATGACATTACAATTACTTGGGGTCATTCCATTTAAAACCAATTGATTTATTTTAAGAAATGAAACCCATAATTAATTATCCATTTCACATTATCGGTTACATTTAACTCATTTAATTCATTAAAACATGGGAAAACCATATATAATATCAATGGAGTCACTTAGATGGTGAAATGTTAATCTAGGAAATTTCACACTTTAGAAACTCCAACTATAAGTGGTACAAACACCTAAGGGATGCGTTGGGTTATATCAAATAATCATACATAAAGAGATATTACATTCTTTAACAATTCCAGAAGAAATGTGGGAGTGTCAACATTTGAAAAAAAATCATATTGTCCCATTTCACCTAGATCACCCAATATGTAACCATATAAGTTTCACATAACATGTGAATATCCAATCAAGGATCAACTAGTACATATGAGTCTGCAGTAGTCAATTTTAAATACATAAATCACTTAAATAGATATGCTCAACCAAATATGGTGTGCGACATAATGGCTTAATTACGAAACATCGAACCCCAATGGGAAAACAATTTGACTACCAACCTAAAGGTCATAGATGATGCCTCTCCTAATATCAGATTCATATTTCAAGATTTTTGGGAGAAATATGAGAAATGGTTCAGTTCCATGATAGTATGGAAAATGTGCCTATGCCTATACAACACAAAGGATCCAATGGGAAACTAAAATAGGATGTATGAGTGGGGTTTTCCTTACATTGAGCTATCCAATGCTTCTTTTAGATCTTTAATTGGTTGTCAAATGATAGAGATATGGATGAACCTATGTTAACAAATTTTGAGTAATACAAGAGGTTAAATAATTCAAAATAACTGGAAGATGAAATATAAAAGGGAAAGTGGTATAAGAATAGGAGAGGGGTAAACTTGTAAATTCACAACTACATTTTATTGGATGCTAGTATTATGCCATGTGATATGTTTATCTACATTCCTTTACTCAATGAACGATGAATTTGGTTGTGCTTAGTTAAGAATCTCTTTTCATATTGACTGTAGTATGTATTCTGTTGGTGTTTTGGTATTCTTGGAATGGTTTTTTAGGGCACTGGTACATGGGATCCAGAAACTGGTTCTTTTTTTTCTGAAAATCTACTCTTTAGTAGCGGTTTTAACCTCCACTAACTATAATAAGTACATTTATATGCAGTTTTAACCGTCACTAAATGTAGATATTTTTCTATTAGTGGTGGTTTTAACCGCTGCTATGGTCTTAAATTTAGCGGCAGTTCTAACCGCCACCACAGTGGCCCATCTTCCACATTTTTTTCATGGTGGTTATATTGTTTGTCGCAGCGGTTTTTCCCAGTAGGCTGTTACATTTTTTTAGTAGCAATTTTAACTGCCGCTAAAAAAATTAACCCCCTGCTCAGAAAAATCGCTGCGAAAACAATATAACTACTGTGAAAATGCGCCAACAACGATGGTTCCCATAAACAACCGCTAAACCTCTTTAACCACCAAAAATAGTTTCCTGAAAAAAAATTTAGTGGAGGTTTTCGGAAACCACTACAGAATAATATGGTGGTAGTTTAAACTGCAACCATATCCAAAAATAACCACTGCGACATTGCAATTTTTCTGTAGTGAAAGGAAACACCTGAAGAAGAGGTAATAATTTCACCACTCTATTTCAAGTTCTTTTCTTCTTCCACTTCATATTTCTTTGTTTTTTATATACCAAAATAATAAATATAGTACCTTCTACATAATTTTATGTTATTATAAATATGTTACAACCATATTCGTTATTCTATCCATCCTATAAATGACAAAGTCACCATACGTGCGTACATACGACTTACCATCTCCACGTCGTGGTGTAGTTTGTTATTCAAACACTTAATTATTTTTTATGGGTATAATAATGAGTATAACTAATGTAAATAATAAATATAACATGTTAATGATTCTGTACATATGATATAATATCCAATTACATAAGATTTCACCATCAATATAATGATATTGTCACTCGTGCGTATGTATGGATTACCGTCTCCACGAATGCGATGAGATTCATTACTCATCACAATAATTCAAGAATAATTTTCATTTTATGATTACAAATAATGTTTATAAACATAATATAATTTTTATATGAATCAAATACATTTTATCCATAACAAACAAGGCTTATGTAACCAAGCATATAAAGGAAAATGAATTAGTTAACACCTGAAACGATGATACTGCTAAAATATTATTAACAAATAAATATTATAGGATTATATATGATATAATATTTATGTATATAGTTCTTGTATAATTTAATAACAAATTTTAAACTATTATATAGGAGGTTAACATACCATCGACTAAGGAAAAGTACAAGGTAAGGGTTAATTCTACAATCTCTTCATTATCCGAGGTTGTTTTTACGTGAGTATCTACTGGGACCTCTTTATCAACCACATCCATGTTTCATAAAAATATTTTTAAAAGGAATATTTTAAGGTTTTATGGAAGGGAATCTTTAAATAGATCATCATTTTAAATGGTTTAAATATTTATTCTTCTAAATCATTCTCATTAATTTCCATGTTTTCAAAATGGTTTTTAAGGATTTATTTATATGGACATGAATGTTTTTAAAATGTTAATTCCTTTAAAAAGTTTCAAAATGGTATGAGACACTTTTATTCAAAAATTTATTTAAATGTATTCCCTTATAAATTGTGTGACTTTTAAATGTTTTCATGAAAAAGGGATATTTCTCATGAAGAGTTTTACAAATAATTTTCATCTATGTCAACATCCTTTGATATATTTTAAACTTGTTTGAAGTTGATTTATTATGATACAAATCTTCCACATTGTATTAAAGGTATTGTGATATGATTGACTGTGGATGTGTTATTTTTATACCATTCATGGTTTATGGATAAAGTATTGACATTTCATATGCTATTTTTAATACAAATGTATATGTTATGTTTAAACATTTTCATATGAGGAATGCATTGGACTTAGTAAGTGATGGGTGGAGCATGATATAGATCCTCGATGCATCAGTAGGTCTCATGAGACAAACTAGTGTCTTGGCACAAATCCTTGACAAAATCTTATTTGTAGTCTTGGAACAAGGCCTTGACTATGTGGTTATGAAGTCTGCCATTATGCATTCCATCAATATGAAATTGGCTATTGATATTTCATGTGATTATTTGACTAGTAGAATATCCATGTGAATAAGTAAATGGAATTATTTGATTTATATTGGCCATATTATGCAGAAGTTTACATTTAAATGGATTATGTTTTAGTCTTATACATTGCCTTAAATGTTTATGCTTATTTATAAAAGTTTCCTCTATATTGTTATTCTTACCGAGCATATGAGCTCACCCCTTTCTATCTTTTATTTTTCCCAAGATGCAAAGAAGTATATTATGACTGACCTGTAGGGATAGTCTAAGGGATAGTATAAGGGATATAAATGTGGTCAATGGAGACAATGTTGTTGTTGTTTTTCATTTTATAATGTAATGTAAAACTTATGAATGTATATAATACTTCCAAGGCTACTAAACTGATCGGTCTTTCGGGATTTGATCCCTTGTGATCATGCCAATATTATGTAATAATGCACCGACTCTTGGTAACTAGGGTCAGGGCATTACATAGACCTCCTTCTCAAAGGAAAATTCACAATTGGGGACCTCCATGCGGTGGATGAGGTGTTTCTCAAAGAGAATGTTATGGTAGTGGAGTGGAAATAGGACCAGGAGGAAGAGATATAGGTATATGTCACTACAATCCTATTCCACCACTACCACTATCAGGCAGTCTATGCTAGGCTCAGGGATCTAGTTGTTTCAGATTTTTTTAGATATAGGAAATGAAGGGATATGACCAGTTTATTCCTGACATTATTTTCGGTATGATCTATATATTTTTACACTAGAACCCATATTCATAGATATTATCATAATACATTCTATTTTTGTTTCATCCCTAGTCCAAGAGATAAAAATCCCAGTGAATCCCTAAGCCTGATCAAAGTGTCTAGAGAATCTTACTGGTAGTGATCACACACTCACCCATATCTACTAATAATGAAATATTTCACTTAATAGATATATTATTTCATGGGAATTTATAGTTTTTTTTCATGAATCCCTATAATTTTATCCTAATCATGGATTGATTATCCTTAGTCTCTTCCCAGATATATTGCTACCATTGGAGAGTGGTGTGAAGTTGATTATATGGATTAGTGTTTTCATTCATCGGTGAGTGAGTCCTTCAGTAAAGATGAGTAGGGATTATGCACTAGAATTTACATATGATAACCCATTATTTAATGATATTGGATTTGTGCACGATAGATGCTTTAGATGATCAACTTCTTACAGTCATAAAGAAGTATATGGGTGTCTTTCCCAAGGATGTTCCAAGATTTCACTTTTATCATGAGATCTAATTCATCATTTATCTACAACCAGTACCACTATGGTATATTATGTACCTTATCAGATAGACTAAGTTGAGATTAGGGTGCTAAATGTGCAGTTATAGGACTTTATAGAGAAAGGTTTCATCAGACCCAATGTCCCCTTGGGAAGCACTAGTGTTGTTCTCTAAGAAGGAAGTTGAGATCTTGAGGTTTTTTATTGACTATTGTCACCTAAAATAGGTGATAGTTAAGAACCAGTACCCTATAATGAGAATTAATGACCTGATAAAATTGGTTTATAAATATTGATATCAGGTCTAACTATCACTGGATTTGGGTTTGTAAGGATATAACAGATACAATATTCAGATTCATCCACAAACATTATAAGTTTTTAACGATTCCCATCATCATAATGAACACCCTATTTATTTTCATGGGACTCATTAACTAAATATTTTAGTATTTCTTGGGCTGGTTTATAGTGGTTTTCATCAATGAAATTCTCATCTATTTAGTATTGGTAGAAGAGAATATTGAACATCTGAGGATTTTTATGGACTTGATTCAAGATCATTTTTTTGTATAGTAATATCTTGAAGATTTAATTCTAGATTTTTAGGTCCACTTCTTAGGTAATGTTATCTCTTAGGATTATGTAGCTATTTTCCCAACAAATATTGATGAATTTATTTATTGGGATCCACCCAGGAGTGTGTTTAAAGTTCATATATTTATTGGGTTGGAAAAATACTACCATAGATTCATAGAAGACTTATTCTAGATTGAATATCCCATGAATACCCTAACTTGAAAAGGGTAGCCATTTATTTGGTCTGAGAAACATTAAAGAGATTTTGACGAGTTTAAGAAAAGGTTGATGAGTGCTCATGTTATGAGGTTTATAGAGGAAGGTGTTGAGTATGTGGTATTCCAAAATTTCTCTATAGTTGGGTTTAGTTGTGTGATAATATAGAGGAAGGTGATGATTGCTTATGGGTCTTGATAGTTGAGACTTCATGAGTAGAACTATTCGACTCATGATTTGAAGCTTGTAGTGGTAGTGTTTTCCTTGAACATATGAAGATGTTATCTTCTTAGTGAGTAGTTTTTAGTCTATATGGACAACAAGAGCCTCAAATAAATCATCACACAACGATATATTAATATAAGGAAGAAGAATTGGTTAGAGTTTCTAAAAGAATATAACTTTGAGATTATCAATACACCAGGAAAGGGAAACATGGTGGTTGATTCCTTTAGAAGGAAATCCTATGATCAGTTTATAAGAGATGTGTCTGAGTTATTGATCTAGATGAAGTTTCCTATAGTGGATAGGGGATATGTGGAATATCTTCAATTGATGATGGTTCCCCCTTAAAATATTCATTATATGAGAGAGGCTCAATTATGATGTCATTAATTGACCCATCAGGTCCTACCTGACTGGCATAAGGTCAAGTGTGATATCCCCAAGCCCTCTAATAATAAGATAGAGGCTGGAGACAAGCATTGAGAAAGAATAACTATAATGAGATAAAATTGAATAATGTACTTGTATGCATGCACCCAACCATATCCCCAAAAAAGTACAGAGTAATAATAAAAGACTATAACATCTAGAGTATAACCATGAAGGCAATAAACTATAGAGAATACATTAGAATATGATAGTATAAAGCCAAAGTGTAAAGGGAAAAAATACACGCCCAATCAGAAATGGATTCCCAAACTGAAAAAAACTAGAATAAAGGAAAAATTAATAGATCTTAACTCCTAATCTCCTAGTCTAACCACCGTACATGGTCAATGCACCCAAGTTTCACTAATCTCCTCTGATGTCACTACTGACCAGCCTATTATCTTTATAAGACATAACATGGGTGGCCAAATCCCATGCAGGGGTGAGTATATACATACATAATAAGATTCCCTAAAAAAATGAAAAATATAAAGATAAAATAGAATAAGTTAGATCAACCCATAGCAAAAGGGAAATGAAAACCCAATAAATATATGCTCATAAAGAAGCCCATATAAGAGAGAATAGGAATATCCATCTCCATATCCTAGATAAGTACAATGAATCTATCTATAGCACTAAAATTCCATATCTGATTCCTAACATCACATGAAACCTCACAAGAATCTATGTAGAGGGGTCTTCACATAACCATTGTGCTCCACAACCAAGGAAGACACTACCCTAGCGGAGTACCTGATCCCTACCGGAGCTCAAAGATGAGGGAGTACCAATTTGTAGATAGAGGAACTGTGCCTTGTTGTAGTATGGGGAGTACCAAATATACATATATAAAGAGTATAAAGAATCCACACCCTTAAGAAACATGGGAGTACTAACCCCAGTATCACTCTGATGATCCTACATTGATCACTTCCAACATCAAGAATCACCTGAAGAAGAATCACACTCATAACATCTCACATCATATCTCATATGACACAATGAAGGATACTATCATGTTCTATGTGAAAAAATACTTAGGATAGGATAATTGTGGGACAAAATCCAAGTTTTGAAGAAGTATATACAGTTGGTTGAAGTTATAGGGATAAGTAAATGATGTGTACTTGGGATCACATGATGTGTGAACTCACCTCATCGCATGGGCATGCTCTCCCCTTGTCAAAAATTGGAAAGATATGTCACACTACACAGTGTGTAATGGTTTTACATGGTGTGTCTCATCCACCTAGGGACTTTATGTGTCCTTCTAGCTTGTACCTGTGTACATCAGATCATGTCCATGTATGTGATTATATATGGGTATCCTGATCATGTCCGAGTATGTGGTCATTTCCATGTACTCTGGCCATGTATTAGTATAAGGTTGTTACCATGTACTCTGAAAATTCCCCTATTCCTATAAATTTTCATGTCCATTTACTCTCATATTACACATTGAGACTCCAACATAGTGTCACATGGTGTGTATATCGACGTACAAAATGTGTGATATTTATCTCTGTCATGAACCAACCTAAGATTATGCTTGATCTATAACTACCCAAAGCTTGCCTCCATTAGAAAGGGGGTGAAGATCAGTTCTAAAGGCATATCTAACACAGGGTGGAATTTTCCTAAGTACCTGTATGCACACACATAGCCATTTATATTTATAAGTGCAAAGGGAAAGAGTAAAATATGAAACATAGCTATAAAGTAAACCAAGAATGCATAAACTATAGGGTGTACAAGAGTACGATAGTTCAAAATGAAAATTAAAGGGAAAAAATATGCACCCAACCATAAATATGTACCAAAATGAAAAAAATGGAAAAGTAAACTACCGAGAGAGCCCAACTATTGAATCCAAAATTACGACCATTGTATGTGGTCCAAAGTACCAGGTATCCCAAAGATCCTATGAAGTCACCACCAAACTATCCATCATCTTCATAATACATGACACATATAAGAAAATCCCATATAGGGGTGAGTATATACATACCCAGTTGGACACCCAAAAAGCTGAAGGGGTAGTAGTAAGAGATACAACAGAAATAAAAAGATAATAAATGAAATATATAGTCAAATAGAACAAATCAACCAAAATAAGAGAGATATTAACCTCATACAAACACAATAGGATAAAAATGGTGAGTAGATTAACTACACATAGAGTATTTTACACTTATAGAGGGAGAATAGACTCATCTAACCATAAGAATCAAAACATGGAAATCATGTAGCATACCCCACATGTCTTCACCTCCCATGGAAAGAGAGTAACAAAATATAAGGTATATATATATTATCTATTAAAAGAAGTCTAATTGAGAGAGTAAGGGGATCTCCATCTCATAGTTCATACCAATATTAAGAGTATCCAATAGTTCCAAAATTTTATAAATGATGACCAACATCTCACACATCTTCCTAGAAGTAAATGTGAAAGTCAAGCCACACCTTGTCACTGTGCCACACAATTGAGGGGACAAAAACTTGAAGTATAGGACTCATTCACTAGTACACCAGGAGGGATCCACTCAAATATCCATTGAGGACCCACTTCCTAGATCTACTAGAGGGTATCAGTTGGTAGTTGTTGAGAACTCCACCGCCCAAATCTACTTGGGGGTCAACTTAGTTGTCTTCAAGGAATCCATTGCGTAGCTCTATTGGGGGGTCAACTCATTAGTCATAGAGGACTAAAATTACTAGCTATACTAGAGGTTCAACTTGGTATTCATTGAGGAATACACTATCCAACTCTACTAGAGAGTCAACTCAGTAGTCATTGAGGACTTCACTTCTTAGCTCTACTAAAGGATCAACTCAATAGTTTTCAAGGAATCTACTGCCCACCTCTACTAGAGGGTCAACTCAGTAGTCTTATAGGACTCCACTTACCAAATCTACTAGAGGGTCAACTAGGTAAGCCTATGGTGATCCCACATGATCTCTTCCATCATCGAGCATGGCCTAACCAAGCATCATGCTCAGAAAATTACACATTGTATCTTGAAATCCACAACTGAGGGAACCATCATGTTGTACATGGAAAAACAACTAGGTTAGGCTACTCATGGGATAAATTCCAAGTTCAAATGAAGTATATATGAAACCTTGAAGTTTCCTAAAAATAAACTAAGGGGTACATAGTGTGTGAGGGTACCCATATGTTGTATGGTCCCACTCCACCACCTGGCTATGTCCTTAGGGGTACACAAATCCCAATCCATATAGCCTTACATGCCATATAGGCGGAATATATAAAATTTCCAAGACAATTGGGATTGGGCTGTGTCCTTATGGCTATATCCATGTACTCAAGCCATGTCCATGTACTTAGTACATGGCATGTGGCTTCACATGAGGTTCCACCCGTGTACTCTAGCCATGTTTGTGTACTTCGGTACATGGTTGTGTGCCTAGACATATAATCCTACATGGAGTCCTACCCATGTAACCCATCACATGGATCATCCACCCAGAGACAAGGCACACGCCATTTAGGAGGGCTACACGACGCACCATACTTATAAATCTCCAAAATCCTAGCCACCACACTCAAGGGGTTTCATGCCGTGTGTTTATCCTTGTACACAGTGTGTAATTGGGATTTTAATAGTTTCTTAGATCCAATATTTTTTCCTTGAATTTGATATTTCTACTTCTATTTTATCCCTATCTCTAGCAATAAATAGTGGATCTAGTCTGTATCTATCATTTTCAGCCATCGTTCTCCAGAAATCAGATTCTGGTGGAGCATCGAGGGTTTCATTATTCAAGTTGTATGCCTTGGTTCTCTCCACCTTTGATTCCTCAATCTATAATCATTGAGACTATCATAACTTACTTGAAACGATCCTATATCTATGATTATTTCATCAATCCACCCTTTTATTATAAAACCATTTCAATTTTGGGGGTTCAATCAGGCTCAGTACCACATGAAAATATCAAACCGGGACCACATAGTCTAATCGGGGACAAAAATGAAGAAAAAGAGAGGGAAAAGCACAAGAAAAAGTTTTTAATCAATCTATGACAAGAATTATTTTACAATTATCAATAAAATTCAAATAGATTTTGAAAACATTGAATAAATCAATTAAGATTTCAATACATGGGTGCATTCTCAATCCATAATTTGTGCAGATCGATAGAAGGGATTGATCTTCTCAAACAGTTTAATCAAAAATAAATAAACATCATATTGATGATTTATACATGGATATTAGATCATTTTTTCATTGAAGAACATGCTCTCCAAGGATCTAAGGAAGTTTTTTCTTTTTCTAGGTCCTGATCTACTCTGATCTAGAGTTTCATCGCCATCTGAGGTGATTCTCCAACGAAGGAGGAAAGAGAAGCTCTAGAATTATCCTAGGGTTTGTGCAGGTAAACCTAGAGAATTTTACATGGAAGTATTATTATAAGATTCATTTAGGTAAAACATTTAATTAATAAATTAATTTAATAATGAATTATTTCACTGAACATACTGCCAATGAGTGAGGAGTCTGACACCCCATGTGAACCCATTTTATTTATTTACTAGGGTGAAAATTGCATTCTAGACTCAACTGTGATATAATATTTGTAATATGAACTTCTATTTAAGAGTTATCCAATTTTCTTTAATAAACTATGCACAATAAAAATAAAATATATTTAATATTTTTATAAATTTAATTCCAGGGACATGGGGTCTTAGAATATCACACCGTCTCAACGTTTAAATCTGGAAATATTTGTAGAAATATTTCAAAGTCTTAAAAGGAAAAACTGGGTCTCTATATCATTACCTCATTCAAGTTTTCATCCCTAAAAAGAACTAGACAAAAATCTTAGGATACTGAGACTTCATCTGTCTCTCCCTCTCCCAGGAACTCTCCTGCACATTTCCATACTGCCACAATATGTGAACCAAAGGGATGGTCTATCCATGCAGGGTTCTCTCCAGTCAATCCCCAATCGCCACTGGGTGATCCATAAATTTGTCTCCATCCTTGATTTCCATCTCAACCTAGTCACTGATGTTCATGGGGTCATGCATGTAGGTTCTAGGTGCAGTAGAAGTGCGTTGGTGGGTGTTCCCAACTTTAATTTTTGCCATTAGCGATTATCAATCTGAGATCTATCATGATAATAAAATACTAGATCATCAGGATAGAATGAAGAAAAAAATAAAATAGGGGAGTCCTAGAACCATATAGAGGATCACCATATGTTGGTTATAATTAATTTAATTAAAATATAAAAATTACCTTGATGGAATTCTCTCTCTATTGATGTTTCCGGTCATAATCCGATGTGATCTGTCACTGCATCATAGAATCCAAGTGTATGATTCATCTAGTGGTGATCCATATGTGCTCCATGTATCTCTGGACGTTGCTGAAGGGATCTCCATGTGCTAGCGTGGAATAGCCGTCGCTTGTGATGTCTGCCTTTGATCGCCTTGTGAGACGCTTGTAAAATGCTCTCCTTGATCTGGTGGAGGAGGATCTCTCTCATACCTTGAGAGTGTTCTTGGAGGAAAATAATTATCTCTTGGATTGAGATATTTATCTATATCCGTTGTGTACAACCCCAAAAATGGCTAGGATAATGAGAATTATATAATTGGGATTTTAATTACATCTAATAATAAAATGAATTAATTACCTGAAATCATTTATTCATTTAATTTAATTCTTAGTAAGACCCCATGTCTAATAATAACATTTAACTATTATTATTACTTAACATGCGCCCAATGAATTATACCTAATATTATTTAATTAAATAAATAATATTATTTCTCAAAAATCACCAGAAAAACAACACGGTGTGTATATTAATATACATTGGGTGTACTTTTGTTTTTTCCATTTTCTTTATTTTCTCCACCCCATTTATTAGACCTTGAATAATGGCTATTTATTTCTCAAATAAATTTTCCTGCATTACTCACTAATAAATATATTATTTCACCCAAAATATATTCTCTTGAATAACTAGTGTCGAAATAAATGTGATCAGGAATCCTTGAATAATTATTAAACCACAATCGGGAATAATCTTTATTCAACTTGTTAAATTAATATTTAACTGAGATATTTGGACACACTTAGTGTGTGACCCTCTAAGCCTCTTTCTCAGTGGAATTAGGTGGAGCCTGCCTAAATTCCAAGGTTAGCGTCTAGAAACACACCAAGGCACCCATAGAGAAAGAAGTTAACACCGCAATGATGTGTCACCTCCTACGAACACTTACCATGTAATGTAATCCCTTTATCTTGATATCTCAAATCAAGTGGGTTGCATGCTAGTGCCATCAACCCATGTGCTCAATTATTCTTTCTTTGACTTTATTGAATTGAACTCGCCCATTCCTTACCATGACCATGGATTTATTTAGGTTATATAAATTCCATTAAAGGGACTGAGATATCTACTTCCATTATGGAATAGAAGGGAAAAATCCTTTCTCACATTATCTATTAATGCAGTATTACTCATGACACACCCAACGTATCCTACCTCGCTACGAACAATGTGTCATCACAATTTTTGTCAATACATATAAGTGAGTGAGTTGTAATACCCATTAATAATAATCTTAAAGTCTAAGGACCAATACACACATCTGCAGATAGGAACATCCAATGACACTATGAAATGTGGATTTCCTACTGGCGGGTCTCATTCTCATAATAACCTCCTGGATATTACCAAGGGAACACACCATGAGAAAGTTTCTCAATGTTTTATGAGTCCTAACCCCTAATGGCCTGTATTATTTGTGTCCCTTAAACAACATCATCCGGCCATAGAACATATATTCAAGAACAGTGTTATGACACTTCCAGGTTCTCATCATAGCAGGGATCCACTATGACCTTTTATTGCAACAACTATCCTTAGGACATTATCACATGCATTGTTATGTAGAATAATAATCAAGATGTGATAAGGTATTTATTAATGAATAAAGTACAAAGTAGTTGGATCTAGTCCACCAACTCCAAAAATGCATGCATCTCCTCAAATGCGACACATAGAAGATATTGTGTACCTGCTCTAGTAGTGGGGGTAGGTAAAGGTGGTAAACAACCTTGCCAACCCTTTACATGTTCTCAAATAGACCGATGAACCTTGGAGATAGCTTGCATTTGTGGCCAAACCTCCATAATCCTCATCATGGGGAGACTCCCAGGAAGACATGATCTACCTTCTCAAACTATATGGGACTAAAATGATGATCTGTGTAAGATTTATGTCTACTATGGGCCATCCTCATCTTCTCACAAATGACCTGAACATTATCTGTAATCACTTTCACCATCTATGGGCCCACAAGATATGTTTCATAGATCTATTTCTAGTATAAGGATGACCTTAATAATCTCCCATAATGCCTTAAAAGGTTCCATACTAATAGTAGAGTGGTAGCTATTGTTGTACACACACTATACCAAGGGTAAGTGGTCCTTCCAACTCCACTCAAAGTCAACACGAAATCCCACAACATATCCTCTAACACCTGGATAGTTTACTTGATCTACCCATTAATATGGGGTTGAAATTCTATAGTCATCCTAATTTGGTCCCAGAATTCCTTTTGAAGGCCTCTCCACAATCATGACCTAAACTGTACATCACGATCAGAGACAATCATTGAGGGAACCCTATGAAAGAGAATGATCTCCTGTATGTACAACTACCCCAAAATCTCCACCAAACTATGCTCCCTAATATAAAATAAGTGTTTCGATGTCATGAGTCGGTCAAATATCACCCAGATGACATCATAACCCTTTGATATGCGTGGAAACCCTATCATAAAGTCCATGGATATACTGTCTCACTTTTACTCTCGGATCTCAAGGGGCTGCAACAAAACTATCAGAACTTAGTGCTCAACCTCCACCTTATGAAAAGTGTGGCAATGAGAGATGAACTCATCTACACTTAATCTTATTACATACCACTAAAAATTCCATTTAAGGTCTCTGTAATTATTCCCCACACTAGGATGTACAACTAGAGGAGAAATGTGGAACTCTCACATCACCTCCTCCCACATCGTGACTGGAACCACTATTCATAATTGGAAAAAAGAATACATGATTCCATATTTAATAATATTAATCTAGTGAGTCACATGTGGATATATAGTCACAAAATACCTCATAGTTGATGTCTCCTAGATATAACTCTCTCACACGCTCGAGAAGAAAAATAGTCAACACCATCGACTGAAGAAAAGCTGTACCCTCCTACTCCACCAGGGTCAGCTATAGGGAGGCCAAATACTCAAAATACTTATACACCAAGCGATATTAAGACTTAATAATAAGGGAATATAATACTACATTTACCATCCCTATAGTCTATACTATCTCAAATTCATAGTCCTTCAGGAACCCCAACTAGCTTCGCTATCTCAGGTTCCAGTCCCTCTATTTAAAGACATACTTGAGACTCTGATGGTCTGACTAAACCAAAAAGAACTCTCCCAAAAGGTATTGCCTCCACATAACCATGGAGAAGACTACTTATACCACCTATAGGTTGTTATTCATGCAGTTCTACTCATGAAGTCTCAACTGCCTCAACCCATATGCAATAACTGTCTTACACTGTATTAACATGAAACCGAGCCCAACTCCTGAGGCATCAAAATACACTACATACTCCACACCCTCCTTTGGTAGTATCAACACTTGAGAACTTTTCAAACTCAACCTAAAACCCCAAAAGTCCCTCTAGAACTAATCATACTAGGTAAATGACTGCCCTTTATGTGTCAAGAAATCAATGGGGATACGACTTTGGAGAAGTCTTCCATAAACCTCCTATAGTACCACAACAAACCAAGAAAGCTCCGAAACTCCAACATGCTATTGGGTGGTTCCCAAGTAATCACTGCATCAATATTTGCTGGGTACATGGATAAACCATGTTCTGAAATGACATTCCCCAGAAGGTGAACCTCATGTATCTAAAACCAGAACTTCAAGATCTTTCTATAAAGCTAGTTCTCTCAGAGTGAATCTAGAACCATCCTCAAGTTCTATACACGATCCTCCTCAGATATAGAATAGATGAGTATTTCATATATGAAAATAACCATAAAATAGTCCATGTATGACTAGAATACCTAGTTCATCAAATCCATAAACATGGAGGGGGAATTAATCACACAAAAGGGAATCACCAGAAACTCATAGTGTCCGTAGTGACATCGGAATTCCATATTTGGAATATCAGGCTCGAGAACCCTCAACTAGTGATAGACAGACCTAAGAATGACCATTGAGAACCATCTCATACATCACAACTAATCAAAGAGGTCATCAATCCTCCAAAAGAGGTATTTTTTCATTATCTTGGCCTGGTTCAGCTGATGACAATCCATACAAATTTGAAAGATCCCATCTTCCTTTTTCATGAACAACACTGGAGATGACTAGGGGGAAACACTGAGTATGATGAAACCCTTATCTCAAAGGTACTCTAACAATAATCGAAGCTCTTGGAGCTTGGTAGGGGCTATACAATATTACTCAGAAGATATCATAGTGGTCCTGGGATGCAAGTAAATGAAAAACTCCATCTCCAACCTTAGAGGTAGTACCAAAACATTCTTGGGGAATATGCCCATATAATCCTCCACAAATGAAGGAACCCAGATTCTTAAAGTGCCTAATACACCAAGGGCTATACTCGCTAACTAATGGGTGATGGGATGCATCCTCCTACTCGAAAAACCTATTTTCCTTTACATGATATCTATCTTTCCAGAAAAGGATAATCTCATTCCATCAGTGAATAGGCATATGAATTGTCTAAAATGATAGTCAATATGGGATCAGCCCATGGAAAACCAAACCATACCTAAGATGACATCACATGGGTTCCATTGTGGTGGAAAAAAGGTCCCAAGTGAACCTCTCTCCACTAAGTGATAACTCACACTATCAATAGATAAAATATGCAGAAGAAGCGTTCCCTGTAGGAACCTCAAGATAAAGCTACTGAGCTAACACCTCAACTGGGAGATCCATCTCTCACACCAGGAGTATAGAGATGAAGGAAAAACTCAAAGCTATGTCTACTAAAACTAAATCAAGAGTAGAATAAATATATATCATACATCTAATCATCTCATGCACTATGGGGCCATAAGCCTCCATATCTTTTACCTATCCATGACCTCGGACACCAACACCCTAAGCCTGATATGGTCCACCTGGTGGTGGTGGTGGAAGGATATCATAGCTTATTCCACCCCCATATCTCCTCGTAATAATCTTCTAGATTTTCCTCCTTGGGGACCACCCTATACTTTCCTAGGAGATCCCTGATCCGGGTGCTG
The DNA here is from genome assembly GCA_963277665.1 of Viscum album. Classification (NCBI taxonomy): domain Eukaryota; kingdom Viridiplantae; phylum Streptophyta; class Magnoliopsida; order Santalales; family Viscaceae; genus Viscum; species Viscum album. Next base: position 1,278,334,210 of record OY728146.1, on the reverse strand, counting down.
CCTCTACTATAGAGATCTATCAGCTATCCACCTGTGCTACACATCATGTCTAGTTGGGAAGTATCACGCTATGTGACCTCACCCATTAGAAGAAAAAATCCTCCCCTCTTTGAGATTACCCAGTGCTTTATGCTGTCCCTATATTGCACAACCTCACACATGAGCCTGGTTGCAAAAGGGATTTCTATGCTGAGATATCACTGACTGGAACCTACTAGCTACAACAGATAACTCATACCTATGATGACCACTGCCAACTATAGCTATCTGGGCTCCTTCTAATAGAAATTTCTCTATCACTAGTGCCCACTCTAGTACCTCGACATAGGTGGGGATGCACAATGGCACAACACTTTCTCAAATATCTTTGTAGAGTCCCTGTTCAAACTTCTGTGATCAGAAGTATCCATCCCAGATCATATTAAAGGAGTATCATGTAAGGTCTATAAAAATCACCACATAATCAACTACCATTATCCCTCCCCAATATAGCTCTAGAATCTCTTGGATCCAAACTAAGTACAAGGAGTGGTAGTACTCCTCACGGAACAACTGTTGGAAGTCAGACCATGAGAGTGTCGAATCATCATGCACCTATATAACAAGGGTCCACCAATGACCATATACTTCATGGAAAAGGATAGATGATAGTGTAACCATCTAATCCACCAGGGTCTGAATAAACCTGAAGATATGGACCAACGACTCTATCCAATCCTTTACTACCTTAGGATCTGGATCACCGTAGAACCTTAGCAGCCTCCGGTACTAGAACTCATGTAGCACGCTAAGATTACATGCATCCTCAACCTTCTATTCTTGAATGATCATCTAATCAGTAGGTGGAGGTGCTACTACATGCCCACCTAGAGGAATGTGGTCACAAGATGGAACCTGAATTGAGGCCTCATAGTTCATTAGATCATAATCATAATATGAAATAGGTATCCTAGATGGATGTCATTGTGAAGGTATCTAGAGATTTATCATGATGTACCATGGTGAGATGATAATATATATATATTAACAATGGAGAGATGTCTCAACAAGGATATTCAAATACTCAATCCTATATGATGCATGTACCATTGATCCCTGAAACCAATGTATTGGTATACCAAGTCGAAAGTAAGGTAGTCAAGGTCTTGGTGAATGGATAAATTGGCTAACTAAACCATCATTATATTCCATGGTCTAAGAGCCTCACTCAAGACACTTTGAAACAATTTCCCTAAACCCAACCAACTACTTATAAGGGAACTATTCCAAAAAATTTCCCAAGGAATGAAATTTATTTGATAGAAATCTACCACGACCCGACCCAAGCCAGGGCTCGAGTCACAACTACCCCAATCCCACCTCTATAGTCCAAGGGATGGAAACCAGCACCAAATGAATCTTTAACATAGGGAGGCCTTTTCCTAAGTACATGTATTCAAACACATATCTATATTGATGAAGAAGCTCATATGTAAAGAGTAAAAGATATAACACAACTATAAAGTAAACCAAACATGCATAACCTCTAGGGTGTATAAGAGTAAGACAATGAAAACTGAAAATTAAAGGGAAAAAATACACACCCAACTAGAAATATGTCCCAAACTGAAAAAACTAGAAAAGTAAATTGACAAGAGATCCTATCTCCTAAATCCCAAGCTGTAAACACCATATGTGGTCCAAATTACTAGGTATCCCTAAGCTCCCCTGAAGTCACTGTCAAACTGTCTGTCATCTACATAAGACATGACACGTGCAGGAAAATACCATGTAGGGGTGAGTATATACATACCCAGTAGGACACCCCGAAAGATGAAGGGGGGAAATAAAAGATACAAAAGGAATATAAAGAAAATAGATGTAAGATATAGTGAAAGATAACAGCTCAACCCAACCAAGAGATAGAGAGAGTAACCTCATCCAAACATAAGAGACTCAATATGGCGAGTAGATGAACTACATGTTGAGTCTTTACCATCTATAGTAAGATATTAAACTAATCTAACCATGAGAAGATAAACATTGAAAGCACGTGACATAACCCACATGTCTTCACCTCCCATGGAAATATAGTAACCAAATCCAAGGTGTGGATACAAATATATATATATATATATATATATATATTCTCAGTCAAAATAATACCAAATGAGAGAGTAAGGGGATCTCCATCTCACAACTAATCCTAAGAAAAAGCATATCTAATAGTTCTAAAAGTATATCACCAATGTCTAGCATCTCATACATTTTCCTAGAAGTAACTGTGCAGGTCAAACCATACCTTTCCACTATTCTGCATAGTCGAGGGGCCACAAACTCGAAGTATAGGACCCATGAACTGGTACAACAGGAGGGATCCACTCTAATAGCTATTGAGGACCCACTACCAAGATCTACTAGAGGGTACTATTTGGTAGTCATTAAGAACTCCACTACCCAGATCTACCAGATGGCCAACTTAGTAGTCATCGAGGATTCCACTACCTAGATCTACTAGTGGGTCAACTCGGTAGTCATCAAGTACTACACTACCCAACTCTATTGGGGGGTCAAATCAGTATTGTTCAAGGACTCCACTACCCATCTCTACTAGAGGTTAAAGTTTGTAGTTTTCGAGGAATCCACTGACAAGATCTATTGGAGGTTCAACTTGATAAATCTATGGTGATCCTACGTGATCAATACCTCCATAGAGTGTTTCTTAACCAAGATCCATGGTCAAAAAAATCCACATAATATATATAAATATAAAACCAAGTGAACGATTTAATTATACATAGAAAAAATATTAGGATAGGCTACTCATGGGCCAGAATTCGAGTTCAAACGAAGGAGATAAGAAACCTTGAAGTTTATTAAAAAGGAACCAAGGGGTATACAACATGTGAGGGGACCCACATAGAATGTAGTACCACTCCACCACCTATATGTGTACTTGGAGATACATGGATCCCAATCCACGTAGAAGTACACGTTGTATAGGTGGACTACATGGCATGTCCAAGCCAACCTGGACTAGGTAGTGTTCTTCTAACCGTGTCCGTATACTCAAGCCGTGTTAGTATACTTGGTACACAGCTTTTAGCTTCACACATGGTTCTTCCCATGTGATCTATCCATTTCCATGTATATTGGTACACCACCGTGTGATTGGCTATATACCCCTACACAGAGTCCTACCCATGTGACCCATCACATGGATCGTCCACCCATGAACAAGGTACATGGAATGTTGGAGGGATACATGCCATGTCAAACTTATAAATATCTAAAACCCTAGCCGCTGAACTCAAGGGGATACATGCCATGTGTTAATCCTTATATAGGGTGTGTAGTCAGGTTTTTCATAGTTTCTCATATCTGATTTATACACCTTGAATATAATCCCACTAATTCAATTTTGGCCCTATCTCTGACAAAAAATAGTGGATCTAGGCTGGATCTGTCATTTCCATCTGTCATTCACCAGAAATAGGATTCTAGTGGAGCATCAGGGGTTTCTTTATTCAACCCATACACCTTGGTTCACTCTACCATTGATTTCTTTATCTCCAATCATTTCAAAAATCATCTATTCCTTTTAATGATTCCATATCCATGCTTGTTTCACTGATATACTCTTTTATTGTGAAATCATTGTGATTCTAGGTGTATGATAGGGCTCAGTAAGGCATGAAAATGTTGAACCGGGACCCTGGGGTATAACCAGTGATGAGTGTGAAGAAAAAGAGAGGGAAAATCACAATAACAAGAGTTTAATAAATCATTTACAAGCGTTCTTGGAAAATGATCAAGAACAAGAATAAGAGGTTAGAAAACATTGAATAAATTAATTAATATTTCAATATACGGGTGCATGCTCAATCCAAAATTGGTGCAGATCAATAGAAGGGATCAATATTCTCAAATAGTTTAATAAATAATAAATTAAACCTAAAATTTATGAGTCCTACTAGGATATTGGACTGTTATTCTTTGAATAATGTTCTTTCCAACATTCAAAGGAAGTCATTTCATTCACTGCATCCCGATCTGCTTCGATCCGGAGTTTCTTCATCATTCGAGGTAATTCACCATTGAAGGAGGATGAAGAAGCTATGAAATCCTACCAAGGTTTATGAAGCTAACCCTTGATAAATTTCCATGGAATTATTTTTATTGGATTCATTTAGCTAAAAAATGAATGAATGAATGAATTTAATAATTAATTATTTCAATAAATGCATTTTCAACAAGAGAGGAGTCTGAACACCCCACACTAACCCATTTTATGTCACTTATATGGTAAAAACCATGTTACAGACTTAATCATGGTCTCAAATTTCTAATATGATATTTCATTTTAGAGTTTTCCCATTTTCTTTTAGAAATTGTGAATGCACAATATAAAATATATTTAATATTTTTATAAAATTAGTTCTTAGTATACAGGGCCTCAGAATCGAACATCATCTCAGTTACTAGCTCTAAAAATATATTTATAAATATTTCAAAGTCTTATAAGTCAAAAATCGGCTCTCTATAATCTCACCCAAAATGCTAGCCACTGTATCCAGGGGACTACATGACGTGTATTCTACCAGACTACACATTGTGTAGTTAGATTTTTCATAGGTAGTAAATCTTATTATTTGCATTATTTCTTGACCACTGATTACACTAAAAATATCACTATTTTAACACCAAAAATCAAAGGTTAATACCTTTGACCATCAATTCCTAGCCTCTGATTGCTAAAAATTTGAATCTGATCACCAATGCGGGAGTCTGTCATGCATTCTCTTCCATTTAGGGTCCTAAAACCCATAACCATCACTAAAAAATGATGATCCCATCATGATCCAACCCCAAATCACCAATAATTCAACTTCTCCTGAAAAAACCACAAATTGGGGGGTTTATCACGCTCAAATCCACCCCAAAAAGTCAAATTGAAACCCCATAGGCCAATGATGAAGAACAAGAAGAATAATGGGAAAAAAGAACATGAAAAACATAATACCATAATTAGATGATGTGATCCTATACAATGAAAAACTATCATGAATATAACTGGGGGGAATCATGTGAACAATAGGATAAAAATTATTGGTTTAAAGAACAAAAAATGTAATGGGCACATGAAAAAACTTAAATCGAAAAAATCAGATAAAATCCATGCTTTAACAATTTAATAAAAGGGATGAAAATCATAAATAATGAGACCTACCTAGATTATGTATTGATATTTGGTGAAGAGAACATTCTTTAGCAATAAATAATATCCACTATATTCACTTCCTACCTCTCAATCCACCTTGATCCAATCATTTATGTTATCTGATCCAGATCCGTCAATGAAGAATGATATCCTCTAATACTACCAAGGTTATGCAACTAAAATTAGAGAAATATCATAATGATGTATTTATAGAGGATTAGGCTAGGTTAGGTCATTTAATTAAAATAAATAAATAAATTATTTATTTTATTAAACACACCCACCAGTGGTCACCTCCCACGGAATGTCAAACCCTGACCAACCTTATGTTATACCTAGGGTAAACCCCACATTATAGAATTAACCATGGTCTCCAATTTCCCATCCGAGGTCCTAAAAAAAAGGAAACCATTTACATGGAAATGATGCACATGTGTGCATTAATATATATTAATATTTTTAATAAAATAATTCTATGGTCCCAAGGCACCTAAACACCATATAGACTCTAAGGACAGATCCATATATATTCATAAGAATATCCAAAGAACTAATATTTTAAAACTAGAGTCATTATAATCTCCCCCACTTCAACGCTTTCACCTAAAAAAGAAAAAGATAAACAAAAAGGTGGTGGTACTGAGTCCAAATCTGATTATCATGCTTCTAGGAGCTCAAAACATGCTCCCGTGCTGCCAAAGCACATAAACAAAAGAGATGGCCTGTCTACACAGGATCCTACTATACTGATCCTCAATCACCATCAGGTACTCCATGAAGGTGGATCCATCCTCTATGTCCATATTTTACTATTAAATAACATGCATAGAACCATGAATGTATCTCCTCAACTTTATCACATGAAACACATCATGAACTCGATCTAAATACAAGGGAAAGGTCAGGAAACAAGAAAGCTTTCCAACCCTCCATAGGATCTCAAACGACCCGATGAACCTCAAGGATGGCTTACTTAACTGACTAAACATCCTTAATCCTCATTATGGTGAGACTCTTAGGAATTTTTTTTATACATTCTAGAAATCCAAGGGGCTATGATGTAGATCTGCATAAGATTTCTATCTACTTTGGGTTGTCCTCATATACTTGTGGATTACTTAAACCTTCTCCATCATTGTCTACACCATCTCTAGTCCAACATGAGATGTATCACCAATCTCAGTCCAACATAAGGGTGACCTATATGGTCAGATATATAGGGCCTTGAAAGGTTCCATGATAATAGTAGAGTGATAGATATTATTATAAGAAAAATCTACCAGTGGGAAGTGATCCTCCCGGATCTAGCTGAAGTCCAATACATAGGCCCTCAACATATCCTCCAACACCTGGATAGTTCGCTCAGTCTGACCATCCATCTAGGGGTGAAACACTGTACTCATATGAAAATGGTTCCCAAAATCCTATTACCAACCTCTATAAAATCATGACGTGAACTGGGAATCATGGTTGGAGATAATCATCGATTGTACCCCATGTAGCAGGATAATATCCCGCACACACAACTTCTATAAACTCTTCACTAAAATCTTCTCTCAAATGTAAAGGAAGTGATCCAAATTCATAAGTTGGTCAACAATCAACCAAATAGATTTGTGTCCTCTCACTGTACACAAAATACCTATTAAAAATTCCTTGGATAATCCATACCATTTTCACTCTAGGATTTGAATAAACTATGTCAAACCTTCTTGAACCTATTTATTAGCCTTTACCTGATGACATGTGAGACATCGAGAGATAGAATCGGTAATTATTCACCTCTTTATAGTCCACCAAAAATGATATTAAAGGTCCTTGTACATATTTTCCATACTAGGATATACATCTAAGGGGGAAGTGTGAAACTCCCTCATCACATTCACACATAATGTGAATGGAACCACCGTTTATCCCTGGTAAAAAATGATGCAATCTCTTAATTCAAAAAATACACTTGGTAAATATCCTGAGGATATTTAGATATATATAACCTCATATTTTATGTCTCCCTATTGATCCTATTTAACATTTCAAAGAAGTAGAAGAGTAACCCAAACTAAAGTAAAACTACACCCCTCTCATTCAGACTGAAAATTATATTTTTATTTGATTTTGAAAACCACTTTTTGGGTGAACGGGAACCGTACATGGGATTAGACTATCTCAAAGTCATAGTATTTCAAGAACTAAAACTATAACTAATTTCTTAGATTAATATTTCTCTAAGTGAAGATGTATATAAGACTCTAGTGGTTTGGGTAAACAACAAAACACTCACCTAGAAGATAGTTCCTTCACATCTTCAAAGTTAAGACTACCACTACCAACTCTAGGTCATGATTCATGTAGTTTTTCTCGTGGGTTCTTAATTAACCAAACCCCTATGTGATCTCTACCTGAATCTACATTAACACACAATTGAGACCAGAACATGAGGCATTGAAAAACACTATGTACATAATCTAGATAAATGACACTACTCAAAGGCTAACTGACACTACTTATTCTAGATAAATGACTACCCTTTCCAAATTAGGTATGTAAGAACCCAGCCTTAAACATTACATAATCTTGAGTTAAGTCAAAAATTCATAATGAGGATATTTTCATGTTTAGAGTTTTAGAGAATTTTTCCATAATTATTACGTTACATCTCAAATATTACAAATTAGACACTTCTACTCTATACATTTTTTTCACAACAATAAAAATCCTTAAGTAAAGAAGAATTATTTTCTTTAAAAAAATCTTCTTGAATTATTAAATTATCTTACCCTTACTTATACTATGTGAAAAACATTTCAAAAACTTGGGATGAGCATACAAAGTTTAGTAAGGGATATAAAATAAGTAAAGAAAACATTATTCCATGAATACATAAAAATAAACGAAATCATAATTTTTACTCATAAAAAATAATCTCTTTAACATACCTAATGAAATAAAAAAATTTATGAATAACTCATAGAAATCATAAATCATAATGGTAACTTGTGACATCCATAACATAGTTACATTATAGCTTTCACAACCACAGAGGGAGTAACCTTTATGGTTACTTTTGTAATACCTATCACAGTATATTCCATAAATCTCTTAGGATAAACCTTAAAATTTACCTCCATCACATTACCTAATGAATTGGAGAGATATCTTAGGCTCTCCCACCCTTAGTTTATCATGTAACCACTTGTATATATAAGCAATTCCCAAGAACTATAACATAATCATAACATATGAACAAGCATAAAGGAAAAATAACATTTCCACATTGCAATCATAAGACATCATATCAAGATATTGATATAATCAATCCATTCTCAAAAATAATTTTCAATAAAAAAATAACTAAAAATGAATATGGTATTTAATTTTCTTTTTAAAAACATTACAACTTGTAAAGGAATCTAAATATCAAATAATGATCACGGCGGCAGAAAGGTCCTTGTCACTGTGTGCGTTAGAAAGAAACATTCCTTTTTTTATTTAGTAAAACACTTCATAAAAAAATATTCCTTTTAAAAAACCATTTAATGAAATTAAAAGTCAAAAGGGTTGATTATACACCGTATAAAAGAATGTTGTGTATAAACCAAAATATGTCTCAATGAAAGGAGATTGAGATGAAGTCCCTTACAAAGATCATGTCATTAGATTAAGGATAAATAAATGACATAAATATGTGTCAAAAATATAAATACAACCAATATAATTGGATATTTAGTGTAAAATAATAAGATTCCATTCACACATATTCTTTAAAAAACAAAACAAATGACATATATATTTAACTCAATGAATGAAGATTGAGTTAAGATTTCTCTTATAATGTTCGTATAAATAATGTAAAAATTTATCAATGGGGTGATTATGTGTAGAAACAGTATATCCACAAAAAGGTAAGTGGAAGTTACAAAATAAATAATTAAAAATTGATTCCACACATGATCTTGGCATAATATAATCAATGAAGTATTCATAAAACCCAATGAGTGGAAATTGAGTTTAGAAATTCCCTTACCTTGAGTCCAACTTGTCTCATTAACTATTTAATTACCTGAATAATAAAATTAGATTAATTTATACTTGATTTAGAACCTTTTTTATGTTTATAATTCATTTTATATCACTTATTACCATAATATAACAATTAGTTAATTATTTGAGTTCATATCAGACATTTTGTTGATGTTCGGTACTTGAGTCTAAAATGAAAATGTTTTGATGAAATTGTCCATGTGGTCATAATTAAATTATCTCTATAATGATAGTAATTATTTAAATATCATATATATCCAGTATATATGTATTTATAATATTCCATAACATTTTGAGATAAGAAATTAAATGCATCATTCATGGAGATAGTAGACTGTACGTACTCATGAACGCTACTGTCATTTCTTTGTCATATTAAAGGAATAAAAACTAAATGATACATATGTATATTATAATTTCATTATAATATATATGTTATATATGTTATATAATTTTATTAACTCCATACTTTATATGTTCCATGTATGGCATGAATGGGTCATATCACTTTGAGGGGGCGATAGTCCACACTTCCTCAAATGAAATTATCGCATTCTCACATTATGGAAAGCATAAAGGTATGTTGTAAATAAAAATTAAAGAAGAATAAAGACAATATAAATATAATATATATCATATTTATTCATTCTATTGATGTATATAATTGTGGTTTAATGAAGATCATATAGAATGAATTGCATTACATTGTGGAGATAGTAAGCCATACGTACACATGAGCGACAATATCATTCACTTAATGGTTAAACGATATAGAATTGGATGGTATATTAATTATAAATAATAATTATCATGTTATATTAATTATTTAAATCCATTATAATCATCATTATATTCATCCAAATTAAGTCTTGTTGAATAAAAAATTACACCACAACGTGGAGACGGTAAGCCGTACGTACACACACATGGTGATATTGTTATTTGTAGGATGGATAAAAGGAGTTATAAGGTTTTAAAATAATTATAATAACATATAATCATGTATAAGATACTAGATTTATTACTTTAGTATGTAAAATAAATAATAATAGGAAGTATAAGATGAAAATAATTTTGAAAGAGGTGATAAAAATACCTTTTTTTGAGTATCTCCTTTTAATTTTTACAAAAGGTCTTTTTAAGATGGATTTATAACCAAAATGTGGCCTCAATAAGGAAGTTATGGATGTTGGGATATTATTTTAGTATAATTCAGATTATACAATGGGATTTAGATGTGTGAGTAAGTGCGTAGAGGTGGTGGCCTTTTATAAGAGGGAGGAGGGGCACTTTAGGAAAGTCTTGAAATATTATTTTATTATAAAATTATTTTAGAATTATAATAGTTAAAAATTGATAAATTTATAGGATAATATAAGTATGGTTCTAAATACTCTCAGAAAATAGATTTTATACAAGTTTAGGTCATAATATTAACCTTATCTTTTAGCTTTAACCCTTAGTTAAAAACATTAACTCTTACCATGTCTTCTTGTATAGTTACTATAGTTACTATAAAATGTAAAGAGAAAAACAAGTGGATAATTAATGAAAATTTGAAAATTATATAATATATTTTACCTATTATTATATTTTTTGGACTATTATATCATTTAATAAAATAGTATTTGTTTTAAAAACTCTTTAATGTCAATTTTTACACTATTTAGTAATTGATTTTTTCTTAAAGTCATAAAAACTTGATTACTTTAAAAAAAGGAATTAAATCATCCCAAAAATGTCAATTTCAGAAAAAAATTATTTTATGGAATAAAAATGTTCAAATTACATTTATTTTAATATTTATAATAACATTTATTTGAATATTTCATTAATAAGGTAATCACTGCATCATCATTATGTCAGAAATAAATTTATTTATTTAATGTCTAAAAATTATAAATAAAATACCATGATGTAGGAAATGTTTTTATATTTCTAATTAATATTTATAGTCAAATAGATATATTATATAATTCCACCTGAAAATTGTTTTAGTAAAAGATAAATTTTTGTGTTATATTTCTCTTTACTTTAAATTAATTATTATAACATCTCATTTTCACACCCAACTGGATCCCAAATGATAAAACTTCTGCCAAAGGATTTTTTTGGTCTCCCATGACTCATAAAATAATATTAGGACATGTGTTAGTGTAGTTTTATATTATTATAATATTATTTTTTCACATATTTATATAATTTACCCTTTAACCTTGGTAAATAAAAATAATTACTGAAGTTACTATTCATAATATCAAAAAATAAAAGGTACCCATTTACAAAATTTGTACCTTATGATTCCAAATATGGAATCCATTTTTCAAAATTCAAAACAGATAAATTGTATTAATTAATTTAAAATTAATTCCTCTTGTTAAAACCAGAAAATAAGTTTTTAAGAAGTAAAAACTATCAAAAGATTGACATGTGTTTATGTCCAATTAAAACGTTAAATTATTTCCAATGATAATAATTTGATTAAATGATAAAAAATTTTCCAATTAAACTTTAAATCCAATTACAATTACAGTCTAACTATATAAATAAATTAGATGAAAAGACATTTTTGAATTAAAATATAGTATTTTTCACTATTCAATAAAAATGATTTTTATCAGAAAAATACCAAAAGTAAATTTTGATGTCCCACTTCTAAATAAAAAGTTTATTTTATCATATAGAAAATATAAAAGTGAAAAAAACTATTTTTAAAAAATGTTCTCCATCAAAAGGTGGTAAAACGAGCTTTTAAAAATATTAGAGTATTTTATGCTTAAAATTAAATTCATGATCATTTTAAGCCTCTAAAATTTATTGGATAAATTTAAAAATATTTAACAAACACATGTAATAATATTTTATTTAGTTCTATTCATTCCCTTCAATACAATGTCTAGGCGTTAACTACCATTTAAAATAATAATAATATTATTGTATTATTTTTCGGTGTAACTCAATGTTGTGTGCAACATAAGATTTCGGAGAAACCTATTATTTCATGTCGAGTACGTTATTGAAAAAAGAGTACCCTTTAACATAAAATTAATATCTTATTCATAAATATTAATAGATATGAAAAAATATTATTCTATAAATACCTAGAATGTTACACCATTACCCCTTTTTAGAAATTATGTCCTCTTAATTTTAAAATTTGGCTCGGTAACTTCATTGAAAATCCTACATTGGAAAAAGAGTTAATAAAACTACCACATTAAAATAATGAAAGATAAGTACAAAGGTCACCTGATATAAAACATACTAGAATTCCTCATAGGAAAATATGGACATGGACGAAAAACTAAATATCTTGTTCTGATGGAGAGTGATAGAAAATATGATTAGGAGAAAGTTAACAACCAGAAAACCAAAAACATGTGATGGGTTAAACGATCATTGATTTGAAAATAGGAAAAGTAAACAAAAAATATTTTTGTTTTAATATCCTTTTCATAAATTTGAGGAATTTATTTATGAGATTGACTAATAACATAAGGAAACGTACTTACTTGAAAAGTAGAGTTTCATCCTTTAATAAATATCTACCGAAAAATCATCTTTTCTCTAAACGATGAGTATTCAAGATGACTTGGTGACACCAGAAGCACTAAAATCAACTTATAGAGAATCACATAGTCCACAAAAGATGAACTATATATTTCACCTATAACTAGACATTAACCAAAAACAAAATGATTAGTACAAGATCAGATAACCCCCAAAAAGAATAATCCTTTATAAAAATAAATACTACTCTTAATATCCAAAATTCAATATACAATACCCAAAGTTAAAAAAAGTCCATTCAATAAACAAAAGTCCTTAAAATTACCCTAAATAATCTAACTAATATTGAAACCCAGAACTCAGAAGTATTTGATCACATAGTTTTCCAAGATAAATTTTAACATTTATCTCCAAATAACATCAACAACTCTTAATGTCTCATACCAAAAAGTAATTAACCTAATCACATTTTCTCCATGATAGTTTAATCATTTCTAAAAATAACCCAAATCACCATAAGTCCATAATAAAAACATAGATTCTTCCAAAATAAAATTCAACCATTACTCCTCAAATGAAATCCCATAGTATTCTATTTTCCTTAGGCATATAGTGTTCCCAAAAGAGTGAACATATTCCAAAATAAAATTTATCACTTAATAACCAAATCATTTTACTATACTAAGGATATTAATTTTATAAAACATAAGTTCCCAAAAATCAAATTATTATTGATCCATAAAATCATTTAACTAAAAAGAATAAGTTATACTAACCAGAGACTTCATGTAGGCCAGTGGTAGGTGATAAAGCCTTGTCGCACTTCAGTTGTGGGTTCAATTCCAATGACCTTGTCTGATGTGATGAGTTTTCACCCTTTTTGTGGGTTGTCCTTTTTCTAAAACTATATAATTATTAAAACATTCCCAAAATGAGATAAAATCTTTAAAAATAACCATAACATAATTTAACCTCAAGTTTATCTCATGCATTTTATTTTGAATTTAAAAAATGTAATAAACCATAATTACCTCAAAATCAAGGATCATATAATCCCTAAATATTTTTTATAATTATATCCACAAAAGAAAAGGTAATTATTCCTCAAATAAAATTTTTACATAACAAACTTTAGGGTTACACATACTAGAGAAAAGTCTTCCAAAGTAATCCCATCAACAAAAGAGCATTAATACTTTTAAACATTTCATCACCCATAGATCTAACATAACACTCAAATTTATAAAATTTAGACATATTAATCATATAGAATTCTTAATGATCCCTTAACCATGTTTTTACAACTTATTTCATAATAATTCTTTCCAACAAACAGAATCTTGAACCATGTCCTAAGATTCAATAATTTTAAAACACGAAACAAGAAATAATCCATACCTTTCATATGTAATTTTTTAGTTTCTTCATCTTCAATTGGAATAACATTAGATATTTCTAAACATATATTTTTGTGGGTCCTACTGATCCCATTACTGAACCTTATTGCTCAGACATCTATTTCTATAATGACAATACTCCCCACATTTAAAGCATTCAATATATAACTCGAAAATAACTTCTTTCCATTTCCTAGATTCAACTGAACTCTTTATTTTTACATATAAGGTTATTGCTTTATAACCATCATTACTACATCTATAACATCTTCCTGTCCCTTTGAAACATTTTCCTAGGTGTTTCTTTCCACATCCTTCACACATTGGTTGTTAAATATACTTACCTTTATGATTATTACCTGAACTTCCATAGGGATTCGTTTCTCGCATATATGATACCTTTGAAAAATCACCAAGGTTCATGTGGTCAATCATGAATCTATATAATTGGTTAAGAATAAACACAAGATTTCTTATTGTAGTTCCAATTTGATTCGATTGCATATTTAGAAAACCACCACAGTTTCCTTCACATTCATTGTTACTTTAGCACCTCTAGATCCAACCATTTACTAAAAACAAAAAGGTTAGTGTGAGTATATCAGTAAAATAATCATATAATATCTTATGAGGGGGATAAAAAATAAGATATAGTTATTCATGTTATCTTAAACTCATTAAATTTATCTAAAATAACTATAAATCTGTCTAATATGCCAACCATTGTGGTTATATAAAACATATCACTTATGCTTAAATAAAACCCTAACCTCTAAAGTTATCTAAACCGAAATCTGATACTAATTGTATGGCCCTAGACATAAACATTACATAATCTTGAGTTAAGTCAAGAATTCACATTGGGTATCTTTTTTTGGTTTAGAGTTTAGATAATTTGGCCATAAATATTACATTACATCTCAAATATTAAAAAGTAGACACTTCTACTCTATCTAATTTTTTTCACAATAATAAAACTCCTTAAAAAAACAATAATTATTTTCTTGATAAAAATATTCTTGAATTATTCCCTTCTATTACACTTACTTATACCCTATGAAAAATATTTAAAAAACTTGGGATGATCATAAAAAGGTCAGTAAAGGGATATAAAATAAGGAAAGAAAACATTAGTCCATGAATACATATAAATCAATGAAATCATAATTTTTACTCATAAAACATAATCTCTTTAACATAACTCATGAAATAATAATATTTTTAAATAACTCATAGAAATCATAAATCATAATGGTAACTTGTGGAATCTATAACATACTTACATTGTATCTTTCACAACCACATAGGATTTAACCTTCATGGTTATATTTTGAATACCCACCATAGTATATTCCCTAAATATATTAGGATAAAACTTAACATTTACCTCCATCATGTTACCCAATGAATTAGAGGGATATCTCAGGCTCACCCACCACCATTTTATCATAGAACCATCTATACATATAAGCAATTCCCAAGAACCATAACATAATCATAACATATGAACAAGCATAAAGGAAAAATAAAATTTCCACATTAAAATCATAAGACATCATATAAAGATATTAATATAATAAATCCATTATCAAAACCATGTTCAATAACAAAATAACTAAAAAGGAATATGGTATTTAATTTTCTTCTTAAAAACATTATTACTTGAAGAGGAATCCAAATATCAAATAATTCTCACGGTGGAAAAAAGGTCATTGTCGCTGCATATGTTAAAAAAACATTCCTTTTGTAATTTAGTAAAACAATTTGTAAAAAAAATATTCCTTTTTGAAAACCATTGAATGAAATTAAAAGTCAAATGGGTTGATTATACACTATATAAATGAAGTTTGTGTATAAACTAAAATATGCCTCAATGAAACGAGATTGAGACGGAGTCCCTTACAAAGATCATATCATTAGATTAAGGATAAATAAATGACATAAATATGTGTGAAAAATATAAATACACCCAATAAAAGTGTATATTCAGTGTAAAATAATAAGAGTTCATTCACACATATTCTTGTAAAAACAAAACCAATAAAATGGATATTTAACTCAATGAATGAAGATTGAGTTAAGATTTCCCTTACAATGTTCGTATAAATGATGTAAGAATTTATCAATGGGGTAATTATGTGTAAAAATAGTATATCCACACAAAGGTAAGTGAAAATTATAACATAAATAATTAAAAAGTTATTCCACACATAATCTTGTCATAATATAATCAACTAAGTGTGCATAAAACCTAATGAGTGGAAATTGAGTTTAGAAATTCCCTTACCTTGAGTCAAACTTGTCTTTCTCATTATTCAATTTCCTATATAATAAAATTAGGTTAATTTATACTTTATTCATAACCCTTTTCAAGTTTATCATTAATTTTATATCACTTATTACCATATTATTATAATAAGTTAATTATTTGAGTTTATATCAGATGTTTTGTTGATGTTTGGTACTTGAGTCAAAAATGAAATTGTTTTGATAAAAATTGTCCATGTGGTCATAAGTACATTATCTAAAGAATGATATTATTGATTTAAATATCATATATATTCATTATATATGTATTTATAATAGTCCATAACATTTTTTGATAAGAAATGAAATGCACCGCTCATGGAGACGGTAGGCCGTATGTACAAATGAATGCTACTTTCGTTTCTTTGTCATATTAAAGGAATGAAAACTAAATGATACATATGTTTATTATAATTCAAGTGTAATATATATGTTATATATGTTACATAATTTCATTAACTCCATCCTTTATATGTTTCATTTATGGAATGAATGAGTCATATCACTTTGAGGGGGTGGTAGTTCACACTTCCTCAAATGAAATTATCGTATTCACAGATTATGGAAATCATAAAGGTATGTTGTAAATAAAAATTACAGAAGCACATATAAAATATAAATATAATATATATCATATTTATTCATTCCATTCATGTATATAATTGTGTTTTAATGAAGATCATGTAGAATGAATCACATCACATTGTGGAGACGGTAGGCCGTACGTACGCACGAGCGATGATATCATTCACTTAATGGTTAAACGGTATAGAATTAAATGGTATATTAATTATATAGAATAATTATTGTGTTATATTAATTTTTTAAATACCATATACTCATCATTATACCCATACAAATTAAGTCTTGTTGAATAACAAATTACACCATAACATGGAGATGGTAAGCCCTACGTACACATGCATGGTGATATTGTTATTTCTAGGATGGATAAAAGGAGGTATATAGTTGTAACATAATTATAATAACATCTCAGAATTTATAATATATTGTATTTATTAATTTAGTGTGTAAATTACATATTAATAGGAAGTATAAGAAGAAAATAATTTTGAAAGAGGTGATAAAACAAATACCTATTTTTTCAGTATCTCCTTTTTATTTTCACAAAAGGTCTCCTTAGGATGGATTTAAGACCAATGTGTGGCCTCTAGGATGAATGTAGAAATTTTGAGAGATTATTTTAGTAGAATTTGGACGATCCAATGGGCTTTATAGGTGTGAGTAAGTGGGTAGAGGTGGTTTCCTTTTATAAGATAGAGGATGGGCACTTTTGGAAAGTCTTGAAATAATATTTTATTATAAAACTATTTTCAAATTATAATAGTTAAAAAGTGATAAAGTTTGAGGATAATATTATTATGGGTATAAATACTCTCAACCAATAGGTTTTAGACAAGTTTAAGTCATAAAATTAACCATATCTTTTAGCTTTAACCCTTAATTAAAAACATTAACTCTTACCATGTCTTCTTGTATAGTTACTATAGTTACTATAAAATGTCAAGAAAACCACAATTTGATAATTAATAAATTTTTTAACAATATATAAGTAATTTGGAGTAATATTAGATTATTATTATTATTATATCATTTAATAAAATAGTATTTGTTTTAAAAACTCATTTATGTCAATTTTGATACTATTTAGTATTTGTTTTTTATAAGTCATAAGAACTTGATTCCTTAGAACCAAAGGAATTGACTTATCCTTGACATGTCAATGTCATCCAAAAAATTCGTGTATGTCATAAAAATTTTCAAATTAAATTTATTTTAATATTTATAATATCATTTATTTGAATCTTTCATTAATAAGGTAATCACTACATCATCACTGTGTCAAAAATAAATTTATTTATTTAATATATAAAAATTATAAATAAAATACCATGATATAGGAATTTTTTTAGATTGATAATGATTATTTATAGTCAAATAGATCAATTATATAACCCCACATTAAATTTTTTTTATTAAAAAGATACATGTTTGTTTTATATTTCTCTTTACTTTAAATTAATTATTATAACATGTCATTTTCACACCCAAGTGGCTCCCAAATGCCAAAAGTTTAGCCTAAGTATTGTTTTAGTTTTCCATTAATCATACAATAATATTAAGACACGTATTAGGGTAGTTTTATATTATTATAATATTATTTTTACCCTTATTTACCTAATTTACCCATTAACCGCGGTAAATAAAAATAATTACTGAAGTTACTATTCATAATATCCAAAAAAGGGTATATATTTAATTTTTTTGGAAATTATGATTTCAAATATGGAATCCATTTTTAAAAATTCAAAACATATAAATTTTATTAATTAATTTAAAATTAATTCCAGTTGTCAAAACCAAAAAATAGGGTTTTTAAGAGGTAAAAACTATCAAAAGATTGACATATGTTTATGTCCAATTAAAATGTGAAATTACTCGAAATTACCATAATTGGATTAAATGATAAATAAATTATCCAATTAAACTTTAAAACTAATTAAAAGTAAAATCTAACTATATAAATAAAATAGACGAAAAGAAAGTTTTGAATTAAAATCCAGTATTTTCACTATTCATTAAAAAAATGATTTTTTATCAGAAAAATACCAAAAGTAAATTTTGATGTCCTAATTATAAATAAGAAGTTTATTTTATCATATAAAACATATAAAAGTGTCAAAAACTATTTTTAAAAAGGGTTCTCCATTAAAAGGTAGTAAAATGATCTTTTAAAAATATTAGAGTATTTTATGCTTAAAATTGGATTCATTCTCATTTTAAGCCTCTAAAATTTATTGGATAAATGTAAAAATATATAACAAACATGTGTAATCATATTTTAGTTAGTTCTTTTAATTACCTCCAATACAACTTCTAGGCGTTAACTACCATTTAAAATAATAATAATAATATTATATTATTTTTCAGTGTAACTCAATGTTGTGTGCAACATAAGATTTCAGAGAAACCCATTGTTGCATGTTAAGTACACTATCGGAAAAAGAATCCCCTTTAACATTAAATTAATATCTTATTAATAAATATTAATAGATATGAAAAAGTATTATTCTATAAATACTTGATATGTTACAAGGGAAGTCAAAGGGGCTGCCATCCTAGAGAAGTATTCCACAAACCTCATGCAGTACAATTATAAGACAAGAAAAATCAACACCTTTGAAAAAAGTTTAGGTGGATCCCAAGAAAAACCCACATAAATCATCATTAGTTCCATAGATAAACCATACCTAGAGATGAAATTTCCAAAAAAGTAGACTTCATGGATCTAAAATTGTCACTTTGAGAGCTTACTATAAAGATGGTGCTTCTGAAGAAAGTCTAGGACCATCCTCAGATAATCTGCATGATCCTCATTAGATGAAAAGTAAATGAGTATTTTATTAATTAATACAACAAAAAATCAGTCCAAGTATGGCCAAAAGATCTATTTTATAAGATCCATAAACACTACCGGGGATTTTCACTCCAAAAGGCATCACTAAGAACTCATAGTGTCAGTAGTGACATCATAATTCTGTTTTCAGAATTTCATCCTTGAAAACCCTTAAATTATAGTATATTAACCTAAAATATATCTTTTAGAAACCACTATCACTTATAAAATAGTAGAATTCATCATCAAACCTCATCAAGGTTTACTTATTATTTATCATTACTTGGTTTATATGACTATAATAAACACATATCCTTAAGATCCCACCCTCAATTTTCATGAAAACTGGAGCTTACTAGGGGGATATACTAGTTTTGATGAAATAATTCTCTAAAAGGTCCTCTAACTGAACTCCCAGTTCCTAGAATCAGTAGGGGACATCCGATATTCCCCAGAAGATATTGGTGTGGTCTTAGGGTTAAAGTCAACAATGAAATCCATCTCCCACTATGGAGGTATTCCCAAAACATCATTGGGGAAGATGTACATATAGTCCTCCAATATAGAAGGAATCCAAATTACTGAAGAGCACACTATTCCAAGGGATATAATTTAAAACTGATGGTTGATGGGTTGAAGATTCCAGATCATAGGGCCTACTCACTCATCCATGAGATCTCTCTCACCCATAAAAAATAATCTTGTCCCATTTTCCCAAAGGCACATAACTCATCTGTGATGATAGTCAATATGGTCCCAGACCATGGATAACAAATCTATACCCAAAATGAAATCATAAGGTTTTATCATGGAAACCAAGAGGCCCCACAAGTAACTCTCTCTATTGAACTCCAACACACACTATCAGAAGATATGTGCTATTGAATAATCACACCCAGTATAAACCTCTAGAAAAATATTCTAGGATAAGGTCTCAATGGGGATCTCTAGATATTTCATGAGGGATATAGAGATAAAGCAATGAATTTAACATTTTTAAACTAGTACCAGGTAAATATTAGAAAATACATAGATCATATCTTTAATCATCTCTTGTGCATCCTGGTCATAGCCCTCTTTGGCCCGCAGTTTCCTATGACCTCCACCACCAGCTCTTTGTGCCTGATATGGGTCTTCTAGTGGTGGTATTTGATTATCCACTGAAAGTGGATAATATTAATTGTCAATATCTTAATAATAATATGATCCAAAGTCCATAAACATCGATTTTAGTTCATTATAGAAATGGAACTTCATTTCTCATCTCAAATGCAATTCATGTTTAAAATGAAAATTTGGTCCCAATCAATCATCTTTTTGTGAAGAACATTATATTCATTTTTTAAATTTTATATTTTTGTATATGATTGATTAATTTTTTTGTAATATTTTATCTTTTAGGATTGATGGATTAATCCCAAGTGATAATGAAGATTTTTTAGTATGAATGCAGAATTTTTTCGGACAAAGCATAATGGGCTTAAGGCCCATAAAACAAAACTGGGGCCCAAAAACAAAGCCCAATTAAGCTCAAATTTTTATTGCAGAAATAGAAAAATATTAGGATCATTTTATTCAACTGTGGTCAGAGCTAATTCATATGTTTTCATGGAGATAAATGGACTCAAATTTTATATTTAAATGGTGGGCCCGACCTGAACGCCCATAATGTCTTCCCACAATTTCGATCATAAAATTCAAAAGGATACACCAAATGACCTGAAATTTTTGAATCTAATAGAGTAAAAATGGAAGAGAAAATTTATATACTACGACCCCTCCAGATTCAGATTCCTTCAGTTACAAATTCACACATCAATAAGGGGGATGGATCTGGACGATTTGCCGGGTCAACTTCGAAATATCCAATTCCCTTGATTTTCTCACCCTCCTTTTGACTATATAAATTAATGGGGATGAAATTTATTATTGGGGGGTGTCTTTAAGTATCCTAATATGCCTATCTAAGGAGATGGTGGTGAAGGTAATGGGGATCAATGTTTTTTCTTTCATTTATATTGTCATGCTTTCATTTTGTAATCGATTTGTCAATTTCTCCCATGTAAGTTTTTTGTTCACCTTCATTTAATTAATAAAAGATCTTATTCTTCTTATTATTCTTAATTTATTACTATTTTTATATCATGTTGATACCATTTACTTAGGGAGTGAGGTTATTCGCATAATCTTTTGTGAAACTCTTCACACAACGGTGGAGTGATTGTTTTTTTCTTTTTCTCCAATTCTACCATCGTAAGTCGACTACCCGATTTCATTGATAGAATAACATCAATGGAGTGATAATCCTCCAATGGGTTGATCCAAGGGAGTATCAAGGGGATTAATTGGATGTTATTTTTTAATTTAATAATTCCTAATCAATTCTATTTTTGATATTTTCATTCAATGATTTACGTTATCCTTTAAACTCACCAATTTTAAGGATACAAATCCTGAGTGCTAAAACGATCCTCTACCTTGGAGTGATCATCAATATTATCCTCAAAGTGTATAGATTATTATCCTTAGGATAGTTAAAACTTGAAATCGGTGAGTGATTAGGGATGTTTGTATTTTGTTAAAGGAAACGCTCAAACTTAAGACATTGAAATAATTTAAAAAGAAATTTATCCAATTCAACCCATGCAATAACCAAGGATAAACTCATGATTTTAAATTGAATTCACTTAAGTATTTAAAATATCAAATAACCCAATGAATTCAAACCCGATATGGACACTTCATAGCCAAATCAACATCATCAAATCACCTTCTTAGAATGTATGTTTCATAGGTTTTTTCTTAGGTCTCTAAGGATCGATAACCCAAGACGTACTAGAATGACTGCTTACACCGTACAACTTGGGTAAATTTGGGAACAAACAAATTTTAGTACTGTTGCTGGGGACTAAGCAAGTCACCTTAGAACATCTTTCTATTCTCCCCATTTCTATTTTTTCATCCCATTTCTCTTATCTTTTCTTATTTCTTTTTTTTCTTATCTTTTCTTGGCGTATGTCCTCCTACACCTGTGACAATTAAAATTGTCTCGTTAGGGTAGATAGTCCTAGGGATGGGGAGTCAAGGAACCATAGAGGTCTCTTTCCATTAGATCCAAATATTCCTAATTCTCTAGATTCAGACGTTGAGTTTGATACAATAGATAATCTTCCATAAAACCAAATCATAAACCAGGGAGGGAACCAAAATAATGAGCGAGACCCTAACGTGGGAATTGTTGCAGACCCATGAAGGACTACCTCACACCTACCTGGGCCAATGCACCCTCATGCATTAGGCATGATAACATAGGATATTCCCAATATGTTTTCAAACCCCATGTACTAAACCACCTTCCAAACTTTCATGGTATGGAATCTGAGATGCCTTACCATCATGTTAAAGAATTTAATGACATTTTTGAAACCATGTGCCCTCCAAATCAAATTGAATATTCTAAAATGAGAATTTTTTCCTTTTTCTATAAAGGGCTGAGCAAAGAATTGGTTAAAAAATTTGTGACTAGTATCCATTTACTCTTGGGACCAACTACAATGAGAATTCTATGAAAAATAATCCCCCCATCACAAAACAATTGCACTTAAAAAGATCATCCAAAACTTTTTTGAAAGAGAGGGAGAAACATTCTATGAAACATGGGAAAGGTTCAAGGACACATTAAACATGGTACCACACCATGGTTTCCTAATTCTAAAACAAGTGAGAATTTTATATGAAGGGTTAGGTCCCAGAAATAAACAATTCATTGAAATGATGTGTAATGGAACCTTCAAAAACAAAGCCCCAAATGATGCTTATGAGTATATAGAAAATCTTGCTGAATAGAACCAAACATGGGGAACATCACCATATTATGATACTCCACCCAAATCTGATGGAATTCACAATCTTGGAGAATAATAAAACCTTAGATCAAAACTTGCTGCACTCACGAGGAAAGTTGAGGAGATTGATCTTAGGAAGGTCTGTAAAACCCAAAATGTTGAGCTTGTTTGTACAATTTGTGACAAACATGACCACCGGACTGATAATTGCCCAACCATTCCTTC
This sequence comes from Viscum album, assembly GCA_963277665.1. Taxonomy (NCBI): domain Eukaryota; kingdom Viridiplantae; phylum Streptophyta; class Magnoliopsida; order Santalales; family Viscaceae; genus Viscum; species Viscum album. The sequence continues at coordinate 1,278,310,267 of OY728146.1, read as the reverse complement.
TATAAAGGATGTTCTTTTAGGAGGAACACTAGAATAAGTTAATTCAATGAACTTTGAAAAGCCACAATTCCAAAACACCTTCAAGATAAGTTATAATTACCATCCATGATTTTGTTGGAAGGACAATCAACAACCAACACAACAATAATGTATCAACCAATACCCTCAACAATACTTTCAACCTCATAATCAATTACAACCACAATCGGTCCAATTACAAAATAATCATGTACAATATCAGCAACCTATACAATAACCCATTCAACAGCCAATCCAACTACCAAAGTATCCTCCTGGGATAAACCAACAAGCTCAATCACCAACCCAAACTATTCCACAAAGACTACTAGAACAACTGTGCAAACAAATGGACAAAATGAACTCATAATTATCATCCATTAAACAAGAAATTCAAACCATCAAAACTGTAAAGGCACCCATTCCTACATAGGCCATTCCATAACAAACATCAAGGGGAGAGACAAGTTTCACTCAAACAAATCGTGAACAATTAAAGGTTGTGACAGTTTTGAGAAGTAGGAAATCAATTGAGAAAACTGAACAAATAATTCAAAAACCATCTGAAGCTTCAAACTCAAATGAAAATTCAAATGAAACACATGATCAAACTGAGAAAACTGATGACAATGTTCAAGAAACAACTCTTCAACAAAAAATCCCATAACCTGCACCATTTCCTCAATGCATGAGGGGGAAAATCAAGCCTTAACTGAATAAAACATTGAAGGAAATATTATCACAAGTCAAGATGAACATTCCAATCCTCGATGCTATTGAAACCATTCCTTCATAATCAAAATACATAAAGGACCTCTAAAAATTTAAAAGGAAATTATTACATAAGAACCAAGTCCTTCTGGCAGAAAATGTTAGCACAAAAATCCAAGGAACCCTTCCACCAAAGATGAAAGACCCAGGATGCCCTTACATCAATATTGAACTAGGAGAGAACAATGTTTTGAAAGCCTTGTGTGACCTAGGTTCCAGTTTCAATATCATTCCCTATGATGTGTGATGCTAGTTAGGCCTAGAAGAGCTCAAACCCATATCTGTCACACTTCATCTTGGTGATCATAGAATTAGAGTTCCAAAGGGGATACTAAAGGATGTTATGGTAAAAGTAGAAAACTTCATCTACCCTGCTGACTTCATTGTCCTTAACAACAATCCAACCATAGGTAATAAGGAACAAAATCCAATCATCCTTGTCCATCCCTTCCTTGCAACAATCAAATCTGTTATCTGAGTCCGAAATGGGAACATGGCCATCACCTTTGGAAACATGAGTCTAGACTTTAAGATCTATAATGAAAGCTCACAAATAGGGGTTGATGAGCATATTCATGAAGTAAACATGATAGGATGCATTGATAAAGAATCCATAGAATATCAAGGAATATTTGAGGAATGTTTAAGTGAGGAAGAGATTAATTAAATTTGTTCACATGAAGGAAGTTTATCTCCTTTTCTAGAATAACTTTCAAATTGTTTCGATGATGAAATTGTAAGACAAATAATCAGTGAAATATTTCAGGAAACCACATTCATGGAGACCACTCTAACTCCCTTCCCTAACACTGATCAAACCAATCTAGTAGATGAAACTTCTACACATGGGGAATCAATATTATCTAAAAGTATAAAAATTTAAATTTATCTTGATCCAATGTCCCAATATTCTACTAAAATTTTGAACCAACTTGATCTTGAATTGAAAAAACTTCCTACTTCACTGAAGTATGCCTTCCTAGGAGAAAATGGAACACAACCTATTGTAATTTATTCTTCTCTTCAAGCTGATCATGAGAGGATTCTTCTAGATGTCCTTAAGAGACACAAGAAAGCTATTAGATGGACCCTATCTGATATTCTTGGGATTATCCCACTTATCGGGAGTCATAGGATTGTTATAGAATCCGATTCAAAGTCGTGTTGTCAACCTTAGCGGTGACTTAATCCTAATGTCATGGAAGTAGTGATAAAAGAAATTCTAAAATTGTTAAAAGCTGGTATCATCTATCCCATAGCTGAGATTGAGTGGGTAAGCCCGATCCACGTGGTTCCAAAGAAGGCTAGAATCACAATGATAACCAATAAGAATGGAGAGATTCTTCCAACTAGGGAGAGTAGTGGATGGAGAGTCTACATCGACTATATGAAGCTAAACTCATTTACCAAGAAGGACTATTTCCCCTTACCATTCATTGACCAAATCCTTGAGAGAGTGGTAGGTCATGCATTCTACTATTTCTTAGATGGTTACTCGGGGTATAATCAGATTGAGGCCTCCCTAGAGGATCAAGGGAAGACTAGATTCACCTGTCCATTCGGCACATTTTCCTTCAAACTCATGCCCTTTAGGTTATGAAATTCCCCTAGAACATTCCAGCGGTGCATGATGGGAATCTTCTTGGACATGGTAAGGGATTTTCTAGAGGTCTTCATGGATGGATTCTATATGTTTGGGGATACATTTGAGGTATGTTTGAGGAATGTGGAGAGATTTTTTTCAAGATTTGAAGAAAAGAATATGGCCCTAAACTGGTAAAGATTCCATTTCATGGTTAAAGAGGGAATAATATTTAGCCATCTAGTCTCAGGTAGGGGGATTGAAGTCGATAAAGCCAAGGTTTACATCATTCGTCACCTTACATCACCCAAAACTTTCAAGGAAGTGAGGTCTTTCTTAGGAAATGTTGGTTTCTATAGAAGATTCATTAGAAACTTTAGTTAAATCGCTCGTCCCCTTTGTGGTATTCTAGTAAAGGATGATCAATTTGTTTGGACAGAAAGCTATAAGGGTTCATTCTCAAACCTCAAATCATCTCTAACCTCTCCTCCCATCATGGAATCCCCAAATTAGAACCTTCCATTCGAACTCATGTGTGATGAGAGTGAATTTTATTTAGGAGCTGTGTTAAGAAAACATTGTGATAAAACTCATTATGTAATTGCTTATTCAATCAAATCCTTAAATGATTCCCAAATCAACTGCACCACCATCGAGAAAGAGTTACTTCCTATTGTGTTTTCCTTAGAAAATTTTAGGTCCTACCTCTTAGGATCCCCCATCACTGTGTATACTGACCATTTTGTATTGAAATACCTATTCCAGAAGAAAGATGCTAAGGCTAGACTAATTAGGTGGGTCCTTCTCTTACAAGAGTTTTACCTCACAATCAAGGACAAAAAGGGTTTTGAAAATGTTGTAGCTGATCATCTCTACAGGATAGAATTTAATGAAAAATTATCCCACTGTTATGTGACTAATTCATTCCCTGATGAACACCTATACTCTGTGAGTGACTACCCTTGGTATGCCGACATATCCAACTTTATAGTTACAAGAGTCATTAAAAAATTCTTAGGGACTCAATCTAGAAGGAAATTCCTTTCTGATGTCAGGAACTATGTGTTTGATGATCTAAACCTCTATAAGTTCTACCCTGACCAAGTCATTATAAGGTGTATCCCAGAATCTAAACAAGAATCCATCCTTAAATTCTATCATAGTGAGGTGTGTGGAGGTCACTTTTCCTCTAAGAAAACATTTGATAAGGTTCTTCAGAGTGGTATCTTCTGGATCACCCTCTCAAGGGATTCCTACACATTTTTTCAAATCTGCCCTAGGTATCAACAATTAAGGTCCATAACAAAAAGGAATAAAATGACACTCACTCCCATATTAGTGATTGAAATATTTGACTGATGGGGAATCAATTTCATGGGTCCCTTCCCAAACTCTAGGGGATATTTGTACATTCTCTTAGCTATTGATTATGTGTCAAAATCAGTTGAGGAAATTATTAAAAAATACAATGATCAATAAATGGTAATTAGCTTTCTCAAGGAAAACATCCTATATAGATTTGGAATTCCTAGGGCTATCATTAGTGATCATGGAACCCATTTTTGCAATCATCCATTCTCAGCACTCATGGAAAAATATGGAATTTCTCACAAAGTGTCCACTGCTTACAACCCACAGACCAATGGTTAAGCTGAGTTATCCAATCAAGAAATTAAATAAATTCTTGAGAAAAAAGTTAATCCATCTAGGAAAGATTGGTTAGGAAAGCTCTTAGATGCTCTTTGGGCCTATCAAACTGTATATAAAACCATATTAGGAATGTACCCATATAGGTTAGTTTATGGTAAAGCATGTCATTTTCCAGTAGAGATTGAACATAAAGCCTTTTGGGAAATTAAGAAAATGAATTACGACCTCTAATTGGACGAAACAAAAAGGAAATTAGATCTCAATAAACTTGATGAAATTAGGATGGAGGCTTATGAAAATTCAAGGATCAATAAAGATAAACTACAAGCCTACCAATCTCAAAATTTTAAAACCAAACACATTGAACCGGGTAAACCTATTCTTTTTTATAGTTCTAAACTTCATTTACACCAAGGAAATTTGAGGTCCAGATGGTCAGGTCCATACATAGTGCATAAGGTATACCCCTATAGAGCTTTATAAATTCAAGATCCAACTAATGGTCAAAAATTTAAAGCTAATGGTCATAGAGTCAAACTATTCATTGAACCATTCCAAAAATAGAAAGTTTATGAAGACTTGTGTGAACCATCCTTTGATGAGGAAAAAACACAAACAATTAAGTGTCCAAGTCGAGCTAACGATATTAAACGAAAGTGCTGCATGGGAGGCAACCCATGTTTTTCATGTTTCTAATCATTGTGAATCATCTTTTTTTTCATTAAAAAAATTACCATAGGCTGTTGACCTATTCTTCTTTTATGATTAAGGATGGGTATGAAAGGGGAGCTCTATATTCATCCATGTTACGTGGTATGATATATGAGTAATAACTTACCCAGAAATTTAAAAAGAAGACAATGTATCATCAATGTATTTTATTTTTTGTTTGTAGGTTTTAAAAAAATCTGAATATGATAGTACCTTAGATTGTTGACCTGTTCTTCTATTATGAGTATGGATGGGTATGCAAGGGGACCGCCATATTCATCTGTGTCACGAAGAGTGATCTCTGAGTAATAACTTACCCAAAAATTTAAAAATAAGACAATGTATCATTAGTTTATTTTGTTTTATTTTATTTTTATGTTTTTATAGGTTAAAAAAATAAAAAAAAATAAAAGGACATGTCGAAGGTCATGGGGAAAAGCCCGTCACAATCGTCCAATCCACTGAGACTCGAACCCAGGATTTAAGGGAGACTTTGGCACACACTTTCATCATCAACCACCAGGTGAATTCATTCCATGATTATCATTTTTAATTTCCTATTTGAACACCTCTCCCATACCCCCTTCTAAGTTTTCTTTAAACACTAGGGATAATGTTATTCTATGTTGGGGGGAGATTAAATAAAAAATGATTTTTTTTGTGAATAAGAACATGTGTGGTAAAAAAAATTACCTTAACCTTGGACATGATAACACACATTGAAAAATATGAAATTGGATATCGAATAATTTTTCATGCCTTGAATCTGATCTTAATGCAAGTTTAAGTTCATGAGCATAGTTTTTGGAAATTGCGGTTGTCTGATGTGATTTTTCAAAGTTTACATTTTCATCCTCTTAATCAAAATGACACAATGCACATATACTGGATATTGGGTGTAAATTTGAGTTCTTGGGTCCCTTTCATCATAGCATAGGGTTTGGGGTCACTTTTAGTTTAATTTGAGTATAAAAAAACATAAAAAAATTATAACCACATAGAGCAATGTTTTGTTCAAATGTGTGGTGTTAGACACTTGGGGATCATGACTCCATAGTTTTCTTGCCCAGATTTAGGCTTTATATCTTTATTTTAGAGCATGGAATTGAAAATATGTGTGGCGGCCGACACTTAGGGATCGTGACTCCATAGTTGTCTTGCCCAGAGTTAGTATTTTCATGTCTATTGTGGTTAAAAAAATAAAAAAACAAGCAAAAAAAAAATCAAAAAAATAAAAAATAAAAAAAATAAAAAAAATTGGATACTCATCTTAAGGTTAAATGTGATTACCACATAGCGCTTCCATTTTTTTCCCTTGAAAAATAAAATGGGCCCCATGTCTTTTGTGACGCACAACAAATCATCATGCTTAATTGTAATTGGATGAAATGTGACATTGAATTTTAACAAAGGAATGGGCTTGGGATTGAGATATTCTTATGGAACTATCTTATTTTAAATTATTTTGATGGGTTTCATAAATTTTTTGGTATGAGGTCTTTGGGTGAGAAATATGTATTAAAATATTTTTGGAAAAGGGAATTTAAATTTCATATTTGAAATATATTTTGCTCGGGACTAGAAAAACTCAAGTTGGGGGGTGTGATTAGCCACTGAAAGTGGATAATATTCATTATCAATATCTTAATAATAATATGTTCCAAAGTCCATAAACATCAATTTTAGTGCATTATAGAAATTGAACTTCATTTCTCATCTCAAATGAAATTCATGTTTAAAATGAATATTTGGGCCCAATCAATCATCTTTTTGTGGTGAACATTATATTAATTTTTTAAATTTGATATTTTTGTATATTATTGGTCACTTTTTTTGGAATATTTTATCTTTCAGGATTGATGGATGAATCCCTAGAGATGGTGGATATTTTTCAGCATGAATGCATAAATTTTGTGGACAAAGCATAATGGGTTTAAGGCCCATCAAACAAAAGTAGGGACCACAAACCAAGACCAATTAAGCTCAAATTTTTACTGTAGAAATAGAAAAATATGGGGATAATTTTATTCAACTTTTTCCAAAGCTAATTCGGATTTTTCATGGATATAAATGGATCTGAAGTTTACATTTAAATGGTGGGCCTGACCTGAATGCCCATAATGTCTTCCCACTATTTCAATCATAAATTCCAAACGGCTACACCAAATGACCTAAATTTTTTAAATATAATATAGGAAAGATAGAAGAGAAAATTTCTCTTCTAAGACCCATCTGGATTCAGCTTCCTTCAGTTATAAATTCACACATCTATAAGGGGGATGAATCAGAACGATTTGTCGGGTCAACTTCGAAATGCCCAATTCCCTTGATTTTTTCAACCTCCTTTTGACTCTATAAATTAATGGGGATGGAATTTATTTCTGGGGGGTGTCTCTAAGGCTTATAATATGACTATATAAATATCTGGTGGTGAAGGGAATGGGGATTGAAGTGTTTTCTTTCATTTGTATTGTCATGCTTTCATTTTGTAATCGCTTTGTCAATTTCTCGCATATAAGTTTTTCATTCACCTTAATTTAATTAATAAAAGATAATAATATTAATCTTCTTAATTTATTATTATTTTTATATCATGTCGATACTGTTTCATTAGGGAGTGAGGTTATTCACATAATCTTTTGTGAAACTCTTCACACAATGGTGGAGTGATTGTTTTTTTCTTCTTCTCTAATTCTATCATCCTAAGTCTACTACCCACTTTTATTGATAGAATAGCATTAATGGAGGGATAATAATCTAATGGGTTGATCCAAGGGAGTATAAAGGGGATGAATTGGATGTTATTTCTTAATTTAATAATTCCTAATCAATTCTATTTTTGATATTTTCATTCAATGATTTACGTTCTCCTTTAAACTCACCAATTTTAAGGATACACATCCCAAGTGCTAAAACAATCCTCTACCTTGGAGTTCTCATAAATATAATCCTCTAAGTGTATAAATGATTAGCCTTAGGATAGTTAAAACTCTAAATCAGTGAGTGATTTGGGATGTTTGTATTTTGTTAAAGGAAACGCTCAAACTTAAGACATTGAAATAATTTAAAAATAAATTCATCCAATTCACCCCATGCGATAACCAATGATCAAATCATGCTTTTAAATTGAATTAACTTACATATTTAAAATATGAAATAATCCAATCAATTCAAACCTAAGTTGGACAATTCATAGCCAAATCAAAATCATCAAATCACCTTCTTAGAATGTATGTTTCATAGGTTTCTTCTTAGGTCTTTGAGGATCAATAACCCAATCCGTACTACAATGACTACTTACACCATACAACTTGGGTAAATTTGGGCGCAACCAGTATTCAAAGTAGATCATAGCCTCAACCTCCACTAGAAGATACTCCCTCTGGATATCCACCTTCTCCTATATCTACAACACCTCTCTAGGGGCCATCCTGACCATACCTAGGAGATCCATGATCACATCCCTACCTCTATCATAGTGTTCCATCCACTATATTCCTATCCTAATTAGAACAATCGGTTGGGAAACCACATTCCATGTGACCCCTACCATAATAATTATAAAATTATCCCTCATATGGCTATATGTATCCTTGAAGTGATCATTATCCATAAATCCACATGTTTGAGTCTGAGAATGAGAATGCCTCCTCCACCAAGAACCAGATGTATGATGTCTTCTAATTATTGAAAATGTATTAGCCACATGATGTCCACTGCTGGTTCTAACCACTAGAATTCCCTCTGCTAGGACAATCTAAGTCACTAGAGCCCACTCTATCACTTCAGTATAGGTCCAAAGGAAAAAATAGACTATACTGGCATGAATATATCTTAAAATACCCTACTCAAACTTTTTTTCCTGGTAGAAACTATCTCACACCATATCAAGGGAGTAATGTGTAAGGTTAGTGAACCTAGAATCATAATTTTTAACTACCAAGTCACCTTGGTATAACTCAATAATCTACTAAATATGTATGAAGTGTAATCATGAAGGGTAATACTCATCATGAAATAGCTTCTGAAATTTTTACTATGAGATCATAGTCTCATTATGGGTCTGCAACACTAGTCTCCACCAGTGCACTACTTCCCCATGAAGAAGGTTGGTTATAAACATAACCATATGATAATTTGAAATTTGAACAATCTTGAAGACCTATGCCACTGACTCAATCCAATCGTACACTTCCTATGGGTCTATCTCGATGTATAACCTCAGTGGTCTTTGATACTGGTACTCATATATCACACTAAGCTTGCATGCATCGTTTTCCTACCATATTGGGATTTTCTGTTGATCGACAGGTGGGGGAAATTGTAACATCCTATTACTATTTTTATTTATTCATAAACCCCAATTTTTGTCATTCCTTGGTTGAATTTCATTTAAGGGAGCTTCAGGTGAAATTTTGAAATTTTCGAAGGGCTTTTTGGGTTGTGCACAGTTGGCGCACGGTTTTCCCAAACCGTGCACCCTGTAAGTGAAAACCATGAAATCTAAGGTAGTGAGAATTTTCTTAGTTGGAACATGGTTTAGAAAAACATGCACCCACTTAGGAGAAACCATGAATCCCCATTAAATGGTTTGTATGATTAGGGTGCACAATTTTTCTAACCGTGCAGTCCTTCCCATGAAATCATGAAAGAGATTTATTTAATCTGAAAATATAATTTTAAAATCCCAAAACCCACTTTTTAGGTTCCTGATAGATCTAACTCGACCTCCTATGATTTCTTATTCCTTTGAGGCTCTTGAGAGGTGATTTTGTCCCCTCTACACCCTTTAAGAAGTAGTTTTAATCTTGGATAATGATGTTTGATCTTGTCCTGGTATGTTTCAACTTCCCATTCTCTTTCACCCACTCTCTGATTTCCTCACTAGGGTTTTGAAGATCTCCATGTTATTGGAGGATCTAATATCCAATATTTTATATCTTTAATCTAAGTTTGATTCTCATATCTATGTTTCCAATGTTCTTCATTGGAGTTTCATGATTAGGTATTTTCATTTTGAGATCTCATGATCCCGAGGTAGGTGGTTCCGTTGTGATTGGCCAATTTGGTTAATCATGAATTGATTAATTTAAATCCAATTGTTTGATTTAAATAAAATTTCTTGAAATTTATTTCAATTGATTTATTTAAAACCCAATTCCATTTAATTGGGGACTTTGGATTTGAAATTAGATTTGATTGAAATTAGGAAAAACACCTAATACCATTGAATTGGGGTGTGTTGTGAAATTTGATGGAATTTTCTTAAATTAAATTATGAAATCTAATTGAGGAATTTAATTGTGGAATTTAAATTGTGAAATTGATTTGATGAAATTTATTTTAAATTGGTATTTGAGAAAATGGATTAAAATGGTTTTGATAGAAACCCATTGGTTTTATCTTGTGAAAAGGCATTTTTTGATTAAAATCCTATTTTGGGTTTTAAATGAGAAATTAGAATATTTGAAATGGGATAATGGGATGAATTTTATTTTAAATAGTTTTAAAATAAGTTACCCATAATTGATTTGTATTACATCACATGTAATCCTAGGTTGTTAGTGAGTTATTCGTGAAAACACTCTATGATTTACCACAATAACAACACTTATGCAAAAAATTACTTCCCTGATGGGATGGTGATGAGTCCTCTCTGGTTAGTATCGGGGAGGATGCATGTACACATATTTTTATGGAAACTATTTGAGTGTGAGGGAGTCCCATAGCCTGTAACTATCACACCTTTTGGAAGATGACAATGTTTCTCATTTTTTATATTTTAAATGTATATATTTCAATGTTTATAAACTGTTTTACATGACTTATAAATTTATATAAACTATTTTATATAAAATTTTTGTTTAAGAAATTTGTTTAAAGTATTTTCCATTATTTTAAATGTAAAGAAAGATTTTTTTGAAATATTATTTTGAAATTCCTTGGAATTTTATCTCACACCCTAATTGTGACTTTGGGAGTTTATAGATTATATTATTCCAAGTTTCAGCAAGGGTAATGCACCACTTGGAAGTGATAGTAGCTATTGATCCTTGGGCTTGGAGAGTTGTGTCTGTTGGGACTTGGGTGTTATCCTATTTTCTGGTGTCTTATGGTTGTACTTTGGTTTTTTTTACCCATTTGAATTCTGGTGCACTTATCCCTATGTAGTTTTTGTTGTCTATATACTGACTTGTTTATATTGCTTCCACTGTGTTTGTGGAAAATTCATCCCCACTTTCATATTTTATGATTCTCGGTGATTTTTTCCAACTCATAGAGATCGGGAATACCCTTCGGGATATGTTAGGACTAGACTGGGTATCAGGGTACGAGGGTATCCAGAATGGGTCATGACAAAGTGGCATGAGAGGGAGGTTTTTCATCTTTCCTTGATGTTAGTATGCAGTTGTGTAATATTATCGTGACTTAGGAGGTAGTTGTGATTGAGTGTATTGCCAGATCTCACCATAATGTGACTTAAGACACCAGGGGTGGTTTTGTGAAGATGTCTTAAGGATTAGTTATGGTTTTTACCTACTTTTGATTTGGATAGATTGAAATCCAAAGTCTGTGTTATTATCTGTTGGGATTAATTTCCCTTTTTTTCTCTGTTTGAGTGTTAATATGATGCCTTCAGTGTTTACTACTGTTGTTGTATAGCATCATTCCTCTGAGAAGATGTGTAAATTGGATCTAGGAGGAAGATACTGATGGACCACAGTGATAAAATCATCTTATGGACCCAAGTTTGGTTGAGGTGATTATGCATACTGTCCAAGCTCTAGGACCTACACCACAACCAGTTCCCATTCAGGATCTAGCTATTGAACCTTAGAGGGATGTTTTCCAGAATCACACTCATGAGTTACTTCAATAGAATCCACTGGAATTCAAAGGATCCAATGATCATCAATATGATGAAGAGTTCTTGAGAATGATTGAGAATTTATTTGATTTCTTAGAGACACTTGATGAAATAAAGGTTAATTTTGACACCTTTATGCTAGAGGAACCGAGCATGAGATGGTGGGAAACAATGGTGACACTAAATAATCATGAGGTATTAGAGTGGAAAGACTTAAAAGAACTTTTCACTGACCATTTATATCTAGATTTGATGGTATTGTCCAAGGATATTGAGTTTTTCAAACTCGTGTAGGCTGATAGGTCCATGACAGAATATGAAAATCACTTTGCTGAGATTGTGCAATTAGCACTTGAGATAATATCAAATGAAAAGATGAAGACTTGATGGTTCAATTTGGTACTTTGATATGATATTAATTTTCATGTTTTCTTATTGAGTATAGCTTCTTATGCTGATATGCTGTATAGAGCACTGATTGTCAAAATGGACTTGGCTGGCAATTTAGGGTTGATGGGAGTCCCTTTTTTTCCCAATGGTAGTATAAATTCTACTAATAGAAATATAATTCATGATTATTATTGTGGTGGTTCTCAATAGTAGGGTTTTTTATACCTCTTGAAGTGACTTGAAGAGACCCCTTAATTTTCCACCATTGTGTAAATGTAAGGAATTATAAGAAGGTTTTCACTGAGAAAACCAAGATATGTAGCTCATGCGGATTCTCAAGTCACCAAAAGAATTTTTCCCATGTATTTTCCACTCAACATGGTGGAACGAGATCATTAGTGCCTTATAAAACTATGGTGAAATTGGACGCTTCATGAAATAAGGGGTTCCGGCCTTAGGCATCCATAATGAAGCTTATTCATGCAGTGGAAGAGTCTCCATTGGAAGCAGATACAAGTCTAGTGACTATGAGAGGTACCATCACTATAGCTTCATCATTAGTGACTTATTTATTTGATATTGGTGTATATAATTCATTTATTTCATCCTTTGTTGTTAATATACTAAATCTTTATATGGGGATTTTGTATTATGTGATGGATATTACTACACACCTTGGAACCAAGAGAGATAAGGGTCTCTGTAGTCTCACTTGTGTTTTCTCTTTATCAAATGTTGATATTCCTAGGAATTTTCTAGTTTTCGACATGAAACCTCTTGAAATCATATTTAGGATGGATTGGATTATTCCCAATAAATCCAAGATTTATTATTACCTTCGACTGGTCTCTTTTACAATGCCCAATGAGGTGTTCCATATCTTTCAAGTAGAATGGAACCCGAGGTTGATTAGATCCATACCTTCTTATCCAAAGTTGAGGAAATTAATATATGTGTTTACTTTTTACCTAGAGTGATAATATTTAAGAAATTATCTCTCTTCAGTTGTCATCAAATTTCTTGATGTTTTTCCTTATGATTTCTCTAGGTTTCCACCAGTAAGGGAGGTATATTTTTCTATCAATTTAGTTCATGGTACTAAACCAATACCTATTACTTCTTACCATATAGAAAACACTAAAATTAAGGATTTGAATAATCAGTTGGATGATATTTTAGAGAAAGGATTTATACTCTTGAGTATGTCACATTGGGTGATTCTAGTTCTCTTTTACAAGAAATATGATGGGTCACTTAACCTTTTCATTGATTACGAAAAAATCAATAGATTCACAATAAATAAAAAACATATGTTTCCATGGATTGATGATCTGTTTGATTAGTTGACAGGGGATAAGTGGTTATCAAATATTGATATTCAATATGGTTACCATCAGTTTAGAATAAAAGAATATGACATTTAGAAAACTACCTTTCAAAGCAGGTATGTCCATTATGAGTACCTTTTCATGCCTTTTTGTTTAAGAAATGATCCTAAAGTTTTTATGGATTTGATGAACATGATTTTCCATGAGTACCTTGACACTTTTTTAGTGGTCTTTATAGATGGAATCCTCATTTACTATAAGTATAAGGAGGATCATGTGCGTCATCTAAGAGTAGTTCTAAAGTTTTTAATAAATCAACGAATTTATGGAATGCTTTCAAAGTGTGATTTCTAGATTTAGGATGTCACGACCCGTTCTCGGGGCCCGTGCCGTGACTACCCCAAGCCCAACTTCCATAGGCCAGGGGCTGGCGACTAGCACCAAGGCGTAAATCCCGGTAAAAAGGGAAGACATTGCCTTTGAAAAGTAAACAAGCACCACAGAGTAAACAAGCGGAAAAAGTAACACTAAGTAAAAACTGAGTACAACTGTAAGTGCGGAAAGTAAGTGGGCCAGTATACAGACCCAAACTGAAAGTAAAGTACAACTCGAAAAGGGAAAACAACAACTGAAAGGTAAAGCCGCAACGACGAGATGTACACTGGGAATCCCACCTGAAGGGTGGGTACAGAAAGCCTCCGCTGCTCCTCGGGTCCAGCCGACCGCTCCGAGTACGTCCTGCCCAGTGGTCCACCTCCAGGTACCGTCCTGCTCCGCAAGCCTCCACCAAGATCAACGCTGTCCGTCATCTACAACCAACACAACGTAGTGCAGGAATAGCCCGTGCAGGGGTGAGTATAAGCTACTCAGTAGGGACCCCGAGACCCCCGAAGGTCTTCCAAAATCCACAAAGGATAAACCAAAAAAGAAAGACACAATCACGAATTAACAACAGACACTGCTTAGGTATATGCCCATACATATACCTAAGTCATAAATTCCAATACGCTCCAACCTCCAAGCCCAAGTACAACCCAGTCCACATAGGAAAGCATACGTATTCCATACAGGAAAGAAAAACGTAATCCACACAGGATAACACTACACAATCCACACAGGAAAGTAAAACAGGATTCAACTCACACAGGTATACTTCTTCGAATGATGATAGAGATGATCACTGATCCATCTAAGTCGTCGGACCCACAAAGGATCGATAGGTACTAACCCACGCAAAGACCCACACAGGATCGGTAGGAAACTAACACCTTCAAAGACCCACACAGGATCAGACCCACACATGATCTGTAGGCGTTGGCTCACACAGAACCGCTGAGCGCTGACCCACACAGGATCAGACCCACATAGAATCGATAACACTGATCCACACAGGATCGCTGAGTGCTGTAGTCGTCGTTGTCGAATCCACTGAGGATCTCTGCACAGTCGTCATCACAGTCACAGTAGCAGTCGCAGCCAGCTCTAGGGTTCCCGCACACAGCAAGCTCGTTCGAGAGGGTCCGCTCCACGAGCCGAGAGGCAGATACATCAACTGACACTTAGTCCAGAGTTGATGTATCCAAAAGTTCCGTATCGTCAACATGAACTCAACGTCGCAGACAGCGCGTCAATCGGACGGCTGGTCTGAGAGTTATTGGCTTTTTCGTCCCAGGAGCCCGGTTGGTTTTTAAGGAAAAACCAACCTGACCGTACTCCACCTGCGTCCAAACCTCGGGCGGAGTATGGCAAAATATCCTTCTCACTAAGAGAAACTCAACAAAGTTGACGGCATGTCAATCAGACGTCTGTAGCTCAAGATATGAGCGTTTCCGCTCCGAGGGCCCGGTTGGTTTCGTGTACGAACCAACCCGGCCGAACTAAAAGTATTTCTAAACCTTGAGTGCGATATACCAAAATGACCGTCTTGTCCCAAGGATCGTGTCTCCACTAACGGCGCGTCGTTTGGAGGTCCGTAGCCTGAGTTATGGGCATTTGAACCCAAACGGTCCGATAACGGGGGTTTCGGGCCCGGACCGACCCGGCCCGAGACCCCCCGGTCGGCCCAAACTGGGTCGACCCGCCCGGGTCTGGTTGACCTAGCCCGGCGTAGCCTAGGCGCGGCCCGGCCTGGTAGACCGGCCAGGCGGCCGGTCCGGCTGGGCACAGCGCGCCCAGCGCGCTGCCAGCTCGGCCTTCGGCCGAGCTGTTGGAAAAAGGGGGGGCGCCTGCCTGCCTTGAGTAACCGCGGACCCCCCTCATTTATGGGGGGCCGTTTGAAGCCGGCTGGGGGAATTTAATTCCCTTGGATTTCCCCTTTCCGGCCGGCCCGACCTGGCCGGCCGGTTCCTTCTCAACGGGACCGGCGGTGGCCAGTCCCCTTCCAGCTCCGACACCGGCGGCCCGGCTGGCCACCGGTCACCTTGCTCCGCCGCGGCCCAGAACCGGCTGCGGCCCTTGTCGTCCGGCGCGGTGTGACGGCACCACGACCCTCCACCGCGGCGCCGCTCCGGCCGCGGCGTCTTCGGTTTTCTTCGACGCGGCGCGACGGTGTCGCATTCTTAAACTTCTTTCCACGGCGTGGCGCAACGGCGCCTCACATTTTCCTTTCTCTTGATTCCGCGTGGTGCGACGGCACCACGCCTTCCCGTAGCAATCCACAAAGGAATCAATCATGAAAATAAGGAGGAGTGTCGGCCGTGTTTGTGCGGTCCGACCCCCTCGCGTTATTCGATAACAATAGGTTTTAAAATTTCACGAAGAAATTCAGGAATGTAACACGAACAAAAGAATTAATTACAATCCCCTACCTCGGTTTCAAGAACCGTGCACATCAACGAGTCGCGGAAGACGAACGTCGCGGAGGTTGGGCGTCACGGAAAAAAACGTCGACGTCGCGAAGCGAGGATTCGAAGTCTTTGATAGATATTTTGTCGTGGAAAACCGTCGCGGAAGAGACGACACAGAAGAAGAACGTCACGTCGCAGATACGACGTCGCGGAAGACGAACGTCTATTCCATTGTCGTCGAGGCGCGTCCGAAGAGGAAACGTCGTTGGAGGAAGACATCGCATTCTTCGGCGGAGATGTTCTTCATTGAAGAACGGTGTTCGTCGCGTTCTTCATCGAGGTTGAAGAAGAAGAAGACTTCACGCTTCCCAATCCTCCTAAGGTTGCAAAAATCTAAAAATAATAAAATAAGACCAAGTCTTATTTTATTAACACAACCTAACCATTTGAATTTCAAGAGTTTGAAATTAAGTAACTCACTTTATTAATTATAACAAGTTATCAAAAATTAATGAAAGTGAGTTAATGGGGAGTTAGGAAAGTGAGGGGTTAAGAGGGGTTAGAGAGTTTAAGGAATTTGAAAAGGTGGGGGGTTCGTGTGGACCCCACCCTTTCAGTTATCCACACATGGGAAGTTGGGTGGATGTGGGTCCCACCACCAACTTCCCATGGGAGAAAAAAAATAACCACTTTGATAAGAAATAAAATTGATTTAACAATTTTATTTTCCTTTTATTTAAACCCCATTAATTAACTTCTTCACCCACACAAACGCAATTACGGTAAAGGTTCCCTTAAGCGATTACCAGCGTTGCGAGTTCATCGGTGCCCTCGGAATTCGATTCCGAGCACCGGTTCAAAAGTTAGAAATTCCCGATCGTTCGTTCACTGAATGTACCCAAGCCAAACTTCGGAAATTGATTCCGGGAACACCGGGCCTCGGAATCAGGTGTCGTCAGAAACCGCGTTCTTGTAAAATTCCAAAGAAAATTAAGAAAAAATTTCCCTTGAATTTTACGGGTCTTTACATAGGAAGTGATGTTTTTAAGATATGTGGTGTCAGAACATGGTATATCAGTTTATCCTAATAAGGTAAAGGATGTTATGACATGGAAACAACCGCAAAATGTTTTTGAGATTCAGAGTTTCTTGGGTATAGTCGGGCATTATTGTCAGTCCCTTAAGGACTTCTCAAAGTTAGATTATCTGATGACTACTCTAACTTTGAAGGGAGAAAATTTTTCTTAGGATAAGAAATTCCAGGATTATTTTGTTGAGTTGAAACATATTTTGACTACTTTGATGGTGTTGAATCTTCCAGAGGCTGGGCACAACTCTGTGGTCTTCTATGATGCATCGAGTTCAGGATTGGGATGCATTCTTATGTAGGGTGATCATGTAATTTCTTATGGATCTCATTAGCTTAGGCCACATGAGAACAATGATCTGACTTATGAACTTGAACTTATAGCTATGATTCACACACTTATAATTTAGTAACATTAACTTTTTAAAGAAAGGTTTACCATGTTTTCTGAACACAAAAGATTGAGTTATATCTTATACCAAAAATATTTAAATATCTACCAAAGGAATTGGGTGGAATACCTATAATTTTCTGAAATTGACATCAACTATACCTCAAGGAAATGGAATGTAGTTGTAGATGATCTGAGCAGGAAACCTGTGATCCCGAATGTGAAGGAATACTTAGAAGAGTGGAACTTGATGGATCTCCTTGCATAGTTTCATATTGAAGTATGGGAATCAGGGGATGAGGTTTCTTTGGCCATTGTTCAGCTAATATACACTCTTCTCAAGATGATTCTTCAGAATCAATAGTTTGATGATGAGTTCCATAACATTATATACTCTCTTTATAGTGGGGAGGCCATTCCCAAATGGCCATTATCCACCTAGGGAATTCTATTCTATCAGAATCACTTTTTTTATTCTGTTATCACTAAGGAAAGCTGTGATGGGGGATTTCCATAACTCCTAGTGGGATATGCACCCAGGAACCACATAGATGTTCTATGACATGAAATTTAGATTCTAGTGACTAGGTATGATATGAGGCATTGTTAAATTCATATCTCATTGCTACAAGTGCCAACAGGTCTAGGCCGAACACTAGAAACCTTAGGGTTTTCTTCAGCCTCTTCCAGTGCCAACTTGGAAGTGGGATGAGTCTCTATGGAATTTTTGGTTGGGTTTCTACATAACTAGAGAAATAATAATTTGATATGGGTTATTATTGATAGTCTGACCAAATAAGATCACTTTATACCCATTTGTGATACAACCAAAGTTGAGGATTTGGGAAATATCTATGTAAAAGGATTATTCATTTTCATAGAGTTTCATCTATTATAGTCTCTGATAGGGATCCTCAGTTCACTTCCCATTTTTTGAGAGGCCTTCAGGAGGCATTAGGATCTCAAGTCCATTTGAGCACGACATACCACCCACAATTGTATGGACAAACAAAAATAGATATATAGATTCTTGAGGATATGCTCCATACCTACATTCTTGTCTTTGGTGGAGCTTGGGATGACCATATGGGGCTGGTTGAGTTTGCTTATAAAAATAGTTACCAGTTTGAAATCATAATGGATCCTTTTGAGTCCTTGTATGTATGACCTTGTAAATATCCATTGTGTTGGTCAAATATTGATGAAAGTTACTTCATTGGACTGAGCATGGTTTAAGAGATGATATCAAATATTTATTTGAATTTTCAGAGAATGTTGAATTCATAGAGCCAATATAAATCTCATGCTGATCATCATCATGGACTGTTGGAGTTTTCTATTGGTGATCACGTGTTCTTGAAAGTTTCACCTCAGTTGGGTCATTGACGGCTTGTAATACAAGTGAATATTGCTCCATGTTTTTTGGTACCTTTTTAGTTTTTTGTGGTGGGAAAATTTGATTAAGATTTATCACTTCCTCTACAGTTTATGTTGATACATAACGTGTTTCATGTATCTTAGATATGTAAGTATCTATATGATCTATATCATGTTTTGATATGGAGTGATATTATAGTTGGAACTGATTTATCCATGAATGAACATCCAGTGAGGATAGTTGATTATGAAACCAAGGTACTTCATGGGAGTATTATACCTTTGGTTCTAGTGCTATGTCAACATGGTTCCGATTCTCATGAGACGTGGGATAGAGAGGCACTGATGAGAGAGTAGCGATTTCATTTTTTAATATTAAAGCTTCTCAATAGGCTTTCTAGGGACAAAAAACTTCTATGGTGGGGAGTCTGTAACATCATGTTACTATTTTCATGTATTCATAATCCCCTATTTTGATCATTCTTTGGTTGGGTTTTTTTTAAGGGAGCTTCAGTTGAAATTTTTAAATTTTCAAAGGGATTTTGGGCTATGCAAGGTTGGCACCCAGTTTTCTCAAACCGTGCACCCTGCAAGTGAAAGCTGTGAAATCCCATGCAGTGAGGATTTTCATAGTTGGAAAAAGATTTGAAAAACTATGTTCCCAGCTAGGAGATACCATGAAATCCCATTAAAAGGGGTGCATGATTAGGGTTCACGGTTTTTTTAATTGTGAGAACCTACCTAGAAAATCCTACATATGATTTAATTAATCCAAAAATCTAATTTTGAAATCCCAAAACCCCATTTTTAGGTGCCTGATAGACTTGAAATCCTATAGTTTCTTCTTCTTTGGAGGCTCCTAAGAGGTGATGTTTTCTCCTAAACACCCTTTTAGAAGTGGATAAAATCTTGGATAATGATGTTTGATCTTGCCTTGGTATATTTCCTCTTCCCGTTCTCTTTCTCATGCCCTCTTCTCTTTCATTTATAGAGTTTTATAGATATCTATGTTATTGGAGGATCTAGTATCCACTTTTTTAGATCTTTAATCTATTTTTTATTTGAGGATCTATGTATCTGATGTTCTTCATTGGAGTTTCCCAATTAGGGATTTGTGTTTAGAGATCTAGTGATCCCAATTTAGGTTGTTCTGTTTTGATTTTCCAGTTTTATTAACCCTAAATTGATTGATTTAAATTCATTTATTTGATTTAAATTAAATATCTTGATTTTTATTTCAATTTATTTATTAAAAACCCAATTCCATTGAATTGGGGGGATTTGGATTTTAAATTGTATTTGTCATGAAATTTGGAAAAACCCCTAATTCCATTGAATTGGGGTGTGTTATAAATTGGATGGAATTTGGTTAAATTAAATTTTGGATTTTAATTATGGAATTTGAATTGTGAAATTGATTTGAGGAAATTGATTTCAAATTGGTATTTTAGAAAATGGCTTAAAATGGTTTTGATAGAAACCCATTGGTTTTATCTTAGAAAAAGGAATAATTTGATTAGAAACCTGTTTTGGTTTTTAAATGGGAAATTGGAATATTTGAAATGGGAGAATGAGATGAATTTTATTTTAAATAGTTTTAAAATAAATTTCCCATAATTGATTTGTATCAGAACACATGAAATACTAAGTAGTTAGTGTGTTATTTAGCACAAAAATATATGATTTACAACACTAACAATAAATATCTAGTAAGTAACATCCCTAATGGGATGGTGATGAGTTCTATCTGGTAAATATCAAGAAGGAAATGTGTTCACATGTTGCTGTGACAACTATTTGGGTATTAGGGAGCCCCATAGCCTAGAATTATCTCACCTTTTGTCAGATAACCATGTTTCTTGTTGTTTGTATTTGAAATGTGTCTATTTCAATTTTTGTACACTATTTACCATGCCTTCTAAATTTATATAAACTATTTTATATAAAATTTTTGTTAAGACATTTTATTAAATTATTTTCCATAATTTAAATGTAAATTGTGATTTTTTTGAAATATACTTTTGAAATTCCATGTCAGTTTATTTAAAATTGAAAGATTTATTTGGTTAATTAAATATGGAATCTTATTATGGAATACTTGGTGAGACCCTACAAGGACTTTTTCTCATAGCCTACTTGTGAATTTGGGTGTTTGTAGATTATATTCTTTTAGGTTTGAGAAAGGGTAAAACACTAGTTAGAGGTGGTAGTAGCTATTGATCCTTGGTCTTGGAGAGTTGCGTCTGTTGGGATTTCCATGTTATCATTTTTTAGTGATTTATAATTTCAATTTGGGTTTTTTTGTCTATTTTAATTTTGGTAAAAATTTTCCTATGAAGTTTCTCTTTTATGCATACTGAGTTTTTATCTTACTTCCATTGTGTTTGTGTCAAATCCATCCCCAATTTCATATTGTATGATTCCAGGTGCTTGTATCAAACCCATGGGGATCAAGAACACGCTTCGAGCTATGTCTAGACTAGCCTGGTTACCAAGGTACCATGGTATCCAGGATGGTTCATGATAGTACTACTCTCACCGTCCCGGGGGAAACACCTTATGATATGGCCCTTGAACTAATACCTCACCACTTAATGGATAATAATTATGATATGGTATTAGTAACTGAGTTTTCTATCTTCATAAAGGAATCCTGAATATAATCAAGACATACCACAGTTCGATGAGAATATATATATGGGGAGCTAAATCAATAAAGATAGTCAACAGACTAAATCCTATATGATTCATGTACTAATGGTTCCCTACAGTTGATGTATTGGAATTCTGAGTTAACAAGTAGGCATTCAATTTTTTGGTGAATGGATACATCATATGTTGCACCAACACTGGGTTCATTGGCTTGAAATCCACATTTGAGAAACTATGAAACTCTCTCCCTAAGTTCCCAACCAATCCTCACCATGGGTACCACTCTAATACTGACTTGAGGATGAACTTCTCTGATACCACTTGTCACAACCCAACCCACCGGGGCCTGACTATCTTGTGGAAGGCTGAGTGTGGAAACCCCAAGCTCGCCTACAATAGGATAGGGGATGGAAACAAGTGTCGATAAGGTGTAACTAAATTGGGAGGTCTTTTCTTAGTGTATCTATATACACACACCCAACTGTCTCCATGAAAAAGTGCAGAGGAATAATAAAAGGCTGCAACATCTAGAGTATAACCATGCATTCAATAACCTCTAGAGAATACATCAGAATATGATAGTATAAATCAAAAGTGAAAATGGGTAAAATACACACCCAACCATAAATATATTCCTAACTAGAAAAAACTGGAATAAAGGTAAGATAAAGAGATACATACTCTTGATCTACCTGTCTGACCACCGTACATGGTCAATATACCCAAGTATCACTAAGCTCCACCGATGTCACTATTGATATTACTGTCTTCTATGTAATACATCAAATGTAAATCCAAATCCCATATAGGGGTGAGTATATACATACTTAGTAGGATTTCTTTAAAACCAAAAATGGAGTAATAGAAAGATACAACATAATGATTCAGCTCAACCCATAGAAAAAGGGAAACAAAAACCCAATACATATATGTTCATAAAGAAACCCAGACAAGAGATAAAGGGGATCCCCATATTCATTGCCCAAATAAGTACAATGAGTCTACCTTAATATCCAAAAATTCCATCTCGGATGGCCAATATCATGTGTAACCTTAAAAGAATCTATGTAGAGGGTCCCACACCTTGTTGTTGCGCTCCACAATTAAGGGATCCAAAACCCCAATGGAGGACCCACTCCCCACCGAAGTTCAAAGATGGGGGAGTACCACTCCATAAATAGAGGAACCATAACCTAGTATAGTATGGGAGAGTAATGACTATACCTATATAAGGAGTATAGGGGAACTCTTCCCTGCTGCGTTAGGGGAATACCACCCCCAACATCACTCTGATGATACTTCCCTAATCAATTCAATCATCAAGCATCATCTGAAGAATTTTCATGTTGAGAACACATCAATTCATATATCAAATACCAAAACAAAGGATACTATCATGTTCTATGTGGAAAAAAACTCAGGATAAGCTACTCTCGTGCCAAAATCTAGGTTCTGAAGAAGGATATATGGGTGGTTGAATTTTTAGGGAGAAGTAAACAACACATACTTGGGGTCACATGGTATGTGATGTTGCCCTATCCCCTGGGTGTGTTCTACCTTGGACATATCATATAAATCCATGTCACACTACACAACATGTACTGGTTGTACATAGTGTGTCTTAGCCACCCGAGGCCTTCCCATGCCCATCCATACCATCCATATGTACATCAGCCCATGCTTGTATATGTGGCAATGTATGGGTATCCTAGATGTGTATTAGTATATATCCATGCCTATGTACTCTATCTAGGTGCAAGTGCATTGTCGTGCCTATGTACTCTAGTCATGCCCATATGCCTAGCCATGTCCATTCCCATATACTCTTGGAGTACTCACTAATCCACCAACATAGGGTCACATGCAATATATCTTTACATACATGGCGTGTGATATTTATCTCTCCTAAAACACTATCTACCACATCAAGGGGAATACACAATGTGTTTTCTTTCAGAATAAATGTCGTGTAGTTGAGTTTTTATAGGAATTAAATCATGTTATTCATGCGGTTTTATGATCCACTGATTTCACCATGAATCTCTCCATTTTACAACCTAAATTCAAAGGGTGATGCCTTAAACCATTAATTATCAGCCTATGGTGGCCAAAACATGGAATCTAATCACCCACATGGGAGCCCATTATACGTTCTCTACCACTCGGGGGTCCCAAAAGCCTTATCCATCACCTAAAAATCATGATATCATCATGATCCATCCCTAAATTTCCAATCCTTCTATCACTTATACATACACCATAAATCTAGGGGTTTGATCATGCTTGAACCCACCTTGAAAAAGTTGAATTGTAACCTCATGAGACAATGATAAAGAATGTGAAAAATAATGGGGGAAAAGCACATGAGAAAAGTGATACCATCATTGGATTATGAAATCCTTGAAAATGAACAAGGATTTTGGATATAATTAGGGTGTGAATCATGTGCACAAAAGGATAACAATTATTGTTTTAAAGAACACCAAAAGCAATGGGCACTTGTGAAGAACTTAAATTGAAAAAAGAAGATGAAATACATGATTTAACAATTTAATAAAAGGTAATGAAACTAAAAATAATGATTCCTACCTTGATTATGGATCAATCATGGATGAAGAGTGCATTCCACAATAATGAAGAACATCCACTGCATTCACTGCGTGACTATCGATCCACCTCGATCTGACTGTTTCTATTCTCTGATCTTGATCCATCAATAAAGATTGCTCTCATATAATCCTCCCTAGTTTATGTGGCTAACCTTAAAAAAAACAAAATAATGAACTTATAGATGATTAATTTAGGTTAGTTCCTATAATTAAAATAAAAAACTAAATTATTTATTTTATTAAACACACCCTCCACCGGTCACCTCCCACATAATTTCCAATGCCGACCAACCTTATGTCATGACTAGGGTAAACCCTGCATTCCAAAATTAACCATGGCCTAATTTTTCCCATCCTAGGTCCCAAATAATAGGAAAATATTTTACATGGAAATGATTCATGCACATCCATTAATATATATTAATATTTTTATTATATTAATTATAAGGTCTCATAGAACCCAAACACTGTGCTGACTTTAAGGATAAATCTAATTATATCCATAAAAATATTCAAAAGACTAATCAATAGAAATCAGAGTCATTACATAAGAGACATAAATTGTGAGGTCCTATGTGACCAGATATCCTTATGTGATACACAAAATAGATTTTTTGAAGGTGGAAAGAATGCCATCCTCTTTTGATGGTGGATAGTGGTTCTAGTTATGCCATGTGAGGAGGTGTTGAGAGAGTTCTAGACCCCCCTTAGTGGTACAACCATTCATTGTGAAGATATACCAAGAATTTAAGTGTTATTTTTTATGTCTAGGTATGAAGAAGAGTGTTGGAGAGTTCATCTCTTGGTTTATCACTTTTCAGTAGGTGAGGGTGGAATAATAGGACCTAGTGGGTTTGTACTAACCCATTGTGGTTCCAAAGTTAAAGTAGGGTGAAACATTTATGGGTTTCATGATAGGGCTTCCATGATTAGTGATAGATCATGATTCTATTTTTTTGATCATCAACCGACTAACCAAGTTAGTATACCTCCTTTATTTTTAGTATTAGAGTTTTATAGAGATATTGGGATGCTTATATATGAATAAGATCATCTAGTTTCTTGGGATAAATTTGATGACCATTTTTGATCAAGATTTCATATTATCCCTCCTAGTCATGGAGATTATTTCAAGTGGAATTAATTTCATTGTTTCTATTGATTATGGAATTCCACCCCAAGACCAATGACTAGATCGAGTGGACCATTCAGGTTCTTGAGGATATATTTCGAGATTGTGTGTTTGATTTCATATGAATATGGGAGGATCACTAAAATTTAGTGGAACTCATTTAAAAAATAATACTACTCCAATATCTATATGGAATACTTAGAGTCCCTATATAGAAGTACCTACATGTCATCCCCTTGATGAACTAAACTGAGTTAACTAACATATCACCTGAGTTAGACTATCATAATCCCTGAGGTGTGTTTTCGATCACCTTGGGCTAACAAATAGTTATAGGGAATAAAACATGACTTATTGGTAACAATTTCACTCTTGAAATAATGATTAATAATTAGAGGAATATTACTGAGAATATAGTTTTAGTGTGTCCATACATTGGATCTCCATGCATGGAAAAATAAACTATTACAAATAAAATTGGAAACTAAATGAGGCATAACCAAACTAAATATCCAAGTGATAAGTAAATATAAACACCACAAAACATACATAATGAGAACCAAAAAAGATAAACTAAATAAAAAAAAGGAAGGTCAAAGTGGCCAATACATGAACTTATCAATATGAAGCATCATTATTGAACACCATATGATCATCCCCATACGACCCAAGGTCTCTTCCACATCCCAAAACATCCATCAAACCATGTAACAATGTAATCCAACCACATGTAAACTTATCCTATATACCCAAATGAATATATATGAGTTATATACACACCATGGTGTATATATAGGCTGTGAACTACATGTTCCCAATAGGATTCACTAAATATTTTATGAAATCCCTTTTAGAAGACATTTAATAAATTATTGTTTGAAATATAAATTGAAAGTATCTTTTCTATATACGAGGGTTCATTATTAAAACCAACACCAAGCTTCAGTTACTTAAGTAAATAATTTATTCTTGTTAATAAATCAATATTATTGCTAGAATTTTATAAGAAATTACCCCTTTGAAAACTATATAAGGGAAACACCTTGTTTAATGAAACAAAGCGAATGTTAAACTCTTTTTTAAATGAAAAAACCATTTATAAAATGAGTTGGAATATAAATAGGGGCACATAAGGAAAATAAAACTCAAAAAGAAGTCAGGAGTATAAAACAAAGTTAATAAAGAATATTTAGATAAAGCAAGTGTAACTACTTAAATAGAAGCAACATTGTGAGTTCCATATAAGAACAAAGTAAATATAATGAGGTAAGGAAAACACACAATAAAAGTAAGAACAATTTTATATAATGAAGATAATGAAAAATAATATATCAATATAAATAAAGAAAAAAATGTATCAAGACTCAATAATAAGGAAAAAAAGTCAAATCATACAAGTTACACATACTGAGGTTTACTTCTTAAGCTATATTGAGACAATCCTAGACATACTCAGTGGAATAATATTAAAGTCTATTGAGGATGTTCCTAAAAAATAACCACATGAATTTCTCTAACCTAGAATCATCAGGTACCACTCACCATAGACAGAGTTTATCATATATTAGAGGATACTAGTTAGAGTCTTATCATGACTATCATGAAAAACATCTCTTGATTTCCTACCCAAATACCCTAGGTTCCCATGAAACTAGCTAATCAATGTTAGGAAACATAACACAAGTAATATCATAATAACCACGAAACACATCACTCTAGATTCTTTATCTCACCTCTAAACACCCCTTACTAAAAAACCCTTTTACTTTCTCACAAGAATATAATAAGGAATAATTTCATCTCACAATATACACAAACTCATAACATGAATGATATAATGAAGATTAAACCAAGGGTGTTTCTTATAATATGAAAACCTCTTATACAAGGTGTTTTATGGGTATTTAACTTTCAATCGAATATTGAAGACTTAAAATTATCCTTTAAAATCCACTTTAAAGAATAATTATTTATAAATCGCATTAAATTCGAAAGGGGAACCACAAAACTTAAATCAATATGTAAAATATATCTTTCACAAGTAGAAGTTTTCATTTATCATAATTCCAAATATCATAAACATAAATCAATATATTAAAAACAAAAAAATATCAATGGAATACATTTAAATTCTATAATGTTAAATTCAAATCAAAAAACCCCTAAAATCCTTAAAGAAACCTTGAATTCATTGAATATTTCATATAAACCCATTTATAGAATATTTGGAATTCAAAAAATATTTTTAGTTATTAATTAACATGATAAACCCGTTAAGACAATCAAATAAACACCTTGTGTTCATAAAAAATGATTTAGTGTTAAAGTTCAAAAAACCCATGAAAATCCCCTTTAGGTCATCTTGTAAAAATATTTAAATATTAAATTAAATCTATAAATTTGGAAATACTCTCAAAAGAGATATATTTTGATAAGAAAATTTGTTTATAAAACTCAATCATTGTATGACATGAAATATAAAGGTAATTACATAAAAAAAAACCTCAATTTGATGGAAACAAACCACTTTCCAAGGAATAAGGAAGATAATGATAAGATAAGATCACTAAATTCCATAGAAAAAATCCTAAGATTAAAAGAAACCTATAATAGTGTTCGATAACAATGGAATATTGAAGAAAACATTATGGAAAAATAAGTGAGGAGAAGAAATATATATAAGAGAGAAGGAATAAATAGAGGATTTAACTTATAAATCCATAATTAAATCAAAGAGAAGAGAGAAAAATCCATATAGGAGGAGATGATCTTAACTAGGGTCCCTTTGTTTGAGATGTGTAACTGAAAAGAGAGAAGAATAATAAGTGGATTTAAATTTACCAGGGGAATTTTTTGAAAACCAAAAATATTTTTTTAGGTAATACACATGGTTTACCAAACCATGCGCTGATCATGTGAGATCCAATAGAACACCTGGGATCTACCACACAGTTTACCAAACCATACACTAATTGTGTTCCTGTTACTAGATGAAATTTTACACTACAAAATATTAATTCACATAGTTACTTTTAACTATGAACAAACTATGCATTTGACACTAAAATGTTAGTCCCTATATAAGATAAGGCCACACAATTACTACTAATCATGTTACAACCATGCATTAATCACATGACTTATAAAATATATTATTTTTTTAAAATTAAAACCTGAAAATTTCTAATTCAAGTAAAATAAATAATTAAATAAAATAATACATAAAAGTGAAACTAAGTTGTTACAATTCTCCCACCATGACACTTTTTGTCCCTAAAAAGTCACTGATAAATGTAGATAACAAGGAGGATGAGAACTACCTCACCAAAATGAGAAATAAATAACACCTTGAAATGATAAATCTAGATATTTGAATAGTTAAATTCATAAAAAATCCCCTTATATTATAACAAAATTTCTGATTGATATAGACAATATTCTTATATAAGTATTCCCCACTGGATACTTGAAGGATTAAAGTTGAATAAATAAATAAAACAAATACTACTATATTATAAAAGTCCTCAAACCATGAAGGAACCAAAAAAATCAATATTACACTAGTGAAAAAAAAGATAATCCTCAAATAATCCATAACATATCCAACTCACTATACGAACCATGAACGTGGATTTAAGCAACCTAAAGAAACAATACTCTAAAATAGTCAATTCAAATACACTCAGATTTTATTTTTTGAAGGTTACCATAGAAGATTCAATTGATATATCACCATAGATGAATACCACTACCCAAAATATGGAGAAATATTATAGGTCTCCCCACCATTTTGAATTTAGCTCAAAATAGTGGATCTAATAACACTATAATATCATAAGTAAATAATCAATGAAACAAAAACAAATAATGAACTTCCACCATAATTATAATAAAATCTCTCAAGAAATCATTTTATCAGTGCCAAAATAAACACAAAAGAGTGAAATACCCAAAAGGTAATACTGTTAGATCAAACATTCTAACAATATCTTATAGAACAAGAAAATAAGGGACACCCAAAATGATATAATTCATAATATGTACCTTGAGATAAAACTCTACCTAGATTTGGTTCAAGTAAAGGAATTATTTTTCTTTCCCAACTAATTCAATTTACATAACTTATGAAGATTCCCCAGATGACCACACCATTGATAGGTCTTCAGAGCTTTTGAGATAAAGTGTTTAGAATGAATCATTTTAATACATTGGAAACACTTAAGAGACTTATTCTTTCTATTAGGAATAATTGTATAATGAGTAGAGTGACCCACATCAATCCTATATCCCTTATCAAGCCTATATTGTTTATACTCCTTGAAATATGAAACATCCTTACTAATATATGAAACAATAGGAGTTCCAACCATCATAGGTTTTCTATTTGGCTTGATTCTAGTTCCAAAACCTTATAGACTTATTCCACATAAAAAGTTAGGCCAAATTCAATCACTATTAATCTAAGATTTAGACAAAGTCACCTTTTGAATAATAAATCTTTCAGAGATTCATTTAAAATTAACTTGGGAAAGAAAGATACTAGTATAGAGAAATAATTAACACATTCCTTTACTGTATAATCACCCTACTGAAGACTCATGAGTTACAACCCCTTATCCAATTTCACATTTTCATGATAGTTCCACCATATGATCATGGTATTGAAGAATTTTAAATACATTCTACCTTTTAAGTGAATAGGAATGATAATTTCTCACAATTTTTAACTAGGTCCTTTGAACAAGCCTAAATGGATTTTTTCTCTTGAGGATTCATAATTTTCAAAAGAATAAAATATACCTTTAATGTTATCTAGCCACTCTATTTTCTCTTGAGGGCCTAGATTGTAACACCCCAAGATTTTACGAAAAATATTAATTTTTAATTTCATTAATGTCTTGTGTTCCTGACTTGGCTTGCATTACACGCAAGCGCGACCTTCCACGATAGCGTGTGTTGTACGCAATACCGAGTTTCGCTAAACAACGATATGTTATTAAAATATTATTAAAACTAGCCGTTATGAATAGTAATACCCACTTTTTGAAATTTTATAAATTTTATTTTTGAAAATGGATTTCATTTTTGGATTCGAAATATCAAAATTAGCCTAGGGTGAAATTTTGGTATTTTTCTGAAAAATTTCAATTTTTGATGAATAGTGAAAACATTGAGTTACTATTTAAAAACCGACTTTTTATTTAAATAATTATTTATTTTATTTAAATTTATTTTAGGTCAAAATTGATACATAATACCTATATAAGTTCAATGTAATTCATTGGAGTAATTTTATAATAATTTTAGATAAATTAAAATTTCATTGAACTTTTCACCGTCTTTTACCCACCTCCTAGGAGAATTTTCAAATTTACATAAAACTTAATTTTACCACTTTTGTGAATGGAATTTCAAAAATCCGAGAGACACGGTTGATGTCAGTAAGTAAAATGTGGTTCAATGAGATGAAAATAATTTTTGGTGAATAGTAACGTTTTACTTTTTTTTACCACGGTTAAAAGTAAATAGGGTAATTAAGGGTAAAAATGATATTATTATTACCATAAAACATGTCCTAATTCTATTGGATAAGTGTAATTCGACCAAAAACAACCTTAGGAATAACATATGACCATTTAGGCCCACTTGGATTAGATTAGGACACTTATTATTAATTTATTTAAAGAAGGGTTAAAATAGTTTAAATCAAAGTTTAATAAGTAAATAATTTTTAATATAGGGTTATACATAAGATAAATTCAACTATAAATATTCATTAGAAAGATAAAAATATTTCCTACATAATTGTATTTTATTTGTAATTTTTAGACATTAAATAATTTAATTTATTTATGACACAAGATGATGCATTAATTATATTATTAATGAAATATTGACATAATTGATGTTATAAATACCCAAATAAATGTAATTTGAGACTTTTTATGAATTACACTAATTTTATAGGTTAATATGATATGTTATTATTGATTTAATTAACTTTTTTCGAACTAATAATTCTGTTATGATTTTCACAAAAATCAATTACTAAATAGTGTCAAAATTGACAAAAAATAGTTTTTAAAACAAATATTATATCATTAATTGTTATTTTATTCTTAAAAATATAAGGATCGGAAAGATTACTTAGATAAGGTTATATATATTAATAATAAACAAATTGGGGTTCGTTTGGATTTTTATAGTACGTTTATTAACCTTATAGTGTAAGATTACAAAAAGACACGGTAAAAGTAAAATTATCTAACTTAAAGTTAAATCTAAATGATAAGGTTAAAATAGTAAACTAAACTTGTAAAAATTCTATTTTATGAGAGGATTGAGACCCATACCCACCTTATATTCTAAATAAATCAATTTGGAGCTATTTAAAACCGAATATGGCTTTATAATAAAATAATATTTTTAGTTTTTCCAAAGGTGCCACTCTCCCCCCTTATAAAAGGGCACCTCCTCCCTCTCTTCCTCACACCACTTTGAGCCTTCAAGCTCGCCCAAACCCTGAAAATTTCTTATCTCCACTTCCGTAGAGACATCCTAGAGGTCCTGGTCCTCTTCAAAGACCAATTTTAGTGCCCTAAAAGGAGGTCTCAAAGAAGCGCTTCAAAGAAGAGGTAATGTCCGTTACTGATTCTTTCAACTTTATTTCTTCTTACACTTATTCTTCTTTAGTTGTTTCATTATGAAGTAATAACATCAGTATCACTCATACAATTATATGTTATTATAAGTATGAAACAACCCTATTTCACCATCTATCCATCCTACGGAAAACGAAATCACCGCGCGTGCGTACGTACGGAATACCGTCTCCACGCCGTGGTGTAATCTATTTTCCACCACCACCTTACTTTGATGGGTATAATGGTGTAAAGAATGAATATATATTATTATTGTAAAGTTATATGGATTCTGAAATAGTATACATACACTCCAATACAATTCCATGATCATGGGAATGATATCATCGCTCGTGCGTACGTACGAAATACCGTCTCCACGATGTGATGCGACTCATTCTACATGATTTTCATTACATAATTATTAAATAAATGAATTGAGTGAATGAATATGATATATATTACACTAATAAAATTCTGGAAATTAGGTATCTATAACCTAAAAGAATAATAAGAATTTATTCGACAAAACACGGATAAGAATAAAAAGCAATAAACACTCGAATAACAAGTAACAATGAAATATTACTAATAAGAAGCTAAGAATATGACCATATATGATATAATAACAATGATTATGATTCTGGAATAAGTCAATGACATTATTTAAATCATTATACAGGAGGTTCAGACACTTATGAAGCAAATCGGACCTAAGGTAAGGGAAAATATCACAATCTCATTTTTATCCGAGATTGTTTATACTTTGGTATTTAATGGGGTGTATTTTATCATCCACATCCATGTTTCCTCAATATGTAATATTATTTTCATCCACCTAAAATTTTTTAAATCCAATTTTACCCTTTGGTGAGTTTTTAGTAAAAGATATGAAAGGAATCTTTTGTCGTTTTTCGTATGAGGTACTTTTTGACTTTTCCGACAAAAGTTCGAGAAGAATGTTTTTTCAACGTATACGGCATGAATGGATTTTTAAAACATTATTTCCAAGAAGATTCCTTTACAAGTTCTCAAGTTTATTTTTAATCAACATCCTTTGGTTTAGAATTGTATGACATGTTAAGAAAGGAAAAGTGTTTTTGAAGTAGAAAAGATATTTTCCTCAAGAATGGAGTTCAAGTGTTTTATCAAAATTATTTTCCATCTAAGATAATAAAGGGTTATGTTTTTATCTCTATTATTACATTGATTTTATTATTTTGTGATGGAATTATTTTTATGAATTACTTTATCTTATATGAATTGTTTTATGATGTCATGATGTTTAAGATTCCCATTTTTATTACCTGGGTTATGCTATGATGTATGGTTTATGATTTTGTGGCACACATAATAATGGTATCATTATGAGATGGGTGGGACCTATATCTCCCTCCAATGCATTGGGTAAAGATTTTATATCTCATGAGATAGACATGGATGGAATGGCAGGTTGAAACGGTTCAGTGAAACAAGACTGAAACGAGGAATGAACTCGGTTCAGAAATGGACTTTGTCCACTAAGATAGTCTTGGAAATGAGTCTTGACTAATAATAAATGATTCTCTATGATTATGTGTGTATTCCACAAAGCTTCATGTTTTAAGTTATTATTATTACATTTCACTACCATGATTTATCCCATGTTATGAAATTATGATCTCTTTTGCAGGGTAAGATTTCCAAATTTTTATGTTCTTATGAATATGATGTGATTGATATTTCTTTTGTTTACCCTTACTGAGCATTTGAGATCACCCTTTTTTGTTTTCTTTTCCCCAGCATATAAAGAAAGGTTTTAGGTAAGAAAAAAAAGGGAAGATATTTATGGGAAATGTTGAAGATCTTTCACCACGATTAGAAGATTATATTCCGAGTTTCCAAAGACACTAAACTATTACGGTCCTTATGTGTGTGTTTTTGTAATGTACTAAGCATTATGCAAAATTAATGTAATGTCCATGTACGTCAAGCTTAGGGTCTGTACAGTTGGTATCAGAGGAATGGTTTAGTCAACCTTTGGAAACTAGGATGCGAGAACTTTAGTGAGATCCCTAGAGATATTTCTAAGGTATGTCTAGGGATGTCCCTAAGGTTAAGTATACGTTATAGTCATAGAATTGCGCTAACCATCTTAGAATTAAACCTAAGATGTTAGATATTTATGGTACTCCCCCTTTATTATGTTGTTTTTCCTAGCGTGATTTTTGCCTCTCACACTATTCATTTTGGGTTCTAGATGATGGCTGGAACCCGAAGGAACCGTATTGATCAATGTAATGGACGATGCAATGATTGTCCTCCTAAACAAACCAACGTTATGGGAGATAGAGTGCAAAATATTATTGCTATACTTACACAAGATATGAATCATTCTGGACTTCCAAATGAGCAGAGAAGGGAACAATATTCTATTGAGTCCTTCATGAGGCAACACCCACCTTCTATCAGTGGGTCTTCCGATCCACTTGTTTCTGAACAATGGATCAGTACCACTGAAAAGATATTTTCAGTTCTTAAATGTTCTGAACATGATAAAGTCATCTTAGCAGTATATCATTTGGAAGGTGATACTGATAAATGGTGGAATCTTATCAAGAATACGAGGCCAAGAGATGAAATTGAGTCCATGGAATGGGACGAGTTCAAGAACTTATTTTTCAATAAGTACTTCCCTCGTATTCTTCGAAAAAAGATGGAGAAGGAGTTTCTTGAACTAAAGAAAAAGGATGATGAATCTGTTGCTATATATGAAGCGAATTTTACAATGCTTACAAGGTATTCATCTGGATTTATCATCCAACCTGCAAGTAAAGTTGATCGATTCTTCTGTGGGTTAAAACTAAATGTTCTAAGGGAATTATCTATAAGAGACTTCAGTAGCTATGAAGAAATTGTGCGCTGTGCTATTAAGGTAGAAATGGAAGTTGGTGTTACATATCCATCTCATGGTTTTGACAAGAAACGAAAGATGGAGTTCAAGGAGAAATCTCAGAATAATGGTGAAAAGAAGATGAATGTTTCTTTATGCTCAAAGTGTGGAAAGAAGCATGGTGGAGATTGTCTTAAAGGGACTAGAAAATGTTTTAAGTGTGGAAAAGAAGGTCATCGAGCAGCTTAGTGTCGAAGTAATGGAAAAAGGGTTTCTAATGGTGTGAATAAAGAAAAGACTGCAGAGAACGCACCAACAACACTTCAATGCTTCAAGTGCAATGAAATGGGGCATTATGCTAATCAATGCCCTAATCCAAGGGTTAATGATGATCGACATGAGAAACCACTTAAGGCAAAGGACAAAGGGAAGTCACATGCGATCACTATTGGCGATGTTGAATATGACAACGATGTGGGGGAATGATTAAGTGTTTATGTAATGGGATTCCAAAATAATGTTGTATATAGTATAGTGGAATATTGTAATATTTATGTATTGGTCTATTGTGGTTTTCAATAATTTTATGGTACTAGTAACCATAGAAAGTGATTGAGATATTTTTGGTAAGCAGATGATATGCGCATAATGAAGGGATAATAAGATAATGAGATGTTTGATTGTATTCATGAGCTCATGATTGATATAAGGACTAAGTGATATCATGGTTTGAGTATAAAGAATTTTGAGGATTTTGGTTTTTGGAAAGTGTTAACTTTTAACTGCATTCATGTTTTCACTATGGTTCAATGGGTATTCATTCTTCAAGAGAATACATGATTAAGGTATTCACATATCTTATGATATATGGGGGATAAATGATGGCATTCACGTGAATTTTATGTGACATTTCAAGTAATCATTTTCTTTATACTATGAGCTTGGACCGAAGTATTTTAGATAAGCCTAAAGATTGGAATGGATTATGTTGGACATAAGTTAGTATTATTTAAGGATAGAACTTTTTTCGATATTATTGATGGGATGTTATAGTAATATAGCTTTAGAAAAAGGACAACCTGCAGGACGAGCGACAACCCATCGCGTCGGACAAGGCTGTGGGAATCGAACCCACAACCGAAGTGTGATTGGCCTTTATCGCCTACCGCTGGCCTACAGGAAGTCCCTGGTTAGTACAAACTAGTTTTATTTTATTACGTAGTATGATATATGAAGTATAAGTTCATTCTTGGAATCGTATACGATTAACCTCACCATAGATGGACTTATGTATATTTGATAACTTTTGCTAACCTTTTGTTTGAAATAGATGGAATGACCCATCATTCTATCACATGATCTATTAACACTTCATGAATAACAAATTCAACTTCATTTCTTTAATAGATGAAGTGGAAATTGCTCAAAGCACGAAAAACAGTGAGATTGTACCAAAATAAAGTATGTATTTATTTTAATTCAAATTCTTCAACTTTAGGGAAATGATATTGAAAACCAAAAATGTTGTCCTAGTGCCCTTATATCCGATGAATCAGATGGTACACTAGATCATCACAAATTTATGGCTTTGTGATTGTTGGATTTTTCATAGCCATGTTCTCTACCACTCTCCATCAGAACATGACGGTTAGATTTCTCTTCCATATCCATATTTTCACCTATGTTCTCCTATGTGGAAACCTAGTGATTAGTTAATTTGGGTAACCGTTACGTTTCATACTTTAGTTTTTAAATCCAAGTTTTTGTATTCCTTTTTACGATGTGGGTTTTTATTAAAGAAACTTTCAAGTAGTAAACCATTTATAACCCTGACGAATTTCGAGGGCGAAATTCATTTTAAGGGGGGTAGAATGTAACACCCCAAGATTTTACGAAAAATATTATTTTTTAATTTCATTAATGTCTTGTGTTCCTGACTTGGCTTGCATTACACACAATCGCGACCTTCCACGATAGCGTGTGTTGTACGCAATACCGAGTTTCACTAAACAACGACATGTTATTAAAATATTTTTAAAGCTAGCCGTTATGAATAGTAATACCCACTTTTTGAAATTTTATAAATTTTATTTTTGAAAATGGAATTCATTTTTGGATTTGGAATATCGAAATTAGCCTAGGTTGAATTTTTGGTATTTTTCTGAAAACTTTCAATTTTTGATGAATAGTGAAAACACTGGGTTACTATTTAAAAACCGACTTTTTATTTAAATAATTATTTATTTTATTTAAATTTATTTTAGGTCAAAATTGATACATAATACCTATATAAGTTCAATGTAATTCATTGGAGTAATTTTATAATAATTTTAGATATATAAAAATTTCATTGAACTTTTCACCGTCTTTTACCCACCTCCTAGGAGAATTTTGAAATTTACATAAAACTTAATTTTACCGCTTTTGTGAATGGAATTTAAAAAGTTCGAGAGACACGATTGATGTCAGTAAGTAAAATGTGGTTCAATGAGATGAAAATAATTTTTGGTAAATAGTAACTTTTTACTTTTTTTTAACCACGATTAAAAGTAAATAGTGTAATTAAGGGTAAAAATGATATTATTATTACCATAAAACATGTCCTAATTCTATTGGATAAGTGTAATTCGACCAAAAAAAACCTTAGCAATTACATATGACCATTTAGGTCCACTTGGATTAGATTAGGACATTTATTATTAATTTATTTAAAGAAGGGTTAAAATAGTTAAAATCAAAGTTTAATAAGTAAATCATTTTTAATATAGGGTTATACATAAGATAAATTCGACTATAAGTATTAATTATAAAGATAAAAATCTTTACTACATAATGGTATTTTATTTGTAATTTTTAGACATTAAATAATTTAATTTATTTATGACACAAAGATGATGCAGTAATTATCTTATTAATGAAATATTGACATAATTGATGTTATAAATACCCAAATAAATGTAATTTGAGACTTTTTATGAATTCCACTAATTTTTTAGGTTAATATGACATGTTATAATTGATTTAATTAACTTTTTTAGAACTAATAATTCTGTTATGAGTTTCACAAAAATCAATTACTAAATAGTGTCAAAATTGACATAAAATAGTTTTTAAAACAAATATTATATTATTAATTGTTATTTTATTCCTAAAAATATAAGGTTCGGCCAAATGACTTAGATAAGGTTATATATATTAATAATAAACAACTTTGGGTTCGTTTGGATTTTTATAGTACGTTTATTAACCTTATAGTGTAAGAACACAAAAAGACACGGTAAAAGTAAAATTATCTAACTTAAAGTTAATTATAAATGATAAGGTTACAATAGTAAACTAAACTTGTCCAAATTCTATTGGATGAGAGGATTGAGACCCCTCCCCACCTTATCTTCGAAATAAATTAATTTTTAGCTATTTAAAACCGAATATGGATTTATAATAAAATAATATTTTTAGTTTTTCCAAAGGTGTCACTCTCCTCCCTTATAAAAGGGAACCTCCTACCTCTCTTCCTCACACCACTTTGAGCCTTCAAGATCGGAAAAAACCTACCAATTTATTTTCTACACTTCCCTAGATACATCCTAGAGGTCCTGGTCTTCTTCAAAGACCAATTTTAGTGCCCTAAAAGGAGGTCTCAAAGAAGCGCTTCAAAGAAGAGGTAATGTCCGTTACCGATTCTTTCAACTTTTTTTCTTCTTACACTTCTTCTTCTATAGTTGTTTCATTATGAAGTAATAAAATCAGTATCACTCATACAATTATATGTTATTATAATTATGAAACAACCCTATTTCACCATCTATCCATCCTACGGAAAACGAAATCACCGCGCGTGCGTACGTACGGAATACCGTCTCCACGCCGTGGTGTAATCTATTTTCCACCAACACCTTACTTTGATGGGTATAATGGTGTAAATAATGAATATATATGATTATTTTAAAGTGATATTGATTCTGAAATAGTATACATACACTCCAATACAATTCGATGATCATGGGAATGATATCATCGCTCGTGCGTACGTACGGAATACCGTCTCCACGATGTGATGCGACTCGTTCTACATGATTTTCATTACATAATTATTACATAAATGAATTGAGTGAATTAATATGATATATATTACTCTAATACCATTCTGTAAATTAGGTATCTATAACCTAAAAGAAGAATAAGAATTTATTCGACAAAACACGCATAAGAACAAAAAGCAATAAACACTCGAATAACAAGTAACAATGAAATATTACTAATAAGAAGCTAAGAATATGACCATATATGATATCAAAACAATTATTATGATTCTATAATAAGTCAATGACATTATTTAAATCATTATACATGAGGTTCAGACACTTACGAAGCAAATCGGACCTAAGGTAAGGGAAAATATCACAATCTCATTTTTATCCGAGATTGTTTATACTTTGGTATTTACTGGGGTGTATTTTATCATCCACATCCATGTTTCCTCAATATGTAATATTATTTCCATCCACCTAAAAAATTTTAAATCCAATTTTACCCTTCGGTGAGTTTTTAGTAAAAGATATGAAAGGAATCTTTTGTCGTTTTTCATATGAGGTACTGTTTGACTTTTCCGACAAAAGTATGAGAAGAATGTTTTTTTTAACATATACGAAATGAATGTATTTTTAAAACATTATTTACAAGAATATTCCTTTACAAGTTCTCATGTTTATTTTTAATCAACTTCCTTTGGTTTATAATTGTATGACATGTTAAGAAAGGAAAAGTGTTTTTGAAGTAGAAAGGATATTTTCCTCAAGAATGGAGTTCAAGTGTTTTATCAAAATTATTTTCCATATAAGATAATAAAGGGTTATGTTTTTATCTCTATTATTAAATTTATTTGATTATGTTGCGATGGAATTATTTTTATGAATTCCTTTATCTTATATGAATTGTTTTATGATGTCATGATGTTTAATATTCCCATTTTTATTACATGGGTTATGCTATGATGTATGGTTTATGATTTTATGGCACACATAAGAATGGTATCATTATGATATGGGTGGGGCCTATATCTCCCTACAATGCATTGGGTAAAGATTTTATATCTCATGGGATAGATATGGCTGGAATGGAAGGTTAAAACGGTTCAGTGAAACAGGACTGAAACGAGGAATGAACTCAGTTCAGAAATGGACTTTGTCCACTAAGATAGTATTGGAAATGAGTCTTGACTAATAAGAAATGATTATCTATGATTATGTGTGTATTCCACAAAGCTTCATGTTTTAAGTTATGATTATTACATTTCACTACCATGATTTATCCCATGTTATAAAATTATGATCTCTTTTGCAGGGTAAGATTTCCAAATTGTTATGTTCTTATGAATATGATGTGATTGATATTTCTTTTGTTTACCCTTAATGAGAATTTGATCTCACCCTTTTTTGTTTTCTTTTCCCCAGCATATAAATAAAGGTTTTAGGTAAGGAAAAAAGGGAAGATCTTTATGGGAGATGTTGAAGATCTTTCACCACAATTAGAAGATTATATTCCGAGTTTCCAAAGACACTAAACTATTACGGTCCTTATGTGTGTGTTTTTGTAATGTACTAAGAATTCCGCAAAAGTAATGTAATGTCCATGAACGTCAAGCTTAGGGTCTCTACATAGATCACTATGTAATATAGGCAGATGATGATTCAATAAATCTTGTATGTAAACCATACGTAAAGAAAAACCCATCTCCACCACACTATTTAGAGTTTGGATATATTTGGCATCCAGAGAGGTTAAATACAAATTGGTGGAAAATCTAAATTAAGGAACACACATTGATATGAACTTCCAATGATTCATTGATAACTTTCTGGGGAGCATAATCATAATAAAAAAATATGACACCCAATTAAAATACAACTCAATACTCAAACTTCAAAAAAATGTTCACTAAAATAAAATATATATTTACGAACTCAAATAAACACCATATTATTATATCATAAATGTTCTGAAATTACTTTTAAGTTATTGAGAATCTAGGAAAATAAATCATACAATTTGATTACTAATAAAAATCCTTTCTATTCCAAATTACCTTATAATGTTCAAAACCACTCACATTACTTTTGAAACTACATAATTCGTTTTTAGAAATCAATTATTGATAAAAAAACCCCTTATATTCCATATTACTCCATAATAGACTTAAATAAATTATATGAAGTTTAGTAAATCATTTAAATTCAACCTTTTAAAACTTTTATAAGACTTATTCTTTTTAAAAATGTTTTTATAAAATTCCCCTTTACAAATGAAACTTAAAATTTATAACATGAAATAAAATATTATAATAGAAAATATCATATAAAATTTAATTTATCAACATTAAATCATCATGAATAAGTTAATTTAATCTAAAAAATGTGAGACAAAGGGTTTTATGGCTATACATGGTTTTTCAACATCATGTACTAACCACATGACAATCACTTGAAGGTGTTCATAACTTTTCACATGGATTGCACATGCTTTTCTAGATCGCACACTCATAATTCTTCTTCAATCTCCTCTAAAAAACAAGAAAAAATAAAAAAAACATGTTTCCTCAATAAAAATAAAAAAATAATTAATTTAGACTAAAACACACCATAAATAATCAGAAAAAACCTAAATTCAATACACACATCTGAAATACCCATGGTAAATCAAGTATAATTAGGAAAGGTGGTGATAAGGGACCTACTCATGAACTAAATATTGAGTTATAACGATCCCATATCAATATTGAAATTACTTACCAAATAAATAAAGGAATATGATACAATTATTTAATTAACCAACCCATTCAACTTGACATGTCACTTAGGTTGGCTTGTCATAAGGCCCGAGGCACATTCTCGATCACCCCAGGTTTCCAACTACTTCAAAAGCATCAAACATGATTTTGTGGGAATTATTTCACCCTTTATGTAAGGATAAACATGGAAAATAATTTTATGAGGAATTTGGAATGGTATTCCCATACATTGGACTTCCATGCATGAAAATATTAATAGTTCCAAATAAAAGTGGAAACTAAAGGAGGCATAACTAAAAATACATTTTACCCATATGTAAATATAAAAATCACAAGACATACATGATTTTAAAATAAAAAGATAAACTAAATTAAAAAATGAAAGTTAAAGTGTCTAATACACAAATGTTTCAACTTGAATCATGAGTCCTGAGCACCATATAATCATCTCCAAGAGACTCAATATCATCTTCACATCCAAAAACATCCATTGACCCATGCACTGATGCAATCCAATGCTATAATAACTTAACTTATATATCTAGATGAAGATATATTAGCTATATACACACTAATGTGTGTGATAGGGTGTGATTTACACATTATTAGTAGGATTTCTCAAAATAATTTATGAAAATACTTTTATAATAAATTTCATAAATTATAGTTTTAAATACAAATAGAAAAGAGATTTTCTACAAGTGAGGGTTCATTATTAAAACCAACAAAAAGAATAATTTCCTTAAGTAAAACCTTTCTTCTTTTTAATAAATCAATAATATTGGTATCATTTTACAAAATGACCACTTTGAAAAGAATATAA
The DNA here is from genome assembly GCA_963277665.1 of Viscum album. Classification (NCBI taxonomy): domain Eukaryota; kingdom Viridiplantae; phylum Streptophyta; class Magnoliopsida; order Santalales; family Viscaceae; genus Viscum; species Viscum album. The sequence goes on along the minus strand of OY728146.1, from coordinate 1,278,267,792 downwards.
TGGAAGCACCCAATTTAATGAAAATAAAGTGAAAGTTAACTTCTTATTTAAATGGAAAGCCCTTTAGAAAATGAGTTGTAATGTAAAAACAACCACAAAAGTAAAATATGACTCAAGAATAAGTTAAGAGTATAAATTAAAGTAAATGAAGTACCCACACACACATATAATATAGACACATCCATAGAAGTACAAGATATTTAGTGAGTTACATATAAGAACAAAGGAAATACAAGGATGTAAGTAATAAAATTAATCAATATAAGAGCATATTTAATATAAATATGATCATGGGAAATTAGTTTTTTAATAGTAAAAATAAAAGGTAAAAATGAATCAAGAATCAATAATAAGGGAAACAAGTAAAATTTTACAAATCAAACATATCATGTGTAATTCATTATGATCTCTTGAGATAATCCTAGATGCAATTGGGTGGGACCATACACTTTCCTATCAATGAAGTTCCTAATAAACAACCTCTTGACTTTCTCTAACATAGCCTCACAGGGTAGTACTTTCCATAACCATAGATTGTTATAACCTAGAGGATACTAGTTACAGTCTAATTATTACTAGTATAACATCCATTTATTGATTTCCCACATAGATACCTAGAGTCCTCATGAAACTAGCTAATAGAGGCACAAAAACATATCACAAGTAATATCATAACCATGAAACACATCAAAGTATATTCATTAACTCAAATCCAAACATTCCTTAATAAAAAAACCCTTTCCATTTACATAAGCATCAAATAATGAATAATATTACATCACAATATAAAAAATTCATAATAAGAATGATACAATAGGGATAAAAAAGGTGTTTATCATAACATTAAAATCACTTATATAAGGATTCAAACATGAATTTAACATTTATTCTAATATCTAAGACTTAATATCTTATTTTGGAAACCATTTTTAAAATAAGAATTATTTATAAATATTATTTAAATAAAAATTGGAAAGTAAAAAACTAAATCAAACTGTATAATTATAAATAACCCAAATCTAGTAGCCCAGATCTGGTGATTACTTTATTACATTGGTCTTAGATACAAGAAATCACAATCTAAAAGACCAAATAGTTTAGTAGTCTTGGTAATCTCTATATATACTAAAATCTCACATTACATTTGAAAAAATAAAATATAAAACATAGTGAAAGTAAATATTCTTCATCCTTAAACTTATTCACAGACTCCTTTGTAAGGGTATATATCTTTATAGTCTAACCCTTTGTGAGTTTCCAAAGCACATGGTGCTTTGGGGAGGCCTAGAGTGGATCTGGAGGTGTTTGGCTATTAAAATTTGGAAACAGGGATAATTCATGACATGAAAGTGTTTCATGTCATGAATTTGTAGTTCGTTTATTGTGTGGGGATGGTTCATAGGTGCCACATAATGTAAAATAAATCATTTATTAATAGTTCTAGGTGAAAAATTGTTTTATCAAACTTAAAACCTAATACTTACACAATGTGGAAGGGTTTAATGTTATAATAAATTATTGTGAAACATGTGATTATAAGTTGTTTCACCTTATATTTTTATAAATTCTAAATCTGATCTCCCAAAATATAGGTGGCCATCATCTTTTTCTTCAAATATTTTGAGATACCTTTTTTAGGGGTCAATTCTCGGCTTCCCATGTTAAATCTGTGGCGATCTAAGTTAAGTTATACCTTTTTCTCTCATGGTTCTTCGATCTGGATCCTCCTGCTTCTTCTTCCCATGCAATGGAGGTTTCTATCCATCATTATAATGAAGTTTTCTTGGTTATTTTTAGTGCAGTTGTGGCATGGTGTCCTTTTAGGTATAAAACTCTTGTGGTAGGGGTGATTGGGTTATATTATGCGGGTCAGTTCTCGTACAAAGAACATTGACACCTTTGAGGTAGGAAATTCATTGATTCTGCTATTTATTTATGTGAAATCATAAAGTTATCATGGTTTTTACCTTTTTATAGAAATGGATTTGACCTAATAATTATTGAACCAGATTAATAAATAATTAGATGTAGTGATCACATGTTGTTTCTATCTACCAAGATAACAATTTACCTCTTGATTTTCTAGATAGAGTGCTATATATATTTCTTATTATCTTGTCTTATTATGCTATGTATTATCATGTTTATCTTGATGGAAAATGTTAAACAATATAAATCTACAATTAATTGATTAATTTGATTAAGAGTTTAAAAAATTCATGCTGTAATGAACCCAGTGTTTCTTATAATTTGATGATAATCAAATTGATGTAGTGTACATGCTTAATTAAATGTGTTCTTCCATGTTAACGAAATTGATAAATAATGTGAAGCATGATAATTCTTATTGACAATGTTAGTAATAATTAAAAGGAATGTTAATGTTAATGGAACTTCTCTATGTTTTTTAAAAATTGTTCTAATGATAAGAGCATATTTAAATTTTAATAGATTGGTATAGCTTGATTCCCTAGGTTTCCCATAGTTGAAACCCATTAATAATGAATCATTTTATTCAAGATGGAATAAAAATAGTTTTTTTGATAAAGATAATTCCTAGGTACTTATTTTCCCATCTTCTTAAGAAGGATGAGTACCCTGAGTTTGTAGTCATGAGATCTTGTTTGTGTGTGAAGGATGAATGCCTTGTTTTAGGGACTAGATTTCCCTAATGGATATGCTTGTTTGTTTCCTGATACTTTTGTGAGGTGATCTGGATATGATCTTCTCTATGTGATGTGATATTTGGCGAGGAGTCCTGGATGTGATATAATCTTAGGATGGCTGATATGATGTGGTTGGGGAGGCCCAGATGATGTGACAGTAGTTTACACCTGTGATGGAGAGACACATCAGGATATGCATATGGGTGTTAGGGATGGAACTAAAGATGATAGAACATGTTGAAGTTAAGATTACTCATTGATGTGGTGTTTAGAACTGGGATGCTCGCTTATGAATTTATTTAATGGACGATGGACAAAATTCTTGTTTAATCTTCATTCCTTTCCCCACTACTTGAGGTAGATGGATGTTCTCGGTTGTATGTTTCCTCTTGGTGGTATCTCAGGATGGGTTTTCTAGAGTAACTGGTTTATGGAATGATTCTAATAAGGAATAAACAATTCTTAACCCATAGGATTAGTGTAAATGGATTGAAAATTATGAAAATATATTAACCTTGATAAACTATGGACTCAGTTTGGATTATGCCTAGAGGGCATGAAATTCACACCTGTGGTTAAAGAATGTATCTTTAAATAATGATAATGGTTAATTTAATGAATAATAAATTAATTAATGAAAGTAAAATATAAAAATAAAACATTTAATTGATGTATCTCTTTAAATTCTTGTGTAATTATAGGATATCTATTCCTTAGCACTGACATTCAGATGTCCGAGAGATGATAGATGCAGTTAAGTTTAGGACTAGATTATTCCCATAGTGTGGTTGTGAGATATATTATATCCTATATATTCGGTAGTTTCATACACTTCCCCACCTATGTTGTTTAGGGTGACTGACACCCAGCGGACTCAGGGGGGGTGTTTTCCCCAATATCCCAGTGGGGGGATGGATGGATAACTACCCCCCTCTAGCCCCACTCTCTTCTCTTGTTAGTTACTTGTGCTGATATGAATTATAGTTAGTTTCCTCATATATTTCAGTAGAGGGATGTGATGGATTTTGGTTATTCAGACACGTGTACCTACATATAGTATCTAAATAATTATCATAGGTATGATGGGTTTAGGTAGTGATGGATTGAGGTACTTAATTGGTGTATGGGCTGTGATGGATTGAGGTATAATATCTGATGTATGATACACGTAGTTCATGCTATGGTGGTTACCAAATAATACTTTGTTACTATATATGGTGATGTGATATGGGATTATGTGATGACGTGATGCACAAGGTGTATTTTGTGATGCCTTGCCCAGGTTTCTTCAGTCTACCTTATTCTAGAGAAAGATAGTTCAGGACGTGCGATGTTGGGGAAGAGGGGTGAACCAGTGGGGAAGCAGGAGTGAGGTATCCTTGATGTTTCATTATTATATTATATTCTCTATTGTATGTGATACTTGGTTAGGGTTATCCATGGTGAGGCTGGGAAATTAGTATACCTATTTAGGTGATGAGTTAGTTTCACTATTGTTTATTGTGATTTAAAATTATTTATTTATCATTTTCACGAGAGGATTTAGGAAGGATCCTAGTGAGTACACTATTATAATCACCATACATATATATAAACTTTTTTCAGTTATTATAAATTAGGTTTATGATCAGGTTGTATATTACTAGCTTGTAGTTTTATATGAGATGCTTGGGATTCGTGGTCACTACCATCTTCACCTTTTGGTACTTGTAGTTTTCCTTTCAATTGTTATAGTATTGTATAGAATTTTATGGTTTCACTTGGAATTATATATATATATATATATGTCTAAGAAGGTTGTGATTGGTGTATCCATCTTAACTATCTCTTCCACATGGTCTCTTATAGGGTAATGCCTCCCATATATATGTTTATTATACCCTCGGTGCTTTTTACAACCTGAGGCCTACTTGAGATGAGATTCAATCAGTCACTATCTCCTGTCTCTTATCGTTGGCCCAATAGGGGTACACTTTAGGGGAGGGAGTTAGGATAGAGGGGTATCATAGGTTTAGGTTGAGGGATATTATGGAGTTTAGAGTTAGGAACAAGTGATAATGCATGGGATGGTATGGAAACATTGTCATATAAGATTAATGAGTGATGTAAACATGGGAGACCGACCAATTAATGGGTATTTAGAGTCCAATGAACAAAAATTTAAGTTTACCAAGCCTACTAAATGAAGTGATACTGGTTCTAGGGTAGAGACATAGGAAAGGATCATACATCATTATTCTTTGCGCCTGTGTTTGAAATGGGTAGACCTTGGGATAGGTTAAAACCTTAACAAGATAATAAAACAATTAATTATTTAATGTTAATTATTCCATATTCTAGGTTTTAGGATCTCTAATAGTTTTTTATTTTTTCAATCATAGTTCCAAGTTGATGTCCTTATTAGGTTCATGAAAAATATGTTCAGTATGATGTGTCAGGAGATCACTGTATAGTGGAGGTCGATAGTGACAAAACTTAGAGGAGGACAATTCAAGAGTTTTAATGAAAGAGTCTACAGAAGTATGAGGTCTTAGTTTCTGATTTAGTCATATAAGAATAGTTTTAGGAGGTTGATATAGCTTTTATTTCGATCTGTTCTCAGAAGGAGCAATGTGTTTTGTTATCTATGACGATGATGAATAGAGAAGTGAGGCAATTTTGGTTCTTATTCCTCAAGGATCACGAGGAGTATGTAGTATCATGGGAGAAGTTCCAAGACTAATTCAGAGAAGATTTATTTTTTTAGACCATGGTGATTTCCAGTCACCAGGAGCTTCTTACCCTTTGATAGGGGAGTTCTAGCATGTGAGAGTTTGGAATCTATTTTAGGACCCTTTTGCGATATAATTTAGACCTTTTTCCCGATGAGGAGTCCTGGGAGAGGAATTTCAAAGAGGATTTGTTTCAAAATATCTAGTTCTAGGTCACCCCATTTGAAGTGCCCAGATCAGTGTGAATCACTGAGAGGGGGAGGGGGTGAATCAGTGATCCTTTAAAACTTTTTACTAATTGATTCTTTATTAATTAAACCTCTATGGCTTGTTAAGGCCTCGATCCACTCTTCTTGTATCTCTCAGCCTTTCCTCGAGTAATGAAGTAAATTTAAAGGCACAGGACACAAGGATTTACAAGGTTCGGCTCCAAAGGCCTACGTCCTTGCCATGTTGGTTAAACACCCCAACATGGTTTATTCTATTATAATCTGTTAGTATTACAATGGTCGATTCAGAGTCCCACTGTATCTCTCCTGAGTCCCACAAGAGGTTCTTTATACTGTGTCCCACAATGTTACCAGAGTCCCACTAGCCTGCTCCAGAATCCCACTAAAGACTTCTTCCGCCCTGAGTCTCACAGGGGGATTCTCCTGGCTCCTCAAGTCACACGAGTAGCTCTTCTTCACTTTAAGCTTCTTCAAGTATCTTCAGCAATCTGGGATAAAGACTGCTGGCCTTGCTCTCTACTTCTGCTCACTTGTGATGAACATGACTCTTCATCTTGCTCAGGATTTATCTCCTTCTTCTAAGGATGACCTGGCCTCTCTCTTCAAGAATCTTCAACAGCCTCTGAAAAGGTCTGTTGGTCTTTCTCAAGACTTCTAATCACTTCAGTTGATCAGGATCTTCTCAATCTACTTAAGGCTTAGACAATTGATTTCTTTATCTTCAGTCTGGCTTCAGTCTGACTTCACATCAACTTCATGCACTGAGTGCATGGCAACTCTTCTTCCTCATGCACTGACTGCATGGCTTCTCAATAATCTTCAAGAAATTCTGGTCTTGGACAACACAAATTTCACACAAGCAGATTCAACTTGTTCACGTGTGCACGTGCATGCATGCATGTACTTCCCTTTCCTTCTTCTTGGTGTGATGCACCCTCAAAGGGTGTATTCTCCTTTTGGCACACACACACCTTCTTCTCAAATTCTTTCACACTCTTTGTTATTTTTGTTTACACACTTAATGTGTGTTCTTATTTAGTGTGAGTATCCTTATTCTTCTTCTTCTTAGTGTGTACACTTCACTTTGCACACACACTAAGTTTTCGGCCTCTTCTTGTCTAGCACACACAACTTGTTTCTTCCTCTTTCACACACACACACAAAATGTGTTCTTCTTTGTTGTGGTCTACACTCCTTATGCACACACACGGCTTGGCCTTCTTTATTCTTTTTTAGCACTCATGAGCCGTAGGGCCTTCTTCACTTGGCACACACACAAGGCTAGGCTTCTTGTTCACTTGTCTTGCGCACACTTGGTTGCGGCCTTCTCCAATTCTTAAACACACACAATGTGTAGTCTCGGCCTCCACTTGCACACACCTGAACACCAACCAACTGAAGGCATGCAAGGTGCGGCCTCTTCTCCTCTTCTTCAAAGCGCACAAGGTACACTTGGGTGCACAAGACAACGCGCAAGGTCCAGGGTGCAAGCACCGTTCAAGGGTGCACTGGCCGCGCAAGTCCTCGGGTGTGCAAGGTGCAACACCTCGGGCGCGCAGGGTGTCAAAGACACCAAATGCCACGCAAGTGCGGAAGCAAGCACAGAGGAAGCGCGCAAGTTCGCTGCCCAACCTCTTCCTGTCGTGCAAGGGGTGCATGCAGGGTTCTCCTTCGGGACCTCAGGTGGCCCCGAGAACTTCAGCCGCGCAAGGGGTTGCGCGGGGCTTCTTCTTCACAAGACACAAGGGTGCTCTCACGGGACTCCGGGTTTTCAACAAAATATTCAGCAAGCAATTCCAGCGCCTTGGCCTCTCTTTATATAGGCAGAGGCAGTGCGGTTCATCCGCGTGAGATACAACTCTTGAATCCCCGAAGTTTTCGGGTATTTCAAGATTTTACAAATCTTGATTTTCTCTACTGTCCCACGCGAGTTCTTTCTTCTTTATTTTTCTCCTCCACGTGTATGCGACTTAGAATGCATGCACGACCTTCGTCGAAGGGCGATCCATGCAAAATATTAACCAACATAGCCCCAAAACTTCATTTTCCTTCGGCCGAACTCTAAATTCTCACGTTGTTGCATGCACACCCATTTTTAGGCATGGATGTGTTCGTTATGCTCAGAAGATCTCAATGGTGTCTTCGGCTTGATCAACAGTGGCCGGGAGCTCAAGATCTGTGCTCGGAGACACTCTGGTTCAGCGGGGGACGTCAGGTGGCCTTCGACTGAGCTCGAGGAAGGAGACGCCTCGGAGCCGTCAGATGCGGCATTAAAAGATCATCAACGGCTGGATTAGATCGCGGTGCGCGGCGGATGAGATGAGCGGCTGCGATCCAGCGCGCGATCGTTCTTGCGGCCAGGATGCGCTCCCGGTGAAATTTGCGCATCCCACATCGAATCGGCCTGCTTTTTATTCATGGTTTATCAAACTCCGCATCCCTGCCACAGCTCAATTGAACTCCTCCCCTCTCGGTGCTGCCCCGCACCGAGTTCTTCTTGCGGGCGTGCTTTGCGCCCACCCCTGCCACTCGGGTGCGCCACTGGTGCCCATGCTGCCTCTCACGGGCGCGCGCTATGCTCCCCTACCGCGCGGATTTGATCACCACGTGGCCTCCTGCTGCCTTGGAACTTGTATCAACTGGATACAATGTCACCACCTTATTAGAAGACCATGCATTTTTAAGACAATGCATGAGGAGATGAAGATGATCCATCCACACCTCCTAAGTGGATGAAGTGAATTAATGAAGTCTATGCACTATCACTTAGTGCATGTGAATTTGAAGAAGATCCAACTTGATCTCTAATTGGATCAATGAAGAACATTGAAGATTATGTGATTCAGGAGCTTCGGTTGAAGGAAGAAACCTTTGTGAAGTACCTCCTAAGTGAAGAATACAAATTTATGAGAAGATGGAGGAATTATTTTGAAGAAGAAGAAGAATGGAGAAGAGGAATAATGGCTTGGAAGAAGTGGAATTTGGCATTTGAACTTGGGTTACTTTGTTTTTATACAAAGTCCCTAAGTCTCTACTCTAGAAAAAAGGAAGCCACCAGGGGCCAGCCTTAAGGGTTCAACCCAAGGCACATGTGGGACTAGGTCACCACGCCCAAGGGGGATCCCATGGGGCCAGCCCGAGAGAGGCCGAGGCCGTGTATATGCCCCTGAGGCCACGTGGTGATGAAGCCAGCGCAGCGTGAGCGCGAGGGGCACACCCGTGTGTGCATAGTGGGCGCCAGTGGCGCGCCCATAGGGAGCAAAGGTGGGCGCAAGAGCGCACCCGCTAAGAGAACACGGTGCGTTGATAAACCATGAGAAAACAACAGTGTGTTTCGATGTGGGATAAAAAAATTCGGTCAGGATCTAATCCTGGCCGTCCGAGCCATCGCACATATGATCTCGACCGCTGATCGCATCCGCGGCGCCGCGATCTAATCTCGGCCGTCGAAGTTCATTAAACTCCCGATCCGACGGCTTGCAATCTTGTCTCCTTCCTCGAGCTCAGCCGAAGCTCCCCGCACATTCCTGCATAACCAGAGGCACCTCCGACGATGGATTTTGAGATTCCGGACACCTCTGAAGAAGCCGAAGACACCAATGAGTTCATATGGATCTAACGAACACAACCATTCCTAAAAATGGGTGTGCATGCAACAACGTGAGAATTTGGAGTTCGGCCGAAGGAAAACGAAGTGCCGAGGCTATGTTGGTTAATATTTTGCATGGATCAACCTTAGACTAAGGCCGTGCGCGCATTCTAAGTTGCATGCACGTGGAGGAGAAAAATAAAGAAGAAAGAACTCGCGTGGGACAGTAGAGAAAATCAAGATTTGAAAAATCTTGAAATACCCAAAAACTTCGGGGATTCAAGAGTTGTATCTCACGTGGATGAACCTCACCACCTCTGCCTATATAAAGAGAGGCAGAGGCACTGGAATGGCTTGATGAATATTTTGTTGAAAACCCGGAGTCCCGTGAGAGCACCCTTGTGCCTTGCGAAGAAGAAGCCCCGCGCAACCCCTTGCGCGGCTGAAGTTCTCGGGGCCACCCGAGGTCCCAAAGGAGAACCCTGCGTGCACCCCTTGCATGACAGGAAGAGTTTGGGCAGCAAACTTGCGCGCTCCCTCTGTGCTTGCTTCCGCACTTGCGTGGAAGTTGGTGTCTTTGACACCCTGCGCGCCCGAGGTGTTGCACCTTGCACACCCGAGGACTTGTGCGGCCAGTGCACCCTTGAACGATGCTTGAACCCTAGACCTTGCGCGCTGCCTTGTGCACCCAAGTGTACCTTACGCGCTTTGAATAATAGGAGAAGAGGCCACACCTTGCATGCCTTCAGTTGGTTGGTGTTCAGGTGTGTGCAAGTGGAGGCCGAGACTACACATTGTGTGTGTTTAAGAATTGGAGAAGGCCGCAACCAAGTGTGCGCAAGACAAGTGAACAAGAATCCTAGCCTTGTGTGTGTGCCAAGTGAAGAAGGCCCTACAGATTGTGAGTGATAAACAAGAACAAAGAAGGCCAAGCCGTGTGTGTGCATAAGGAGTGTAGACCACAACAAATAAGAACACATTTTGTGTGTGTGTGCAAGAGGAAGTAACAAGTTGTGTGTGATAGACAAGAAGAGGCCGAAACCTTAGTGTGTGTGCAAAGTGATGTGTACACACTAAGAAGAAGAAGAATAAGGATACTCTTACTAAATAAGAACACACATTAAGTGTGTAAACAAAAATAAAAAAGAGTGTGAAAGAATTTGAGAAGAAGGTGTGTGTGTGCCAAAAGGAGAATACACCCTTTGAGGGTTTATCACACCAAGAAGAAGGAAAGGGAAGTACATGCTTGCATGCATGCACATGCACATGTGAAAAAAGATAAATCAGTGTGTGTGCATTTGAGAAGACCAAGAACAAAGGTTCTTGAGGAATTTGAGAAGCCATGCAATCAGTGCATGGAGATGCAGAGTTGCCATGCACTTAGTGCATGAAGTTGTTCTGAAGTGAGATTGAAGCCAGACTGAAGTTAAAGACATCAGCTGCCTGAGTTTTCAGTAATTGAGAAGACCCTGATCAACATATGTGATCAGAAGTTTTGAGCAAGACCCACAGACCATATCAGAGGCTATTGAAGATTCTTGAAGAGAGAGGCCAGGTCATCCTGAGAAGAAGGAGATAAATCCTGAGCAAGACGAGAAGACCTGATCAAGTGATCAGAAGTGAAGAGCAAGGCCAGCAGTCTTTATCCCAGACTGATGAAGATACTTGAAGAAGCTTAAAGTGAAGAAGAGCTACTTGTGTGACTCGAGGAGCCAGGAGAAGCCCCCTGTGAGACTCAGGGTGGAAGAAGTCTTCAGTGGGATTCTAAAGCATGCCAGTGGGACTCTGGTAACACTGTGGGACGCAGTATAAAGAACCTCCTATGGGACTCAGGAGAGATACACTGTGACTCTGTATCGACCATTGTAATTACTAACCGAATTATAGTGGAGAAACCATGTTCGGGAGTTTAACCAACATGGCAAGGATGTAGTCCTTTGGTGCCGAACCTTGTAAATACTTGTGTCATGTGCCTTTACATTTACTGCATCATTCGAGGAAAGGTGAGAGATACAAGAAGAGTGGATCGAGGCCTTAACAAGCCATAGAGGTTTAATTGATAAAGAATCAATTAATAAAAAGTTTTAAGGGATCACTGATTCACCCCCTCCCCCTCTCAGTGATTCACACTGATCTGGGCACTTCAATTGGTATTAGAGGGAAGGTTACCTCTAAAAGATCCAAGGGAGTCTTTATGAAGTGCAGATTTGAAGAAGTGAGTGAATACCCTCAAATGGAGATATCTGCCAAGACTCTGAAAAACAGGAAGAAGAAACAGGCAAAGAAGATGAAGAAATCCTGTCCTAGCTGTGATGAAGTTGGTACAATGAATGATCTTCAAAATGCACTCAAATATCTTCAGAAGACAGTCCCCAAGGAAGTGGCAATGTGTATTACTACTGGCATCCTTGATCTTCAAGAAGAAAAATTACAGTTAGAAGAAGAAGCCAATGCAATGGAAGATCAGTTGGCAAAAAGGGTTGGTATAACCAACACTCTCAGAAAGCTGGTGAAGGCCAATGATGAAACCGTTTCTCTTTGCAATGAAAGATATGAATATACTTGTGAAGAATTGCAAAGAAGCATTTCTGAGAAATAATTCTTTAAGACAATGGTCAAAGAAGTTTTCCATGCACTGGAAAAATTGCACAGAGTTTCAATGGTTGTCAAAGATGCTCAACTAGAAGACAAAGTCAAAAGGGTGAAAGAGCTGGAAAATTCATTACTAGAAATAAAAAAGGTGCATAAAGACCTGATAAAGTAGCTGGAAGAGAAATGGGAAGGAAGTCTGAGAACTATTGAGGATGAGTAGAACTACCTCAATATGAAATGCTTAGAACTGGAGGTGATATTGAAAAATCAGCAATCACCCAAAGCCAAAGCCTCCCAGTCAGCTGAAAGGAGAAATGTTACTACTCAAGTATGAATTGAGAAGGATGATTCTAAAAGAAAGACATCCTCTAATAAAAGGGAAACAAATTCTAAAAAGAAGGTACCATCCATCCCATCTTGTACTCATGTTTCTAAATGTGTTTCCACAAAAAGTACAGGATGGAAGAATAACACTGATCAAGTATGGATGAAGAAGATGAAGAAAGAGAGATCTACTGAAACAACACAACAATTCAAGAGAAATGCCCAACAGCAAGAAGGACTCAAGAGGTCAAGATTTGTGGGTCAATGTTGGTGTTGTAACAAGTATGGGCACTGTGCAAAAGATTGTTGGTACAATCCACTAAATGTAAAAGCACAAAGGAATCCCATGCCAAGGAGGAGCAAGCCAGAAGGAAAGAAGCAGCATCCACAGGTCCAGAGACATCTGTTTACTTCAAATAGATTTGGATTACTTGACAACATCTGGGATGATTGCAAAAGTGGTCAAAAAGATACATGTCTATCTCCAACTGTATCCAGAGATAAAAGGAAGAGAAGATCACTGAACCTGTCTAAAATGGAATCCTTGGGAAGCAAGAAGAAAGTTGAAGATGCTCCCAAGAAGGTTTTTAAAAAGGAAAAGAAGTCCTTGGAGTCTAAATCCAAGAAGGGTGATGCATCCAGAAGGACCACCAAGAAAACATGCTTCTACTGTGGAAAGAAAGGACACACCATGGATCTTTGTGAACAAGCCATGGAATTGAATAGAAGCATACTGGACTCAAAAAGACAATCAATCCAGAAGAATAAGAAGGGATTGATTGAAAACAAGTTGCCTAAGAAAGGTAGCTTGAAAGCATCAAAAGAACCATGTGGAACTTCCAGAACTGAGGCCACTCTTCCAAATGACTTACTAGTCATATGGCCTAATCAGTTGCAACTTTCTAGAGAGATGCATAGAGCTGAAGATAAAGCACTAGTAATATCTAAGGAAAAAGGAAAGAAAAAGATTTCACATGAAGATCATGTTCTGTGTGTGAGGTGCAATCAAGATGGACATACTAGTGATAAATGCATGATATTCATTCCAGCTCAGAAGGGATTCTTCAAAAGAATGAAGATTGCACCAGGAGACTTTAGTGCTCAGAAGGCACCTAGAAATAGAGGAGTCACACACAAAGAAGTTAAAGAGGTGTTAAAATCCACACCAGCACAAACATCATTAAAGATCAAATGTGCAAGTGTGAAGAATGGTAAAAATGGGACATCTCGGTTGAGAGAATCTTCTCAACCTTGTTGTTCACATTGATGAACCAAGGAGGTTCCATCTTATTACCTTATACTTCTGGTATTTACATGTGTTAAAATTGCAGGGAATTGAAGATGATGATCATTCTCATCTGGAGAGTGGTTTGGACAGAATGGAGTGCACCCCTTGAGGGGGAGCCAATCTGTAGAAGATGGGATTCTGAGATTTAATACCATCTTGAGAAAAGTGAAGGTATTCCAATCATACTTTCATCCCTTGTTTCTTAATTGTATTCATCATGACAATTAAGGGGGGAGTATTGATTGAAGACAAATGGTTGAAATGGGAAGCTTTATCTTTGCACTGAACTTTCTAATGAGTTTTATGAAGTATGTGCAGGATTTAGCAATTCATTGATATATCTGAAAAATTTCAAACCCCTTGAAGCATGATCTCACATGTACAGTGAATTTTGGACAACATTGAGTTCCTTGGTTACATCACTCTTGTTTTCTACACTGGGTTATCCCACGTAGACTTAGAGTTGATCTACTAAAGGTTCTTTGCTAAAGAGAACATGTGAAATCATCCCTCTCTTAGTGATTTTGAAGAAAATTCTTTTCTAAGGGAGGAAGAGATTTTTGAAAGTGAACCACACCACATCTTTGCATTTGATTTCCAATAAGGGGGAGAAAATATTGGCACACATATTGACCCATTCATATGTGCTGAAGAAGTGTATTGACAACAAATACAAAGGGGGAGATTGAAGTGCACTGTGTTGCATTTGTGGTCAATGAGGCATGATGTTGTCATAAGATGAATGGATGTCAAGGAATGTCAAGATGTGAATGACAAAGGATGTGATGGTGTTGGTGAGGAAAGGAGAATGGCCATGGTACTAAGAGGCATGTCACTTAGTAGATTCACTAAGTGGCATAGGATATTATGGTTGAAATATTCTCCATGAATATCAGACGATTGTTGAGCTGTTCTTCGCGAGGCACGCAGGGCGTTCTTAGTGAGGCTTGAAGCACTCACGGGACGTCATATTTTCAACAAAGGATCAGTAAGCAAACAGAGAGCCTCAGCCTCTCTTTTTATAGGCAGAGGGATGCCTCAAATCTTCCGTGTGGGATAAATCGAATTCCCGAAGTTTTCGGTTTTTCAAAATCTTTCCAAATCTTGAATCTTTCCTCTGTTTCCACGCGGGTCTCTTCCTTTATTTTTTCTTCTACGTGCATGCGACTTAGAACGCATGCTTGGAATGAATGGCATTTGGCATATTTCACTTGGGATTACTTTGTTTTTATACAAAGTATTATTTTGTCCTTTGCCAAAATATTGGCCAGCCAAGGGCCAGCCACGGGTTCAACCCCTAGGCCCACATGTGCCTTGGGGTTGAACCTGTGGCTGGCCCTTGGCTGGCCAATATTTTGGCAAAGGACAAAATAATACTTTGTATAAAAACAAAGTACTCCCAAGTGAAATATTCCAAATGCCATTCATTCCAAGACATTTTTCTTCATTTCCTTAAGAACTCCTCATTCTTCTTCATAATAATTCCTCCAATTCTTCTTAAACATTTATTCATCACTTAGGAAGGAATTCCCAAGGTTTCTTCTTCATCAACCGAACTCCTGAATCACATAATTCTTCAAAGTTCTTCATTGATCTAATCAGAGATCAAGTTGGATCTTCTTCAGATTCACATGCACTAAGTGATAGTACATGGACTTCATTAGCACCACTTCATCCACTTAGTGATTGTGGATGGATCACTTCATCTCCTCATGCATTGTGAAGACAATGCATGGTCTTCTAACATTGTTGTGACATTGTATCTAGTTGATACAAGTTCTTTGAACTTAAAGACCAGTTCAACAATCGTCAGATGTAAACATGGATGAATGTTTCAACCATAAACACTTATGCCACTTAGTGAATCTCCTAAGTGACATTCATCTTAACACAATGGCCATCCTCCATTCATCACCAACACCATCATAGCCTTTGTCATTCACATATTGACTCTCCTTGACATCCATTCATTCTTTGACATCTTCTGATCAACAACATACCTTATTGACAACAAATGCAACACAGTGCACTTCAATCTCCCCCTTTGTATTTGTTGTCAATACCACTAGAGCACATATTGTCAATCCAATCAGTAGAACACATATAAATGGGTAAATATGTGTGCCACACATTTCTGGGGCAATATGTTAGCTTTTCTCCCCCTTATTGGCAACCAAATGCAAAGGTGTGGTGTGGTTCCTTTTCAAAATATCACTTCCTCCCTTTGAAAAGTATTTTCTTGAAAAACACTGAGAGAGGGATGATGTCACATGTTCTCTTTAGCAAAGAACCTTTAGTAAATAAACTCTAAGTCTACTTGGGCTAACCCGGTGTAGAAAACAAGAGTGATGTAACCAAGGTACTCAATTCTATCCAACATTCACTATACATGTGAGATCATGCTTCAAGGGGCTTGAAATTTTTCAGATATAACAATGAATTTGCTAAATCCTGCACAACTTCACAAAACTCATTAGAAAGTTCAGTGCAATGATAAAGCTCCCCCTTTCATCCAATTGTCTTCAATCAATACTCCCCCTTAATTGACATGATTATACAATTAAGAAACAAGGGATGAAAGTATGATTGGGATACCTTCATATTTTCACAAGATGATATTTATCTCAGAACATCATCTTCTTCATATTTGCTCCCCCTCAAGGGGTTCACTCCATTCTGTCCAAACCATTCTCCAGTTGAGAATGATCATCATCTTCAATTCCCTGTAATGTTAGCACATGTAAATAACAGAAGTATAAGGTAATAAGATGGAACCTCCTTGGTTCATCAATGTGAACAACAAGGTTGAGAAGATTCTATCAACCAAGATGTCCCATTTTCACCATTCTTCACACTTGCACATTTGATCTTCAATGATTTTTGTGCTGGTGTGGATCTCAATACATCTTCATGTGAAATATTCTTCTTCCCTTTTGCCTTAGCAATTTCCAGAACTTCATCTTCAGCTCTTTGCAGATCTTTGGCAAGTTGCAACTGATTTGGCCATATGAATAGTAAGTCACTTGGAAGTGTGGCCTCAGTTCTGGATATTCCACATGGTTCCTTTGATGCTTTCAAGCTACCTTTCTTAGGAAACTTGTTTTAAACCCATCCCTTCTGCTTCATCTGGATTGATTGTCTATTTGAGTCCAGTCTGCCTCTATTCAGTTCCATGTCTTGTTCAAAAAGATCCATGGTGTGTTCTTTCTTTCCACAGTAGAAGCATGTTTTCTTGGTGGTCCTTCTGGATGCATCACCCTTCTTGGATTTAGACTCCAAGGTCTTCTCTTCCTTTTTCATAATCTTCTTGGGAGCATCTTCCACTTTCTTATGCTTTCTTCCCAAGGATTCTTTCTGAGCCAGGTTCTGTGATCTTTTCTTCTTTTTAGCTCTGGATACAGTTGGAGATTGACATGTATATTTTTGACCACTTTTGCAATCATCCCAGATGTTGTAAAGTAATCCAAATCTATTTGCAGTAAACAGATGTCTCTGGACCTGTGGATGCTGCTTCTTTCCTTCTGGCTTGCTCCCGCTTGGCATGGGCTTCCTTTGTGCTTTTACATTCAGTGGATTGTACCAACAATATTTTTCATAGTTCCCATACTTGTTACAACACCAACACTGACCCACAAATCTTGACCTCTTGAGTCCTTCTTGATGTTGGGCATTTCTCTTGAATTACTGTGTTGTTTCAGGAGATCTCACTTTCTTCATCTTCTTCATCCATACTTGATCAGTGTTATTCTTCCATCCTGCACTTTTTGTGGAAACACATTTAGAAACATGAGTACATGATGGGATGGATGGTACCTTCTTTTTAGAAGTTGTTGCCCTTTTATTAGAGGATTTCTTTCTTTTAGAATCATCCTGCTCAATGCATACTTGAGTAGCAACATTTCTCCTTTCAGCTGACTGGGAGGCTTTGGCTTTGGGTGATTGCTGATTTTTCAATATCACCTTCAGTTCTAAGAATTTAATATTGAGGGAGTTCTTATCATCCTCAATAGTTCTTAACCTTCCTTCCCATTTCTCTTCCAGCTTCTTTATCTGGTCTTCATGCACCTTT
The DNA here is from genome assembly GCA_963277665.1 of Viscum album. Classification (NCBI taxonomy): domain Eukaryota; kingdom Viridiplantae; phylum Streptophyta; class Magnoliopsida; order Santalales; family Viscaceae; genus Viscum; species Viscum album. The sequence goes on along the minus strand of OY728146.1, from coordinate 1,278,250,323 downwards.
TTTATTTCTAGCAATGAATTTTCCAGCTCCTTCACCCTTTTGACTTTGTCTTCTAGTTGAGAATTTTTGACAACCATTGAAACTCTGTGCAATTTTTCCAGTGCATGGAAAACTTCTTTGACCATTGTCTTAAAGAATTATTTCTCAGAAAGGATTCTTTGCAATTCTTCACAAGTATCTTCATATCTTTTATTGAAAAGAGAAACTGTTTCATCCTTAGCCTTCACCAGCTTTTTGAGAGTGTTGGTTATGCCAACCCTTTTTGCCAATTGATCTTCCATAGAATTGGCTTCTTCTTCTAGCTGTAATTTTTCATCTTGAAGATCAAGGATGCCTGTAGTAATATACATTGCCACTTCCTTGGGGACTTTCTTCTGAAGACATTTGAGTGCATTTTGAAGATCATTCATTGTTCCAACTTCATCACAGCTAGGACAGGCTTTCTTCATCTTCTTTGCCTGTTTCTTCTTCCTGTTTTTCAGAGTCTTGGAAAATATCTCCATTTTAGGGTATTCACTCACTTCTTCAATTCTGAACTTCATAAAGACTCCCTTGGATCTTTTAGAGGTAACCTCCCTTTGATACCAATTGAAGTGCCCGGATCAGTGTGAATCACTGAGAGGGGGAGGGGGTGAATCAGTGATCCTTTAAAACTTTTTACTAATTGATTCTTTATTAATTAAATCTCTATGGCTTGTTAAGGCCTCGATCCACTCTTCTTGTATCTCTCAGCCTTTCCTCAAGTGATGTATTAAATTTAAAGGCACAGGACACAAGGATTTACAAGGTTCAGCTCCAAAGGCCTACGTCCTTGCTATGTTGGTTAAACACCCAAACATGGTTTCTTCCATTATAATCTGTTAGTATTAAAATGGTCGATACAGAGTCCCACTGTATCTCTCCTGAGTCCCACAGGAGGTTCTTTATACTGCGTCCCACAGTGTTACCAGAGTCCCACTGGCCTGCTCCAGAATCCCACTGAAGACTTCTTCCGCCCTGAGACTCACAGGGGGCTTCTCCTGGCTCCTCGAGTCACACGAGTAGCTCTTCTTCAGTTTAAGCTTCTTCAAGTATCTTCAAAAATCTGGGATAAAGACTTCTGACCTTGCTCTCTACTTCTGCTCACTTGTGATGAACATGAATCCTCGTCTTGCTCAGGATTTATCTCCTTCTTCTAAGTATAACCTGGCCTCTCTCTTCAAGAATCTTCAACAGCCTCTGAAAAGGTCTGTTGGTCTTGCTCAAGACTTCTGATCACTTCAGTTGATCAGGATCTTCTCAATCTACTGAAGACTCAGACAACTGATTTCTTTATCTTCAGTCTGGCTTCAGTCTGACTTCACATCAACTTCATGCACTGAGTGCATGGCAACTCTTCTTCCTCATGCACTGACTGCATGGCTTCTCAACAATCTTCAAGAAATTCTGGTCTTGGACAACTCAAATTGCACACAAGCAGATTCAACTTGTTCACGTGTGTACGTGCATGCATGAATGTACTTCCCTTTCCTTCTTCTTGGTGTGATAAACCCTCAAAGGGTGTATTCTCCTTTTGGCACACACACACCTTCTTCTGAAATTCTTTCACACTCTTTGTTATTTTTGTTTACACACTTAATGTGTGTTCTTATTTAGTGTGAGTATCCTTATTCTTCTTCTTCTTAGTGTGTACACTTCACTTTGCACACACACTAAGGTTTCGGCCTCTTCTTGTCTAGCACACACAACTTGTTTCTTCCTCTTGCACACACACACAAAATGTGTTCTTCTTTGTTGTGGTCTACACTCCTTATGCACACACACAGCTTGGCCTTCTTTGTTCTTGTTTAGAACTCACAAGCCATAGGGCCTTATTCACTTGGCACACACACAAGGCTAGGCTTCTTGTTCACTTGTCTTGTGCACACTTGGTTGTGGCCTTCTCCAATTCTTAAACACACACAATGTGTAGTCTCGGCCTCCACTTGCACACACCTAAACACCAACCAACTGAAGGAATGCAAGGTGCGGCCTCTTCTCCTCTTATTCAAAGCGCGAAAGGTACACTTGGGTGCACAAGGCAGCGCGCAAGGTCCAGGGTGAAAGAACCGTTCAAGGGTGCACTGGCCGCGCAAGTCCTCGGGTGTGCAAGGTGCAACACCTCGGGCGCGCAGGGTGTCAAAGACACCAACTGCCACACAAGTGCGGAAGCAAGCACAGAGTGAGCGCGCAAGTTCACTGCCCAACCTCTTCCTGTCATGCAAGGGGTGTACGCAGGGTTCTCCTTCGGGACCTCGGGTGGCCCCGAGAACTTCAGCCGCACAAGGGGTTGCGCGGGGCTTCTTCTTTGCAAGGCACAAGGGTGCTCTCACGGGAATCCGGGTTTTCAAAAAAATATTCAGCAAGCAATTCCAGTGCCTCAGACTATCTTTATATAGGCAGAGGCGGTGCAGTTCATCCGCGTGAGATACAACTCTTGAATCCCCGAAGTTTTCAGGTATTTCAAGATTTTGAAAATCTTGATTTTCTCTACTGTCCCACGTGAGTTCTTTCTTCTTTATTTTTCTCCTCCACGTGCATGTGACTTAGAACGCATGCACGACCTTCATCTAAGGGCGATCCATGCAAAATATTAACCTACATAGCCTCAGCACTTCGTTTGTCTTCGGCCGAACTCCAAATTCTCACGTTTTTGCATGAACACCCATTTTTAGGCATGGATGTGTTCGTTATGCTCAGACGATCTCAATGGTGTCTTCAGCTTGATCAACAGTGTCCGGGAGCTCAAGATCGGTGCTCGGAGACCCTCTGATTCAGCGGGGGACGTCGGGTGGCCTTCGGCTGAGCTCGAGGAAGGAGACGCCTCGGAGCCGTCGGATGCGGCGTTAAAAGATCATCAACGGCTGGATTAGATCGCGGTGCGCGGTGGATGAGATGAGCGGCTGCGATCCAGCGCGCGATCGATCGTGCGGCCAGGATGCGCTCCTGGTGAAATTTGCGCGTCCCACATCGAATCGGCCTGCTTTTTCTTCGCGGTTTATCAAACTCCGCGTCCCTGCCACAGCTCAATTGAACTCCTCCCCTATCGGTGCCGCCCCGCACCGAGTTCTTCTTGTGGGCGCGCTTTGCGCCCACCCCTGCCACTCGGGTGCGCCATTGGTGCCCATGCTGCCTCTCGTGGGCGCGCACTATGCTCCCCTGCCACGCGAATTTGATCACCACGTGGCCTCCTGCCGCCTTGGGCTTGCTCCATGGGATCCCCCATGGGCGTGGCGCCTAGGCCCACATGTGCCTTGGGGTTGAACCCGTGGCTGGCCCTTGGCTGGCCAATATTTTGGCAAAGGACAAAATAATACTTTGTATAAAAACAATGTACTCCCAAGTGAAATATGCCAAATGCCATTCATTCCAAGCCATTCTTCTTCATTTCCTTAAGAACTCCTCATTCTTCTTCATAATAATTCCTCCAATTCTTCTTAAACATTTATTCATCACTTAGGAAGGAATTCCCAAGGTTTCTTCTTCATCAACCGAACTCCTGAATCACATAATTCTTCAAAGTTATTCATTGATCTAATCAGAGATAAAGTTGGATCTTCTTCAGATTCACATGCACTAAGTGATAGTACATGGACTTCATTAGCACCACTTCATCCACTTAGTGATTGTGTATGGATCACTTCATCTCCTCATACATTGTGAAGACAATGCATGGTCTTCTAACATTATTGTGGCATTGTATATAGTTGATACAAGTTCTTTGAACTTAAAGACCAGTTCAACAATTGTCAGATGTAAACATGGATGAATGTTTCAACCATAAAAACTTATGCCACTTAGTGAATCTCCTAAGTGACATTCATCTTAACACAATGGCCATCCTCCATTCATCACCAACACCATCATAGCCTTTGTCATTCACATATTGACTCTCCTTGACATCCATTCATTCTTTGACATCTTCTGATCAACAACATACCTTATTGACAACAAATTAAAAACAGTGCACTTCACCATTTATTTTGAATATGTATATTAAGGTAATTTCAATATCAGAGTTTATTGAGAGGACATTGGCCAGAATAGGATCATTACGAGAGGGTAGTCATCATGATTCCTCATGAAGAAGAGCTATGGTATGAGGTTCCAATTTCCCTGGACAAAAGATTTTTTGGTCAGACAGGGGTAGGTCTTAACCTTGATCACCTCATTTATCTAGTGTAGTTGGATCTCAAACCTTTTCTAATGGATCATGTATGTGTTTTTATTATGGAGGCCAAGGTCTTTAGTGGAGAGAGTGACTGACCTTTCTGATCAATCAGTGTGTGCTAGGAATTCCACTTTAGGTTCCTTCATTTAAGTAATTTCATCCAAGGTAGTAGTAGTAGGGTGTTTCAGTTTGGGGTCAACATAGAGGATATAGGACAGGTAGAATATATCCCTAATACACTCCTCATTCCTAGATAATAGTGTGCGACCATGGAGGTAGTTGTCAATAGGAACATAGAGGCCATGGAGAAGGCTGTGGTCAGCTTCATGCTCTAGTATTGCATGTGATGCGTGAACTTGAAATTTTTTGAGGAACTCTTTTCTTGTTTTATACATGATTTCATACTTTTTTTTTGATTTAGAATCCACACACTCCTTCATATCACCTTCCCTCATCCATGATTTGTGACATGAGGTGGAGAGTCTTCCAATTCCCATGGAATTGACTATGCCAGTTTGAGGTCGAGCTAACTTGTATGAAGTATGTATAGACTATGAGATAGTTTCAGGGAAGAAACACTATTAGGGAGACTTTCTATGTCAACGAATATATCCATATTATATCATCCTCAACATGGATTGTTTGTATTTAGTGTAGGACATTGTGGATTGATTCAGGAGTCTGTTTGTGTTCTATGATGCTGATGGAGAGCCAACAATGTTATTTAGTGAGAAATACCCTTTTATGGATCAACAACATGTTATGTTCTTTTCAAATTTTATGGTTGATATGATACTGAGTTCATCAAAAGTTTAGGAGTTAGTTTTTTCCTAGGGTTTTAAAAGAGTACTCTGATGTCTTTCTAGAGGAGATAGCAACATTTCCCTCTCTATGGGAGATTGAGTTTAGGATCAAACTATAGCCAGGTGTATCTCATATCTTGATGTCTCTATATAGGATGGATCCTTTGGAGTTGTGAGAGATGTGTTCACATATTGATGATCTATTTCATTGAGGTTTTGTTTAGATGAGTGTGTCACCTTATGGTGAACTGATTTTGTTTGTGAATAGGAATATGGTGGTTTGTGTCTTTGTATCAATTATCATCACTTGAACCAAGTGAAAATGAATAACTGCTATCCTTTTCTATAGATTGATGATTTACTCAATCAGTTTATAGGAGAAATTTGGTTCTCCATCCAATTCCTTTTTTTTATTTTCATAAAGAACCAATTTAAGGCGAAGTGGGAACCATACAGAACATTCACTGTGACATAGACCCTCCAAAAACGCAGTTAAACTTACAGATTTAAAAATTCAAAAAAATCATCCAGTACCAGCTCACCATGAGTCGCACTCCAACAGGATACTCCGACCAAAAATCCCACCCACAGCACCAACAAAGTCAATGACCCACACATGGAAACAAATATTCAAAAACTGAAATTTGAAGGGATTTTATCACCTCCAATCTCATACCACGAGCCACCCACATCAGGTCTTCACATCAGTCACGTCACTTTCAACCCTGTAATTATCATCGCCAGATCCAAAGACATCCTTTCCAGAGCCGAACATAGCCTCGCCGTCGAGGATCAAAGCATCCTCACCGTCAACTTCGTCGCCCTCGCAGTCATCATTCCACGGACATGCCGTCACAAACCCTCAGAAACTAAAACCTGTAAGATATCAACAGAACCACCATCCTCTATCACACCGGAATTCCAGATGAAGAAATCATCTCCTGGAAAGCTGTTGGCCACCCGAAAATCACTTCCCAAAGCCCCGAAGAACCATCGCACCTAGAAGACCTGGGAAGGAGAAATGGGATCGAGGCCAGGGCATATTTGGGTGGCTTGAGCCCCCACAGAGAGATGATCCCTTCACCATGAACAAGCACAAAAATAAAACAAACGCAAAACATTCCACAAAAATTCAACGTCAACCATGCCACCGGAAACCACCTAGACACACGACCGTCAAAAAGCATCGAAGAGACCAATATCACTAGCAGCTCAACGAAAATAGAATCACAACCCATAGACACCATGGAACAAGAAAGAAGAAGATGGGATTGAAACCCTAGTACGAACATAGAGGTATAACTGTAACCATTAAACAACCTGAACCAGAAAAAAAGTGGGACAAAACCCGAAGTGGAACATGGGAATGAAACCATAGGAAGAAGAACCAACTCCTGTAATGCCTGGAAATCTATCTTCCGCCAAATCACTTTCCCAAATCCTCAGTGTATCCCGTGCTCCGAATCCAACCTGGAGAGGATCTAAGGATCAAAAGAACAAAGTGCAAAGAGATGGACGAGATGAAAACAAAGCGCCATAACAGAGTAGGTAGATTCGAGCGATTGTGAAAGAAAAGCCGAAAGAGAGCACCTCCTAGCGTGAGCAAGATAGAAGAAGAGCCTGAGAGGAGTTGCGTAGAGGAATCAACGCCGTTGGGGAAAGCTGAAACCCTAGGAGACAATCCAAGGGCTTGGGAGCACCCAGGAGAGTGAGGCGCCATCTCTAAGAATGTTGGTTCTCAATGATCAATCTATAGTCAGGATATCATTAGATGTAAGTGAAGGATGAGGAATTTTAGAAGACTACTTTCTATTGTCTTCAATGGAATTATGAGTTTGTTGTGATGTTTTTCGGTGTAAAAAATGATTTAGTTGTGTTCATGGGGTTTATGAAATAAATATTCCAAGGGTTCCTAGATAAGTTCATGGTGGTTTTCATTGACTACATCCTTTTGTACTCCATATCTAAGGAGAAGCATGTAGAGTATCTGTGTTCAATTTTAGGAGTACTTCATCATGAGAATCTATTTAGGAAGTTAATAAAGTGTGAGTTATGGGATCATGAAGTATGTTTCTTAGAGTATGTCATGTATCAATAGGGATTAGTTGTGGATCCTTCAAAGATAAAGGTGGTTGTTTCTTAGGTGCCATAAGACAATGATAGAGGTGAGAAGTTTCCTTGGTCTTTCAGGATATTATAGGAGGTTCATATCTAATTTCTATCAGGTTGTGGCTCATTTGAAAACCTTGAATAAAAAGGACCATACATTATTGTGGACCAACTAGTGGCTAGAATCTTATGATCACTTGAAGGAGAAGTTGTTCAGTACTACAGTACTTTGTTTTATAGAGGAGGGAGTTCAATTTGAGGTTTGTTGTGATGATTCTCATATTTTCTTGGGAAGTGTTTTGATGTAGTATAGATTTATTGTTTCTTATATGTCTTGGCAGTTATGTCAAAATGAGCGTAACTATGCCACCCATGATATTGAGTCGACAATAGTTGTGTTTGTTTTTATGTTGTGGAGATATTAACTCATCAATGAGAATTTTATTATGTTTACCAACCATAATATCTTGAGGTATGTATTATCCCAGTGTGACTTGAACTTGCGTTAGTGTTAGTGTATGGAATTATTGCAGGATTACTATTAGAGTTGGTGTCCTAGAACTAACTTCAGTGTACTTTATGATAAATTTTATTCATATTTTTGAATATTAATAAACTTATTATCACAAAATGATTATTCTAATGTGTAACATAGTATGTGATAATTTCCTAAGAGTAGTTTTCACACTAAATGTTCATATCAGTTCCCTGCTATGATGATAAACCAAAAGTTCTATGACACTATTATTGATTATATATTATATATCTAGATGATATCATTTTAGGGACACAAATGATATATAATATCAGGGTTGGAGACTTATTGTACTTTGAGGAACCTTCTCTAGGTGTTCGCCCTTGGTAATATCCATTGTAGGATATTATAAGAATGACACCCTCCTATAGGAAATCTATTTTTATATGTGTCATTGGATGTTCCTATCCGTGGATGTATGTATTGATCCTTAGAATCTAAGATTATTATTAATGAGTATTATGAGTCTTGTACTTTGATGTATTGATGAAAATCATGATGACATTTGTTTTCATTGAGGTAGGATACGTTGGGTGCGTCATGAGTTATATTTCATTAATGAATAATGTAGGAAATGATTTTTACCTTCTGTTATTTAATGAAATTTGATATCATAGGCTCTTTGATGGAAATGATATAGCCTAAATAAATCCATAGACATGGTTTTACCTAGGAAATTTCAATTTTTGTAAAGTAAAAGAAGTATAAATCAAGGATATAGGTTGATGACACTAGCGTGAAACCCAATTGATTAGAGATATCATGATAAAGATATTATATTAAACAGTGAGTATCAGTGTGAGGTATTATGTAACTCCAACATTAACTTCTTTCTTTATGGGTTCCTTGGAATGTTTCTAGAAACTAACCTTGTAATTTATTCTGCTTCACCTAATTACACCGAGAAAGAGTCCTAGAGGGTCACACACTATGTGTATCCAGAATATCAGTTAAATAATATATTATTATTTATTATTTAAAAAGTTGAATAAATATTATTCCCACACATGGTTTAATTATTCATGTTCTCTTGATCGTATATATTTCATCACCAGTTATTCAAGAGAATATAATATGAGCAGAATATTTAATAAATATTTAATTTATATTTAGTGATTACAATATTTATTAATATATTAGTGAATAATGTAGTGATATTTATTTATTAAATAAATAGTCATTATTCAAGGCCTGATAAATATCATTGAGGAATGGAAGAACAAGTTTTTAGGTCTGGTGAGAAATAATATATATTGAATATTATTTTATTTAATAATATTTAAATTAATTTTCAAGTTAAGAGCATGTTGAGGAAAAAATATTATTATTATTATTTTAGACATGGGGTTATATGAGGGATTAAATAAATATTAAATGGAACTTTTGAAAATACTTATTTCTAAAACCTAGCAGTATTTAAACCCAATTATAATATTTTTCAAGAGATACAATTCATTTTTGTTGTGCAACGCGAAAACCAGAGAGAATCCTCTTAAGACCTAGATAGATCCCGCTATAAGAATGATCCCAAGAATGGAGAGAGATCTTCCTATACAACCCACTCTCAATTATAGAGAGATCAAAGAGAATTATTTTGAATCAATTATTGTGGGGATCAAAGGAAGATGACACAAGTGATAGGATCTGCCATGCTAGCACCCGAAGATTCCTATGATGATGTTTAGTGATTTATGGAACACATGTGGATCACCACTAGAGGGAATACTCTCTTGATTTATTAATCTCAATAAAGGTACAATGTTGATCTGTTATCATATCCATCAATGAACAAATAATTCATCAAAGGTAATTCTCTAATTGAATAAATTAATTATAAATAATATGTGATGATCCTGTTCTTGGTTCCATCACTCTATCCCTTGTCCATTTTCTTTTATTCAATTTTGTTGTTCACGACATTCATCATCATATAAATATCAAATTGATAATCAATCATGACAAAAAGAAAAGTTGGGCATGACCCATGACATGCTTCTGCTACATCCAAAACCTACAAGTGGTATCAAAGCAATCACATAATTATTTATAATTATTTAAATATTAGTGATTGATTTGCACATTTTTCATTTAGTTTTAAATTAAAGTTTAATCATTATTTTAATCTGAATTGAAATATATTCTTTTTACTCTTTAGTTTCTTGTAGATCAAATAAAATATATTAATTTTATGAATGAAATAAAATCAATGATCTCATCTAGAGATTCCGAGGATTCTGGACGGATAACACAAGAGTACACACTATGTAATTGGAGTTACACACCGTGTACTAGTATTAAATTCACCAGTAATTAATAAGAAATTAATTCAATACATGTGAATTGAATACACATGGTGCATTTAATTTCTTACACCATGTGTTTATCGGGCCATCCTGGTACATGGTTATCCAGAGCACACACCATGTATCCCACAAACAAGGTGTGTAGTCCTTTAAGTCATAGACAGGCTGTGTATTTCCATAAAAGGACTACTTAACTTGAGACTACGTAACTCATAGACCACACATCATGTATCCATTTGTACACATCATGTAATCCAATTTTTACGATGCACAGTTTACACACCGAGTCCATAGGCATGTGCCTCAGATAGATAGTGAGAGATGTACAAGAAAAGTAGCTCATTTTTACATGATTTGTACTTATACCAAATTACATAGAATTAAAATTAATTTATTATACTGTGTAAACCTTACTGACATGCTCTTGTGTATGTTCATTAAGTTTATAGGACACACAATGTGGTGGATTTTAATATATATATATATAAATGTTTAATTAATTTCTACACGATGTTATGATCTGAATATCATGTATGAGTCGTATTATAGTTATTACTCTACACACATTGAGTCATAACATGTGATACAAAAATCATGTAATTCATGTAATAATTAAGTTGATAGTACACATCATGAAAGTACGTGAATGTATTCCATATGTCATAAGAGTAAACAATATATGAGTATAATACATATTGGGTAGATTTAGATGAGTATTCACCATGATTCCGCCAAGGTATATTTATGTTCATTGTTAATTTTTAAAAAATATATTTTTAAATTTTTTTAATGGATGAGAATTAAGAAATTAATATGAGAAATAAGATAAAAGTTTTGATTATTTAAAGATGAAAATTAATTGATTCAAGAATTATTTATCTTAAATAATAAAAATTAAAAATTTAATTCTAGTTTTTTTAAATGAATAATTCATTTCATGAATATGTATGATCATAAGCATAGACCAGACCTTTGTATGTAATTGGTATCAATTAATTTATTATTAAATTAAATTATTGGCCTATATGCCTTATCTCCTCTTATTATGTAAGGGATTGTGTGCCCATGGTTTCTTTTATGAAAACCATTTTCCCCTCACTTGTGTGTGAGTAAAATCATATTTAATTGATGGAGCTCTTGATCAAGTGTAGGTGAGTCAAGTTTGGAGTTGAGGTGAAACCAATGCAAGAGAGATACATAGGTGGAAGTTGTAACATGAACCTTAATTGGTTCAAGGTGTTTTCTCCCTATATCAATGGTTAGTTTATCCTACACTAGATAAAATTACTATTAGTAAAATCTCATGATCATACCACTTTAATATTTTATTTTTGTCAATTTTCATGGTTATTTCATTATAGATGTTTCTCCGTGATCACATGAATTAATGAATTAACAAGCATGCAAGACAGATCTAAAATAAATTGGATTATGTATAAATATTATCCAAGTCATTATTAATCACTTAATTAAATCTAATTAATATTATAAAGCATGTGATAAAGATAATAATTTTAAATTTATACATAAAATATAAAATCCCTCAATTATTTATTAAGTCAGTATAACCTTACACTACTTAAGATAAAATCAAACCATAATTCAAAGTGATTGGCCAGTCAAAGTTGTGGTGCATTAAACTATCTAGGAATTTTAACATGAATTCTTAGATTGAGTTAACTTTTTTCACATTAAGGGTTGACTTCGAAAGAAGGACTTGATGTAACTGAGAGTCGATGGTTGAGGAAATCCAATTTAAGTATTTTAGGATTGGGGAGTCCACTCAAGAGATGAAGTAACAGTGAGTTAATGAAGTTGGAATTTGGAATGCCTACCAAAAACCATTCAAGTTACCTGACCAACCAAATATGAGGTAATTAGAAGGGGAATATAGATCCTTTAAACTATAATGTTCAAGCTACAGGATATTCTGAAGCCAATGCTGAGGGATATTTGTGTTTGATAAAATAATGGGAGATTAATAAATATAATATTTATTTATTTATTTAAATCCAATCAAATAAATCACTAAATATATGCTCATATTACTTGTAGAAACAAAAATAAAAATGGCTTCAAACAAACCATCACGATCCATAATTAAGAAGGAAAACTTTCCCACCATAAAAAATTTCTAAGAATGAAAAAGGTTCTTACACGTTATCCTTTACCATGAATGAAAATTGTATGTGTTGGAAGAACCTATTCCTAAAGTTCCTAGAAATGAGGATAGTGAGGAAGATATGTATCTCAATGATAAAAATTTGGTTGATTCTAACAATGTTTAGTATTTATTTATATCATACATGAATAATGAGATTTTGAAGCAATGTGAGGACATGGAAGCATATATCATGATGTCTCACCTTCAGGATATCTATCAAGAGAAGGCGAGAAAACAGAGATATGAGATTCCCAATGCTTTGTTTATAACTTATATTGGATATTCTACACCATCAGGTAATCATATAGTCAATGTTTTTTTCTACATTAAATACTTAGACATATTAGGGATTAAATTCCTGAATTAGTTGCACACAAATATCATACTTTCATAACTATCTGAGACCTTATCTAGTTTTATTGTTAATTAAAATATGAGAAATAATGATAAGTCTTTACGAACTTCTTACTTTGATTATCCAAGTGGATAAGGACATGGGGCATGATAAACCCACAGTCCCTAGGTGAATAATAAAAGGAAGAACAATGTGAATATTGGGACCAAGTTGGTAAGAATTTATTTTTGAATATAGAAGTTGTTTTTGTTATATTTTATTGTTGAAGAAGATATGGATGAAAAAAATAAATTCACTTTGTAAAGTATGACAATTGGATAGATCATCATATTCAAAATATCAAACTCATAATGCTTAAGAATGTTCATTGGATTGGGAAGATTTTTTTTAGGAAGAAAAGGATCACCTGACTCACATTGGGTCCATAATGAAGTGTTGATCATAATGAGGAAGATATATCAAATTATTCATGGATTTTATGTAAATATGATGATTCTTTGATGATATTGGAGTTATCATAAATCAAAAGTTATTTTGAAAACTTATGATGCTAGCCTTATAAAGGAAAGGGGGAGAGCTGATGTAGCTAATCATATTGAAGTTTAGATAAAAAAGATAGGTGATGCTGGAAAGGATGGGAAGTTATGATACTTCCAAATGTAAGTCATATAATTTTGAATATGATATTAAATTTATCCAAAGTCATGAGTAAGTCTTGATATTATCAAAATTTTGTGAAAGAATAAAGTTCCTGAAGCTGAATCTTTCTGGTCTCAGTTCACCAGAGTGAGATCACCAGTCACAAAAATGTATGTTGTCCAGGAAGGTTGATTACAATGTAAAGTTATGAAGATGTTAGTTTTCTTCCAGACCAATAATCTACGAGATTAAAATATTTATAGAAATAAGTGGCTGAATTTTAGAATTTTGAATCATAATCAGATAAGTAAATAAGTTTCTGATGTCAAAGTTACTAACACCAATCCATTGGATATGATGCACCACCAATAATTAGTGTGGCCTTGACACTATCATCAGATATTGTGGTGGTTATAAAAGGAAATCATGGTTAGAATTTATTTTAGTGGGAGATGTTGGAATCAGTGAAAATAATGAAGAATATGTTGGGATAAATTCATGGAATAAAGTTAGAGACCAATAAACCTAATGAAGATCAACAATTAAGTCAACCATTTTCATTTATATGAATTATTTTGGTATCAATTGGGTCAAGAATGAAAAAATAACATTGATTTTTTTTCATTTGGGTCAGGAGGAAAATAAGTTTTACTTTCTTAACAATTGGGTCAAGAGTCATCAGACTAAAACTGACATTGAACTATCAGAGTGAATTAGAGACCATTCAATCTAACATAGGATAACACCGATAAACAATAACGGATGTAGGTTCATCGGTCCAAGTAAGAAGAAAAAAATAAATGTTTCAGGCAGTATCAAAAGTGTTTTCAAGGGGAGATTAAAGTTTAAAGAGTTGAGAAGAAGTGTTTTTTTCAAATAGTTTTTGTTTCTATCTATTGGTACAAATCATTGTATTAAGAAGACATTTGTTTTTCATATGTTTCTTTTTATAAATTGGTGTAGAGAAACATAATGATGTATCTTCAGTTCTAATTTATTTTCCAGTGGGTCAAGAAAATTGGAGTGACTACATGACTCCATCATAATGAGAAAGTTAGAATGAGGAATCAAAATCAGATGGGTGATTGTAAATAAAGTATGAATCAATATATAGTTGTGAGAAAATTCAAGGAGTTTTGAGATAAAAAGATAATATTTGAGAAGCACTGAAAAAGACAAAGAGGCATGTAAAATTCAAAGGGAGTTAATGTTTTGAGAAATTTGGTTTAACAGGAAAGTTTTTCAAAATCCCAGCTAAAACACTTTTGGATCACCTATAAATAGAGGATGTAATTTTTATTTTCCTAAAACTTGTATTTTTAATGGGTGAATAAGAGAGAGGGTGAATCACTGAATAATTATAGATAGAAGAAGTTTCCAGATAGATATTTCCTGGGGAACTTTTCTATAAATTAAAATAAAGAAGAAGAGAGAATAATGTAATCTGAGTTTTTTGATCAGATCGAGAAATTGGATTGGGATTTCCAGACTTATATAGAATAAGTTTAGTATTATTTTAGGGCATTCTTATAGAGTTATTATTGCACTGAGAAATTATACTGGGATGATTGGACTAAGAATTTAGACTAAGTATCATTATGAATTCCCTAAAGTTATTATCTATTGTTGGGTAGGAAAGTGAAGAATTGTTTTAAAGATCATATTTGTGAAAGTTGAAAAGGAAGTAGAGAAACATGTTTTGAATAATCTGGTTAAGGTTTTTTAACTTGTTACAAAAATGGAATTACATCATTTTTTTTCTAATTTAAGCACATGAACTATTGTATTTAACATAGTGGTACAAGAGTATAAGGGAATATCCTACTCATTGTATTCACACCAAAGGATTTTTTAGTGGATTGTGTGGTATTGTATTGTTTCCAAACCATACCAAGGACGTAGATTCTCTTATTGAGTATTAAACCTTGTAAATTCTTATGTTCTTATGGATGTGTGATTGGTTTTGTTTTTAGTAAGGTAACAATTCTTTAATAAGAGGCATAGATTATTTTAAAATAAAGGAAACTTAAAAGAAAAAAACATCACTGATTCACCCCTCCCCCTCTTAGTGATACATTGATCTTTCTAGGAATTCTTAGTTGGTATAAGATTCATGTTCCCTTCATTTAATCTTTGCTAAAGTCTTGAAAAGAAGTTGTGATGATGAATCTTAATTGTGTGAACAATAAAGGAATTCCAGTCTTTGATGGTAAGAATTATCATATCTGAAAATATAGAATATTGCTTGATTTTATGTCTATTGGGTATGATATTCTTCAAGATATAACAAATGGATTTTGTACTATTGATGATAAAGTTCCCCTTACATCTGTTGAAAATAATAATCTCAATAATTATGGAAGAGCTAAGAATTATTTACTCTCATCACTTTATGAAAGTGATTTTTAAGAGTAAAACGTGTTTCCCCTACCAAGGGTATCTTGGATAAGCTGATGAAAATTTATAAAGGAAATAAAAAAGTGAAAAATGAAAAGTTACAAATATTGATATTTAAGTATGAAGATCTCAAGATGGGTGATAATGAATCTATTGGTGGCCTCTTTTCTAGGGTAAATGAAATTGTCAGTACTATCAGATGTCTTGGTGAAAAGTTAGAAGATTATACTATTATTTAAAATATCTTTAGAATTATTCCCAATAAGTTTGATGAAATATTTTCTTTATTATAAGATATAGATCCATAAAAATTATCTCTGAATCATTTTCAAAACACTCTCACTATTTATGAAATGAGAAGGGAGAAATTTATGAAGGGAAAACCCAAATTTGATCGAGAAATAATTTTTTTAAATATACCAATAAATAAAATCAAAAGAATATTATTTAAGCAAAATAATCTATTGATTATGATTCTGAGAATGAGGTATGTAAAAATATTGATGAATTTTTATCCTTTTTTCCTAAAATTGTGAAAAGAGGCATAGAAAATTATAAAGGAAAACTTACCTTGAAATGTTTTGGATGTAGATCCATTGGGAACTTTGTAGCTAATTGTCCATGAAGAAATAAATAATAATATAGTACTGAAGATGATATAAAGAAGATAATATCATGGAAGAAATAGGGTGATAAGACTAAACCTTATTCCAAAAGGGAAAGATAAAAAGTAATTGAAATATAAAAGAAGAAGTTTCTTATATAAAGATGATGAAGAAGAATATAGTGAAGTTGAATCCAAAAATTCTATAGAGAAGGCTAATAATACTTTAATTGAAATTATTAACAATGAATAGGTTAGAAATAAAAATTATGAAGAAGAAGAAACCAAATTCAAATTTCATCTAAAATTAGAATTGAAAAAATGTCTAAGAAATATTGGGAGGCTCGAAAAGGAAATCAGGAAGTTGAAAAATGAAAATTATTTAACAAAAATTCAATAATGTTTTCCCAATGATAAATTTAAGCTACTATAATAGATTTATTTCTTAAATAAATCTCTTTATAAAGAGAATAATTGTAATGAATATTTGGAAGTCAAGCTGAAAGAGAAAGAATAAGTGCTGGAACTTTTCCAATTTTTTTATAAATCTAAATAGAGTGTTACAAGTTTCATGAATTCTATTTATGAGGTTTGTGAAATATTCGGAAAGGATAAACTCGAGAAGGATAAATATCACCTTTAAAGGTTGATAAGAAAGTTGAAGTTGTTTATGCAAATAAGAAAATTGGGAAAATTATGTATGTATAGAAAACTGACAAAGTGGAGAAGTCATAAGTTTATAAAAATTCTGAGTCCAAAAAGGTTTCTATTACTTTTGGTTCTGATAAGGATGAAAAGAGAAACAATTTGAAAATAAATATTCTGGTTGATAAATAAAGGTTGGTGGTCAATAAAGTTCTCATAAGAAAGATAAGAAGGTTATTGAGAAACATGCTTAAGACTCTAGTTAGTATGTAAGTTTCAGAGGAAAATATTCATTTTTTATGGATAATACTAGTATTGTGGTGTATTCTAACACAATGAAAATATGTTTTGGTTTAATCAAAAACGTTAATACTATTCTAAAATTTTCATAAGGCAAAGTTTGAGGGGGATTAAGTCCTCTCAAAGGAAGAATTCTAAGAAGTATGTTTTAAAGAAACCTAAAAAGGTTAATGTGAAAACTAAAAATAGGTTCCAAATTCTAAAAACTATTTATAAAATATGTGAAAAACCTATACATCTTGAAAATATTTATCTTATTTTGTTATCAGAACAACAAAATTTGGTTTACAATTTTCATAAGCTGGAAGTTAATAAAGATAAAGGGAAATAAAAGTTTCTTGTTGTAGAAACTGCTCTCAAAACTACAAAAGGAGAATGACCTTGTAATTTTCATAGTGGGTGTCCTTCTTATATGAAGTTAGATTTAAAGTTTTTGATGAATTTGAAATAATTCAAAGAAATAATAGTGACATTTTTGAATGATTAATCTCTCAGAATCAAGGTATTGGATCAGCCATCATTGGGGAAGAAAATTTGATGTCCAAGAAGGATTTGTTTATTGATGGGATAAAAAAAATTATAAGTGTTTCAAAACTTTATAATGAAATAAACAAAGTTATTTTCAGAAAATATGGATTTTTTTGTGAAAATTGAGGAAGAAGGAAAAATTGTTACAAGAGGCCAACATACAAAAGGAAACTTGTTCCAAGTTGGTGAGGCTCAAAACTCTTGTTACTTAGGTATGGTGGAAGAGAATCAGTTGTGGCATAAAAGACTAGGACATATGTGTTAGAGAAACATGAGTAAGTTATCAAATTGAGACAATGCTCTGGTCATTTTTCATATGTTAAGAAAAAGATATTGGTGTTACAATATTTTTCATAAGGGAAAGATAACAAACTATGTGCATAATAAAGATGTCATTTTTTCAAGATGACCTATGAAACTTATTCATTCCAATATATATGGGCCAATGAGAAAACAATCTACTCATGATGAAAAATACTTCATTACTTTCATTGAATACTTTACTCACATTACTTGTGTTATGTATATGAAATACAAGTCAGATGATATGAACTTTTTTAAATGTTTAAATAATAATGCTAAGAAAGAATGTGAGTATTAAGTGAAGAAGTTGAGAACTAAAAATGGTGATAAATAAAAAAATTAATAATTTGGAATTTATATGGAGAATAATGTAATTTTTCATGAGTTTAGTACACCATAAACTCCTAAAAAATGTAATTTCTTAAAGGAAGAATAGAATTCTGGTTGAAATGGGAATAACTATGTTACTTGAACATGGTATCTCTCATTAATTTTAGAGGCAATCTATGAGAAATTTTGTTTATATTCAAAACAAATATTTATATAGTACAAGATTAGATATGATTCTATATGTAATTTTTTATGATAAAACTCCAATTTTTAAACACTTAATAGTTTTTGGAGTCCATGAATCATATTGAAAAAATGTGGAAGCCTTTGAAAGTTTGAGCAGAGAGGTGTAGATGAAAATTTTTCATGGCTATGATTTGAAAGGAAGAGGATACAAATGTTTTAATAAAGAGTCTGGAATATTTGTTGAATCTATTGATGTGAAAGTTATCTAAGAGGCTAAGGAATATAAATAGACTCATGTAGATAATAAGAATATCCAGGAAGAAAGAATTTCAAATAAAATTATTAATTAGATGAAAACAATTATAATCTAAATGAAGAGTTATCAGACTCATCTATTTCTAGTGAGGAGAAAAAATCTCAAAAATATCATCCCAGGGTAAGGAATCAAGTGGAAGTTCAAAACATTATTGGAAATCAACATCAAAAGGTTCAAACCTGAATAATATCAAAAGTTTTTACACATAATTATTTGTATTCAAAAGTTAAGATAAAGGATGTGAATATGGATTTTGAGAATCTATAGTGGGTTTAGGATATAAATGAAGAGATGGATCATATAGAAAATAATTATACTTGGGAACTCATACCTAAACCAAATAAAAAAAATGTAATCGGTACAAAGTGGGTTTTCTGGAATAATATAAATGAAGATGGTGAGGTGATAAGAAATAAAGAAATATTAGTGTGAAAAAGGTTATTGATAGATTGAAGGAATTGATTTTGATGAGAATTTTTATCTGATCGAAATATTATAACAAATAATAATATTTCTTTCTATTTTTGTATAATGATGTTACAAATTTTTTTAGATGGATGTGAAATAAGAATTTTTAAATGATGATATTCATGAGGAAGTTTATATTGAGAAACCATGTGGATTTGTTGTTGGTAAGGATGAAAATTATGTGTGAAATTTGAAGAAATCCTTGTATGGGATAAAGTAATAACTGAGGGAATGGTAATCCAAATTAGATACATGATTAAGAAATATTATTTTTAAGAAAATAAGATTTGATAATAATATTTACATAAAATAAATTCAAGATATTTACCTCATTATAATTGTTTATGTTGATGACATTATATTTAATGGGAATGATTAATTAACCCATGAAATATTTTCTAAAGATATAAAAAAGTTGTTTGAAATGTCCATATCGGGTGAAATGAAATACTTTCTTAGGTAAAAAATATCACAAAAGAAGAAACACAATTTTCTTTCTCAAGAAAAGTTTGCTAAGAAAATTATTAATAAGTTCATTATGGAAAATTTGAAACCAGTTTCCACAATGATTTTAGTGGGAACCAAGTTGTATAAATATGGAGAAGGTAATGAAGTTGATCCCAAACAGTTTGAAAAGAATATTGGAAGTTTGTTATACTTGACGACCTCAAGACCCGACATTGTTTTTGATGTTTCCTTATAAAAAATATTTTAGAGTTATACAAAATAATCACATATATTGGCTGGAAAAAGAATTCTTAGGTATATTAAAGGCATAAAAATTTTAGAATCAGGTATGATAGCTCAGAAATTATTAACTTGTTTGGGTATTCAGATGTTGATTGGGTGGGAAATGTTAATGATAGAAGATCCACATCTGGTGGAGTTTTTTGGGGGTACAAGTTGTGTTAGTTAGAATATAAAGAAAAAAATTCAGTAACTCTTATCATGAATTAAGTTGAGTATGTTTCTACCACTAAAGATGCTACTCAACTTATGTGGATTAAGACTCAGTTGAAATATTTACTTATTGAAGTGAAGTTACCCTTACTGTTGGGTTGTGATAATCAAAGTGAAATAAAACTTAAATTAATTCTAAAATAAAATTATAATTCAAAAAATATTGATGTCAAATATAATTTCATCAAATATAATATAGATAAGAATGAATTTAATCTAGATTATGGTCCTATATTAGAAAAAGTTTCTCAAATTTTCACAAAACCTTGGAAAATTTTTCTAAATTGAGGTTGAACATGGGAACCAACCTCTTTCTTATCAAGGTTGAGGTATGTGTTTTTCCCCTCTCTCATCCAATATTTGGATAGTGTTATCAAATGTGGAAAATTGTTTCATAAATCAATCCATTTATATATGATAAATCTTTTAAGGAAGCATGTATATTGGGGGAGTTGTGGGTAAGTTGTGAATACAACATTGTAAATGTATGAACTATTCTAACTATTTTTTTGGATTAGTTTTAGAAAAATTTTTTTTACAGGAAAATTGAATAATTTATGAACGATGTGAAGAAAATATGAGGATGTTTTCATGAGTCAATACTTTTGGACATCATGGTATTTCTGTAAATAATTCTTATTTTCTACAATGAGTTTTCTCACATAGGCTTAGAATTTTTGATAAGTGATCCATATCTTGAGGTTACAAAGTTTAGTGATTTATGAACCTTGGTTGGAAAAAAAATCTAAAGGGGAAGATTATTGTGATCAAGTTGGAAAGAAGTTGTTTTTGAAGTTGGAAGATGTTTGTGTTGTATTTTGTTGTCAAAGAAGACAATGAAGAAAATAAATCAACTAAGTTTGTAAAATCTGAAAATCATAATGACCATCATATTTATAATATCATACTCACAATGCTTAATAAATTTCATCAGATTAGGAATATGTTTTTAGATGAAAATGATCCTCAGACTCACCTTCGGTCTGGAATGAATTGTTGATCATAATGAAGAAGATATTTCAAATTCTTCATATGTCTGATGTAAATATGAGGATGCTTTATTGATACTAGAGTTATCACAAATAATAAATTATCTAGAAAAATTGTGATTCTATATTTATAAAGGAAAGGGGGAGAGCTAGTGCTGCCAATCTTATTGAGGTTTATAATAGGAAGAAAGGAGATGCTGGAAAGTATATAAAGTTATAATACTTCCTAAATTAAGTAATATGATGATGAAGCTGATCTTAAACATATACAAAGTCATTATGAATTCATGATAAAATAATAATCTTGTGAAAGAAGAAAGTTCTTGAAGATTTTTGTTCTTAGTTCATCGGAGTGAGATCACCAGATGCAGAAATGTTTATTGGATGTGAAGGTTGGTTGGAATGTGTAGTTATGAAGATTTCTGTTTTTAGTAAGAATAATAATCCATGAGAAAAAAATAGTTGGAGAAATAATTGGTTTAATTTCTAAAGTATGAATCATAATAATAGAAGTAAATAAGTTGATGAAGTTGAATCTTCTGACACTGGTCCATCAGACACGTTGTTCCACTAATCACTAGTGTGACCTTGACACTAATCATCAAATATAGTCGTGATTGCAAAAGGAAATCAGAGGAAGTGTTGATTTTAGTGGGAGATATTGTGATTAGTGAAAACAATGAATAATATTTTGAGATCGATTCATGGAAGAAATTTAAAGGCCAATAAACCTAATGAAAATTAATAATGAAGTTAACCATTTTCATTTAGATGAATTATTTTGGTATTAATTGGGTCAAGGAAAAAAAATAACTATGATGTGTTTTCATTTGGTTTATGAGGAAAAGAAGTTGTACTTTCTTAACAATTGGGTCAAGATTTATCAGAATGACACTAACACCAAACTATCAAAGTGAAGTAGATATCAATCCATCTAACATTGGACAACACTGATAAACATTATTGGATGTAAGATCTTCTGTCTAAAGAAGAATAATAAAAGAAGAAATGTTTCAAGTATTCTCAAAAGTGTTTTCAAGGGAATCTTGAAGTTTTGAGAGTTAAACAGAAGTGTTTTTTCAAAGAGTTTTTATTTATGTTAGTTATTACAAATAATCATAATGAAAATACATTTGTTTTTCATATGTTTCTTTTTATCAATTGGTGCAGAGAAATGTTATGAAGTATCTTTAGTTATGATTTATTTTCAAGTGGGTCAAGAAAATCAGAGTGACCATATGCATCCATTGTTGTTAGAAAATATGAATGAGTAATCAAAATTGGACTGGATATTTTAAATAATATATGAAGATAGATAATGTTTTGATAATATTCGAGAATTTTTAGGATTAAGTGAGAAGAGTTGTGAATCACTAAAGAAGTCAAAGATGCACCCAAAATTCAAGATGAGATAATGTTTCGGAAAATTTGGTTGAGCGGGAAAGTTTTTCAGAATATCACCTAAACCATTTTTGGGTCACCTATAAATATAAGAAGTACTTTGTACTTTCCTGACACTTGTACTATTCATTGGTGAATAAGATAGAAAGAAGTGCACTGAATAATTATAGAGAGAATAAGTTTTCCGATTGAGCTTTATTAAGGAATTTTTCCCAAAATAAGAAGAAAAAATATGAGAGAAGATCATAATTAGAGTTTTTGGATTGGAATAAGAAATCATACTGGGATTTTTCAGCTCAGATAAAATAAGTTCAATATTATTTCAGTAGTATTCTTATAAAGTTATTATTAGGCTGAGTAATCAGACTAGGTAGATCAGACTGGGAAATTGGACTAAGTATCATTAAAAAGTCTAGGAAGTTCTTACATGTTATTGGGTAGGAAAGTGAAGAATGGTTTTGAATATCATATTTTTTAAAGTTTAAAAGATAGTATAGTAACATGTTTTGAATAATTTGGTGAAAATTTATTAACTTGTTTCAAAAATTTTATTACATCATTTTTTGCTACTCTAAGCATATTCACTATTGTATTAAACATAGCGCTATGATAGTGTAAGGATATATCTACTTGTTATATCCCTATAAAAGGGATGTTTTTAGTGGATTGTGTGGCATCAGATTTTTTCCTAACCATACTAAGGACATATCTACTCTTATTGAGTAGTGAACCTTGTAAATTCTTGTGTTCCTATAGATGTATGATTTTTTTTCTAGAAAGGTAACAACTCTTTAATAGGAGGAGAATTCTATTTCAAAAGAAAGGAAACTTAAAAGAAAAATATATCACAGATTCACCCCTCCCCCTCTCAGTGATACATTGATCCTACTAGGAATTATCAGTGAAGCAGCCCAAGAATCATAAAAATTCTAGAGATCCCAAGAACCATCCTTCCAAGAAGTGGAAGATCTAGAGGCAGGGAAAAGAAAAGGAGGCAATATGTTTTTCATGTGGCAAGAAAGGCCACTAGAATAAGAACTACACCCAAAATCAAGGGGAAGCTAAAGTTGAATTTATTATTGAGTATAATATTTCAATATATACACATTGGGTATTATATACAACTTTTGGTGCTCACATATGCATCCAAATGTAGGAACCAATTAGATTTTGAAATATTTCTAGAGAAAAGGTGGATCTATGAGCTACCAATGGTGAGAGGTTGGCTGCTCTAGCCATTTGTGACTACCACCTTTTATTTTCAATGAGAATGATTTTGGTTTTAAAATATTTCTATTATATACCAACTATTACCAAGAACATAATTTATGTATCATTCCAAGATATAGATGGGTTTATTTTCATGTTTGTAAATAAAATGAATTTCCTTTATAAATACAACATATGTTATGGTATGGAACATTTAAATAATAGTCTTTATGTATTGAATTATGAAAACCAAGTATTGGAAATTGATAATGAATCATGTTCACATGACTCATATAACACCCAACCATGGCATCACCATCTTGGCCATGTAAATGATACATATTTGATAAATCTCTATTAATATGGTTATTTAGACTATTTTGAGCTAAAAACATTTGAATTATGTCATGATTTTTTAAAAGTAAAAAAGACCAAACCACCATTCATTGGATAGGGTGAAAGTGTCATAGAGGTTCTAGGATTGCTACACACTGATGTGTGTGTACCATTTTTCAATAGAAGCTAGAGGTGGGTATTCTTAATTAATAACTTTTACTGATGAATTTATTAGATATTTCTATGTATACTTTATGAGGTATAGGTATAAGTACATTGAGAAATTAAAGGAATTCAAGAATTAAGTGGAGAATCAACTTAGAAAGAAGATAAATAAGATTTGATCGGATCAAGGTGGTTAATATCTTAACCAAGAGTTTATCAAATTTCTATGGGAGTTTGTGATTATATCTCAAATAACTCCACCTTATACACCACAATGGAATAATGTTAGATAATAGAGGAACCATACCTTGTTATACATGGAATGGTCACTGACAAGTCATGCAGACGGTCCATTATCCTTTTGGGAATGTGTATTACAAACTGTGGCATACACACTAAATTGAGTACCAACTAAAGTGGAAAATAGAATTAAATTTGAGTTATGGTGTGGAAATAAACCCATTTTATAGCATACATATGTATGGGGTTATAAGGAATTTGTTAAGTAATTATTAGGAAACAAACTATCACATTGGGGCACAAATTTATCTTTATAGGATATCCTAAGAAAAAAAAGTGATACTACCTATACAACCCCTCATACAAGAAAATTGATTATTTTCAGGCAAGAAACTTTTCTTGAGAGGGATAAAATCCTCAAAAAGGATAGTGGGATAAAGATTTACTTCAATGAAGTTGATGCTCAAGATACACAATAGTTGGTTTAGGAACATACCCCAAAAGGCCCCAAGGAAGAATTAGTTCCTGAAACACAATTACTACAGAGGAGAACACGAGTGGTAAGGGAACCTGAGAGATATGATTTTATAATAACTGAATACGGTGACTCATTATTGGTCGATAATGACAAACCTCTCTCCTACAAAGGGGAAGTAAAGAGCTCATAATCTGTAAGATGGAAAGAATCTATGAATTATGAAATGGATTCCATGTATCAGAAGAAATTTTGGGTTTTGGTTGATTTTCCAGTTGATGTAAATCCCATAGATTGAAAATGAGTATTCAAAAGAAAATTGGACATAAAAGGCAAAGTAAATACCTAAAAATTAATTCTAGTGGATAACGGGTTTAAACAACATCAAGGAATTGACTATGATGAAACCTTTTCACTGATTTACATGTTTTAATCCATCATAATTATACTTTCTATAGTAGCTTACCATGACTATGAGATTTGGAAGATGGGTGTCAAAACTAATTTACTTAATGGTAATCCTTAAGAATATTTCTATATGACACAACAAGATGGGTTTATGACTCTAGGTAAATTTTAAAGGATAATCAAGTTACATAGATCCATTTATTGATTGAAGCAAGCATCTAGGTCATCGAACATTTGATTTGATGAAGTTATAAAATAATTTGGTTTCATAAAGAATGAATGTGAGCCATGTATTTATAAGATATTTAGTGGTAATACAGTCATTATATTAGTATTATATGTTGATGACATATTACTTATTAGAAGTGACATACCGGTCTTACAGTATATTAAGGATTAGTTAAAAAAATGTTTCTCCATGAAGGACATAGGTGTAACATCCTATATTCTATGGATCAAGATCATTCATGATTGATCCAAGATGCTTCTTGGAATAAGTCAAAGTACATACATTGACTATATACTAAATAGATTTATTATGGAATAATATAAGAGATAATTAGTTCCAGTTTCACATGGTTTACATATTTTTAAGACAACATGTCCTCAAAAGCAATAGGAGAAAGAGAGAATGAGTAAGATCCCATATACTGCAGTGATAGGATCAATCATATATGCCATGTTGTGTACTGTACTTGATGTTTCCTATGTATTGATCATGGTAGTAAGATATCAAGAAGATCCAAGAGAGAAGCATTGGTCTGATGTTAAGGCTATCCTTAAGTTTCTAATAAGAACCAAGGATATGTTTCTGGTGTATGGAGGATACATGGAGCTTGGCATTAGGGGTTATAATAATTATTGTATTCAAATATATTAGAATGATCTGAAGTAATAGTAATAATATTTTTTCTATCTCAATGGAAGCTTTTTGAGCTATAAGAGTTCAAAGCAGCCAATTTTCCCTAATTCTACAACAACATCTAAGTATATTGCATATTATGATGTTTCCAAGGAAGTTTTTTGGATAAGGAAATTTGTTTAGGATCATGATGTTATACCTAGTATTAAAGATCCTATCACATTTTGTTGTGATAATACTTTTTCAATGGATCTTGTAAAAGATCCTACGTCACACCAACAGACAAAGAATATACTTCGAAAGTATCACCTCTTGAGATATTTTTATCAAAGGGGTGAAGTTGTAGTAAACAGAGTAACCATGGAAGATAAAATGGTATAACCCTTGACTAAAGACCCATCTCAGTAGGAGCATGAGTATCATGTAATAGGAAATGGACTAAAGGTTGTCATTAGTTGGCTCTAGTGTAAGTGGGATTATATTGAATTTTGTGCCTTAGAACCAACTTATGTGTACATTATGATAACATGTATTCATAGTTTAGAATATTAATAAACTTATTATCACATCATGACTATTATTCTGAATAATATAGTATGATATAATGTCCTAAGATTAGTTGTCACACAAAAACATTATAACAATTCTCCACTATGATAATAACCCATAAGTGATATGAAAATATTCTTGAATATACATTCTATATCCAGATTATATCATTTGATGGAAACAAATGATACAGTCTATTAGGGGTGGAGACTCATTGGACTTTGAGGCACCTTTTCATGGTGTACACCCTTAGTAATATCTATCATATAGTATTATGAGAACGAGACGCATACTATGGAAGTTTTTATTGGTCCTTAGACTTTAATATTATAATGAGTATTATGAGTCACGTAATTTTATGTTTTGATGAAAACCATGATGACATATGTTTGCGGTGAGGTAGGATATGTTGGTTACATCATGAGTAACATTGCATAAATGAATAATGAAAAAAAATGATTTATCCCTTCTATTCTTTAACAAAATTTGATATCTCAAGAACTTTTATGGAAATTATATAGCCTAAATAAATCCATGGAAATGGTGTTTAATAAGAAAGTTTTATTTTCATAAAATCAAAGAAAGAGACATCGATCACATAGGTTGATGGCACTAGTGTGCAACCTTCTTGATTAGAGATATCATGATAAATGGATTATATAATATATAGAGAATAAATATGAGGTATTATGTCATTGTGGAATTAACTTCTTTCTCTATGGGTTCCTTGGAATGTTTCTAGATTCTAACCTTGGAATTTAGGATGATTTTACTAATTCTATTGAGAAAGAGGCCTAGAGGGTCACAAATTAAGTGTATATAGAATCTTAGTTAAATAATATATTATTATTTAATATTTAAAAAGTTGAATAAATATTATTCCCACTTGTGGTTTAATAATTATTAATATTTTATTGATCATATATATTCCATCACTAGTTATTTGAGAGAATATATTGTGAGAAGAATATTTAATAAATATCTATTTTCTATTTAGTGAATATAATATTTATTTATTTATTAGGAAATAAGGCAGTTATATTTATTTATTAAATAAATAGTCATTATTCAAGTCCCGATAAATATTTTTGAGGAATGATAGATTGAGTTTTTAGGTCTAGTGATAAATAATGTATATTGAATATTATTTGATTAAATAATATTTAATTTAATTTTCAAGTTAAGAACATATTGAGAAAACAATATTATTATTATTATTTTAGACATGGAATTATATAAGGGATTAAATAAATATTAAATGGAACTTTTTAAAATATTTATTTCTAAAACCTAGTGGTATTTAAATCCAATTATATTATTTTTCAAGAGAGACAATTCATTTGTGTTGTGCACAATGACAGCCAGAGAGAATCCTCTGAAGCTATAGATAGATCTCTCTCTAAGAATGCTCCCAATAATGGAGGGATATATTCCTCCACCACCCACTCTCAAGTCTATAGAGATAAAGGAGAAAGATTTTGGAGATATTCTCATGGTGATCAAAGGTAGACGACACAAGTGATAGGATCTTCTGTACTAGTACCCAATGATTCCTATAATGAAATTACGATATTTGTAGAGCATTTGTGGATCACCACTTGAGGGACTCTTCTCTTGATTCCTTCAACCCAACAATTTTACAATGTAGATATATTTTCAGATCAATCAATGAAAAAAGAATCTGCACAAGTTAATTATTTAATTGGTTAAATTAATTATTAATAATATGTGATGATCCTATGCATGGTTCTAGCATTATATACCTTTTCTATTTTATTTTATTCAATTAATTTGATCAGAACATTAATCATTATGTTAATATCATATTGAAAATCAATCTTGAAAAATAGAAAAGTTGGGCATGACCCATCACCCACTTCCGCTATGACTAGAACCTACAAGTGGTATCAGAGAAGTCACATAATTATTTAGATATAATTGATTGATTTATGGATTTCTATTTAGTTTTCAATTCATGTTTAATCATTATTTTAATGCAAAATGTTATATCTTATTCTTTGTATTTTATTTCTCATAGATCTAATCTTATCAATTAATTTTATGAATGATATAAAACTAAAGATCTCATCCATAGGTTCCAAGGATTATGGAAGGTTAACAAAAGAGTACATGATCTGTAACTAATGTTACACACCATGTACTAGTGTTCAATGAACCAAGAATTAATTTAGAATTAATTTAAACCTTATGAATCGAATACACATGGTGCATTTAATTTCTTATAACATGTGTTGATTGGGCTAGCCTACTGCATGGTCAGCCAGAGAACACACTATGTAGCCCATGCACACGATGTGTAGTACTTTAAGACACAAACGGGCCATGTATTTCCATACATGATCTACCTGATTGGAGATCATGTAACTCTGAGGCCACATGCCATGTATCCCTTTGTACACACTATGTACTCCAATTTTTCCATGGAATAGTGTACATGCCGAGTCCCTAGTCATGTTACTCAAATAGATGGTGAGAGACGCACATGCTGTGTAGATCTCCTTTACATTCCATGTAATTATACCAAATTATGTAGAATTAAAATTAATTTATTATAATATGTAAACCATATCGATATGTTCTTGCATGTGGTTATTAAGTTGATAGGATATTCCATGTGATGGGGTTTAATATATATATATATATATATATATATATATATATAAATGTTTAATTAATTTTTGTGTAATGTTCATATCTTCATATCATGTATGAGTAAAATTACAATTATTAATCTATGTACATTGAAGCATAACATGTGATAGAAAAATCATGTAATTAATATAATCATGAAGTTGATAGTGTTCATCATGAAAGTACGTGATAATTCGTGTATTCCATATGTCACAAGAGTAAACAATATACGAGTATAATACATCTTGGGTAGATTCATATGGGTATTCACCATGTTACCTCAAACTTAAATTTAAATACAAAATTAATTTTAAATAAATAAATTTAATTTTTTTAAAATTATTATGGATGAGAATAAGAAAATTCATATGAGAATTAGGATAAAATAATTGATTAACTCAAGATGATAATTAATTGATTCAAGTATGATTTATCTTAAATAAGAAAAATTCATAATTTAATTATAGTTTTATTAAATGCATAATTATTTTCATTCATATGAATGATCAATATCATAGATCATACCTTTGTATGTGATTGGTTTCATTTAATTTATCATTAAATTAATTTTTTGTCCTGTCCACCTTCTCTCCTCTTATTATGTAAGGGATTGTATACCCATGGTTTCTTTTATGTAAACTCTTTCCCACTAACCTATGTGTGAGTAAAGTAATATGTAATGGATCGATCTCCCTAGATGGTGGAGGTAGTTCAAGTTTGGAGCCAAGGTGAAACTAATCCAGGAGAGATACATATGTGGATAGGTGGAAAGCTATAACACAAACCTTAATTGGTTCAAGGTGTCCCCCCTAGGTCAATAGTTGTTTTATCAACTTATAAATAAACTTACCATTAGTAAAATATCATAACCACAACACTTTATTATTTTATTTCTATCAAGTTTCATGGTTATTTTATTATGAATGTTTTTTCGAAATCACCATAATTATTGAATAAACAAGCATGAAAAATAGAACTAAAATAAACTGGATTATGCGTAAATATTATATGATACATGGTCAATCACTTAAATAAATACACTGAATATTAATAAGCATGTGATGAAGATAATAAATGTAAATTTACACATAAAAAATAAAATCCCTCAATTATATATTAAGTTATTATAACCTTCCACTACTTCAAATAAAATCAAACCATAGTTCAAAGTGCTTGACCAACCAAAGATGGAGTGCTTCAAATTATCCAAGAACTCCTAAATGTATTTTTGGGTTTACTTAACTTGGTTCACATCAAGGGTTGAATTCTAATTCATTACATGGCGTAAATGAGGGGCAAGGGTTAAGAAAATCAAATTTTTGGATTTGAGGATTGGGGAGTCCACTCAAAAGATCAAGGAATTGTGCGTTAATGAAGTTGGAATTTGGAATGCCTATATAAAACCATTAAAGTTTCTTGATCAACCGAGGTTAGAGTAATGAGAAGAGGAATATGGATCCTTACCACTAGAATGTCCAAGAAATAGGATATTCCAAAGCAAATGGTGATGGATATTGAGTTTTGATAAAATAGTGGGAGATTAATAAATATAATATTTATTTATTTGTCTAAATATTATTAAATAAAGTAATAAATCTCTGCTCATATTATTTTTAGAAAAATAAAATTAAATTTATTTCAAACATATCACTATGACCCATGCTTGAGAAGGATAACCTTCTCAAGGACACAAATTTCCAAGAATGAGAAGGCACTTACGCATTATCCTCCACCATGAAAGGAAATTGTAAGTTCTAGAAGAACCTATTCCTAAAGTGCCTAGAAATGAGGCTAGTGAGGAAGATGTGTCTCTCTATGAGAAACATTTGGATTATGATTCAAATTTTTAGTATTTCATACTATCATCCATGTCCAATGCTATTTTGACGCAACATGAGGACATGGATACATATAGCATGATGTCTCACCTTTAGGATCTCTATCAATTGAAGGAGAGACATTAAATATATGAGATCTAAAATTATTTGTGTACAACTAATATTGGAGATTCTATGCAATATGGTCCTTATATAGTCAATATTATTTGCTACATTTAATGATTAGACATCTTATGGATTAAATTCTTGGATGATTTTCACATAGATCTCATACTTTCATTATTTTACAAGACCTTATATAGTTTTATTGTTAATTACAATATTAGAAATAATGATAATATTCTTTTATAACTTCTTACTTTGATTCACTAAGTGGATATGGACATGGGGAATGATAAACTCTTGGTCCTTATAGTGAATAATAAAAATAAGTACAAGTTGAAGGGGCCCAAGACTCATAAAAAGTCTAAAGCTCCCAAGCATCATCCTTCCAAGAAGAGGAAGATCCAGAGGTAGGGAAAGGAAAATGAGTTAGTATGTTTTTCATGTGGCAATCAAGGCCACTAGAAGAAGAGATGCTCCCAAAATCAAGGGTAATCTTAAGTTGCATTCATCATCAAGTTTAATCTTTCAATATCTACACATTGGGTATTAAATATAGCTTTTGGTGCTCACATCTGTATACAAATGTAGGAACCAAGTATATTTTGAAATATTTTATAAAGGAGGGGTGGATCTATAACCTACCAATAGTGCATGGATGGTTGCTCTTTCATTGGTGACTACCTCCTTTCATTACCAAGAAGAATGATTTTGGTTTTAAAAGGTTGTTATTATATACTACCAAGGATATAATTTATGTATCATTCCTAGATGAAGATGGGTTTATTTTCAAGTTTGTAAATAAAAGTTGTTTATTTTATAAAGACAACATATGTTATGGTATGGTATATTTAAATAATAGTCTTCATGAATTGAATTACAAAAACCAAGTACTAGAAATTGATAACTAATCATGTTCACATGACTCATATAACTCCCATATATGGAATCACTATCTTGGTCATGTAAATGATAAATGTTTGAAAAAGATCTTTCAGGATGGTTATTCAGACTCTTTTAAGTTAAATCCACTTGAAATATGTCATGATTTTTTACAAGGGAAAAAGAAAAAACTTCCATTTGGTGGACAGGGTGACAAGGCCACATAACTTCTAGGATTGGTACACACTAATGTTTATGAACCATTTATAGTAGAATATTGAGGTGGGTATTCTTAATAAATTTTATTTATGTCTTGAGTAGATAAGTATATGTCTACTTGATGATGTATAAGTCAGTGTCCTTTGAGAAATTTATGGAATTCAAGAATGGATTAGAGAATCAACTTGGAAAGAAGATGAATAAGATTTTATTGGATGGAGGTGGTGAATATCTTAACCAAGAGTTTATCGACTTTCTATAGGAGTTTGGGATTATATCTCAACTCAATCCACCTTATACACCATAGTGGAATGGTGTTAAATAAAGGAGGAACCATACCTTGTTATACATGTTAAGGTCGATGATGAGTCATGGAGATCTTCCATTACCCTTTTGAGGATATTCATTACCAACTATGATATACACACTAAACCGAGTACCAAATAAAGTGGAAAATGGAATTCTATTTGAGTTATGGAGTGGAAAGAAACTTGTTTTATCACATACCGGTGTATGGGGTTGTGAGGTTTTGTTTTAAGGCCTTTTTAGGAAACAAACTTTCACCCTAGGGAATAAAGTGTATCTTTGTAGGGTATCACAAGGAAATAAAGGGATACTACCTATATAAAACCTCAGATAAGAAAGTGAATATTTCCAGACAATCTATATTTCTTGAGAGGGATAACATCCTAAAAAAGTATAGTGGGAGAAATATTTACTTCGATAAAGTTTATTCTCAAGATACACAAGAGTTGTTACAAGAATAGATTCCACAAGTCACCATGGGTGATGTAGTTCTTGAAATACCAGTACTACATAGGAGCACAAGAGAGGTAAGAGAACTAGAAAAATATGGTTTTATAGTAAATAATGATGGTGAATCATTATTGGTTGAAAATGAGGAACCTCTATCTTATAAAGAGTCAGTAGAGAGATCAGAATTCGCAAGATGGAAAGAAGCCATGAATTCTAAAATGGATTTCATATATCAAAACCATGTTTTTGTTTTAGTTGATGCAATAGTTAATGTAAAGACCATAGTTTGAAAATGGATATTCAAGAGAAATATGGACATAGAAGGAAAAGTAAATACCTAAAAAGAAAGTATAGTTTCTAAAGAGTTTAAATAGTGATAAGGAATTAACTATGATGAAATTTTTTCACTAAATTCTATGTTTAAATCCATAATAATTCTACTTAATATAGAATATTACCATTACTACGAGATTTAGAAGATGGATTTAAGAACTAATTTCCTTAATGGGAACATTCAAAAAGTTGTCTATATGAAATAACTAGAAGGGTTTGTGACTCCAGGTGATTCCAAAAGAATTTTCAAGTAACAGAGATCCATTTATGGAATGAAGAAAGCATCTAGTTCATAGAAAATTTGATTCAATGAAGCTATAAGAGAATTTGGTTTCATAAAGAATGAATGTGATCTATGTGTTTGCAAGAGGTTTATTGGGAATTCCATCATTATCCTAGTAGTACACATTGATGAAATTTTACTTATTGGAAATGGAATACTAGCCCTAAAATATATTAAGGGCTGGTTAAACAAATTTTTCTCCATGAAGGACATAGGTGAAACAACCTATATTCTAGGGATCAAGATCATTCATGATATATCCAAGAGTCTAATTTTAATAAGTCAAAGTTTATAAATTGACAAGATACTAAATAGATTTAGTATGGAACAATCCAAGAGGTAATTGGTTCCAATGTCACATTATTAACATATTTATAAGAAAATGTGTCCTCAGATACAATAGGAGAAATAAATAATGAGTAATATCTTATACGCTTCAATGATAGGATCAATCATGTATGTCATGTTGTGTACTATACTTGATGTTTCCTATGCATTGATAATTGTAGGAAGATATCAAGTAGATCTAAGCGAACAAAATTGGTCTACTATTAAGTCTATCCTTAAATATTTGAGAAGAACTAAGGATATGTTCTTGGTGTATGGAGGAGACGAAGAGTTGGTCATCAAGATTTATACTGATGCTAGTTTTCAAACAAATCAAAATGATATTAAGTCACAATAAAGATATGTTTCCAATCTCAATGGAGGATATATGAGTTAGAAGAGTTAAAAAAGCTAGTTTTTGATGATTCTACAATGTATTCTGAGTATATAGAGGCTTATAATGAAGTTAAAGAAGCCATTTGGATAAGAAACTTTGTATAGGTAATTGATGTGGTATCTATCAATAAAGACCCTATCACATTTTATTATTATAATACTACAGCGGTGGCTCTTACAAAAGAGACAAGGTCACACTAATGGACCAAGAATATACTCAAAAAGTGTCATCTCTTGATATATTTTTATCAAATGGGTAAAGTCTATGTAATAAGATTACCCACATAAGATAATGTGGTTTACCCATTGAATAAAGGCCTATCTCAGCAGAAGCATGAGCATCATGTGAGAGTTAGAGGAATGAAGGTTTGTTCGTAGTTTGATCTAGTCTAAGTGTGAGTCCAATGGATTTAGTGCCCTTGAAAAATATTCTACATTCTTTATGATAACCTATATTCATATTTTTTAATATTAATAAACTTCTTATCACATTATTATTTTTCTTGTGCGTAAAAAAGTATGTGATAATGTATTTAGTGTAGTTGTCTCACAAAAAGGTCATAATAGTTTCCCTCTATGGTGAGAACCATGAAGATATATGACACTATTCTTGAATATATGTTCTATAGATGGATGATATCATTTAAGGGACACAAATTATACAAGATATTAGGGGTGGAGAATAATAGGAATTTGAGAAACCTTCTCATGGTGTATTCCCTTAGAAATATCCAATGTAGGATATTCTGAGAACGATACCTGCCAGTAGGAAATAAACATTTATA
Source organism: Viscum album (assembly GCA_963277665.1). Classification (NCBI taxonomy): domain Eukaryota; kingdom Viridiplantae; phylum Streptophyta; class Magnoliopsida; order Santalales; family Viscaceae; genus Viscum; species Viscum album. The sequence continues at coordinate 1,278,214,982 of OY728146.1, read as the reverse complement.
TGTGTCATTGGATGTTCCTATTCACATACGGTTTGTATTGATCCTTAGACTTTAGGATTATTATTAATGATTATTATGAGTCACGTACTTTGATGTATTGATGAAAATCGTGATGACATATGTTCACAGTGAGGTAAGATTCGTTGGGTACATCACAAGTAATATTGCATTAATGAATAATGTGAGAAAGTATTTGTAACTTCTATTCTTTAATTGAATTTTATATCTCAGTCTTTTTGATGGAAATTATATATCTTAAATAAATCCATGGAAAAGGTGTTCTATAGAAAATTCAATTTTCAGAAAATCAAATAAATAAACATCGATCACATAGGTTGGTGGAACTAGCATGCAAGTTTCTTGATTAGAGATATAATGATAAAGGTATTATATTACACAATGATAATATATATGAGGTGTTATGTCATTGTGACATTAAATTCTTTCTCTATGGGTTCTTTGGCATGTTTCTAGATGATAACCTTGGACTTTAGGCTGTTTCACCTAATGCCACTCAGAAAGAGGCCTAGAGGGTCACACACTAAGTGTATTCAAAATATAAATTAAATAATATAATGTTATTTATTATTTAACAAGTTGAATAAATATTATTCCCACACATTATTTAATAATCATTCATGTTTTCTTGATCACATATATTTCATCACCTGTTATTCGAGGGAATATAATGTGAGCAGAATATTTAATAAATATATATTTTCTATTTAGTGAATATAATATTTATTTATTTTATGGAGAAAAATGGAATGATATTTATTTATTAAATAAATATTCATTATTCAAGTCCTGATAAATATTGTGGAGGAATTCCAAAATGAGTTTTTAGGTATAGTTAAGAGTAATATATATTAAATATTTTTTGATTAAATAGTATTTAATTTAATTCACAAGTTAAGTGCATGTCAAGAAAACAATTTTTATTATTATTTTAGGCATAGGGTTCCATAATGGATTAAATAAATATTAAAGGTAACTTTTGAAAATATTTATTTCTAAATACTAGTAGTATTTAAACCAAATTATTTTATTTTTCAAGTGAGAAAACTCATTTATGTTGTGCACAATGAAATTAGAAGAGAATCCTCTCAATCCCTTGAGATCTCCCTCTCTAAGAACTCATCCATGAATACAGATAGATCTTATTACACCTCCTACTATGAATTCTATTGAGATCATGGATAATTATTTGAAATCAATTCTCATGATGATCAAAGGTATACGATGCAAGCGATAGGATCTACCATGCTAGCACTCGAGGATTCCTACGATCATGTTCAGAGATTTGTGGAACATGTGTGGATCACCACTAGTGGGAATATGCTGTTGATTACTTCAACACAATGAAGGTACAACATAGATATGTTTTAGACCCATAAATGAAGAAATAATTCATGAAAGGTAATTATTTAATTTATTAAATTAATTATAAATGGTATGTTATGATCCTATACTTGGTTATGGTGTTTTCTTCCTTGACTATTTTCTTTGATTCAATTTTGTTGATCCTGAAATTGATAGTCATGTAAATCTTAGATTGATCATTGATCGTGACAAAAAGAAATTTTTTGAATGATGCATATCATGCTTCCACTATTCCCAAAACCTACAATTACAACATCAAGGTTTCATATACATCAGGAAAGGGAAATGTTGTAGTAGATGCGCTTAGCAGGAAGTCACATAGTAATGTTGTGCATAAATTTGGAGATTCCTAGAGATTTATAGAATAACTATTATAAATGCATCTAGATACGGGAGAGGTTAGAGGTAGAGGTTTTCCTTTACAGATAATGGTGCAGTCTTCTTTGGTGTCGTAGGTGGAGGAGTCCCATCTAGTGGATTTTGAGGTGGAGGTCTATAGGGACCAAGTTGTTTTTTGGCGATGACCATAATGGTTGGTATGAGTATTAAAAAAATTGGGTGTTGTTATAGGGAAGTATTTTAGTTCATTTGGTGATGGATAAGATATTTATACATGACTTCCATAGATCACTATTGGCTATACATCCCGACATGACAAATATGTACCGATATTTGAGATGACAATTTTAGTGTCCTGGGTTGAAGCATATAATTGTGGAGTTTGTTTCTTGATGTTAGTTCTTCCAGAAGGTGAAGGCTGTGCAGCATGTCCCTAGTGGTTTTCTCCAGCCATTAGATATTCCCTAGTAGAAGTGGGAGGACATATCGATGGAATTCATTACAATTTTACTTCAAGATAAAAAATTCTATGATGCTATATGAGTGATATTGGATCATTTGGTGAAATCAAACCACTTTATAGAGACTAGGGAGTCGATATCAATAGATGTTTTTTCAAAGTAGTATCTGGAGGAGGTGGTGTGACTCCATGGAGTCTTGATAATGATCATCTCTGATAAATATCCTCATTTTACCACTAGGGTGAAGAAGGGTATCCAACATAATTTTGACTCTCAGTTATGCCTTGAAACTTATTTTCATCTATACATGGATAGTCAGGAAGAGATGACCATCCAAACCGTTGAAGATATTTTTCACTCTTGTGTCCTTGAATTTGAAATTTCTTGGATGAGTCACTTTTATTTTGGTTGAGTTTTATTACAATAATATTTTACACTCCACCATTGGTATGTCACCATTTAAATATTAGTATGGTTGAAATTTCAATTCTCTATTATGCTGGAATATGGTTAGAGAGGCCACAATTCTTAGGATGGAATAAATAAAAAATAGATACAGATGGTATAGGTAATTCACAAGAGGTCGAAGGTAGATTAGGATCATTAAAAATTAAATTCTGATCATCGGATGATACCTATATAGTTATACATTAGAGATCATGGGTTTATGAAGGTGACACTTCATCATAGGAAGTGAAGGTTTGGTTATGGGAGTAAGATCTATCACTAGTTATTTGGGCCTTTTTAGGTATTTTATTATATTAGATCCATAGTGTATTGGATAGAAATTCCCCCACAAATGATAATGATACATTATTTTTTTCTTATGTTACAACTATGTAGTTATCTTCATGATAAATCTCGTCTCATAAATTGGGGTAAGATTTTTGTTAATGATGATACAACCTTCGAGGAGTATCCTGTGGAGATCCAGGACTACTAGGAGAAGGTGTTTCATGTGTGTACTTTTCCTTTGGTTTGTGTATTGTGTCAGCACGATGGAGTGGAGAAGAGTACTTGGGAACATGATTCATAGATTCACACTCAGTACCTAGATTTGTATGATGTTTATCTCTTCTATTATAACATTATTTATTTTGTGAATGTTGACATATATGGTTTATGAGATAGTTCCCTCTTTTTGTTTGTCAGTAACCTTAATCTCATTTATCACCCCTAGGAGAGTGTTTATAAGTGGGTTATTTATATTTCATGGTTTCATGCTATTCTATCTATGAGATAGTTTATATCCCATGATGACAATATCCTTAAGAGGTATCTCATGGGGTGAATGTTTGGATTACCCCTTTTCATTTTTGATCTAGGATTGGTTTTGGATTCTTGAGGATGATAATTTTTGAAGAGGTATCTAATATAAGGGCTCAGATCCATGTAGTCTGACCCTTTTTGTGTTTTGAAGCACGTGGTGCTCAGAGGAGGCCTAATGTGGGTATGATGGTGTTTAGATATTAAAATATAGAGGCAAAGAGAATTAATGATGTGTAAGGGTTTCACATCATGAATGTGTGGTTCACGACTTGTGTGAGGATGGTTCATGGGGTGCCTCACGTTATGAAATAAATTGGGGCAAAATATTTTAAGGCTGTACATTTTTTAGGGGAACTTAAAACTTGATACTTACATGACTTGAAAAGGTTTCACACTGTAAAAAACCACCATGTAGAATGCCTTTATAAGTTTCTATGATTAAAATTTTTCTCAAACCTATGGACTTTCTCCCAAACCCCTGGTGTCCATCAGCTCTCTCTTTAGGAATTTTGGGATACCTTCGATAAGGATTGATTCTCAGATTCCCATGTTCATTTAGTGGTGATTTGAGGTATATTTTTCCTTTTTCTCTCATGTTTCTTCGATCTATATTCTCCCTATTCTTCTTTCCATATGATAGAAGTTTTTCCTCATCATTATTATTGAATTTTATGGTTTTTTTGTTAGTTACACTATGTTGAGACATCCTTGGAGGGATGAAACTCTTGTGAGAGAGGTGATCAAGATCTATGATGTGGGACCATTCTCAGAAAAGGTACATTAATGCCTTCATGGTTTGGGAGTCATTGATTCTCCTATTTGTTTATGTGCAATCATAAAGTTATCATGGATTATCCCTTTGGATGGAAATGGAAATAACCAAATAATTATTGAACCATATTAATAAAGAATTGGTTCTAGTGATCAATTGTTGTTTCTTTCTATCATGATGATGATTTGCCTCTTGATTTTATAGTGTGATATCTATGTTATGCTTATTATAATGTATTTATATTCTATGGATTATAATTTTGTTATTGATGGAAAATGTTAAAGAACATAAAGATATAAATAAATAAATAATTAATTATATTAAGAATTAAATAAGAGGTATGTTATAATAAATCCATTGTTTATTAAAATTTGATGATAATAAAATTGATTAAATGTTCAAGATTAATTAAATGTATTATTTCATGTTAATTTAATTGATAAATAATTTGAAACATGATAATGATTATTGTGAATTTTGGTAATAATTAAATTTCATGTTAATGAGAATGATAATCCTCTATGTCTTTTTCAACTAGTTTTAATTCTAAGAGAATGTTTAAATTTTTATATCTTGTTATATATTGATGTATTAGCTATCCCATAGTTGGAACCTATGAATAATGAATCTATTAATTCAAGATGGAATAAAAATAGATTTTTTGTTAAAGATAATTTCTAGTACCTGAGTTACTTGTCTACTTGGGAAGGCCGAGTGCCTTGATTTTGGAGCCACGATAGCTCATTTGTGTGTGAAGGTTGGATACCTTGATTTAGGGCTATATTTCCCTATTCAATATAATTGTTTGTTTATTACTTTTTTGTGATGTGAAATGGATGTGATATTTTCTATGAGATGTTATATAGGTTGGGGAGGACAAGATGAGATATGAGTCTGGGATGGATGATCCAAGGATGATTGAATTAATGTGGGTGGGGAGGCTCAGATTATGTGGAAACAGTTGATGCCTGTGATGGTGAGATGCATCAGGATATTCATGTGGGTTTTAGGGATAGAACCATAGATTATGTAATGGGTTAAATTTGGGCTAACCCATTTATATGATACAGATAGCTAAGATGATTTCTTATGACTCTGTTAATGGTTGATGTACATGTTTCTTGTATTTTCTACATTCCTTTTCCCACTACATGAGGTAGTTAGATGTGACCAGTTAAATATTTCCTCTTGGCGGTAGATTAGTATGGTTTTTCCAGAGTACTTGGTTTATGGAATGATTCTAATAATTAATAAAAAATTCTTAACCCATGGGGTTGGTGTTGATAGAGTGAAGATGATGAAATGATGTCAATCTTGATAAACCATGGACTCAGTTTGTTTAATAACTAGAGGGAATACAATTTATACTGATGGTTAATGAATGTATCTTGAAATAATGTTAGTGGTTAATTTAATAAATAATAAATTAATTAACAAAAATAAATGATAAAAATAAAATAATTAATTAATGTATCTCTTTAAATGTGTGTGTTCTTACAGGACCTCTAGTCTCTAACAATAACAGTTGGGTGTTCGAGTGAAGATTTCTGTAGTTGAGATTAATAATAGGTTATACCCATAGTGTAGTTGTGAGATATATTATATCATGTATATTATATTATTTAAAATATTTTCTTACCCATTTTAGTTAAGGATAATGACACACAATGGACTCTGGGAGGGTGTTTTCCCTACTACCCCAATGGGAGGATGGATGAATAACTACCACCTTGGGCCCCACTCCCTTCTCTTGGTAGTTACTTATTATGGTATGCATGAAAGTTCATTTCACCATATATGTGTGTAGAGGTTTGTGATAGCTTTTGGTTATTCACAAACATGTATCCCCATATATAGTACATAAAGTATTATTAAAGGTATGACATGTGTAGGCTGTGATGGATTGAGGTACTTACTCATTGTATGGGTTATGGTGGCTTGAGGTATAATACCTGATGTATAATACATGTCATATGGGATATGGGGGATCCTAAAAAATACATGGTTACTATATATGGTGATGTGATATGGTATGATGTGATAATGTGATACATGAGGTGGATGTTGTGATTCCTTACCCATGTGTCTTCAAGATGGCTTATTTTAGAGAGAGATGGATCAGGATGTGCAGTGTTGGGGTAGAGTAGTAAATAAATGGGGAAGTAAGAGCAAGGTACCCCTAATGTTTCATTATTATATTATATTCTCTATTGTATTCAATATTTGGTGAGATTTATCTATGGTGAGGCTAGGAAATTAGTATACCTATTTAGGTGAAGTTCCAGTTTCACTATTTTCTACTGTGCTTTAGCATGCTTTCTTTATCTTTTGTACAAGAGAATCTGATAGGGATCCTATTGAGTATAATTTTATGCTCACCCTACATATATATAAACTATTTTTCATGTCATCTGGAGAATGTTTGATATTGGGTAGGATATTACTAGATCATGGTTTTTCATGTGCTATTTGGGCTTTGTGGTCACTGCCGTCTTTACCTATTGGTACTTGTAGTTTTCCTTTTAGTTGTTATAGTACTATATGGAATTACATGTTTTCACTTGGGATTTATTTATATATATATGTATGAGTAGGTTTTGATTGGTTTATATATCTTATCTCTCTGTTCCACATGTTCTCTTAGAGGGCAATTCCTCCCATATGTATGTTTATTATACCCTTGATGCTAGTCACCAACCTAGGGCCAATTGGTGGTGGGACTCGGGCAGTCACCATATCTATTCTACCATTTCCATACCAGGAGGGGTACACTTTGGGGGGAGGGTTTCATGACATACTTATTCACATCCTGAGGAAAGGAAATAAAATAAGGGTAATATCAAGTGCTCAGTAAGGGTTAAATATAGTGGAAACTATATTGAATAATTATGGTATAATCATTATGAAAAGGTAAATATCTAAAAAACACATTCCATTTAATCAATAACTTGAGCATGAATAATAATTTTACATAAATAAATGGTGATCAAATAATGACATATAAATCATCATATGATCTTGAAAATTATACATGGTTATTTTAACTATTCAAATAATCACCTGAACATCAATAACTGATTTCAGAATTATGGATTTCATAATGGTGTACATCCAAAACATATCATCAAGTTCTCATACCACGAAATCTTACATAAATGGGTAAGTCCTCAGCCAAATACCCAACCTATTTCTCCTAATGATATCCAACAATAAATTATGGGGACATATAATCCCAATCCCCACTCATCACTTAATAAGTTCAATGTAGTCATTACATGAATAAAAAATACAACTTAGTCAACATGAATTATTCAAAAAATATTTGTATAGAAAGTACTATCATATGGAATTTCAATAATTTAACTAGTTAAGCTGATCATAAACCATTTATAGAAATAATAATGATTATATCATGAAAATATATCCCCATTGTAGAATAAAATGGTTGTTTTTAATGATGAATAGAAACACCATAAAAAAATCAATGAAAAATTCTTGAGAAAAATACCCTTTTCACTTTGAAATTCACTTTTAAAAACTAAAAACATCTATAATATTTGGGAAAATATTTTATTAAAAAATAATCAAGGAATATTTTAAATTAATATTTAAAACATTGATCAGGCAATATGATGGGAAATTTCATTCATACTATATAAGTTTAAAAAACATTCCTTTCACACTTTGTAAGAAAAGTCAAAAAGTACCTTGTTTGAAAGATGATAGAAAGATTCCTTTTAATTTTTTTTTATAAAATTAAATAATGGATAAAAATATATTTAATAAATTGTTTTAGAAAAGTAAGAATATTATTTAAAACATTTTGAGGAAAACATGTATATGGAAGAAAAATATTCCCTACCGAGTAGAAAAACAGTCGGTTTTCCTTAAAAACATGAATCAAGTATATTCAGTACTTAAAGAGTGGAAAATAAATAAATAAATTGTAATTTATAGAAAAAAATATAGGAGAATAAAATATATTATGTTTAAGATATAAAGATCAATTAATTACCCTAGTATATACTTTAACATAAACAATCCCAAATAATGATGAGATTTTGAAATAAACACTTACCACTTTGGTAACTTTCCAATCAAAACCCCTTGGATAAAATAATTTGAATTTTAACTTCAAATAAAATGAATTAATAATTATCCATGATATAATATTTCAATGTAAGGTATATACACTTCATAAACATAAATAGGTGTATAACATCAAACATGTCTCAATGAACAATATTGCGATGAAAAACCCTTACCTCAAGTCCCAATTACTTCACATGTGTTATAAACTTTTGTATAATAAATATAGATTTATTATTAATATATTATAGAACCATAAAATTATATATCATACCTTATATGATTTAATTATAAACTTTTATCACCCATTTATTAAAAATTATTTATTAAAATCACTGTTTCAGTTGATAACTTCTTCACTTTGCATGTATGTTTTACATCGGTAGTTTTGGTCCTTGTACTTTGATCATGGTTCTATAATTTATAAAATTTAATTAGTGATATAAATATCATATATATTAATTAAATATATCCTTTTATTATCCATGTAAATCCCAAATAAAGAATGTATCACCTCGCTTTATGGAGCTGGTAGTCCACACATACACACGAACGACATTATCATTTTCCAATGGATTAGAAGGTATGAAGATATATATGATATAATAATTTTAGAATCATATTTATGTAAAAAATATAATATATATTCATTATTTATATCTTTATATCCATCCAATTAAAGTGGTGATGAAAAATTAATTACACTGTTTCCGAGAGACAAAAAGCCGTAGATACGAACGAGAGATGTTTTCACTATTTGTAGGATGTAAAAAAGATGTAAAATGGTTATAACATAACAATAATAACATATATGTATATTTATGAAACTTTATTTATTATTTTAGTATATTTATAACATATTTAGAGTAATTTTAATATGGAATAAGTTTGAAAGAGTCAGTAAAGATGATTATCTATTCTTTGAAAGATATCCTTTATATCATTTCTTAAGAGACATTGGGTTGGTCTTTTAGGAATACCAGAAACTCCATAACATATATAAGGATGTTTATAATATGTTTTTTATGTTTTTTTATATATAAGAATCTATAGGTTGTTTATAGGTGACAAGATTGGTGGTACCTTTTTATAGTGGGTGAAATGACACACATGGAATTAATAAAATATTTAAATATAATAAATTTATTTTCATGTTAAAGTTGAATAATGTGGCCATAATTTTGAATATAAGATAGGATAAGTTTTAAATCTCATCAAACAATAATTTTTTTTAGGTTTAATTGGTATTTTAAACCTTATGTTTTAGTTTAACCCATTTGTTAACCTATTTTAACCTTAACCACAGTAACACATTTTTCACTCTTAAAGGGTTATAATTTTACTTATATGGTAAAAATTAGCCCATAAATATCCAAAGGATGAAATTATAGAACTTATATTATCCCCCTTTTCCTATTTTAATATTTTTATGATTTTACATAATTTTGTAAAATATTATTTTTCATAAAATATCAATAATGTCATTTTAGACACTATTTATTTAATTTAACTTTAAAGATATAAAGACAAATATTTAATTCAAATATATAATTTTAAAAAATATAATATATATATATATATATATATATAAAATTCATGGGTCACTATAACTCATTCAGAATAAATATTACTTTTATAGTTTTTAAAATATTTTTTTTTCAATTAATTGAATAAATACTAAATCGGTGTTGCATAAGAATTTAAGGTAATTATTCAGTCACTAAAAATTATAAATAAATTAACATGGTAAAAAATTATTTTACCTTTAAAATAAACATTTATAACCTAAATTTTCCTATTTTTATCCTTAGAATAAAAATTAAGAGTTATTAAAGTTAAGAGAGTGACATTTTTGTATATATTCTTTTCTTAAATTAATATAAAGGTCCTAATAAAAGAAATATGGAACCAAGTGTCCCTATATTATAGTATTAAATTCATAAAGAAATAAATACACTCATAAAATAGAATAAATTAATCTTTAGGATCATTTTTTAGTCCTTATAATTTTATTTTTAACCTTAATTACCGATTTAACCTTTACCGATGTGATAAAATTTACCACTCTTACTATTCATGATGCATAAAAATAAAAGGGTGTTATTTATAAAATTCATACCTACTTATTAAAAATATTTAATCCAATATTTATGATTTAAGTTTTATAAGTTATATAAATTTATGTAAGATAAAAACACAAAATGCAACGAAAAACAATTTTGTTTAAAAAATGCCTTTTTATGTATAAAAATAGTTTTATACCAAATTCATCCATAAAATCGATTACAATGAACTAAATTATATTATTAATAATAAAATATTAATAATTTTAATTTTAAACCATTTTAAAACAAAAATTAACTTTTTAAACGAATGAAAGAAAAATACAATTTTCAATAAAAATCCGTATTTTCACTATTCACTAGAAGATCAATCTTTTTAGAAAAATACAAAAATTTCACTCTAAGATAATTTTGACCTAAAAATTTAAAAAACAATACAATTTTATAATATAAAATTTCTAAATGATCCATAAATTAATTATAATATTCTATCACAAACAATAATAAAAACCATTTTTGAGGAAAACATATTTTCAAGAATAAAATATATTTGCTAAAAATTGAGCGCTTATATCATAATAATTAATAAATAAAATTTTATTGATCAGGTAATATATATATATATATTTCATAATGTGGCTAATATTATTCATTCCTTCCAATTTAATGGTTAGGTTATAACTATCATATTTAAATAATAATATATTGTGGTTAGTTTCTGCTCAGCGTTGCATGTTGTATATGATATTTAACAAAATTTTCTTTTAAAATATATAGGTGTTACATTATACCCAACCTTAAATAAATTTCATCCTTGAAATTTTAAATTGTGATCTATAATCAAGGGTTTATATTTTAAAATTTCTTTATGGAAAACCTATATTGTAAAAAGTGTTAATAAAAATTCCTCTTAAAAAGAGGGAAAGGGGAATATGAAGGTCATTTGAAATATAAAAAACTAGGTTTATAAATAGGATAAAATTAGGGGTAATTGAAAATATAAATATTATGGAACAAACTAATGACCAAGGACTACTATAGAGTGACAGATAACATGTTTGGGAGAAAGTTAACAACCACAAAACCAAAAATCTATGACGGGTGAAAAGACCATAAATTAATTATAAATGATTATAGTAGGATATTTTTTTTCAAGATCATTTTCCTAGAGTTTTGTAATTAATTTACCTTATATACTAATAACATAAGAAAATATTCTTACTTTACATGTAGAATTTTACCCTTTCATAAATCTACCTCACAGTCTCATCCTTTCTCCAAATGATGACTATTCAAGATGAAATTTTTATGCTTGAGTATTAAAATCAACTTATAATGGATCACATAATCTAGTAAAAAATAAAAATATATTATTCATATATTTAAATTTTAACCAAAACTAAAATGGTTACAACAAGGTAAGATAATATCAAAATTGTAGGATCATTTATATAAATAAATAATACATTTTACTTAAAAATTTACACAATAACACCAAAAGTTCAACATAGATTACTCCAAAAATAAATATTACTATTTCTTAATTAACCTAAAAAATCTCAATATTAAAGAATGTTTTAAACTCAATAGTGTTATCATATATTTTAATTTACATTCCTAAAATTTAATTGCACTCTTCCCAAATAATATTTGATATTAAACCAAATGTTAAGCCTAAAGGTTAAATACAATTTAATCCAATTAAGTACCCCAAACATATCATTAATAACCATGAAAAATCACTATATAATCTTATAATATAGCGAAATTTACCAAAATATCATGAATTCAATTTGGATAGTAACATGAAAGGTAATCATTAGCTTGACCATTTATAACTCCAAAAATACCACCTTTTCAATGAATCACTTTTTAACCATCAAGGTTATTTATATTCTATTATCTAATAGATCTTAAAAATAATATACTAACCCAAAGGGTTATTTAAATTTTAATATATTAGTCTTCCTAAAACCCAAAAAAAGTTCCAAACCACCTCAAAATATCACCAATTAAAACCTTAAAATGGGTATCTATGCCTTTGAACTTATGTAAATCATAAATGTATAAATACATGATGATATTAATAACTATTAAGTTAACATCCATGTAAACATATGTGATTCCAAAAATTAACACAATACTTATTCCTAAAATAAAATAATATAACATTTCTATAAATCCAAAAATTAAATAAACTTCATAAATTATGTCCTAAATCACATTTTCATCTAATAACTAACTAATTTCATGTTCACAAATACTATCAAATTTGATTCATAAATTTCAATCATCCTTTTATCCCAATACATAACCACTTCAATCCTTAGACTTCAAAAATTGATATAACATCAGTTTTTCCTTGGTCTAGGAGTTATCCCTTGGATTAGGGCAATGTCTTGGAAAGTACCCATACTCTCCACATATAAGAAATTTAAATACTTGTAATATTTTTCTCTCTAAACTTCATTTACATATATAAAACATATTCCCCCTCCATTGATACATTCCTATGGGTGTCCATTTATACATTTCTAACATGAAGGAAATTAATCCTTTTTTACTCCATGGTATCCACTAACTGAGATCTCATAAAACTCTATCCTTATTTTATTTGGTGAGTCTGAGAGTTGGTTAAGGTGAAATTTATTAATAATATATTGTGATAACTAATTAGGAATAATAAAAATATCTTTCACTCCAGTCATCATCCCATTTGGTTTTTCATAATCACTACGTTTTTCAATATAGTTCATTCTATTTACATCCATTGAATAAAACTAAAAGCATAGTATGAACAACAATAATCAGAGTGTAAAACCACATAATCCTAAAAATAATTTATAGGATGTATAAATCATGACACCTTATTTATAATATAATACACATTATGTTTAAACTACATCATTCATGTTCATCATCTATTCAAATCCTTTATAATGGTTAATAAAAAAATGTGAAGTAACCCAAGCATATCCCCTAGGTGTGTAAAACTGGTTTCATAGTAAGGGAACACTCACCATTAACCATAATGATGGATGATATCTATTCGACCAACTCTTTTCAGTGTTATTACCCCTAGATGCATATATTATAAAACTTAATTCAGTTGTAGTATCCAAACATGGATATATTGCTAGGAAAACCACATAATATATACCTTAAAAAAACTTTATGATATTATCCTATACTTAGAATTATCCTAAAAGTTAGTCATAGAGAGGGTTATGCTACTTAATCTATGTTTTCCTAAATCTAGTTCCCAAGGATTCTACTAAAATTCCTCTGATACCAACTATAAATACCCGACTCTAGTATCCTAGAGTTAGTGAATACTTTATTAATTTGGAACTAGATACAAGGAATCACATCTTGAAGGACTGAATAGTTTATTTATCTTAGTAAATTAGATACATACATTAATATTATATTATATTTGAAAACATAAAATTCAAACCATAGTGAAAGTAAATATGTTGCATTCTTGAAATCATTCAATGAATCCTTCTTCATATCACAGGAAAAGGAAATAAAATAAGGGTAATATTAGGTGCTCAATAAGGGTAATATAAAATGAAATATATCTTAAATAAATAAGGGATAATCAATATTGAAATGTAAAAATCTGAAAATAAATTTCATTTAATCAATAACTTGATCAATAAGAATAATGAGACATGAATAAATGATGATAAATTAATTCCATATAAATCATCACATGATATTGAAATTTATAAATAGATATTATTACTATTACAATAATCAAATGGACATCAATTATTGATTTCAAAATGATGGAATGCATAATTACGAACACCATAAACATACCATCGGGGCCTCATGATATGAAATATTACATAAATGGGTAAGGCCTCAGCCAAATACCCAACATTTCCTATATCATGATACCAACCAATGATTTTAGGGTCCATAAAATTATGGGACACAACCATCACTTAATAAGTCCAATGAATTTATCATATTAATAAACAATACAACTTAGTCAACATGATTTATTCAAAAACAATTCATATAAGAAGAACCATCATACAAATTTTCAATACTTTCCCCAGTAAACCTGAAGATAAACTATCATGAGAAATAATAAGGATGGTATTATTCTAAAATACACCATATAGATAATAAAAGGGTTTTTTAGGAATAGAAATACCATAAATGGATCATTAAAAAAAATATTGAGGAAAATACTATTTTCACTTTGAAATTCACTTTAAAAACTAAAAATTTCCAAAATATTAGGAAAAAAATTTCATTAGAAATAAATAAAGGAAAATTTTAAGGTAATCTTCAAAATATTGAGTGATCATGATTGTAAAAAATTCTATTCATCCTGTATAGGTTAAAAAATATTCCTTTCACAATTTCGTAGTAAAAGTCAAAAAATACCTCATTTAGAAGATAATAGGAAGAATAATTTTAAACAATTTTTTAAAATAAAATCTTGAATAGTTTTTTTAATAAATCATCAAATAATATTAAAAATATTATTTACATTTTTTGATGAAAATATGGACATGGAAGAAAAGGATTCCTGGTTGAGTAGAAAAATAAAGTCATCTTTCCTTAAAAACATGATTTTAGTATCTTTAGTACTTAAGGAGTGGAAAATGAAATGAAAAATTTTAATTTTAAGAAATAAGTAAAGGAGAATAAAATATATTAGGTTTAAGATAGAAATATAAAATAATTCTCCCAGTGGATAGTTTAACATAAACAATCTTGAATAATGATGAAATTATAAAATAAACCATTACCACTCTGGTAACTTTATAATAAAAATACATTGGATGAAATAATTTTAATTTTAACATAAAATACCATTAATTAATAATGATACATGATATAAATTTTCAAATTAGTAGTATATACACCTCATAAACATATATAGTTTCATAACATAAAACATGTCTTAATGAAACAATATTGAGATGAATAACCCTTACCTCAGGCTTGACATCCTTTATATGCTTTCAATTATCATATATAGAAATTATATATTTATTATAAATATATTAGAGAAACATAATAATATATATCATATCATATATGATTTACTTATAAACTTTTATCACCCATTTATTAAGAATTCTTTATTAAAATCACCATTCTTGGTGATAACTGCTTCATTTTTCAAGTATGTTTTGGTTTGGTAGTTTTGGCCCACGTACTTTGACCATGGTTACATAATCTCAATAATTTTAATCATGATATAAATATAATATATATCCATTAAATCTATCCTTATTACTATCCATGTAAATTTTAAATAAAAAACATATCACATTGCTTCATGGAGGTGGTAGTCCACACGTACGCATGAGTGACATTATCGTTTCCCAACGAATTAGAAGGTAAGAAGGTATATATGATATAATAATTATAGAAGAATATTTATATCATTAATATAATATATATTCACTAGTTACCTATTTATAACCATCCATGTAAATTGGTGATGAAAAATTAACTACACTACCATGTGGAGATGACAATCCATATGTACACACAAGTGATATTTTCTCCTTTTATAGGATGGAAAAGAAATGGAAAATGGTTATAAAATAATAATAAATCTAATTATATTTATGATACTAAATCTATTATTTTATGATGATTATAGTATATTTATAGGAATTTAAAGAAGGAAGAAATTTGAAAGAGTCTGTAAAGATGATTACCACTTCTATGAAAGAGATCCTTTAGATTATCTCTTAAGGTATATAGGGTTAGTATTTTAAGAATATTATAACCTAATTTTTTTAAGGATGTTTATAATAGTTTTTTTAATGTAGTTTTTTAAGATAAGAGGCTATAGGTGGTGTGTAGAATAGAGAAAATGTGTGCCTTTTTATAGCGGGTGAAAGGTCACGCATATAATTAATACAAAGATTTAAATATAATAAATTCATTTTCATGTGAAAGTGGAACAATGTGGAAGTAATTTAAAATATAATATATAATATTGTTTTAATATCACCAAAAATAAAATTTGGATAGGTTTAAGTGGTATTTTAAAACTTATTTTTGATTTTACCCCTTAGTTAACCTATTTTAACCTTAACCGCATTAATGCTTTTTTTACACTTAAAGGGTTATAATTTTAATTATAAGTTAAAAATTGGTCTATAAATTTTCAAGGGATGAAATTTTAGACCATATATTATTACCCATGTCCAATTTAAATATTTGTATGATTTTAAATAATTTTAAAAAAATATTATTTTTTCATAAAATATCAATAATGTCATTTTTTGACACTATTCATTTAATTTGACTTTAAAGATATTAAGAAAAGTATGGAATTAGAAGATATAATTTTAAAACATCTCTAATATTTCATATATATATATCTAAAAAATTCATGGGTCACTTTAACTCACTCAAAAAATTTACTTTTAGAGTTTTTAAAAATAATTTGTTTTACTTGTCTATCAATTGAATAAATACTAAATTAGCATTGCTTAAGAATTTAATGAAATTAATTAATAAATAAAAATTATAAATAAATGAAATTTATAACAAAAATAAATTTATATTTTAAATAAAAATTTATAACTAAAATTTTACTATTTTTTTCTTTGTAATAAAAATTTAAAGTTATTAATGTAAAGAGAGTGATATTTTGTATTTATTCCTTTATTAAATTAATATAAAGCTCCTAATAAAATAAATATGGCACAAAGGGGAAATATATTCTAGAATTTGATGGATACAACAAAAATAAACTTATAAAATTGGATAAAGGAAAGTGTAAATGTCACTTTTTAGTTCTTATATTATTTTTAGCCTTAATTACATGATTTACCCTTTATTGATGTGATAACTTTTACCATGATTACTATTCATGATTCCTAAAAATAAAAGAAATATATTTAAAATTTTTAACTGCTTATTCCAAATATGGAATCCATTTTTCAACATTCTATTATTATAAGTGGTGAAAGTTAATTTAAGATAAAAATGTAAAATTGAACGAAAAATAGTTTTTTAGAAAAATGACTTTTTAAGTATAAAAATGTTTTTATACAAAATTCAACCATAAAATTGATTAAAATAAAATAAATTGGATTAATAATAATATAATATAACTAATTTTACTTTTAAACCATTTTAAAATAAAATTCAACTTTTAAAATGATTGAAACAAAAATATAATTTTCAATAAAAATGAGTAATTTTCACCATTCACTAGAAAATAAATCTTTTCCGGAAAATACAAAAAATTTACTCTAAGATAATTTTTATATGATGATTATAAAAATTATATACTTTTTATCAAATAGAATTTCTAAAATATCAATAAATTATCTATAATATTCACTGATAAAAAGAAATAAAAACATTTGTTTAGAAAGTATATCTTTAAGAATAAAATGTATTTACTAAACGTTAAGTGATTATATTCTAAGAATAAATCAGTAAATTTAATTGATATGGAAATTAATATATATTTCATAATTTTTATAATCCTATTTATGCCTTCCAATTTAATGGCTATGTTATAATAGTCATATTTAAATAATAATATTTTGTGGCTCATTTATACTCGGTCTTACGTGTTGAAAATGCTATCAAACATAGTGTTCTTTTAAAATCTTGGAGTGTTAAAATAATATATATTACATAGATACAAGGAATATTTTAATGATATTATAAATATTATTAACATAAATCAACTCATCAATAACATAAGAATATATTAAGGGAGTACATTGAAATTCAATAAGGATAAAATTCCAACCAAACAAACCCTTAACCCATTAAGAAAAACTTGATTTAAAGGAATATTTTAGGTAAAAAAATTTAAAGAAAATTTTAATTGAAAAAATATTTTTAATAATTAATTAAATTTATAAAATCCTTTTTATAATTAAATAAACACCCAGTGTGTATAAAAACAGTTTTAGTGGTAAAGTGATAAGAACCCTTGTAAAATCCCTTTAGGTAAAAGTATGAAAGAATTTAAACTTTAATGTACATCCATAACTTCATAAATACTATCACACACACACACACAAGAACAAAAATTTTTATACGAAAAATTTCTTAGAAAAATCAAACATCATTTTTCATTCCATATAAAGATAATTACACAAAAAACTTACCTCAAGATGACATAAAAAAATCAATTTGAATGGAGGAAGGAATATTATGATAATAGAAGTCCTATATGGGTCTTGTATAATAAAAAACCAATATTATACTAACCTTAGGATATGGTTTGACCACCATGTCCTCTTGAATCTAAAATAGGATAAAATACATAGAGGAGGAGGAGAAGAGCTCAGATTGAAATACCTTTAGCCATGATGTGAGAATAAGAGGAGAGAAGAATCAAAAAAGGGTTAAAATTCAACTAGAGGATTTTTTTGGAAAACCAATAATATATTTTTCAGTAATATTCATAG
Source organism: Viscum album (assembly GCA_963277665.1). Taxonomy (NCBI): domain Eukaryota; kingdom Viridiplantae; phylum Streptophyta; class Magnoliopsida; order Santalales; family Viscaceae; genus Viscum; species Viscum album. The sequence goes on along the minus strand of OY728146.1, from coordinate 1,278,196,177 downwards.
TTTGGATACATGATTTACTAAAATGTGATATCATTGTGCAATATACACTAAAAAAATTTAGAAACACTAAGCCATTTGACCATATGGTTTACCAAACTATACACTAACCATACAACATCTACTTAATTTAATTTCATCCAATATAATATAATTCCACATGATTAGTCATAATGATGCAATAACTAAGAATCCACTACTGAAATAGTGGTCCCTCTATAAGATAAGGCCACACAGTTTCTACTAATCATGTAAAAACCATGCAATAACCACGTAACTTAGAAGAAATATACAATTTTTGAAAACATCAAAACTAAAAATTCAGTAATTACAATAAAACCAACAATTAAATTAAATAATACAAAATAGTGACACTATATTATTACACCCCTATGCTAGATTAATATTTTATATTTTTCCCTTATGGGGCTAGATTTGGTTTAATAGATGATAGATAAGTTACAAGTGATCTGGGAGTGGATGTAGATAGCTTAGAGTCGTTAGAAGTATTATACAGGTATATGAAGGAGGCATTTTCAGTTTGAGTAGGGATATCATGTGTTCATGTATATCTCACTTTGATGTGGTTTTATGAGGTTTATTTTGAGGATAAAACTATCCCCTAGGTTTATTTGTTCGTTCCATCTCTTACATCATTTGGGTAAGGTTACTTTCCACCTAGCATTGTCCATATAATTGGACCTGATATACAACATCTTCTACATGTTATAGTGGAGGAGATACATGCATGTCTTGTAACATTCCATTGATTATGGTGAGATAGATTCCAAGGATGATTCCACCTTCTTAGAGTACCTGATAGTGATTGAGGACCGATATGATATGACCCTTTGAGATTGGCCAATAGCACAAGCATGTGTATGGTGGTAGCATGAGAACCTTACAAAGAGATCATTGGAATGACAATGTTAGATGCAAGATCAATACCCTTACCTTTTCGAGTAAGTTTATATTTTTAGGATGAAATGAATTTAAGGCGGAGAGGATACAGAGATCCATATTTTTGTGGTATAAACCTTTATAATATTTTTAAAATAATATTTTTTTGAATGGTCCACTAAGTTGATTTTATTAAATGAGCATAAAAAATCCATTAGTATATTATAATATTTTATTATCCTTCACATGAACAATAATAGGTAAATTCCATTTCATCTTAAAATTATCCTTGTATGGAAAAAATTACACTCTGTTTATGTCCAGAATAGAGGGTTTATTCTATGGGTGGTATACAGTTGGGTCACATCTGGGCCCCTGGGTAGGGCCTGCTATTGATGTAATTATTAAATTAATTAATTAATTAGTTATACTTAAAAAACATAATTTCCCATATTAAAACATTTTAATCTCTCTAAATTAGGGTTATCCACCATTTATGAGAACCCTTTTGAGATAGAATAGAAGATTATAGATTTGGGGGAGCCTATGAATGCATTATTCAACAAGGATTTCCAACAAAGTCTGGTGTGATCATGTTCTTCAAAAAAAAAATTGATCCAATCAATAGGAAGGGATCATTATTTTATTTTATACATTTTAAATACCATGTTGTTTTTTGTTTTTAATATAATTACTTATTTATTGGCATAATTAAATATCTATGAAATTCTATTCATTCTAATTTTATCTTTATCTTTTGGATTTCTCAAGGTTATTTATCATTGGTGAATTTATGATTGATGATTAGTGACTGGGCCTTCACACCATCAACCATAAATTCTCATATATGGTTTTTAATAGATATTCCTCTAACCCTTTTCTTTGTGTATTCACCGCCAACCTTCACCATGGATTATAGTTCGATGAAATTGGTTTAGATCATTGAACATGTGGTATCTGGAACCATGAGAAGCTAATTTTGACCTGAAAGTGGATAAATAGGAACAGTTAATGTTTTATGGGTGATGAAAGATCAACCTAGGGTGTGATGATGTAGGTTCCCAAAGGGAAATAGTGTGCAAGGCATCAAAAATGTCCAATAATCCATTCTGGGTAGTTTTTTTGAAAAAAGATTGTTAGAAAAAGGGCATCAAGGGTGCAGTAAGGGTGTTACGAGTTGGAAATGACATTTTGGTTGCAATTAGAGGTGGAATTTGTGGTAAAAGTTAATTTTTAGATGATTTTTACAATGACATCTCTAAAAAAAAATTACACGACATGTACTTATGATTCACACACCACATATCTTACTAGAAACAATAGTCATGGATTTGATTTAAGTTAAATATTGCATGACGTATAATTTAGTTATACACACCATCTGGTCCTAGGTCACCTAACTTGACATGTATAAGTGGTACATGCCCAAATGACTATCTTTCTATACATGACACATGGGATAATAACACATACTGTGCATCTCAACCACTACATGACTTAGCTTGAAACAGTAAATGTCGAGTACCCCCATTGGTCCCATATTCCATGTATGATAGTATACATACCATGTATGTGGACCCATACATGTAATTTGAATGATATTATGTGACCATAATTCTATCAATAGTCTACATACCATGTGCCCCAAAGTACATACTTTGTACTTTACCATTATTTGAATATTTTCATATCTTATTTCTTGAGACTTGGATTTGGGAATGCAATTAGTCTATGCTGATATTTTTTATGTATAATGCGATAGAACATCCCTATTCACCACCAGAGGTGAAACATGTGGAAATTAAAGTATTTTGGCTTCCTTTACTATGTATGGCCAATAAATATGATCAATCATGATGACCAAATCTAATATTAAGTTGGTAATACCTTTTCATTTATAAGGCATCATCCCTCACATAGATAATTGAGTTAAGACCCCCCACTATATACATGGGGCATGGGTCCTCTATCCATGAAGTTAGGTGCTCTCTTATCTAACAAACTTTTATTTGATGAGGCATGGGTCCTCCACTAGGGTTGGTTACTCCTTCAACCAACATATACTTGTGAGTTCAAGTTCTCCAGTTGTTCTTGGCACGTTTTGAGCTTGATCGCAAGTGTGTTCCCGTGTGCTCAATCTCTTCAAGTCTCTTGTCTTAATTCACTAACTCATACACGTTATCTTGTATGCCTTTATTATACTGAGAAGAAGGAATGATTATGCTTTTTAATTGTACTTGGTACGGTTTCCTGAAATGGAAACATAAATCATTTAATAACATTAAATGAATCAAAAGTAACAAATGTAGCCATTAGTGTAATAAAAAAATAGGGTCGAGGATATAGGATTTGACTCTGCAGTTCATTATAGGTAGCCGTTTGTTTGTAGACTTGTACGGTTGACTCTGTGCAGGATCTTCCATCGGTAGCTCTTCAAACTCTTATCGGTGGCTCTTATCGGTAGCTCTTATCGGTAGCTCTTATCGGAAGCTCGATGAACTTAGTTCCATCGGTTGCTCTTGACTATCTGTAGATCTATGCATCGGTGGCTCTCTATCCATCGGTAGCTCTGTTCATCGGTAGCTCTGTGCATCGATAGCTCTGTGCATCGGTAGCTCTGTGCATCGGTAGCTCTGTGCATCGGTATCTCTGTTCAGGTCAGTGATACTTACAATTGACTGTCTTATGCAAAACACATCTAATTCACTTAGAATCATTTCAAAACTTATATAAACATGGATAATCGAGATTAACATAAATCAGAAATTATTTTAACATTATTATTAACTTTATCATCGATTTGAAAGAATTAAAGTGTAGATCAATAGTAATTGTGAATATCATAATATATGAACACATAATTGGGATTGTCAAAACATATGAATACAAGATTGGGATTATCAAAAAAGGTGAGGTCAACAATCTCCCCCTTTTTGATAATCACAACTTATGATATGGCCATTTTAAAATAGTGAGAATATAGTATTAGATAGTATGACATTAATATTCAATTTTCTCAAAGAAAACAGTATCATAGGAAAGAGTAAATAGTAATAGAAAGATATAGATCAAAAAGTATCATAGGTAGAATTAAATACAATAGTATCAGAGACAATGTTTTGAAAGAATTGGTACCAAAGAAGGAAATGTAAGAAATAGTATCAAAGGATCATCCGTTGATCATATTTTACCCCTTTTATATTTCTCCTTTTATATTTCTCCTTTTATATTTCTCCCTTTATATTTCTCCCCTTTTCTCCCCCGTTGTGATAATCAAAAAGTGGGAAACCAAACATAGAAAACTGACAAACTAAGACAGTGGAAAGAAAGGAATTTGTATTAGATCAGACACAAATTACATAAATAGAATAGAAAAAAAAAACAAAAGGATTCCTATCAAACATCCTTGACACTTTATCAATCCACATCTTCAATGTGAGATTTTCCCTTGGGATCAGAAGAGAATTCAGGTGTTGAGGATACTGGGGAGGACTTTGGAATTCCAGAAATGATCAGAGGAGGCTGAGCAACTGATATAGTGTCGGGCCTGTAATGGGAAGTCCTTTGAGTGATCATAGGTGTGAGACTTCTTATGGCTTGAGTAGGAGTCATCTGAACTGGAGACGCAGTAGAGGCAGAGGCAGGAAAAGCAGGAGGTACAATGACCGGTCTGGTATCCACATACAGGAAGGGCAGCAAAAGGTTTCTGAAATCCATTATAATGCTTCCTCCTCTCTCCATTGCAGACACAAAATCATCTCTATTTTCAATGAATTTATCCAAAGCAGGAGTAAGCTCCCTGAGCTTACTAACCTGCTCTCTGAAGTCCTGAGTCACTGGAGGTAACTTTAGATTCTCAAGTAGAAGTTTGAAATGTTTGGTCAGTTGTTTCTTGGTATAAACCTTTTCAAAATAAGTATCCACTGTATTCTTGATTGCCTCTTGAGAAGGAGAGGCCTCTCTCATGTAGTCCTGGACGATTTTCATTATTTCTCTGGATGAATCCCTGTTAGACAGCACAATTCAACTTAAATCTAATGAGTCCACAGAGCCACTGGTTGAAATAGAACCAAGATCCTCCCTCATCAGAGCACGAAATTGATTCAGATCAATTGCAGGTTTTGGAAATAGAGGACCAACAGAGAAGGATACAGTTTCTTTGAAGCTTTTGGTCAACCCACTAATCAGATTTTGCATTTGAGAGTCCTGATTTTTGACATGATCCTTCACAGATGCTTTAAAATCTTCAAACACGGAGACCAGCTGACTTACAACACTTTTCACATAAGCTAAATCCTTGTCAGCTTGAGATTTTGAACTCATGAAAGAGTATAAGGCAACAACAGATATCCGTAGAGCTTCAAGATCTGCTTCTAGCTTAGAAGTTTGAGTGTGGTACTCTTTGACTTCTTCCATTAGCTCACCCACAAAAGTTGACATATTACAACCAAGAGAAAGCTCAAAAGACCTTTCTAACATCTTCATTTCTTCACCAAAACAGTGCTTTATCTCAGCAACAGAGGCACTGAAGGATTCCTTCAGCTCATGCTTTAGGGATTCGAGGTCAGACTTTGTAACAAAATCAGTAGGGGAAACTATAGTAGATACTCTTTCAGAAGCTAAAATGACTACAGAGTCAGCCATGACTGATTGAATCGAGGATACTAAAAAAGATTCCATTGTCTTTACTTCTTCTACAAAACTGACTTTGAGATTTTCTTTCAGCACATCTAAATCATATACTCAGACCACATCAGCAGGTAATAACTCAGAATTGATGTCATAGCTGATCTTTGGTCTATCCAAAGATACTTCATTATCCGAATCAGGATAATCCAAGACAAAGACTATAAAACCTGGGTCTTCTACCCAGTCTTCAGACTCGATAGTCACTGTAACATTTCCAAACTTGGTGTGATGCTCCCCCTAAATGGGTGAATTCTCATATATAGCAACTACATTCTCTGCTGGTCTTTCTTCATCAGAATCTTCCACAATAACTTCCATCTCTGTAGCAGCAAGATGATTTTCTGGAATAGGTACATCTTCTCCTCTTTCTCTTTATTTATCCATAGAAGGTACAACTAAGCTTCCAATAACTGGACTCAGACTCAAATCAGCAGAATCAGATGATTCAGAGACATTAGTTTCTTCCTCTACATGCTTAGAGACCGACTGGTCTTCCTCATTAGCAGGTGTCTCCACTTATGCTAGCACTTCCTTTTCTAAAGACATAACTTCAGCAACAGGGCTTGGAGGCAAGTCAGGATCTCCTCCCTCATCCATAGGAGTTTCTTCCTCTTCTTCTTCTTCTTCTGACTCATCACTGTACTCAGGTTCCTATTCATCAGGTCCTAGACCTGGATCTCTTTTATCCTTTGGCCTTGAAGGATAATCCACAGGATTGAACTTATCATATACCTTTTGGTCATCATTGACCCATTCTCTTCTCCACGGATTCCAATTAATCTTCATATATTTGAAAACTGTAGTAGTGATACAAAAGTTGCTCTTCACTACAACTGTCTCATCTTGAGACTCAGCTATCCCTTTCAATTTGATCATTATAGAAATCAGCTTAGCAAAGAATAGGGCATTAGTATTTGATTTCGGACTTGTCATATCTTCAATTTGACTCATCACCAATCTGTATAAATTGACTTTGACATCATGTCTCAAAAGATGTAGGAGATAGATATCCTGATATCTCAAATTAGCAAAGTCTCCTCTCCTTGGTATCAACACATGTTGAACAAACTTGAATAGTAATCTGTTCTCTCCATCCATTTCTGCAGCAACCACTTGCCTTGGAGTTCCATCACCAGTCAGTTCTTTCAACGCGATCTCATGATAAAAAATGTCACTGGTAGGTGGCATTGCTCTTGATACATATCCAGACACACCTTCATGAGGAACTTTTAAGCAATCAGCCCATTCTACTGATGAAAATGATATCACTTTACCATTTACAAACGAAGATACTCGGTTCTCATTCTCTAGCTTCTCTAAGCTTACGAATTCGTAAAACTGTTTTACCAACTTTGGGTAGTAGGGACCATTGTTATTTGAAAAGCATTCTACCCATCTCTGAGCTTCCAGAACTTCGAGCACCAAGGACTTGCTGGGTAGAAACCAGTCTACAGACAGCTCTTTTTCGATCACAATAGCTCTATTTTGCAGATGTTTATTTACTGGTCTCCTTCCTGACCTAGTTCTAACAGTACTACTCGCTTCTGGCTCGGACTTCTGCCTTTTTGCTTTAGGTTCAACACAGTCATCTCGGATGACAGGAATTTTGGTTTTTTCCATCGCTGGTTCGAGGGATCTCAGGTTTGCAGAGGGTTCAGGTTCTAAGGTTTGAGGGTAAAAGGTTTTGGGTTCGGTGGAGTGAGAATCGGCTTAAACTTAGTTTTATCATTTAGGAATCATAAGTTAAATGAATAAAAATAAAATAAAATAAAATAAAAAAAGAGAAAAAAAAACGGTTCAGATTCTTGACGGAAGACAAAAAGATTTAAAACAGGACTTTATCGGTGATGATTTTTATCGGTGAGGATTTCTATCGGTGAGTATTTATATCGGTGAGGATTTCTATCGGTGAGGATTTCTATCGGTGAGGATTTCTATCGGTGAGGATTTCTATCGGTGAGGATTTCTATCGGTGAGGATTTCTATCGGTGAAGATTAAACATCCCCAGCTCGTGCCTAATGTAACATAACCTATCCACACTTAAGGGTTTTGTGAAAATTTCATCCAATTGATGTTCAGTGCCGATAAATTCAAGAGAAATATCACCCTTTTGATAACGATCTCTCAGAAAATTATGCCTTACATCAATGTGTTTGGTTCTTGAGTAAGATACAGGGTTCTTTGAGATGTTTATTGCACTAGTGTTGTAACAGTTAATCGAAACATGCTTAAAATCATATCCATAGTCCAAGAGAGTGTGTTTCATCCATAGAATTTGTGCACAAAAACTACCAGCAGCTATATACTCTGCTTCGGCAGTGGATAGAGCTACAAAATTCTGCTTTTTACTACACCAAGATACTAAGTATTTTCCTAATAAATGACATGTTCCTGAAGTGATTTTTCTGTCTAATTTGCAACCAACAAAGTCAGCATCTAAATAACTCATTAACTCAAAGGATTGTCCTTTTGGATAAAATAAACCAAGGTTAACAGTATGTTTGAGATACTTGAGAATTCTTTTAACAGCAAGCAAATGAAATTCTTTCGGGTTAGCTTGAAATCTTGCACACATACACACACTGAACATAATATCTGGTCGACTAGAAGTAAGATAAAGTAAACTACCAATCATACCCCTATAATTGGTTTGATCCACTGGTTTCCCAGTTTCATCTGTATCCAATTTACAGATTTTACTCATAGGAGTTTCACTCTCCTTAATACTATCCAAACCAAAACGTTTTAAGAGATCCTTTGTATATTTACTTTGATTCAAAATAATACCATTTTCATTTTGAAATATTTGAAATTCAAGAAAGTATTTAAGTTCTCCCATTAAACTCATTTCAAATTCATTTTGCATACTTTTTGAAAAATCAGTACATAAAGAAGGTTTAGAAGATCCAAAAATAATATCATCAACATAGATTTGTACAACTAAAACATCTTTATAAATTCTTTTAATAAAAAGAGTTGGATCAGCAATCCCTTTAGTAAAACATTTTGAAATAAGAAAATTGCTGAGTCTATCATACCAAGCTCTTGGAGCTTGTTTAAAGCCATATAAATCTTTAGAAAGTTTAAAAACTTGATTTGGAAAATGGGGGTTTGTAAATCCAGGAGGTTGTTCTACAAAAAAATCTTCAATTATAAAACCATTTAGAAATGCACTTTTGACATCCATTTGATATAACTTGAAATTTAGATGTGCAGCATATGCAAGTAAAATCCTAATGGCTTCTAGTCTAGCTACAGGTGAAAAGGTCTCCTCATAGTCTATGCCTTCTTCTTGACTATATCCTTGTGTAAATAGCCTAGCTTTGTTTCTAAATATGTTTCCTGATTCATCAACTTTATTTATAAAAACCCATTTAGTGCCTATTGTTAGTGTGTCCTTAGGTCTTTCAACTAATTCCCAGACTTTGTTTCTTTCAAATTGATTTAACTCTTCTTGCATAGCCATTACATAGAATTAATCAACGATAGCATCATTAATATTTTTGGGTTCTAGCTGGGAGAGAAAAGCTTAATGTTCAACCTGATTTCTTAGAGAAGCTCTAGTCTGTGTTCCTCTATGAAGATTACCAAAAACAGCATCCAAAGGATGATTCTTTTGAATTCTTATTGATCTAGTAAAGGTAGGACTAGACACTTCAGGTTCATCAGTAGGTTCGGGTTCGACCGAAACAGATTCTGGAAAAAGTCCAGAACTGGAAGTTTTTATAACAGGTTCTTTGGATTTATCATTAAGGTCCAGAATAGAAAAATCTTCTTCAAGATTCTCAAGAGAGATTTTAGGCTCATGTGGATCGGTTTCATCGAATTTGATGTGAACAGATTCTTCCACACATTTATATTTCTTATTAAACACTCTATAAGCTTTACTTGAAGTAGAGTAACCCAGAAAAATTCCTTCATCACTTTTAGAAGCAAACTTTTCCAGATTATCCTTTGTGTTAAGAATATAGACTTTGCAACCAAAAACTCTGAAGTAATTAACCTTAGGCTTCCTATTGTTCCAAAACTCATATGAGGTTTTCTTAAGAATAGGTCTGATCAAGACTCTATTGATAACATAACAAGCTGTATTTACAGCTTCAGACCAAAAGTAAATAGGCAGTTCATATTCATTGAGCATGGTTCTAGCTATTTCTTGAAGGGTTTGGTTTCTCCTTTCTACTACGCCATTCTGCTGAGGTGTCCTAGGAGCTGAAAAATTATGAGTGTAGCCATTGTGTAAGCAGTAAGATTCAAAGTCTTGATTTTCAAACTCACGGCCATGATCACTTCTCAGGGTCTTAATTTTGAGTCCACTAAGATTTTCTGCAGACTTGGAGTATTTAACAAAGGAAGAATAAGCTTCACTTTTGTGAGCTAAGAAATATACCCAAGTATATCTAGAGAATTCATCTACTAGAACATAGACATAGTGCTTCCCATTTAAACTAGAAACTCTTGATGGTCCAAACAAATCCATGTGAACCAACTCAAGTGGTTGAGAAGTTGAGACTTATTTCTTTGATTTAAAAGAAACTTTGTGTTGTTTTCCCTTTTGACAGGGATTACACACTTTGTCATTTGGGAATTATAATTTAGGTAAGTCTCTAACCGAGTTTTTCCTAGCTAGTTTTCTAAGTGAGTGAATGTTGCAGTGTCTTAATCTTCTGTGCCATAGCCAAGATTCTTTATGAAAAGCATTCAAACGGGGAATATTTTGTTTGGCTAAAGAATTTAAATCAACAACATAAACATTTTCATTCCTTAGAGCAGAAAATACTAAAGCATTTTTGGAGTTAAAAACATCACAGGAATCACTTTCAAACTTGACATTGAAACCATCATCACATAATTGAGATATACTAAGAAAGTTATATTTAAGTCCATCAACGAATAAAACTTTAGAAATTAATACTGAGTCAGTGTTACCAATCTGGCCTAGGCCGATGATTTTTCCTTTAGAGTTGTCACCAAAGGTGACATGACCTCCATCAACCTTTATTAAGCTCTTGAAGCAAGAATAATCTCCAGTAATGTGTATTGAGAACCCACTGTCTAAATACCATATCTTCTTGTGATAGCTCTTCAAGCAGGTCTCCTCAGAAGTATTTGTCATGAAACACATGTTGGCTCGATTCCTTTCAGAGTCCGAAGATTCGGCTTCACTTGTGCTGTCTTCTGAAGCACTCCAGGTAGCCTTCATGGATTTCTTTTACTTCTTGTCTTTGTAATCATATTTCTTTTTGAATTTTAACTTTGGACAGTCTGCTTTGATATGTACTTTTCGCTTGCATTCGTAGCAGATAACTTCATCAGTCCTGTCAGCTTTCTTCCAATCCTTTTTCCATTTGCCTTGTTGATCATACTTTCCTTTGTAATTTGTTTTCCTAAAGAATTTCTTTTTCCTATAAAACTTCTTGAATCTCCTGGCTATCTGAGCCATTTCTGCATCACTGTCATACTCTGAGTTTTCACTTGTTGAACTCTCATCCTCCATCTGTATTTTTTCCTTATCTTTACTCTTCAAAGCAGTAGACTTGAAAGCTATAGATTTTCTTTTCGGTTCATCATCTTCCTCTTTGTTTACCTTGAGATATTCTTCATACATCATCAATTTTCCAATAAGATCATTGACAGGTAGAGCAGCAATGTCACATGATTCTCTGATTGAGACAGACGTGCCTCTCCATCGGTCTGGTAGACATCTCAAGATTCTCATAATTTGTTCCTTTGCTGGAACAACTTTTCCGAGTGAATTAATCGTGTTGACTATCTCATTAAACCTGAGATACATGTCAGAAATAGGTTCATCAGACTTCATTTTAAAATTATCATACTTAATAGTATAAGTGTTCAATCTCATTTCTTTAACATTATTTGTTCCTTCATGAGAAACAGCCAAGGTATCCCAAATTTCAAAAGCAGTTTTGCATGCAGAAATTCTGTTGAATTCTTCATCTCCTAGAGCACAGTACAAAGCATTCATAGCTTTACAATTATTATTGTAAGCAGTATTTGTAGTTTCATCCCAAGTAGATCTATCAGTAGTGGGAATTTTGTATTCAGATTCAATAGCAGTCCAAATATCAAAACTCATGCTTTCTAGATGAATTTTCATTTTAAGTTTCCACTGAGCATAGTTATTTCCATTAAAGAAAGGTGGCCGGTTAGTAGCAGCACCCTCAAGTCTATTATCCATTATAAACACAATTTAAAGAGATAAAAATTTAGCAATAACAGAAATTTCAAGAACTTTAAAATACAACTAAAATCACAGTTGAAAAGCAGAGAGTAAATAAAAAGTTTTTCAAAACACACACCCTTTGATACCAAATGTTGGTCGGAGTGGACACTCAAGAGGGGGCTGAATTGAGTTCCAATTAAAATTTCTGCTAAAAACAATTTCTATTAAAATCCCCCAATTTCAAAAACAAATTAAACTGTAGTGAATTTATACAGATTATAAAGGTTCAATTAGTTTCTAAATGATTGATTAATTCTCAGTTAACTTAATCTTATGATTAAATTAACTTTTGAAACTAACTTACTGGTTTATAATAAATATAAACACTTGCGAGTTTAACTATCAAAGTAGCTTTGAAAATAAATAATATTTCAAAGTAATATCAGAGGAATATGAAATAAATGTATATAGTATGGATATAGATTTTAACTAAAAACACAAGAGTTGACCAAGAGGTTCAGTCTCAAGCCGAGACTTAGTCCTCTCAAAATTTATATAAATTGATCCACACCCTGGATCTGGGTTAACAAAAGTGATCACACTGTTCAGGTCAAGAGACCTCTACCACAGTTATACCTGGGATAACAACCAACAGATCAAAGCTGTCCAGGTCACACTCGACCTCTACCACTATCCACAGTGGGAAATAAAGGATGTAAAGATTGTGAGTGAGGATTTACAAATCCTCCAGTTAAGGTTCAGGAGACAGTGTGTGTGTAATAATTAACATTCTACACACACTATTCGTAATTCAATTTCTAAATCACTTAGAGCAAGATATAGAGTTTAGGAAGGCTCTAGTGATTGCAGTGCAGCTCTGGACTCCTTTGGATTTGATCAGAAACGGTTCTGAGTCCTTCTCTGGTATTTTACTGAAAAACAGAGTATCCTTTCTTCTTTCAGTGCTTCCAGGTTCATCTTGGTTATCGGCTCAGAAAATGAAGTGTTCTGTGTAGTCCTTCTTTAGCATAGATTGCTCGATGTATGCTCTGTGTTCTAGAGTCTGGAAGTAGTAGTTTTCTTGTGAGTGAAAGTTCTCCAGTTGTTCTTGGCACGTTTTGAGCTTGATCGCAAGTGTGTTCCCGTGTGCTCAATCTCTTCAAGTCTCTTGTATTAATTCACTAACTCATACACGTTGTCTTTTATGCCTTTATTATACTGAGAAGAAGGAATGATTATGATTTTTAATCGTACTTGGTACGGTTTCCTGAAATGGAAACATAAATCATTTAATAACATTAAATGCATCAAAAGTAACAAATTTAGCCGTTAGTGTAATAAACAAATAGGGTCGAGGATATAGGATTTGACTCCGCAGTTCATTATAGGTAGCTGTTTGTTTGTAGACTTGTACGGTTGACTCTGTACAGGATCTTACATCGGTAGCTCTTCAAACTCTTATCGGTGGCTCTTATCGGTAGCTTTTATCGGTAGCTCTTATTGGTAGCTCTATGAACTTAGTTCCATAGGTTGCTCTTGACTGTCGGTAGCTCTATGCATCAGTGGATCTCTGTTCATCAGTAGCTCTGTGCATCGGTAGCTCTGTGCATCGGTAGCTCTGTGCATCGGTAGCTCTGTGCATCGGTAGCTCTGTGCATCGGTAGCTCTGTGCATCGGTAGCTCTGTTCAGGTCAGTGATACTTACACTTGACTGTCTTATGTAAAACAAATCTAATTCACTTAGAATCATTTCAAAACTTATATAAACATGGATAATCGAGATTAACATAAATCAGAAATTATTTTAACATTATTATTAACTTGATCATCGATTTGAAAGAATTAAAGTGTAGATCAACAGTAATTGTGAATATCATAATATATGAACACATAATTGGGATTTTCAAAACATATGAATACAAGATTGGGATTATCAAAACAGGTGAGGTCAACATTTACTTTATTATTCATTCATATTGGCTGTATTTTACACATGGAGTGAATGTTAATTAACCTCTCAATGAATTATTTTGAGTTATACCTAATAAATGTTCATCATTGAGTATTATTAACTATGATTAAATGTTAAGGTTAGTGTGGGTATGATTTTTTATCATGATATATAATGGGATTATGAGATAGAAAACAATTTTTGTGTGCTGGGTGACCCAACAAGTATACCATAAGGTGTTTCATACACTATGTATTTGATATAATATGGATGAATGTTTCATATGTAAATCCCAAACCCAAGGTTATAAAAGATACCTAACATGGAAAACTTCATACTTTGATACCCTTTTTATTATTTCATTTCAATTGAGCTAATCGGAGGGTGGTTGGGTATGTTTTCGATCATTTTATTAGTTGAGTTTAATTATGATGGAAATTTTCCTCTCATATGAAAAGTATTAAATCTGGGACCATAATTGAGATAAAATGAAAGAGTGTATGAACATATCTAGATAAGTGATATTTGATATGATTATATAATATGTGAGGGGAATGTGATGTGATTATCTATAAGGTAAAATGACATGTGATATGTTCGTAAATCTATTCAGTCTATACTTAGAGAATCAAGGATATATGAGTTTCTATACATGATTGATATAATTTTTGTCTCATATTTAATGTCATTTAAAAATATACCATATGATTATACAAATTATATATATAATATATCATTTGGACATAAGTATAGAGATAAGTTTGTTTGATGGAGATCATGAACAATACCTTTCTAGCTTGAGTAACATTGATTGTTTAGTAGAGTACACTATTTGTTTACATTTATGAATTGGAGAATTAATATTATTTTTTAACACAATACAGATCCATAGGCCAAAATTTTTAGGTGTATAAATAGGGATTGAGTGTTATGAAACATAGAGAGTTTATTTAAAAGTTTTTTTTAGAGTTTATCCAAAATGCGTTTTGGATGGATATTGACAAGTTATTACATATGTTGTGACACATAGTGAAATTAATTATAGATTTATAAAAAGTGTTTTATACATATCTAAAATTCGTTTTGGATATAATTTCTCAAGTTATTATATAGGATAAAATATAATCGTAAATGGAACAAAGTGTATAGGAATTTAGTAAAAGTGGGAGATTGATAGAGATATTCCCTAAACAAAATACAAACTTTATGATAGTTTTGGTTATATCATAGTGCATCATATGGGTATCTAAAATTTTATAACATATATAAAACCAAGGAATATCATATGTCTCGATAGGGGATATCATTTGGTGTGATATAAAGATATTAAACTACTTACTTAACCATACCATAAGGCATGATATGGTCATATCATCATGTAGTGATTTGTATTAATCATATGGTATGATTTATATAGGTATAAGAACGTTAAATTTTAACATGAATATATTATTGCATGTTTATTATCACTATTATTAATGTTTCATATGATAAAATGTATGAGATATTTAATGATGCATTTAAATGTTAAATGTATTCATTCTTATCTGAAGGTTATAAACCATTCGTAACAATTTTCATTACTCAAAAATTTCATAACATTAAAGTAATATCCATGATGGTCCACATAGCATCCTCTAGGCCTATATAAAGGATTTTGGGGCCATGTAAATGGTATATTTTCCATGTGTGATCTTTTTCAATATATTATGATTGGAAGGAGGATCCTACCAATAAAATCCTACCCATCTTCATTGGATTGAGAAGTGATGGGTGTTTTACTAGGCTTAGGTGACATCCCTAAGACTCCAAATGATAGTAATAAACACCAAGGGATTTATAAAAAATAGGGGGATGGTTTTACCTTTGGGAATAAAAAACCCTACCAAGATAACCATAATAGAGAAACCACTATATGATGCATGAGAAAAATGTAATAAAACTTATAGAGTAATAAAACCAACGAAAATATCAAATTACAGAGCAGGAATCAAAACCAAAATAATCAATTACATAAAAGAAATAAACTCCATAGATCACAACATGTTACAAGATCCAACTCACTAAGTCATGCCTATAGTATCATGATGCATCTATAAATAAATGAGATACCTTTACTTTACCTATGTATTGATATACAATATATGAAAATTTACCAAAGTTCCTATGTAGGGGGTAAGTATAAAACTCAGTAGAATTTCCCCAGTCACTTCCCAACTCACTCCACTATGATAGTCCAAGTTCGGACATTCATCTAAAATAGTTCAAAAAAATTTAAATCATTTTATATAAAAACCAAATGATTTATAAGAAAAGTATTTTTTCATGGAAAGAAACCAAACAAATCTTTAAAATCATTTTAAAAATCCATTTGGAATAACGCATTCTGTTCCACACATCCACACATGCATGCCTAGGTGATAATTCCATACTCATGAGTAGTATCTATTTGATCTACCAAGTCATCACAAGGTAACTATATACCAATTTCCCCAATGGAACAATCCCTTCTATAGTGTCATATCAATGAAAATGAACACACACACCAACCATTTATGCCAAATAATATTCCAAAACAATTATAAAAAACCATTTCAATAAGAAAATACTTTTATTGAATACATTTTAACAAAACTTTTCCATAAATCAAAACTGAAAAACTATTTTAAAAACATCATTTTAAAACCAGGTAACCAATTTCTCTTTCCATAAACATAAAATTTTCACAGTTTCAAAAATCATCACTAAAGAGGGTTTCTATCAATATATTCATATCAATTTCACAAATCAATTTAAGAAATTCAGAAAATTTGAAATCAATCATTCAAATTTTAACTAAGATGAGTCATGAGTGAAGCTACCTACTTCTCAGACATTGTTAAAAACAAAGGACAACACAAAAATTCAAAAAAATAAGCTTGAAATTCCAAAAACTAACCATTGATATTATTCCCTACCATCAACAAAAACACATTTAATTATTATTATAATAAAAAAATAGATATATTCTAAATGAATTATATCCATGAATCCAAGAGGGGTAAGAATATGAAAACTAATGAAAACAAATAGAAAATGACACTTACAAAAGATTCTGGCCTCCAATGCACCAAGTTTCTTCTACAGATCACTCCTGAATCAATAGAAAGGGTTTCTATAGGCATTGGAAGGATTAAAATTCGTGTTAGGGTAATATTTTGGGAAAAGGCCATTAAGGTGGTAAAACAAGTGAGATCCACAATTTTAGTATCTGTTATTTAATGGGGAAAAGTTAGGGTGCATGGTTATGTAAATCATGATATAGCCACTGTCTCCAAAAACCCCTTACATGATTGGATTGTATAGTTGGGAAAACCTTGATCCATACATACTAAAATCATATTTACAAAATTACATGGTCTCTTTTAGGTGGCCATATGGTTTGGCCAAACTATGCACCTAATCATGTGCCTACTCAATACCGAGTGTTTCATTTGCAAAATTTTCTAGAATGTGTTTTACAGTTTCTACTAACCTTTATCAAATTGAGAACCACTAAAAATGATCCAAAAAAATTTCTTAACTCCTCCAAACCTCATGAAACTTAACATAATTACTTTATATACTTAAAATACATAAATAAAGGGTTAATACCTGAAACCGGGGGTGATACATTCTCACCACCATTGGTCTTTCCATTATTGAAAAGTTGAAAACCACCATTTTATTGAAAGAGTTCATACCATTTCTTGACTATTTAATTCTCACAATCCCATTCTAATTCCTGAAACCACTATATTTTTATAAAACCTACACTAGAAAATTTTTTTCCCATGAAATAATTTCTCTTTCCTATCCACAATCTAAACTAGAACATGAACCGTAGAAGATGGATCTAGGTAATTGTGATCCTATAAAATTTTATAGTCAAAATTTGGTTGATACTTATTTAATTGAGATACATGAAACTCATTATGAATAGAACTAAACTTTAGTAGAGAATACTACCAATATGACACCTCATCATCCCATTCAAGTATCTCAAAAGGGCCTATGTATCGAGGAGATAACATTTCATGATTCCCAAAATGATAATGCCTAATCTTTGGAGAGATTCTAAAGAACACAAAATAAATCACCTTGAATAAAAATGGATATCAAAGATAATCCACATATTGTTTCTGATAACCCTATCCCATCTCCATTCTCTTCCTAATCAACTGAACCTTCTTCATTGTTTCTTTCACAAGGATTGGTCCAACCGATGAACTCTCACTTGTTTCCACCCAAAAAATTTAAGAACAAAAAGGATTCCCATAAAATGATTAAAAAGAATCCATGTGTATCAAGGAATGATAAATTTTTTATATGATAACTTGATTAATGGTATGTGTTCCTCCCATGAGCCACTAAAATCCATTATGTGATCTATAAGCATTCCTTCTAACATTTGTATCATTCTTTAAGATTGTAAATACATAAGTGGATGATACACCATGCTCATAGTCAACTTATTTACTAGTTATTTCTATAAGAATTTCCAAAAAACAAGACATAAACCATATATCTCAGTTTGATACTATCAAAACTGGTTCTCCATTTCTATTTATTACTTCTCAGATATAGATTTTGGAACATTGCTCCACCATATGAGATTCATAAATAGGGATGAAATGAGATTCCTTTTTGAGATGACCCACTATCACCCATACATAATCATGTTTCTAAACCATCCTTGGGAGAACTATCACAAAATCTATGTCTATATGGTCCCATTTTTAAATAGGAATAAGTAAATACTACAATATACCTGTTGGCCTCTAGTTCTCTACCTTAAACTGCTAATAGGTGAGGAATCTATTCAAAAATTCAACCAATTTTCATTTCATCCTGACCAACCAAAATTATAATTTCAGTTCCTTATAAATAATTTGTATTATAGGATAAAAAACCCATATCTAATAGTGGTAAAAATGAAGGATTTTTTCCTAACAAGCCATAGGTATGACCATACGATCTCGAAAACACAACACTAATATCCCATCTAGCTTACATCACTCAATAGACTCCCCAAAATTTAGTTTTGAACTCATAGAACCAAATTATGAATCATATTTATGTGCCTCTTTAAACTTATCAACCAAATCCCAAACAAAAGAAACTGGAAAGAAAACCACAATGCTACCTCAGTCTTTACAATCCAAGTGCATGTTAGCAATCACTGATATCATATACCATTGATCTAAAGTATATTTTTCCAACTAAATATATGAATTTCTACTTAATTAATCCACCACTAAATTTCCTTTACCTAGTGTATACCTCAATTAAAAGTCAAACATTTAGAGATACTCCATATATCTTCTTTTTCTTAGGATAAAATTTCTTTGTGATAAGATGTGTTTCAAACTCTTATGATCTGTAAACACCATAAATTTCTCACCAAAGAGGTAATGAAACCAAGTATTTAAATCATGAACTATAATATCTAATTCAAAATCATGTGTTGGGTACTTCTCATGAAAACATAATTTCCAAGATCCACAATCAACTATATGATCTCTCTACAGGAGAACACATCCCAAGACTAATCCCAAATCATCACAATACACTATATATATATTTCTTGATTTTGGAAATATCGAGATCAATACTTATGTGAGGTAAACTTTAATATCTTGAATAGACTTATTAAATTCATCATTCTATTGGAATGGAACATTTTTCCTTATCAAAGTTTTCATCGGTGAATCTAGTCCTAAAAAATTATGAACAAAATGCTAGTAATAACCAGTTAAGATAAAGAAACTACATATCTCAAAGACATTCTTTGGTGGTTTCCAAATTATCACAACCTCTATCTTTTTTGGATCCAAATAAACAAATATTTCATATATTTAAAGTACAAGGAAACATACCTCTTGCATCAAAAAATACACCTTGAACATTTGGAATAGAAATAATGATCGCATAAGATTATCAACACTGTCTCCAAGTGTTTCTCATGGTCATCCTTCATCCTTGAATACACCAATATTTCATACACAAACACCACCAAAAAAAATCCAGATACCTTTGAAATATTAGATTCATTAATTATATAAAGATAACTGGTACATTCATAAGACCGAGTGGTATAACCACACACTCATAATGGACATATCTACTCTTGAAAGATGCATTTAGAATATCCTTCTTTTGAACCCATAGTTAGTGATATCCTAAATGAGATTAAATTTTAGAGAACTAATGGGCTCCCCTAAATTTTTCAAATAGATCACCCATGAATGTAAGAGGATACCGATTCTTTACTATAACTTGGTTTCAACACAAATAAGATTTTTTATTAATAATAAGGAGAAGGAATAAGCGCCTACAGAAAAGTTCATAGAGGTCTATAATACTGAATACCTAAAGTATAAGCTAAAAAAAATTTATACCCCTCTAGGGGAAAGACCCAAGACCAGAAATAAAATGAAAACTATCATCAAGGGTAGCTTTGGAGGTTAGGAAATCAGAAACAACAATACCTTCTTACCTGGTACGGAGGATAATCATCTGATTATTCAACAACCCCTTTCAATTTATGATAGAGTACTCAATAGACCAAGGAATTTATCCTTTTCCTAAAAATACATTATAGAGTATGAGAGAGTTTGTCACGATCTCTTCTAGTGGAATATTCCTCTGATTCCATAAGTACAGGCTAGTGAGCTTACTTGTTATAATGACCCATACTTTACATATAGATATTACTTCAACATTGAAGAATATTTATTACATAACATAACAAAACCATGCCAGGATCGTATAGGTTTAGTGTCTTTAGAAATTGGGAAACATAAATTCTGGTTCATAAAACATCCACATTGTCTCCTACTTATTTCTTCATAACTAGACTCATTTTTGAAATATCTTACTTAATACCCTTATTCATGAATTGGGGAATATAAAAATATGAAAGGGTGAGCTCAACTGATTATTAAGGGTAAACAAGGGAAACATCATTCATATCATAATAATAAGAACATAACATTTGAAAATCTTATCTTGCATATAAAAGATCATAATATCATGTCATGAGATAAATAATAAAATTGAAATGTAATCCCAATAATCATAACATAAGGCATGTAATTATTTTTCATAAACACATAAGCATAGAATAACATTTCATATTATTAAATGCACATTTTTGAGACCATCATAGCATACTAAGTCCATTATTGAACCAAGTCCACTCCTCATTCCAGCCCTGTATTACTGAACCAGATATACTTGCTGTTCTAGTCATGTCTATCTCATGAGATATAAATATTTATCCATTGAATTGGAGGGAGATATAGGTCCCACCCATCTCATAATGAAACCATTATTATGTGTTCCACAAATACATAAAAATATTTACCACAACATAACCCATGAAATAAAATGAGTTTCTTAAACATAATTCCATCATAATTGATATAAAACAAATGGATTTCATAAATAAAATTACATCATAAAAAAAATAATAGTAATAACATGGATATAAATATAACCTTATTTATATAGTTTCATCTGAGATTGAAAATAATTTTGAGAAAACACTTGAAATTAATTCCTGAGGAAAATATCCTTTCTTCTTCAAAAACATTTTCCTTCCTCAAAATGTCACAAAATTTTAGAAGAAATAATTTTATGTGAAAATAGGCTTGTAATATTGTAGGGAAAACTTCAAGGAAGTATAGAATTATTAAATCATATAAATCCATTCATTCCATACAAGTTAAAAAAACATTATTCTTAAACTTTTTTCTAGAAAAGTCAAAAAGTACCTTGTACCGAAAACGAAAAAAGATTCCATTCATACCATTTAGTAAAAATTTACCAATGGGTAAAATTGAATTTTAAAAATTATAGAAGGATATAAATAATATTTTGAAATACATATTTATGAAGAATATATGTGGAGGATAAATGTACCCCAACAAATACTTACAAATAAACTATCTCAGATAAAAACGGGATTTGCAAAGTTTTCCCTTACCTCTGGTCCGATATGCTTCATATGTATCCGAACCTCCTGTATAATGATTTATATAATGTTACTGATTTATTCCATAATAATAATTATTTTTATGATAACATTTATGAGTATAATTTCATCTGTTTGTTAGTAACATTTTATTGTTACTCGTTATTCAGGTATTAACTGCTTTATGTTCTTTTGCATGTCTTGTCAGATAAGTTTTTATTAAAATTTTTAAGTTATATTTATATCATTTAAATAATTATATTGGTATAATGTATATCATATTTATTCATTAAATTTATGTATATAATCATGTTTTAATGATGATCTTGTAGAATGAATTACATCGCATTGTGGAGACGGTAAGTCGTACGTACACACTAGCGATGATATCATTCCCAAAATCATTGAATGGTATTGAATTGGATGGTGTATAATATTTCATAATCAGTATCATGTTATAATAATAATATATATTTATTATTTTTATCATTATACCCATCCAAGTAAGGTGGTGGTGAAAAACAGATTACACCACGACGTGGAGGCGGTAAGCCATACGTACGCATGCATAGTGATTTCATATTTTATTAGATGAGAAGAAGGTGGAATATGGTTGTTTAATATTTATAATAACACATTAGTATATTATTGATACTGATGTTATTAATTTATAATTAAACAACTAATTAATAGAAAATATAAGAAGAAATAAGTTTGAAAGAATCGGTAGAAGAGATTACCTCTTCCTCGGTGGGCTTCCTCTAAATCTCTTCTTAGAGCACTAGAGTCGGTATTTGAAGATGACCAGAACCTATATAATGAAAATAGAGAAGCTGATAAGGAAATAGGGTAGGGTATGGACGAGCTTTAAGGCTCAAAATAAAGTGAAGAGGTGAGGGAAGAGGTGCCCTTTTATAATTGAGGTGAGGGGCACTTTTGGAAACTCCATAAATAATAATTTATAATAAAATAAAATCCCACCCAAAAACCTAAAAAATGTCCCAATTTTGAATATGATATGACATATGGTTTTAATATCATCAAAAATTAAATTTTGTACAAGTTATTTTTTCAATTTAAACCATATTTTTTTAATTGACACTTAGTTATTCTATTTAATTTTAATTGTGGTAATAACATTCTAAATATTTAATGGTTATAAATATTTATTTATATGGTGTTAATTGAAAATAAATAGGAGATTTAGGAAATTTTAGATCTTATAGTTATCAATTTGTAATTTGTAAACATTTTTATGATTTTTAAATAATTTAATAAAATGTTATTTTTATAAAATATCAATAGTGTCAATTTTGACACTATTCATTTATTTGAATTTAAATAAAATCCTGAAAAAATATAATTCAGAAAAAAAATATTTAATACACTCATAACATTTTATAGTAATATATAAAATTTGTGGATCACATTAATTAGTTCATATGATATTTCTTTTAATATATTTAAAAACATTTATTTGATATTTCTGTTAATAAAATAATTTTTCATCACTATTGTGTCATCATTAATGGTAATGATTCAATACCTAAAAATTATAAACAAAATTTCTATGATGTAGGTAATTATTTTATATTTAAAAATACTATATATAGTCGATATTATCTCCTAGTTATCCATATATTAAAATTATTATACTTATATAAAATGAGATTATGACATTTTGTCACATTCATTAGTTTTTATTACATTCATGTCATATTCATAGGTTAGTGGCCATTAAGTGTTTCCTTTTATAAAAAATAGATTACAAGGGTCTAATTTAGTCATCCAATAAGATTTCTATAGGTGTTAAGGTAATTTTATAATATTATGTTTACCTTTAATTACCCGATTTACCTTTAACCATGGTAATAAAAATAATTACCAAAGTTACTTTTCATAATGCCCAAAGATAAAAGTGGCCTATTAACATAATTTGTACCTAATTATTCCAAATATAGAATCCATTTTTAAAAATTCAAAATACATAAGTTTCAGTAATTAATTTAAAATTAATCTCATTGTTGAAATGAGAAAACAGGTTTTAAAAGTTAAAACATGGAAAAAGATTGAAATGTTTTTACCTATGAATTCAATAAAAAATTAATGATAATGAAATAAATTATATTTAATGATAAAAATTTATTCTATTTATACTTTAAAACTATTCAATATTATAATTTAACCATATAAATTATCTCGATGAAAAAAGTTGTTTTTAATTAAAATTTAGCATATTTTTACTATTCATCAAAACATGAAAGTTATCAGAAAAATATCAGAAATTTATCCAAAGTAAATTTTTATATCCTGATTCAAAATAACATGTTTATTTTTTCATATAAAAATTATTAACATCTCAAAATCTTAATTTAAGATGGTTTCTCCATTCAAAGGTGTAAAATTAAACTTAAAAAAAGGCTTTCATACATCAAATAGGGTTTTATTCATACCCTATGAGTAAAATATCCATTGGATGAATATAAAAAATATTTTATTAAGTATATAACACATATATATCTCATTAATTTTATTAGAAAAAGTAATTCACTCCAAAATACAAATATATTATTGATTTATATTTTTCATAAATAATTGATAGCCAATAAATTCACAATGTATTTTCATAAGTTTGTTGTAATTATTCCTGTTATCCTTATGGCTAGGCTATAATGGAAATTTTATAATAAGGGCATCTCACATTTCATTTAAACTCATGATTGCGTGAAAATCAATCTACTGAATATTAAAAATTATTTAAAGAAAACATCTCATAAAAGCATGAGGGTGTTACACTTGTGCTTCGGCTTGAAGAGAGTCACTGTTCCCAAAAAAATCATAAAAATAAGCTAAAATCATGCCTCTTGAATCCATTATAGCTCCACCTACACTCATATAACCCAAGAGGCAAGATCCATCAGTGTTTAATTTATACAACTAAGGAGAAGGTATCTAACTAATCCATATTCCCCGATCCACAATATTATTCCTGATGGAAGGGTGGAGGGGTAGTATGTTCTTGAGCAAAGGGGAAACCTTTGCATCCCTAAACATCTTGTCCAAATCAAGAATTAACAATCTTGTTTTGAATACTATACCTGATATTGATGCATGAGAGTTCTGATGATGACTAAATTTCCTAGAAGTCTATAAGAGGCAACAACCAACCAATAAAACCAGTGCCCTGCATTTCCTCTTCGCACCCATTCAATCAACACCATGTAACCACTGATAAAGGAAAGAATCAACGGTGAACTCCTAGGCCATATAGAAAGTGAATTTAACAAACACACCCCAGACTTCATTACACCAATCACTATTAAAGAATATTTTATTAGTATATTTGAACCTTTGAACCCTACAACAACTTCATTTGGAATAAATAACGATTCCCTGCACTATATATTTTCCTAAGTAGGCAAGGATTTGTGTTAGAAATGCCATCCAAGAAAATTAATATTTTAAGGAACCCCCTTACACCATAAATTATTACCCCGGGCATATGAGGGAATCAAATCAGGTAGAATATTAAGAAAGTCTTTAACAGTGAAGGTAGATGATGTAGAAATCGTAAAAACACACCTGTTCGAGGCTTAGTTAAGCACAATGCTATCAAATATTTCCTAATTATTATCATATAGAGTGAAATTAATTAAATTAGGATGACTGCATGAATATTTTAAACAAATATCAAGATAAGGACACCTGGGGAATCCTAGAATAGATCATGACCAATTTTGATGCCAGTAACTAATATTTCCCTTACCAATAATCCACCAGTTAAGAAGCCAGAAAGAAGGAATATATAGTTGGATTGTCTTATGTATATAGAAGGGTCTCTCTATTTGCACATATATATAAAGTTAATAAGCATGAAGTATATATTTATCCCATATTGAACTCCCCTCAACGACTTCCCAAGATAACTTAGGATGAAAAAATGACATAGTTCCAGACATACTCTTAAGATTAATACCACCATTCTTAATAGGATTATCAATATTACCCCATAAATCCTAGTGACACTTACCTTAAATGTGGTTTCTCCAGAGAAAGGAAATCATTGATTTCTCCAGATTGGTTATCACTTTTCTATGGAATTCTAGGATAAAGATAATGTGCATTGGTATTGAGGAGAGGACACTATTGATGAGATTGATTCTCCCTACAAAGGATAAGAATATATTTTTCTAGTTATGGATATGCCTCAAAATTCTATCAATGACTATATAAAAATTCTTGATGAGGATCATTATTGGGGACACTAGAGCTCCTAAGTAACCCATTGGGAAGGTACCCTTGTGCATACCAAGGATGCTTTCCAAAGACATTATACTTCATTCCAAACATTTATTAGGGGTAAAGAATATTATTTTATAAGGGTTGATGACTTGGCCACTCGAAGCAAAATAGTCTTCTAATTCATGGTTAACACCCAGAATTGATCCTCCACTTCCCTTAACAAAGAGAATATTATCATCAACAAACATAAGATGAGAGATTCTGCCCACCTGGTGATCATTATGAAAGGGGATTACTCTACCCAAATTAATACAATGGTTGATTTACCCACTATAAACATCTTGGGTGATGATAAATAAATACAGGGAAAGGGGATATCCCTATCTCAAACCTCTAATATCTTTGAAAAATCCGAATTAATATCCCAAGAATGTTATGGAGTTCCACAGAGAGCTGAAAAATCGAAATAAAAGACCAATGGCCCAAAATGAGAACCCTATACAAGAAATAACCTTGATGAGAAAGTTCCACTCAAATCTTTCATAATATTTATTCATGTTGAGTTTTATGTCCATGTTACTCCTAAAATATTTCAAGTTAATGTCCCTGATTACCTCTTGATCTAGGCCTATTGCGCCTTGAATACATCCACCTTTAATAAACCCATGCTGTTCTTATAACACCCAACTTGGGAGGAAACCATAAAACCTCTTATTATGAATACAATAAAGAACTTTATATGGCATGTTACACATGATAATATGGTGGTAATGGTTCAAATACCGAGGGTCTTTGATCTTGGGAACTGACACAATTTTAGATGTACATGAAACATGGGGAATTTTACCTCTTAGAAATTAATCTTGAATAGAATTAATCATGACCCTATTCAAAATATCCCAAGAGACCTAATGGATAGAATTAGTGAATCCATTCAAACGTGGGGAGTTGTTTGGATTCATATACCAAATGGCATAAAAAATTTACTCCTCATCCGGGGTGATATCCATCTTGGAGTTAACTTCCTCTATAACCACACATGGAATAGACTCAAAAATAGAAGCTGAGTCACTCAAATATCCTTATTCCATGATGGGGTTAGGTGGCCCTAATAATGACTTAAAATAATAATCTTCCATACTCCCAACCACATCCCTATCATTTGAATTGGATCCATCTTCCAGAAGAATGTTGGGAAACTTAAGCCTGTGTTTCTATTTGATAAAAGCATGGAAATAAATGGCATTAATATCTATTTCATGAAGCTATTTCAACCTAGAATTTTTACGAGCTTCACATTAATTATTCAATAATAATTCATCCATATGACATTTCTTTTTTCCGATATCAGTAAAAATCGATTCATCCCATTCAACTTCTCGGCGTAGCTCCAAATGTTGGATGTCTCTGGTGACCTTCTTAAGACCCCGGTCACATAAGGATAGATTCTTGGACTAGTAACAAAGGGGATATCTAATATTCTTGAGATTATAATGAATATATAACCAATGATTCCCACTAGGGAGGTTTCTCCACAGGCCTTTCATTAATTCCATATAACCTGGTTTAACTGCCAATATAGGAGAGAAGTAAAAAACATCTTCTTGATCCTTTTTATAATTCAGAGGAATGTGAATGGGAGAATTATATAAGATACTACATTCCATATGGAAGACTTTGATGCCAATAAATGAAGAGATAGTAGGCCCATTCACCAAACACTGGTCAAGACGACTCTAGGAACAACGAGATCCATGCGGGTTGTTACACAATGTAAATGGGTCACCTGTGAAACCAGCAACCATAAGCCCATTACTCTCCATGAACTCCAAAAAGTCTTGATTGGATATTCTAGGGAAATAAACAATACCTTTTTCTCCTATGGACTAGACATGATGTTAAAGTCACCTCCAACTATCTACAACACATCATCCAGATTGATTGAGCTTAGATCATCCCAAAGAGGTTCCCTAGTATGTGCATCACATTTAACATAGACTACCAAAAGCAAAAATGTTTGGGAACCCATTGAAACTATTTTATTAATAAATTTATTTGAATATTTTACCAATTACACTAAGATAGAAGCCTTCTAGAATAACCATATGTGATAATTTGAGGGAGACCCATGGGGAAATCCTTGGGCTCTCATACGTTGAAAAAAAATCCTTGATCCTTGAAACATACTTCTTGGGTTCAAGTACTGAAAACATAATGATTTTTTTTATGATGTTCTTTGGAGATAAAATATGATTTTACCTGAGAACCCAAACCATGAGAATTATATAAGAGTAGACTAATCAACACTTGAAGAGACGTACTAGGATGAGTGAACCCTTTTCATTCCAGATCTTCCAAATATAATTTCAATTACTTTAATTATGTAGGTTCCATCCGATAAGATTGAAGTGAGATAATAATGGTCCATGGTAAGAGATTAATTGTAAACTCCACTTATCTTGTGGGTGGAAACCCTAAGAAATTATCAAGAAAAACATTAGGAAAATTATCAACAATTACTAAAAAACCACTATCCATCATCTCATTCACTGATTCTAAGGTCAAATCTGACAACTGGTGTGAGATATTTCTAACTGTGGGTGCTAACAAGACTTCTTCACCTGCCTTTAACCGGTATCCTCTAAAGATATTCTTGAAGACATCATCATTTTAAAAACCAAACCTTCAATTAAAATAATTGATGTGAGATTTGAATGTTTTCAACCAATCTATCCCTAGGATTATGTTATATGCATCCATCTCAATCATAGATAAATCCCATATCAATTCAACTCCATCGATAGTTATAGAACATTCCTTGCACATAAAGGCTCTACATTATCTTTGTCCAAGATGAGTTTGAATTTTCAAAGAGGAATGAATAATATCAACATGAAAACACTAAAGACCAATAACACGAGAAGAAATAAATGAATGGGATACACCCATATAAAAAAATATTACATAAGGGTAGAATTCAAAATAATTTGACCTCACACCATTGAAGGTATAGATTGATAATCCATAATAATTTACTCATCTCCATATAATTTCTTACCCACTGCACTTTATTATTTATTAACCTATTGGGATTTTACTAGTTGAGGCATCCTGGTATTCATAGAATAACTATGGATATCTTGGTTCTACTGATGAGAATTATTTTTCTACCCTCTTCCCATAGAAACATACGATGTATATAAAACATGAAATGTGTTCCAATCACCCAAACTTGGAACACCATGACAATAACACCGATGAATCCCCATATGGATGCAATTGTGGCATGTTCTAGGTGGTTACATACAATCTTACTTTATGTGATGAAAATAACCACATTGAAAACATCCAGGCTTTCTATTTAGTTTATGATTAATACTCATCGATTAAGTTGTTTGATTCTGAGTCATACCACTACCTTGGAAATCGTTTTAACTCTTCCTCTTATTCCCATAATTAGAGGTCCAACCATTTCCCATAGGTATTAACATGATTCCTCCACCCATAGTTCTTGATATGCCTCTTTATTCCACCATCAGTCTATTGACCATCTCCATATAATCTTATCCACAGAGCATGATGATCTTCGAGTGAATCCACGACCTTAACCCTGATTTAAAAATGAGTTCCTTCATGGATTCACTTGTTGAAACTTTAGGTGAGAAAACAGACTAAATTCATAAATTTAGCTTCATACTCACTGAAATATTCTCTTGATTCAAGATGAAAAAGTCCATCCTTCTAGAATTCTTGAACATGTGAGGATAGAATTGTTTATTGAACAATTCTTCCAAATAATCCCATATAATTCCTTGAAACAATTTATCCTCAACTACTAAATCCCACCACTGGCATACTAGGTCCTCCATCATTTACATTACCAACTTGAATTTAAGCTCATATGGTGTGCCTAGGAAATTGAATATTTTATTCATCCTATTTACACACACTTATGATTTTTATGATTCTGAATCACCCTTAAAGATGGGTGGATTCCTCTTATGTAATTATACAAAATTACTAACTTTCCTTGGTTTATCCCTCATATTCGCACTATCTATTTCTTAAAAATACTAGAAAATACACTGAACCAACTATTTATTCACCTATGGATTTGGTGAAACCACATTTTCAACAACCTCTTCCAATGGGTTTTGATGATACCTACCGAGTGAAATTTTATATAAACAAAGGAACAAAAAATTAAGTATCACTCTATAGAAATTTATGGCTTAGAAATTTAAAATTTACCACATCACACATATCAGAATGAATATTTACAAATTTCAATTTTTTTTGTTTTTAACCCATTTTTGAAAATTCCACCTTGTTTTTTTGAAAATCAAACCATTTTCAACTATTCCCAAAAATCATAACTTTTTAACCAAATCATAAATAATTAGTCATTATTAATTATGAAATCCTAGTGGGAGGTTATTAATAAAAATTCATGTTATTATCTTCTCATTGTCTAAATCCATGACAATGAGGTAACAACTCCTCAGAGTGTCTTAAACATTTATGTACCCAAAATCCCTGGTAACTTTAAGTTCAACATAATTTTGTTATCTATTCCTCTTTATGATCTACATTTAAAGTTCTTCTGATCCTATATCCTTGCTTCCAATCCAGTTCAAGTACTAAACCATAATGATTTTCAACACCATGACTAAAAAAAATGACACCATTTGTAACATCCCGCCCACCTTATTAGCTTGAGAAGTGAAAGACATGTTATTGCCCTTATATGGCATCCCCAAGACACCAAAGGATAGAAATAAATTCCAAGGTATTCATAAACAATTGGAGGATGATTTTACTTTAAGAAATAAAAAAACCCTACCAAGATAACCATAACCAAACAACCACTATATAATGTATGAGAAAAATGTAATACAACTAATAGAATAACTAAACCAATAAAAATATCAGAGTACAAAGAGGAAACCAAAACTAAAAACTCAAATAAACATAAAACATAAAATCCAAAACTCCCAACATGCTCCAAGATCCAAATCAACAATCCATTCCCATAGTATCATGATGCATTACTAAAGAAATGTGATACCTTTCCTTTACTTGTGTATCGATATACAATATATTCAAATGCAGCAAAGTACCCTAGTAGGGGTGATTATAAAACTTAGTAGGATTTAACCAATTATTTACTAACTCATTCCACTAGGATAGACCAAGTTTGAACATTTATATAAAATAGTTTAAAACAATTTATATCATTTCATATAAAAACCAAAATCATTTCTAAGAAAAATAGCTTTCCATGGAAGGAACCCAAATAAGTCTTTCAAACCATTTTATAAATCCATTTGGAATAACCCATTATATTTCATATATCCACACATGCATGCCCTTGTGACAGTTCCATACTCATGAGTGGTCTCTTATTAATCTACCAAGTCATCACATGGTAATGATATACTAAGTGCCCTAATGGAACACACACCTTCCATATTGTCATTCCAATTAAAATGAACCCACAACAACCACTTATTCCAAATAAAATGACAAAAAAATTAGGACAATACATTTCAATAAATAAATAATTTTAATAAAAACATTTCTAGAATTTTTTTTTCACAAATCAAAACCAAAAAACCATTTTAAAATCATCATTTTGAAACCATGTAACCAATTTCACTTTCCACAAACAAATAATTTTCACAATTTCTGAAACCATCACTAAAGAAGGATTCTATCAAGATTTTCACATAAATTTCAAAATTCATTTCAAGTAATTCAATTTTTTTAAATAAATCCATAAATTTATAACTAAGATGAGTTGAGATGTAATTCACCTAACACTCAAACATTTGTAAAAATAAAGAATGACACAAAACATAAAATACTCAACTTGAAATTAAAAAAACCGACATAAGATCTTGTTACCTATAATAAAAGCAACCATATATCATCATTATTTTCTTAAAAAAACATGGATATATCCCCAAAAGATTATATCCATGAATACAATATAGGGAAGAAGAATAAAAATAAGGAAAACAACAAAGAATGTGAACTTACCAAGGAATCTGGCCTCCAACGTACCAAGATTCACCTAAAGACCACTCTAAGATAAATAAAAAGGGTTTCTATATCCTTTGAAATAATTGAAATTATTGTTAGGGTTAGACTAAGAGAAAAACAATACATTAAGGGGTAAAATGAGTGAGATACACAATTTTATGATCTTGTTTTTAATGGTGGACAATTAGGGCACATGGTTAGGAAAACCATGTGTTATGCACTACCTCCAAACACCCATCACATGGTTGGATCACATAGTTTAAAAAACCATGCACCAAACATGATAAAAACCTATTTACAACATCACATGGTTTCTCCTAGGTGATTGAATGATTTGGAAAAACCGTTTTACTAATAGTGAACCTACCTAGTGCCCACTGTTTGAGTTTCCCAGTTTCCTAGAAGGCATTTCACAGTTTTTACTAAACATGATAAAACCATTAACCTCCAAAAAAGATCGAAAAATAATTATAAAACTTATCCAAACCTCCCTAAACATAACCCAATTACTTTATATACTTAAAATACACAAATAAAGGGTTAATACCTGAAACAGGGGGTACCACACTGACCAAGAATTCATCAATTTATTATCCAATTGATACCATAGGATAAAAGAATATTTTGATTTCTTCTATGTAATTTTAATTAAGATCATGTGATTTAATAGTAATCTTGAACATCATAGACAAAAAATATTTTTTTCATTCTATATTATACATGGTTTCTATTTTAAAGAATGGAGATTTTGATTCATGGGTTTTTAATATCTTTTTCTACTTGAGAAAGTATTATTTTATCCTTATAAACCCATAAAAATTCTCATAATATAAGTAGTTTATCCCGTCATTGGTAATTATTTAAATTATAAGTGGGTGTATCATCTAGATTACTCATATAAAGCCTAATTTTATATACCATTTTGAATTTCCTCTCAAGATACACTTAGAGCATAAGAAGTGGTCCATAGATTCTGACATTACCACTTAGTTTACCATCTCTACCATAGTAATTTGTACGTATAAATAAAATCTCAAATGGAATACATTATATAATTACCTAAAAAAAATAATCAAAGTGGAATATTTCTCAAGTAACTCATAAAATAAATAAACAATATCATGCTAATATAATTTGTATCATAGATAAGACTAATCAATGAATTATATTAAATGAGGA
Organism: Viscum album; assembly: GCA_963277665.1. Taxonomy (NCBI): domain Eukaryota; kingdom Viridiplantae; phylum Streptophyta; class Magnoliopsida; order Santalales; family Viscaceae; genus Viscum; species Viscum album. The sequence continues at coordinate 1,278,162,993 of OY728146.1, read as the reverse complement.
ATCATTGTGAATAATGTCAATAATAAATATCCATTCCATTAAATTTATAATATTCATAAACACTTACCCATTTTCCTATAATTTAAACGTTAACATTAACATAACTATATTGACCTGTATCCAACACACATAAAATTTTATTATTTTTTATATAAATATCCATAAACACACCCATAAATCTAGAGGTATAGTGTCTTTAGGAGATCAAATATGTAATAAAACATCTTAAAAATTAATAAAATAATATTTTATTTCCATTTTTATAATACAATCATAAATATCATAATTATTTTATCACTACATGAGTTGCCCTGAAGACATATATAATAGAAAAGGGTTAGCTAAAAGTCCCTATAAGGGTATAATAAACATGGTTATGAGATATAAGTGAAAATAAGTATAAGATGATATTATAAAAGTAGAGGATCCAGAATACTATACTAGGAATAGGGAATAAGGGTAACAAAATACTAAAAAGATATAAATCATGTGAATATAATAATGTGGCACAAACACAAGTTATGTCATCATAAGCATAAGTCATGGCTTGCAACCAAGACAACATAACATAATGTACAAGGATTACTACCCATTCCCCACACATAATATCTCATGTAATATTTGAGTTATCCAATTGATTAGGGGTGTATAATTAAATTCCAACCAACTGTATGATAATATTCCATGCATATGTGTTTCCCATAGAAAATAATCATACATAAAACATAAACATGAAATAAATCTATGAGGGAGAGATGAGTTATATAATGATGTTAGTATAGTAGAACAACGAATCATGTAAATACCAAAATTAAGGAAGGGATGTATTATATTGGATGTTCAAAAGTTATAATAAGTACATAATGAAATATTATATTCCATGAAGTGAATAATAAAGGTGAAGGAAATAACATTGAAATAATTTAGGAGAGGAAAAAGAAACATAAAAATTCCCCTTATATACTTTATAGGGTTTGACTTCAAGAAATAATTAGAAGGAAACCACAAAGGCATGAAAAATACCATGATTAAGTAAGTTAAAATTAAGTACAAAGAAAAAAATATATTATATGAGAAATAATAAGATTGAGATAGAGAGATATAGAGGGGAATACTAATATTGAAGAAGAAGTAATGATTGAGAGTCCCCTTACCTTGAGTCCCAACCCACTTTAAAAAATTATCTAGCCTATGAAATAGTCAAATTACATGATTTAATTATACATTATAGAAAAATTTTAATGTTAAATTCAATTATTATCACTCATTTATTCTTATATATTGTTTATGTGTTGGAATCATATTTATTCACATGAATTTTTTTGGTTTGTTTTTTCCATAGTCCCAAAATAATTTTAGAGTAAGAATAAATACCAAAAGTTTTTCCCCCATGGATCTATAAGTTATATAAGTTTCACAATATATAGTAATTTCTTTTGTGTAGTATATTAGTAGATATTATAAAATTATTAAAAATCAAAAATCATTTCTCAAAAAGTTTGTTATGAAGAGATTTATATCAATAATTATTGTTTATTTTTTATATTAATAATATATATATATATATATATTTTATTATTAAAATTTTAAAAATTACATTAATTTATTATTAATATTATATAAATACATGAAAATAATTTTTAAGAATATTAATGAATGATGAAAGTGAAAATATAGCATCATCATTAACTTAAGTAGTATAAACCGATCATGGATGAATAATGTTTTTTAAGAGATTTTGAAATAAGATAATAACTAATAAATATCTCACTTCCATAAATAAATTAAAGTATAATTATACAAACATTTTAATTTTTTCAACTATAACTTAGATATAGAGAATTTATAAGGGAAGGAAGAAACTAGAAGTATCAGAATTTGGAAGTCACACCTTACTCTTTGATATGTCTCCTTTGGAATTCATATTAAGACTTAATGGAATGATATTTTGATGTATACCTTCTAAAACATGGTTAAGAGGGTTGGGAGATGTATTTTGGTAGAGATTTGGTGAGGGAATAAGTTTATAAGTGAAGAGAAATGGGTGGAAAAGGGATGCATTTATAAGTGAAGGGGATGGATGTTTTTTGAATAAAATATTGGTTAATTTATATTTTTTATCAAGACTAATAAGAATGTTGATTTTTGTGAACATTAATTTATTTTTAATAAAAAATATATATTTTATTGAAATATAAACACTTTTAATACCAAAATGGTATCATTTTTATATTTAATTCAAAGTAAAGAATTAAAAATAGTTTTTTTATTAGAATAAAATATAATTTAGACTTTAAAAATTGATTTATAGGCTATAAAATCAAGTTCATTATTTTTAAAAATATTATTTTACTCCTTAAATATATTTTAATTTTTTAAAAAATAATTTATAAATTATTGATTAATTTTAACATCATTATGATGCCATAAAACTTACCATATATACAAAATTATATTTCTACTATTCACTAAAAATTATTTTTTTAGAAAAATATTAGAAATTCACCCAAATATAATTTTAACCTATTTATTAAAAATATAAAATCATTTTTATTTAAATATAATTTTAAATTATGTAATTATAATAGTTTATTATTTATGTAACATAATGTCTTACTAAATAAGTTAAAATATACCTTATTAAAAATTTATCCTTTTACATATCTTAAGATACATATTTTTGAGAAATAATTTTAGGGTATTTAAATATTTATTTTCTATTTATTTCATCGATGTTAAATATTAATTATTGTAAATTTTACTATTTCTAGTGATAAAGTTACCATTCCAGCATTTAGGTTACTATTTGAACAGTCAAGTTACCGTTCCTATGACGAGTTACCATCCCAAGGGTCATATAATATTTATAAATCTTATAAATACCTATCATTTACTTTATTCACTAAAATTTCTTTCAAGGATCTCTATTCTTAATTCATAAATTTATGATCCTTCTTCTAATGTTTTGTTTTATTTTTTATATCATTTTTCACAGTTGTGATATTTCCAGGAGATCATGACCCATTGGATTTACAAATTTTACTAACGTTTTTATATTTATTATCCCATTATTATTATATTTATTATATATAATATGTTCATCAGTCGATTATAATGTTATTTTATGAAATTAAATGATGATTGTTTTGTTATATAAAACATGAAATTCATTTATAATATATTTTTTTTAAGTAAATAATTTTAAAAATATATGAATTTAAGAAAGTAATTTTTTTAAAAATATGGGATGTCACACCCCCTTAATAAATTTTATCCTTAAAATTTATAATTCAAAACTTAAGATAAAATTAGATGAAGGAACCTTTGTTTCATTACAGCCTCTAGTTCCCATGTAGATTCTTTATACTTATGAATTGTCTATATTACTTTTACAAGTTCAGTTTTCATGTTGTATAGATATTTTTCTTTATGATCCAATATCTTCCATAACTATTTCTTATAATAGATATCATTATATAATTACAACATATTCAGGTTCAATATATGTGAGGTATATGGTATGTACTTCCTTTATAGGGATACATAGAATATATTATGTACTTGAAATAGGTTTAGTGGAGGTGTTAGTTGATATTACATAACCCCTACATGATCAATGATATTGAAGGGAGCAATGTACCAAAGGGAATGATTTACCTTCTTTCTAAACCTCATTAATCTCTTCTAGAGAGAAATTTAAAGTTACAATTTATCTTTAACATAATACTCTAAATATCATTAATAATTTAAAACATATCTCTTTTTTCAAAATTGTACTTCTCTAATGTGTTTCTGGATGGCTTGAATTTTCTCTGTCATATTTTCAACCAATTATAGTCCTAATAATGTATATCATCCAAATTTATCCTAGCATATTGGATAACCACATCTATTCCTATATATGGATTCATATTGAGTTGTATGAATTATTGATTGAAATTTGTTGTTTTAAAATAATTTGATCAAAGGAAGATATTCATCACAACCCTTGAATTCCATATAGAAGGTTATGATCATGTATTGCAGAGTTTTAATAGTCCTTTTATATTGGATATCTTCCTTAGGATGATACGTCATACTTAATTTTAACAATTTATTTAATTCATTTTTAAAACTTCTTCAAAAAATTTAAGTGAAACTCATGTCTCAATCAAATATAACTAGTGGTGGTATTTCATGGTATCTCACAACTTCTTTAATGTATATCTTTATAAGTTAATTGAGTGAGAAGTATTTCAGAATGGTGATGAAGTGATCAGTCTTTTTAGGACGATCCATGAAAACCCATTAAACACTGTTTCCTATGGATATATTTAGTATATCTATAAAAAAATTCATGGTGATGTTCCCTTATTTCCATGTTAGTATGGGTAATGGTTGCATCATACCCTCTAGGTTTTTTCCATTTTACAATAAATTGCTACATACTAAGAGAATTTATATATTTTTTCAATCCATTTTTATATATTTTTCTATCAAGAGTGGCCTCAGGGATCTATATACATATTTACACTTCTTTCATGGATAGATAATTTCGAGTTATGGGCATAATATAATAGATAATTCTCTATCTTAGGTTATAATTTTACACATAATTGTGTCCCAAATATTAAAAATGCATATTAATCAATGTTGAATTATGATATTTACCTCTTATTTATTGTTTTGATCTTTTTTTGTATCTCCAAATAATCCATTTAAGATTCCTTAATCATTTCTAAGATATACAGTTGGGAAATAGTATGAACAAGGTAAGATATTGTCCCTCCCCTTATAATTCCCATTACCTTCCTTTGTATGTCTAAGAATATTAGATCCTATTCAATTATCATCATGGATAAGTCTGTGGGATCTTTTCTACTTGGTTAATCTATTACTTTATTCAAATTTTTCAGATAGTAATGGATTGACCAGTCAAAGTATTTGATCATATATAACCATCTCCATTAGTTCATGTTGATCTCATTATATATGAATATATACTTTAGTTTTTTATGATTAGTATATATGTCACACTTTTTCCTATAGAGACAATGCTTCCAAATACTCATGGAAAATATTATCACTTTTCACTCTATATTATTTGTTAATTAATTTTTCTCATGTATCTTGAAATTTATCGAGTCATATACTACCGATTTATAATTTTTCATGAGTACACAACCTAATTTTTTCTTTTAATAAATCATTGTATATCCCAAATCCATCCCTACTTGAGGGTTGTGTGAGTACAAGTGTAATTAATGATGGGTTTTGTAGAAAATATCTATGTCCATTAAAAGATAAATAAAGACATTAAATACATTCCAAGATTTTTTGGGAGAGGAATATATAGTATGAAATAATGAAAAACAATAAAATTGTGTACCTTATTATAAAATATTTTTTTCGTTGGAAATGAGTTCGATCAAGTTCAATAAAAAACAACCAATGGGTTCTTTCCACCAATGGTGTCTACTAGACACCAGAATCATCAAATGCTTCAGTAGGACCTCTTCTCTATAATGGTGATCTATTAATTATTCCTCAAAATAAAATGGAGATAATAATTATTGAGAGAGTTTTGATTATGCAAGAGTAATATCTAGTATACCAAATGAGGCCCATGAATCTCCTTTATATAGGCCTCCATAATTTAATGAAGGAGACTCCTAGAGTTAATATGTTTCAAATGTTTTAATATTATATTTTTTTTGGATTCCACCTCATTGATTAAAATAAATGTTAAAACTCCTTTTAAAATTCGTTTATATATTATATATTTTTCTAGAAATACACATGATAATTAGTATATGAGATTCATTCGAATGGTATCATATATCATTCCTCAATATGCACCAATACATGGTACCATATACCATGTGATAACATTGACCATAGAATGGTGACATTCACCCTGAAATACTTAGTTATTTAGTGTAAACATCCAACAATCTCCCACTTTCACTAATTTCTTATAGACTTTATAAAAAAACTTCATAACTGTTTGTGAATTAATCCAAAATATTTTTTATATAATTTTAATAATATATCTCAAAATAATATACAAACACTTTATACTAAAATAAATACTTATTATAGGGACTTATGTATGACCCTACATGCCTTTTTATAATTGAAAACAATTTGGAATTCCCTAATCTATAATTTTAAACAAAGTTAGGTCTCCACCAAAACATTAGTGTGACTAAAACTTCAAATGGATCTAGTGTGATATCAACCAAATACACTAATATGTACATATGAACATGTCTACCAAAATATGTATCTATATTCATCATATGTATACTTATACAATTCCGTTTTCCATGACATTGAGTGACCATTAGATATGGAATGTGTCAATTTATTATAGGAAAACTCAAATATTCACAACTTTCTAAAATAGACTAACCAATTTTAATTAATACATAACATGTAATTCATCTAAATAGTTAAGAAAATAACATTTCACTCAAATAATCCCAACCATTAATTTCCTTAGTATAATTTAATCATGGGAAAAATTTTATTTTCCTATTATATAAGTAGAGAAATATGATATTGGTTAAGATCCAACTAATGACATGATCAAAAAAATACCCAACCACCCATGATTAGTTTAGCCTCAAGTATTTTGTAATAAAGGAATAAAAGTATGTAGGTTATCATGATAGGGATATCTAAAATTTTAGGAATTAAAGATTCATAATAATCATATAATCCTAAGTATATCATTGACAATCTGACATTCCATGTGATGTATTTTAGTGGTCCAGTATAGATAGCTATCCTCAACTTACTATGTCATGAATATATTCATTGTATCATATAAAGATATTTGTATCAAGTATATGATTATATTCTCACTAATCCTAACATATCATCATAACCTATAATAATTTGTGATGATAATTAATTATGTACAAATCAAATTCTTACTTTTAGGATATATTATCATTCCACTATTTATATAATTCATATTCAGCACCCAAGAATGAATAATGAATAAAGATTAACTTTATTATAAAATCCTAATAAATTTTATGAACATTACATATAATTGCTCATGTATATACTCCCAAGAGATTCAACATGACCTTTATGCTTTTACCAGGCTAATGGTATTGTTAAAGGATTCACTATATTTTCATATATAGCCACCCAATAGATCTTTATAACTACCCTCTCAATGATCTATCTAATGATATAGTATTTATGAAGTATGTGTTTAGTCCTTTGGTGAGAATGAGGTTAATTATATTTATAAATAGATCAATTATTGTCAAATTAAATCTTAATTTCTCTCTCAATTCTAGGAAGCACCATAATTTTAGTGATGAACTTTTTAAATCAAACAACTTCCTTTACAACATCTGATATAGTGATGTACTCAGCCTCTATTATCAAGAAAACTACACTATATTATTTTAAATTATTCTGACTTATTTCTCCACTATTTAGACAAAACATTAAATCATATTGACTTCTCATGTTGTAAATACCCGGAAATTCCATGGAAATTTGTTTCTTAAATTCATGGGATTTTTACGAGTTTGTGAAAATTTACGGCGCTTGATTCCGAGGCCCGGTGTGCCCGGAATCAATTTCTGAAGTTTTGTTCGGGTACGTTCAGTAAACATACAAGAGAGATTTTATATCTTTTGAACTGGTGCTCAGAATTAAAATCCAAGGGCACCATTGAACTCGTAGCGTCTGTGATTTCTTAGTGAGACCTTCACCGCAGTTGCGTTCTAACGAGAATGGAAGTTAGATTTTGGGGGTTTTTAGTTAAGTTAAATAAAAATAAGAGTGAACTTATTTTTATTTTGTGGTGGTTAAAACCTCCAAGAGGAGGTTAGAGGTGGGGTCCACCACACCATAACCTCCCATAAGAGGTTATGGTGGTGGGACCCACCCACGCATAACCTCTCTTGGGAGGATAAATTTCGGTGGGGACCACCCATGTTTCTAACCCCTTTAACACCCCATTTAAGTGGAGAAGACTCTTGACCTTCTCCACTAATTAATTGAGCCTACACCACCCTCATTAATTAGATGGGTTGTCTCATTTAATTAATTACAACATTTTGAATTGTTGTGCCAACAAATAATAGATGACGTTTCCATCTATTTTTTGGTTGGCATTCTTCATTCTTCTTGTTGGGAGAATTAAGGAGAGGAAAGAACTTAGAGGAGCCATTTCTCTCCAATGAATAATGACAGACATTTTCCTCCTTCCTTCTTCAACCAGGAAAAAGGAGGGAGCACCGTCCTTGAAGAATGCCAAAGACGCCATCCTCGACTTCTTCTTCTTCTTTCTGACTTCAACAGAATGATGTTTTCTTTCCTTCCTTCATCAATGATCATCGACGAACGAGGTAGGGGTTTGAGTTGAATTTTTATTCTTGTTCTACATAATTCAAATCTCGGATTATGTTATGCTAATTGATATTAACGTAACGTGGAGGGCTCGGACTGCACGAACACTGACCGACCCTCCCTCTTTGATTTTTATCATTTGTAGACGACGACAGCGGTGCAACAGCGCCGTCGGAAGAGAGGATCACAACGGAGAAGCGGGCCGCGACCGACAGGCTGCGGCGGTATATCCGGCGACCAGCAACGAGCCAGCCACGAAGGAAACCGGCAGCGCAAAGGCGGCTGGGTCACCGAAGGGGTGTGATGCTGTCGCGCCGTGCAGAGAACCGGACCGCGGCCAGGCGGTCCGCGAAGGTGTTGGAGGGGTGCAGTGCCGTTGCACCACACTAGAAGAAGGGGCAATGACCACGAAGGCCGCGGAGGTCGGATGGCCTGGGCGAGGCACCATTGTGCCGCGCCGGAGAAGAACCACGACCATAGGCTGCGACAGACAGAAGAGGGCGTCTAGCCGATCTAGCCGCCGGCGCGCGCTACAGGCGGGACCTGAAGGGTCCCGCAGAGACCGGGCTGGCGCCACGCACCGGCTGTTGCGAAAAACAAGGGGGTGTAACTCCCCCCCATACGGGGCCCACCGTGCCATCAGGCCGGCCCGCCATCCGGCCACCCGGGCCTCCAGCCGGCCATCCACGCGGGCCGCCAGCCACACGGTCTGCCAGCCAATCGGGCCACGTGGGCCGCCCCCTCGGGCCGATCCACTCCCTCGGTCCGGGCCACCTTCGGGCCGGGCCGCCCCCTCAGGCCGGGCCACTCCCTCGGGCCGTGCCACCTTCGGGCCAGGCCGCCCCCTCGGTTTAGGCCACCGTCTCGGGCCGGGAAACCCCTCAGGTTGGGACACTCCCTTCAGGGCCGGGTCGGACCCGTGGACTGGGTCGGACCCCAGTCCAGACCCGATTAGCCCGAACACACATTTTCGCCCGTATATTGGGCTATGGGTGTCCGATCGACGAACCGTCCATGGTGACAGAATAATTAGAGTGAGATGGTTCTTTTTTCATATCCCACTTGTGTTTTGGACATAGATGGAATACGGTCGGGTAGGTTTGAACCTAAAAACCAATCGGGCCCCTAGAACGAAAATGCCACTAACTCATAGATCGAGCGTCTGATTGACACACCATCTGTTGCATTGAGACCCCTATGATGAGGTAAACCTTTGAGATACTTCTACTTGGGACTTCGTGATAGTTGGAGTATCGACCAGTAGCTCGTGGAGCGGATCCGCCCGGAGATGAGCAAGCAGAGTACAGAGATCTTGTAGTTGATTGATACCTGACGACTGCTGACCTTTCAACTTAGAGTGTTTCTACTAGACCAATGAGGAGAACCTCTATGTGATGCAGCAGAACCACAGTGGGGAGGGCCTCTGTGTGACATAGCAGACCCACGGTACTCGACAGGAGGAGTACCTCAGCAGGCTACGAGGGTGAGCGCCTCTGTGTGAGCGCGGCAGACCCATAGTGGGGAGCGCCTCTGTGTGATGTAGCAGACCCACAGTACTCGATAGGAAGATTAACACAACAATCTAGAAAGGTGGGAAGCGCCTCTATGTGATGCGGCAAGCCCACTGTACTCGATAGAGGAGGAGTACACCATCAGCTGAGGTTCCGACAGAGTGACTAGGGTTGTTACTTGATACTACCCCCCCTTGAATAAAATCCTAGATTGAGATGAGTTAATGAATTTTATGTTTACCTCAAAAATGAGATGGGTTACTAGATAACTTAGGTATATATATTGGAATATACCTAAGTGATGGTTATATGTTGATTTCATACTTGTGGTTTATCCTTGTTGGATTTAGTGGGACCTTGAGGGTCTCAGGGTCCCTACTGAGTATCGTTATACTCACCCCTGCATAGGCTATGCCCGCACCT